>CM053584.1:59288714-59309933 GCA_028627135.1 Pseudochirops cupreus | reverse complement strand
GGAGCTGCTGGGAGCGAGCTGCCTGGACGATGAGCCGGTTGCGTGCGTGAGGAGAGGAGGATCTTTGCCTGAGGTAGTCTGTCCTGTTTGAAGGCTTGAGAATGTGGGTGTTTACTACTTTAACCACATGTGCCAACTTCATAACTACTGTGTTGGCTTTGACTTTCTGGTTTTGGAACTCAGTTTTCTGGTATTTAAATGAGTGCTCTAGCTATATTTCTTATGTAGAGAGCCTGTTACATTTCATGATTAATAACATATCAGCATATTTGTAGTTACTGTAGGCATTGTGAATACTGCATTGCTGATACATTATACCACCTTGGTAGCAGAGACATTTGTCCAGAAAGTCAGAGGCTACATTGTTTGAAACATAGTAAACTTTAAAAAAAAATAGTAAATTCTTAATAAATTTTTTTTCATCCATTTATTCATTTAATTTATTCAATTGGGTTGTGAAATATTGTATATAATCTTGGTGATCAATTTGCCATGGAGGTAATTTCTGATTTTCCTGATTGATATCAGGATCTTTTACACAAGGACACAAGTATTCTGATGGCCTAATACCCCACCAGAAATCTTTCCTAATAAACATTCATATTAGCTTGATCCATATATAGCATAACCCTGGGTCTTGATAGTGCGGGGTCACCTAAGGCAGAGGGCACTGCCAACACTTTTAATCCTTTAGCATGGTAGAGACAATTGAATTGAGTCCTAAGTTAGTTAGAATAATTAGCAGGGAAGCTCTTCAGCCTACCTTGGTCCTCAATCTCAGTGCTCTAGGCCTTCCCTGGAAGTACCAGGGGCTTCTTGGTATCCTGTTCTTTGCCATTTCTTTGCCATGATTTCTTCCCCCTTAGCTAAATTGACAACATATTTTGTCCTGCTTGTCCCAGGTACAAAAGCTTCCAGTCATGACAGTGATTCAGGCCTCTAAAGTGTTCAAGACAGACCCCATAAGTCAGTCAGTCAACAAGCATTTAGGGAAGGGAATAAGCATCCATATAGGATCTATTACATGCCAGGCACTGTGCTGGGCATTTTATAAGTAATACTGCATTTGATTTATTAAGCCCTTGCTATGCGGCAGACCCCATGCTACATGTATAACAGGTTTTTGGGTTTTTTTGGTGTGTAAATAAACAATTTCCTCCATTTTGCTCCCAAATGTCCCAAACCCCTTTCCATCCCTGGGCCTTCCCATTCTCCCCTCTCTCCCAGATGCTCCAGGCTAGCTTTTACAGGTATTGACAATAGATTTCTAGCTTCTAAACATTCCATGACCAAATGATTTAGGGAGACACTTTCTTCCTAAACACCACCAGGAGGGCATTATTTTGTTTCTCATTTCCTTAAGGCCAGGTCAAGAGACCCCATGGGGAAGATTAGGACAAGAGAATTAGCTTCAATGTGACTCTGAGGATTTAGATATTGATTCCAAGGGCTTCCCACACAGTTAGAACAAACAGTACCACACCATCCCTCACTTTGCTCTGACCAGCACTCCACAATGTTTCCCTTTCAGAAACAAGAAATAAAGGCTTTTAGGTTAAGGAGGAGACTAGCCCACACTAATCTGTGTTTCAGAACATTCAGAGCTGACCTTGATGTGTGACACCCCAGTCGGTAATCCCCCAAATTGAAGGCCGTGCAGCATCTCATTAGTTTAGAGCCCTGGTATAGATAATTCTGTATTGAGTAAGTAATTAAATGTGACATGGAAGCAGAGAAAGGGATTAGTGACACACCCAGGAGCCCCTTCCAGGCGGCCTTCTGTGCACCAGGCTACAGGGGGAGATGGAGAGGGGTTTAGCGAGTTCCTGGAAGGGACATACTGGCTCAGAGGCAAGGTGAGACTTCTAGGTCTCCATGGGAGCTTGGAAAGCCTGCCAAAGCGTGGAGATGGTACCAATCCCTGGAGATGATGGACTGGGCCCTCCTGCAGAAACAGGAGCAGGGACTGATTCTGGGAGGCAGCATGGAGGCTCAAATGGACCGGGGGAGTGTTGACTGTTTTTGTGTTTATGTTGAGAACCCCCTCACTGATTTAGTCCTCAGAATCCTGTCCCAAAGCAGCATGTGAGAATGAACCCAAACTCTGACAGTCTATTCTATAGAGCGATTCTGTGTATGCAGTGGGAAATGTTCTTCTACATTGAAAGAAATGAAAAGGAGAGTGTGATGAGCTGGAGATTACCCAGAGTTGTAGAGAAAAGGCCCGGGTTCTGATCTGGAGTCTGGGACTTATTTGCCATGAGACCTTCCGTAACTGTGAATTAAGGAGATGAGACTGCATGTATTTAAGGTCTCTTCTATCTCTGAATTATATGGTTAAAACTTTGATGTGAAGGAACCAAATGTTTTCATAAAATCATCATCACCATCATCATCATCATCGTTGTTGTGATTATGATTACTAAGCATTAGCAAGTAAATCCATACGAGGCTAAAAGGAAGCCCTCTCGAATGGTCCCTTACTCAAGTCACTTGATAATTTGTAACTGACCCCTGAGGCGCGATCAAGCTTTCTCAGACTATCCAAACGTGATCCTCATCCAACTTGGGAGTCAGTTCAAGTATCTCATCCCAGGAAAGGTCAGGCAGATGAAGAATCTCTCCTGTCCAAACTGTTACTTACAATTGGATAAAACTTCTCTGGAGCTTATCTGTCAGGATCTTTCCATCTCTCTTTATGGATATAGACTGATCTCTCTGTATCTATGGATCTCTATTGACATGGATAGATCTCTCTATAGCTATACATACATAGATATCTGTCTATATTTATATCTGTCCCAGATATATCTGAGAGAGTATGAATGGAGAAAAGGCCCCTAGCTTATTGAGAGGATACCCAGTGGCAAAGTCATGGGATAAAAATACAAAAGTAACAGGGTGGGTGGACATGAATGTGATACAGTTGGTATCATTGGAGGGAACATTCAAATTGTCAAAGGCACAGATTGATTCTAGATATATTTGACTTCCACTGGCACTGCCTTTTCAATATTACTATTCTTATTATTTCTTCCAAATAAACTGTTCTCCTTGTGGATGTGATAATTGCCTATTTTCATCTTTTTTTTTTTCAGCTTTGTCTTTTTAGGTGTCAACAACACTTATTGCTTCTTCTCTTACCCTGTTGATAGAAATTTCCGAGCAGTTTTGTGTGTGTGTGTGTGTGTGTGTGTGTGTGTGTGTGTGTGTGTGTGTGTGTGTGTGTGTTTGATGAAATTCACATGAACCAAAAAAGGAATAAATAGGACTGGGATTCAGAAGCCACAAGTTGTAATTTGCAGATCTGTCACTAACCAGACACGTAGGGTGAGTCTCTTCATCTCTCTTGGCTTCAGTTTTCAATGCAATTCAACAAACATTTTTTAAACATCGACTCAAATTTTCTTTATCAGATACTGGGGATAGAAACAGAAATAAGAAATTCCTTTCATTAAGCAACTTAGAGGATGCTGGGAACTGGAGTGGGTGTGGGTACAAGGTTTGACAAAGAAGAGTCCCAGGCTAGTTCTGTCAATAGGCAGGACCATTACCCTTTGCTTCTCCTGAAACAGGAAGCAGGTAAAAGAGGTGTAAACTACAGGTTGAAAGTCCATTACCTGGCATTCCCCCAATCCTTCTTGGGCTCTTTGCAGGGGTTTTGTCAATCATCTATCATCACTCATTGGCTTGTCTTACTCCTATCCCAGTGTCTGTTCCCTGTCTAGGAGGCCTAGTCTGCTGATGCTCACTCAGACCCCAAGGTCACGGCTAAACAAACAGTTTAATCAGATGAACAAAATCATGGCAAAATCAAGAAGCATAGGCTGTAGCATTCCAGTCACTGCCCAGCTCCAAATCTAAAGGTAAAGTTACCCCTGTTATATTATTTTATTTTTTAAATATTAAAATATTTAAGTATTTAAAATATTAAATATTTCAAAATATTAATATTTAAAACTTAAAAAAGGTTTTATTGAGGTCTTTCATATTTATATAACCTACACTTATACTGTGTCTGACAGTGAATGAGGCATTTTTCTTTTCTAATCTCTGTCCTCTCAAGTGAAAGTTAGGAGGTACATTTCCTCACTCCTTCTATAGGGCTGTGGTTGGTCATGGGAATTATCGTGTATAACTTCACTTTATTATTCTTTTTCATAAAGCCACCCATTTAATTTGGAGTCTTTTTTTCTCTGTCTTTGCAATCCTACAAACTGGGAGACCTGATAAGTAAGTTAAATTTGGCACACATATACCTGCATACATATACATACACATATGTTTATATATGTATAAGGATTACGCTTGGATATATACACATATACATAGCAGTATCTAATATTTTAATATAGGTACATATACATATGTGTACATATATGAATGTCACAAATTATGAAGAACAAACTTGGTCCCAAAGAAGAAATAGGAGAAGATACCTTTTTCTATTCCTTTACAGAGGTTGAGGTTTATAGGCATGAATTTTGCATATTATTCTTTGTATGTTTTTAATGTGTTGATTTTTCTTTCATTAAAAAAAATCTTTGTTGTAAGGATGCCCGTCTGGGAAAAGGGAGAGGAGGGATGAAGGTAGAAATCTAGGCTATGTAAAAGCAAGAGACATCAGTAAAATCTATTTTAAAAAAGATTTACCAGTTTAGAGATGCCTTCATCCCCCTAGATTTGGAATCCAGTGGGTCTGATTCCCCTGAAGAACTTAAGGAATTAGCTGACACAATCTCAGAAATATTAAAGTCTGCCTTTGAGGACTTGGGCAATTACAGAATTCATAGATGCATAGTTAGAAAGGACATGAGAGGTCATTGAGCTCAAAATCCCATTCAATGCAGGAAGACCTTTCATGGCACATCAGAACACTCGAAAAAGACACAGAAATAGTAGTTCCCTTCTGTTTCTTGCTTTGTCAGTCTGAAAAACCAGATGCTCAAGAAATAAGCATTTGTTGAATTTAGTGTTATGCACGTTCACTATGATGTGGTTCCAGGGGAGCTCTTGCTGGAAGGTTTTATAGTCACGCAAGCTAAAACCTGATAAGCCCAGGATATGCTAACTGTAATCATTGTACCTTATAAAGTGAAGGTTACATCTGCAGGGGCTGATGTGAACTTTTGTGAATACAGATAAAAGGGAAGTACTTTTTTTTTTTTGACTTTTTTGGAGGGAGCAGGGCAGGGCAATTGGGGTTAAGTGACTTGCCCAAGGTTACACAGCTAGTAAGTGTTAAGTGTCTGAGGCAGGATTTGAACTCAGGTTCTCCTGACTTCAGGGCCTGTGCTTTGTTCACAGCACCACCTAGCCACTCCAGGGGAAGGGCTTTCTAGAAAATTCTAGGATGGATCTTTATTTGTGATTGTTCAGTTGTTTTTCAATTGTGTCTGACTCTTCATGACCCTGTTTGGGGTTTTCTTGGTAAATCTGGAGTGGTTTGCCATTTCCTTTTCTAGCTCATTTTACAGATGAAGAAACTGAGGCAAACAGGTTTAATGACTTGCCTATGGCCACTCAGTAGGTGTCTGAGGCTGGATTTGAACTCAGATCTTCCTGACTCCAGGCCCAGTGATCTATTCAGAGCAGATAGTTATTAAATAGATGGTACCTTCCTCCCTTTACTTATTATTCCATATGCCTTGAATTCTCTTCCCTGTCTATCTCCATCTATTATACTCCTACTTATCTTTGAAAGCCCAACATAAATGTCATCTTTCCTAGGACGTCTTTTCTGTTTCCTCTGGTGAGTAGTGACTATTTGTTTCTCAGTCCTCATGTGTAGACTCCACGAGATCAGGGACCTTTGTAAATCCCCTGGTGCCTAATATAGTATTTTGCATACAGTAGGAGATTAACAAATATTTGTTAAGTTGACCTGAATTGTGAGCTTTTACGAGGGGAAATGGAGATCACTGAGTGCCTGTATCTGATGTATGGCAAGCACAATGGCACAAGCCTGTAGTCCTTGTTGCAGGTGGATTGTTGGTGGATTGATTGAATTCAGCAGTTCTGAAGTGTGATAAGGCTAACACTTGTTGCCTGATGCACTTGCCAAGATCAAGCAGGCTACCATCAGAAGGGGACCGGTAACAGTAATTACAATTCTTGAATATGTATGAATGCCCTGTTGACACTGCTGCCTAACATGGAAATCATTAATTCCTATGTGGAAATAGTAAGAGGTGCGCACTATGACTTTGGCCGTTTGACTAAGTTGGTTACTTTATTCATCATACTTATCTTCTCTGGACATTTTATTTTTGGAGGGGAGAGGTGAGGCAATTGGGATTAAGTGACTTGCCCAAAGTCACACAGCTAGTCCGTGTCAAGTGTCTGAGGCTGGACTCAGGTCCTTCTGACTCCAGGGCTGGTGCTGTATTCACCACACCACCTAATTGCCCTTGGACATTTTTAAAAATTTATAACAAGATCTTTGTAGTAGGCAGTGTCAGAGTCCTACCATCATGCAAACCTGAAGAAACAGAGAAAGGCTGGGAAGGTTCAATGTCGAAGATACAGTTTGTGATGAGTAGACATCCTTGTCCAAATCTTCTGGTCCCAAGGTCTTAGGCAGCTTTGGCTCAGCACACAGAAATTCTTTAGAATTTATGCTGTCCAAGGGCTGTAGGGTCATAGACACAGAGATGGAAAGGACATCAAAAGGCACCTAGTCCACCTCTCTCATTTTCTTAAAGAGGAAATGGAGGTTCAGAGAAGTTAAGGAGTCTGTCTAAAGTCATTTAGGTCTTGCATATGGAGAAACACAGGGAGAGAGAATATTGTAGGAATGAACAACAGACCCTCTGGGATGCACTGCTATCCTACAATAAAAGTCTTACCTGGTTCTTTCTTGTCTTCCTCTCAAGAAAATCTGTGATATAACTAAAGCAAACTGTGTATAGTCATCATTTTGCTTTCGAGATATACATGCATATACATAATATACATATATATGTATATGTGTACACACACATATATAATTGACATTTTGCTTTAGAGACATATATACATATACATAAACACATATATACATGTATATTTATATATTATCAGCATTTTGTTTTGGGGACACACACACATACATATAGATTGTATATATATGTATATATATATAATATATATACATACTTGACATTTTGCTTATATATATACACACATATGTATGTATATTCGTATATATATAGTTGACATTTTACTTTGGATATACATATGTGTGTGTGTGTGTGTGTGTGTGTGTATGTATTTATCTATCTTCTAGAGATCCTGCTCCTATCATTTTTTTACGTGCTTCAGGCCACTTCAGAGTGGGAGGAAGACTGGTTCATTCTTTAGGGGTCCTACTACAAATGCTACCTTCCTGGACTCACTGCTCAATTGTCCTGACTTACTTAATGCAGTAACAGTAAACATTCAACTTTGTTATGGTATGACAGACCAACTGGCATAAAAGTCATTTGGTTTGACAGCCTTAGTCAGACTCATTCAGTATTGCATATGACTTCCGTGCAAATGCACTATCAACCTCATGCAAAGTGCAATTAAGCCTGATGGATAACTAGCTAACATCGTGTTTGGAAGAATTACCATGATCACTAATGGGTAGTTAGGGACACCTCTCTAGTTTAAAGACTTTCATGGGCCATGAAAGCCAGTGAGTATAAGACCATTTATCAACCAGTCACTTCCAAGATGACATGCATAAGAGCATTCGAGGACTTCCAAACCCGTCAGCGCCATATATCATAACAGCACATAAAAGTTAAGTGTAAATAGGCTGTAAAATGGAACAACTGTTTACCTCAGTGAAGGTTTTATTTGCATGCCCTCCAATAGCTGCTCAAATGCACTTCACACTTACACGTCCAACTGCAGCTCTGAGAAAAGGAGGCCTTAAGCATAGCAGAGACAGGGTGGCACAATGGAAATTGTGCTGGATTTGGAATCAGGGGATCTAGGTTTGAATCCCCCCTTTAACACTTAAAGGAGGAGGAGCCTAAGGTGTGACTTTGGGTAACTTACTTAACCTCTCTATACCTCAGTCTCCTCATCTGTAAAATGAGAGAATTGGACTAGATTACCTTTAAGGTCCCGTGTATAATAAAAGCTGACATTTATATAGTGTTCCAGGGCTTGCAAATATATTTTCTCTTTTAATCCTTACCATGACATTGGGAGGTATGTGTATTAATATGCCTGTTTTCAGTTAAGGAAACAACCCCAGAGAAGTTAAAAGACTTAATTAAGTGACATTATTGGTATCTGAAGCAAGATATGAACCTCCTTGTGCTGCTTAGGAATAGGAGGTTGATTCTGTACTGGGCTTTGAGGGGCTATTGGAAGGCTTTAGCTCCCCCTTTCTACCTTTTTCTTTTTCCCTAACTATAAGAGAAATTCCTAGAATAGGAGACAACATTCTTGATTTTATCATTAGAAATCCAGGTCCTTATGCCTGTGCCTATGCCAAAATCTGTTCACTGAGGACAGAATTTGAGTTAGTAATTTTTTATCTTAGTGTAAGAATTTATGTTGTTCTTTAGTCATTTTTCAGTCATATCTTACCCTTCATGACCCCATTTGAGGTTTTCTTGGCAAAAGATGCTGGAGTGGTTTGCTCTTTCCTTCTCCAGCTCTTTTTACAGATGAGGAAACTTAAGAAAACAACATTGTCCAGGGTCACATAGCTCGTAAATGTCTGAGGCTGGATTTGAACTCAGGCAGATGAGTCTTACTGACTTCCATCCTGAAACTCTATCCAACCATGCTACCTAGCTGCCCTTGAAAATTTATGCTCCTGTGTAAAATCTTCCAAGGATGATTTATTTTCTCCTAAGATCTAGAAGAAATCTCACAGATTATCTAATTAAAACCTCCTCTAGAATATCTATGGGAAGTAGGCACGAGGAATTTGGTAACTATATAGTTCTATTAGCAGTACCAGAAAAACAAGATTTATCAGTATCTTTGGATTTTACATTATCTAAAATTTCCCCTGTATCTCTTTCACTCCCAGAGAGCCATCTCATATTAAAAAGAAAAAGAAGAGAAAAAAATCAGGATAATTGTTTGATATGTTGAAAAGACCTCAAATATAGATATATATATGTATAGATCTATATTTGAGTATATACAGTATACACATGTTTCAAACTTGTAGGCCTCCTACCACTGTAAAGAAGGGAGAGACAGTATCTCCTCATATCTCTTCTTTAGGGCCATCCTTGCTCTTCGTAAATGTTCAATGTTCAATTTCAGTTGTTTTGTGGTTGTTCTTCTGATTTCCATTGTTGTAATCGTTATATATATTGGATTTATTTATATTTTTGCCTTTGCTTATTTCATTCTGTATCAATATATGTAAGTCTGTACTTTTCCTGCATTCAACATGATGTCTGTTTTCTTACAGCTCTGTAATATTCCACAACATTCATATTATGAATTTGTTTGTCCATAATTTGTTTATCCATTCCTCAATTGATAGACATCTACTTTATTTCTAGTTGTGGTGTGTGTTTGTATATATAATATAGGTGGATACTGTCCTGTGTTCAAATTTGGCCCCATACATGTGGTAGGTGTATGATCCTAGGCAAGTCACTTAACTCTGCCTCAGTTTTCTCATCTGTGAAAATGAATTAGAAAAGGAAATGGCAAACTACTTTAGGATCTTTGCCAAGAAAACCCTAGATGGAATCACAAAGAGTTGAATACAACTGAAAAACAACTATCCCTCTCTCTAAATAAATAGATAAAGATAAATGAGTGTGTATTCATTTATTTCACTGTATGTGGAGACTTTCTTATCACATACTAGGCATATGCTACTTGGAGCATATGCTTAGGAGTAGAATCTCTCAGTCAATCCATTACCCCGCTAAGAGATCTGTGGACTCCAGGTTGAGAATCCCTAAATTAAGAAGAAAATGCCTGAAATCAGGTCATGTCTCCAAAGATCAGGTTTTGATCAGAGTAGAACATGAAAGCCCTCATCATCTGAAGTAGAGGGTAACAGGTGATGAAAGTGGGGGCAGGGAAACCTAGAAAGAAAGCCAGAGGCTCCATGTCAGACTAACCCTATTGAACAAGTTTGCGAAGGTGTGACGACATTAAGCAAATGGGTAAGTAGCTATCAAGAAAAAAAAGGAAAAAGTGGTTTCCATGGGACAATATATGAAAACCAAATTCAAGTTCTGATTTTGTTTCTTTGTGACTTTAAACCCATTAAAATATACACACATATACATATATACATGCACACACATATATGTATATATGTATGCACATACACACACATACGCATGTATCCCTCTCTGGCCTTCAGATTTCTGATCAGTAAAAATGAAGGCGTTGATGGCTATTCCAATTTGTATATTTGTATTTTGTATCTGTATAAGTGGACTCTCATTTCTGGAACACGCTCTCTCCCCATATCTCCCTCTCAGAATCACTAGCTTCCTTCAACGCCGGCTCTGGTGCCACCTCCTACACAAGACCTTTCCTGATCTCCCCAGCTAATAATAGCGCTTTCTCCTTCTTGAAATTACTTGTATTGCTTCATGCCTATACTTTGCATTTCCTTGGGTGCGTGTGCATTATATCTCTTCCTCCACCCCAGTAGAATGTATGCTTCTTGAGGTCAGGGATTATTGCAGTTTTTTATATTCGTACTGCAAGTACCTAGCCTTATATGTGCCTGATAAATGTTTGTTGAAATGAGCTGAATTTAATACATGGACGCTGTACCTTTTCCTACACTTTCCTAATGAATTTACTACCATGTAATATTGTGTATTGTAGCTTTATATCTATCTATCTATCTGTCTGTCTGTCTATCTATCTATCTCTCTGTCTGTGTCTATCTATCTATCTATCTGTCTATCTCCATACATATATATTGTATATATGTTACTGTATATCTAAGTTGGTATCTTATACGTTCTAGATTGTAAGCTCCATGAAGGCAGGGTTTGTTTCTCAGTTCAATTCTGTATCTTTCTTAGTGCCTAATAGTGTACTGTACCCAATAGGTTCTTAATAAGCGTGTTGAATGAATGTAACTCACTTCCACTCTGAATCTCTTTCCTATAAAATGTGGATAATAATACTTGCCCTCTCTACCTCATGGGATTCTTATGAAGCCCCAAAGAGACCATGCATGTAAAAATGCTTGGTAATCGTAAACCCTATGCAAATAGAAGACATTATTAAAAACGATACCATTTCTCTCAGCTGCAATACTAGTGGCAACACTTGAATGCGTTTTCTTCCCCAAACTCTTTCTTCACTAGCTTTATTTCTTAAAATCACCTTTTCTGAATGACAGTTTAATCCATTCAATAACACACAGTTTTACACAGCAGGGACCTATTTCTTTATCCTCCATGCACATAACTGGCTTCCGCTCTCCTGAACGGGCTGTGCTTTCTTCAAAGCCAAGTTATTTTCATCCCCCGGTCCCCAGGGTGGAATGACTCTGTGATCAGCAGGATTCTGACTTGGAGATGCAGCATTAACCCTCTTTCTCATAAGTGTCTCTCTCTTTCACAGCCAGAGCTTCCCTGCCTCTGCTTACTCTCCCATCAGGTCAGTTGTGCTTAGGAAGCACCATTATGATTAACCTAATTTGATAAGCTTTGTAATGCCAGGATTGTGGACACCCTGCTTTGGATGTGCCTTGGAAACCTGCCATTGTAAATTCATTTGAAATTCACAGGTACATACCAGTTTTGTTTTATTATGAGCTAAGCAAGGGATGGACAGGAAGGACATGATTAGAGGAATAAAGGGGAAGATGGTCTGCATATACTCTGGCTGGCTCAGAAAGCCTGTACATATTGAATTGAAAAAATGCTGATTGAAAACTTGAATCATTAACCACTCTCAAGTCAACATCTTCCTTTATAATCCAATCTTCTGCAAATCTTAGAATCAGTGGCACTCAGTGGTCTAAGAAATTGGCTGAAAACTCAGTCACAATGAATTGTGTTCATCTAGGGCCTATATCATTCTTGGGGATTCTATTAAACAAGCTTAGAATTTTTAATAATTCCTTTGGGGCATTAGAATATCAGTGACAGTATAGCTAGTCCTTACTATAGGGAAACCAGTTGAGGAACACAGCATTTATTTGGCAAGTAGTGAATCAGTTAACTGGTAGCCTGGAAATAACTCTTTAAGCAGCCAAAAGATACTAACAAAATCCATCCCATAAAGTACACATATTTTTCTCGTAGATCATCCTCGGTTCTTACTTAAAGTTAGTTTATTTTCATTTTACACACATTTCTAGTAAGTTTGGCAAACCACCTTCTCAGTTCAAAGCAGATTAAAATCAGTAAATTAAAAAGGCAATCACATTTAGACGCAACTATGCTAACTGCAGGAAGGGTAAGTCTGTCAGGACTGCTCTCCAGTTTCCACCTCCTCTTATCCCTAAGACTCTGGGTTCTGATTAGTGAATATTTATACCTCATTTTGTCTAGTCTCAAGCTTGCCATGTTCTTCTTGTCCATCTCTATAACTTGCCTCACCATTCATCTTCTTACTTCTCCTTCCTTCCCCCTCCTTTACAAGTCCAGCTCTGACTTCCATGTCTAAAACACTTCTCCCTGGCCATCCCTCACCTGTATGTGCTGTCTTCCTACATTAGAATGTAAGCTCCTGGGGTGGCTAGATGATGCAGTGAATTGAGCACTGACCCTGGAGTCAGAAGGACCTGAGTTCAAATCTGGCCTCAGACACTTAACACTTACTAGCTTGGGTAAGTCACTTAACCCTAATTGCCCTGCCTTACCCCCTCCAAAAAAGCAAAAAAAAAAAAAAAAGCAAAAAAAATAAAGTAAGTTCCTTGAGAACAGAGTCTATCTTGCTTAATTGTATTCCTATCCCCAGCATTTAACTTGGAGCCTGGCAAATGGCATGTGCCTAGTAAATGTTTTGTTGTTAATTAATTAATCTCATAAAGCACAGAAATGTGTAACCATTTAGTGAAGGGAAAACTCTCTAAGGGGGAGAAAATGTTGTCTCTATTTTCCAAATAGTGTAAAGAAGATAAATTCTTCCTAACTATAAATTGATAAGCTTAATGTTGACTCCCGACAAAATACAAGAATGGATGGCTAACAGGACAATCTGAGTACTTAGAAAAGAAATTAGTGATCTCTGTGATCAAACATGGGTGCATTGAAAACAGGTTATGTAAGACTAGCCTCATTTCCTTCTTTGACAAGTTTATTAGATCAGAAAAATGGACAGTGATAGTACACCTGACTTTCAGCAAGGCATTTGACAAAATGTTTCATCATATGCTTATAAACAAGGTGGAGAGACATAGACATATAATACATTTCAATAGGGTCAGAACTACTTACTTGACTGGACTCAAAGGGTGTTTATGAATGTATTACTAACAACCTGGAGGGAGGTAAGCTGCAGTGATCTGTTCTTGGTATTTTTCCTATCATTGGCTCAGAGATAGAAAGAAGCTTAGAGATACTTTGGGCCAGTCCTCTATCTCTCTTTGACGGACAAGAAAGCTGAGTCCTAGACATTTTAGGTAGCTTGCTCAAGGTCACACAAGTAGTAAGTGGCAGAATAAAGTCCCCAGACTCCAAATCCAGAGCTCTTTTTACTACCCCACCTTGCCTCAACATTTTTCTTGATAATTTGTATAACAAAACAGATGACATGTTTATCAAGTTTTCAGATAGTATGAAACTAAGATGTATAATCAACACATTAGAGGATAGGCTTGATGTTTCAAAAGAGCACAGTAGTCTAGATTGATGGGTCAAATCTAATAAGATACACTGGATCTTATGAATAGAGATATCTAAAAATCCTATATTTTAAGTTATAAAAACTGCATAGCTACATGGTAAGGGATATATGGCTAGAAGACAATTCACATGAAAAGCTTATGGGTTTTAAGGAGAAAGTAAGAACAGTTTATGCCATCTAAGACTATATTAATAGAAGAGAATAAAAAAAGCAGGTGATCAGCAAATCTCTGCCTTGATCAGATTATATTTTTAGTGTTATGTCCAGTTTGGGACACTGCAGTTTGGGAAAGACATTGACAAGTTGGATTTTGTCCAATAGTGTGGCTGAGATAGTCGGAGGCCTAGAGATGATTTTGTAGGAGAATTAATTGTAGGAATGGGGGATGTTTAGTCTGGAACAGAAAAATCTTAAGGTGGAACATAGCACTTTCATTAAATGTTAGAAAGGTTGTTCTGTAGAATAGGGATTATGTAGAGGAAAACTTTCTAACAATCAGAGCTATTCTAAAGTAGAGTGGACTTTTTCAGGGAATAATGAATGAACTATAATTGAGGTATTAGAGTAGAGACTCGTTGATTATTTTTCACTGGGGATATTGTTGACGGTATTTGTGCCTCAGTGGGAGGTGGATTAGATAATGTCTGAGGTCCTTTCCAAACATGAAATTCTAAAATTTTGTATGAGCTCTGCCAATACCTGAATATGTGAATGTCAATTTCATTTCTTTGATTTTCATTCAAAAGTGGACAGTAGATACAAGGAAGTGATTGAAGACGACAGGGAAGCTTAGATACCTTTGATGCTGAATAGGAAGACATAGGAGCGTGGAGGGCAGGATAGAATCTTTCTACCTGATCCTTTAGTCTTTTGGGTATGAACAAGCCCTGGATATGTCTAAAGCATAGAGTGAGATGAGCCCAGAAATGAGTTAATTCAGGAAGCAGTAGGTGAAATTGTGGAAACCACCATAACATTTGAGCTGGATGAGAAGCTGAGTTCCTATGACGAGGTAAAGTATCTTCTAAATCATGAAGTTGCCATGTTTCCTACTGGGATCAGTGACTGGGTAAGTGAGTCTCTCAAACATTCCCATTTTACTCATGTGCTCTTTTCTCTGCTTGGTGGGATTGGGTCAAAAGAAGGTGGTTTGGGTTGGGATACTAGCCCTTCTGGTTAAGAATGGGCAAATGAAAGCTAATTCTAAAGTTTATTAACTCTTCCGTTTTACTATGTTTTTACTAATCTGATTAAATGTTTTTTCTATGAATGTGCATCTTGATTAATTGGGAATAGAACGTTGTTCAAAGGAAAGGAAGAGGAATATCCAAGTAGATAGGGTCGGAGTCAAGAAACTGTTTGGCAAATAAATCTCTAGATCAGCGTTTTTAACTTGATATCTGAGAACTTTTTTTTGATAATTGTGTTTCAATATAATTTGTTTCTATAGATATAGTCCTATATACTTTATTTTGTGCATTAAAAGTATTATTGTGAAGAATATGCCCACAGACTTCACCAGATTTCCAAAGAGTTCCATGACATAAAAAAAGTTAAGAACCTCTGTTCTAGATGGTTTAAATGTTTGGCAGGTCTAAAGCAGCACATGACTCCAGTGAATGACTGATAGCCAGCATACATCCAAGTTCAGTCAAAGGATTTAAAGTCTCAACTAACATCCCACTTTCTACAGGAAGACTTTCCCTATCCCCCTTAATTCTAGTGCTTATACATACAGGATATATTGAATTATTGCCAGTGGAAATGGAAAGCTTTCCAACAATCCCATGCATATATAGTATTCCATGTATATCCTGTTTGCACATAATTGTTTGTCTATTGTCTCCTGCATTAGACAGTCCTTGAAGGCAAGGACTGACTTTTGCTTCTCTTTGTACCCCCAATGCTTAGCACAATGCTCGGCATTTAGTAGACAATAAATGTTTCTTGACTGACTGACTAATCAGACAGTCAAGAATTCACTCCCATAGTGCTACATAATAGTTACAAATAACTGCTATTCATAAAGTTAAAATGTGCCCTAAGAACTCCTTCAAAAGTCATTATGAATAAAAATGTTTTGGCACATAAAAGAGGAGGGGATGGGAAACATCAGTTATGAGAGAGCTCGCTTACATAGAACAGTTCATTGCCTGCTGTTTTAATACATCAAGTACCTGTTTTGATGAAGACCAAAACCTCAGGATTCATACATGGTCTTTATGAATTGTTGTACCAAACAAAATAATTTCTCCCATCCCCTGAAAACTATGAACTTTCTGGATTATGAGGCACTCAAAACTTCTACAAGCTGGTCCTTGGATAGCAGAGATACTCTCCATCACTGGACACACAATTCACATTATGAGCCTTTGCAACATTGCAAGACTGACCACTTTTTGTGTTCTAAATACAGAATTTTTGAGAACCTGGGTTCCTCTCCAGATCAGGATGAACCATCAGAACAAGATTCTCCAAAGTAACTAGATAAATGAAAAATTATTGTGTGTGGAATTTTATATTGTGAAATTTACAACATTAGGAACTAATTTGTTTCCTTTGCCTGAAGGCTCAAAGTTAAGGCATTTTTCATTTTGAACCAGAACGTGCATTTGGCAGGTATTTATTGTCAAAGTGAACTATTATAGCCTGGTTCTATTAGACACTGTGAGTATTCAGATAAGGGGAAAGTCTCAGCCAAAAACTTTAGGCAAGCAGCTGGCAGATGATTCTGTAGGTATTCATTTCCTCAGTGGCCAGTTTCCCCAAGTTACTGCTTTCTCAAATGCTATACTATTTGCGTATAAGGTCCAGAAAAATGAGGAAACCAGTATTTCTGAGATCATACTCGATGGAAATATATATACCCATAGCACTCCATTTGGTGTGTCTCACTGAGAAACAAGGTAGCAAGATATGATGATTTACACAGAAAGAAAAACTAGCCAGGACTTTCATGTGTCTAACGTACTGTTATTATGTCAATTTGCTTGACATGGGATCCAATGCTGGGATTAGAATCAATTGTCAGTCAATAAACATTTCTTAAGCATTTACTATGTATTGGGCATTATATGAAGCACTAGGGGTTAAAAGAACTCTAGGCAAAAACATGGCGCCTGCCCTCAAGAAATTCACTCATATTCTAAGGAGTAAGACAACATGCAAGTAACTATGTAGATTCAAGATATATACAGGGCAAAAGGAAGGTTATTCAAGGGGGAAGGCAATAGCATTGAGGGGAAACTAGGAAAGACCTCCTGCAGAACATGAGTTTTCAGCTGAGCCTTGAAAGAAGCCAAATGGCAGAGGTGAAGAGGGAGAGCATTTCAGGTATTAGTGACAGCCAATGAAAAGGTCCAGAGTTGGGAGATGGATTGTTGTGTGAGAGGGACAAAAAGTAGGTCAATATAGCTGGGGAAGTGGAGGAGAGTAAATCATAAGAAGACTAGAAAGGTAGGAAGGAGTGAGGTTGTAAAGGGACTTTAATGCCAAAGAGAAGATTTTATATTTGGTTCTAGAGGTGATAGGAAGTCACTGGAGTATATCAAGTGAGGGAAGGGTAACACAGTCTGACCTACATTTTAGAAAAATCACTTTAGCAGTTGAGTAGAGGATTTATTGTAGTGGATAGAGACTTGAGTCAGGGAGACCAAGCAGAAGGCTGTTTTAATAGTCTAGGCATGAGCTGATGAGGTATTAGATCAGGATGGTGGCTGTGGAAATGGAGAGAAGGGAACACATAGGAGAGATGTTGTGAGGGTAGAAACTATAAGACTCAGCAACGGATTGGACATGTGGAGTGAGTGGGAGAAAGAAGTCAAGGATAACCCTGAGATTATGAATCTGGGAGACTGGGAGGATGGTGGTACCTTCTAAAATACTAGGAAAATTTGGAAGAGAACAGAGGGAACAGAGATAAAGAGTTCTGTTTTGGACATTCATTTCAAAATGATAGTTCATTGGTACTTACTGATACTCATTTCAAAATGGCAGTTGGTGACCTCAAGAGAGAGATTTTGGATGAATTTATAAATCTGAGAATTATATGCAATGAGATGGTCATTGAACTCATGGGAGCTGGAAGAAATGGGTCCAAATCCTGCCTCCAACATTTGAGTTGTGAGGTCTTAGGCTACTCACTTAACCTCTTGGAGACTTAATTTTCTCATACATAAAATGGGGATAATTAAATTTGTTGTACCTACCCCATAGGAGTTTGTAAGACTGAAATGGGATCATGCATGTAAAATGCTTTACAAACCTTAGAGCACTTTCTAGATGTCAGTTATTATTGTGTCTTGCTATAATAGCACTACACTAGAATCTGCCAACTGTAGGAAATCAACTCTAGCTCCTTCAGCTACAAGAGCAATAAGTGATGATCCTCCAAGCAGTTCTTAGATACTTCTTGCTCCTTCCATGAGAAACCTTATGTGGACTTATCTCTTCTTCTGATATTGACCGTTTCTCTTCTCTGATATTGATAGGAACCGTCTTAGAACGTGGCAAAAAGAAGGAAAATTTTGCAAGGTGATATAGAGAAGAGATAGAGTGGGTGCTATGGTTCCTAGAAGATATAACCTACTTGGGTACTATGAGAGCAGTTATTGAGTAGCCATATGTATCCATGTAAAAAGCCAATGAATAATATAGGGTAATAGATGGCAAGTGGCAAATGATACATATAAACAATACGGTTTTGAGCTCCATTAATAGATATTTTCCCTGTAACAACATGTCTTTGATTTTATAATGGGAATTAATTGTAAAACAATGCTCATTTGACAGGGATTTTCTAGATACCCAACTCTGGCACGATGTTTAAATTATTTAAAATGTAAAATGAAGCAATTTATATTAATATTTAGCCACAGTTGATGACCTTGACAAGATTTCCTTGACAAGACCCTGAAAGCTATTCTAGTGGTCTAGGTCTGAGTGGTCTGGGACAAGTGTCTACACTTTTCCTTGGTTTCCTCACTTGCAAACCAGGGATACCATTATTAACTGAATTCATATCGTTTATATGGGAATTAACTAATAAAGATGATTACAAAGTGCTCTGGGAATCCAAAGGGCTATGGAGATAGTTCAATAATGTAAGCTGGACTTCTTCCAATAGCTCCTTGAAGCAAGGAGTTTGAATGACAGCAGAATGACCATTTCGCTTGCTAATAGAGCTGTTGGCGGTAAGCCTGGCGATAAATGGAAAGGAATATGTGACTAGTGGACAAAGAGTAGGGGTAGGAAAAGAAACCAGTTAGACCCATAGGAGCTCCATAGAGAGTAAGCATTGGTGAGATGTTCAGGTGAAGAAGAGTTTTGGAGAATAGAAACTGTATTGAGGAAAGCAAAAGAAGCTAAGTGTAGAGATGAGACTCACAGTGATCCCCCCACCTTATGGAATGGATACATTCCATTAATGAAGATTGTAAAGTAAATTTTTGTAAATTCTCCCTCCCATATCAGACATATCTTCTTAAGGATTCTGCTTTCATCATGTTATCCCCTTCCTCAGAGGCAGCTAAATGGTATATGGAGAGATAGCCCTGGACTTGGAGTCAGGATAACTTGAGTTCAAATTCCGCCTCTTATTTGGCAAGTCATTTAACCTTGGCCTGCCTCAGTTTCTTCATCTACAAAATGGAAATAATAAAAGCACCTACCACCCAGTGTTATTGTGATGATCCAATGATATAACATTTTAAAAAGTACTTTACAAACCTCAAAGTGTTATGTAAATGCTAGCTGTCAATAGCTCAAAATCTTCTGCCTAAAGTCAACCCCTTATTCCAGCCCTCCATAATCTGGTCTAAATCTGACTTTCCAGCCTCCTTGATTCTGCTCTCAGACACAAACATTCTGTACCCCTTGTGCCAGCCAAATTATTCTCTAAGCATGTTTTGTACTTTCTGACCTCTGTACTTTTGCTCGTGCTGTTCTCCTGGCTCTGAGAAGCTTTCTCTACCATTTTCTACCTTTCCAAATTCTACCCATTAAAAATTTTTTTTTAAAATTAATTTGTTTATTTATTTTCAGTTTACAAAATTCTATTCCACAATCCCTTGAGTTTCAAATTTTCTCCCCTCCCTTCTCCCCCTGCCCCATGGCAGCTTGCAATCAAGTATAGAATCTGCAAATACTTTCACATTGGACATTAGTCTGGTTGTATAGAAGGGTTGTAACCAATGGAATGAACAAGGGGAAAGAGGTAACAAAACCAAACATGGAAAAGAGAGCATGTAGTTTGCTTCAGTCTCCATTTAAACTCTGTTCTTTCTGGGTCTTTCTCTGAATGTAGACATCTCTTTCCATCCTGAGATTTTTAGAATTGTCTTGTAACCTTGCGTTGCTGAGAAGAGTCCAGTTTATCAAAGTTGGTTGTCACACATACGTTGTGTCTGTGATTGTGTACAAATTTCTCCTAGTTCTACTCTTCTCACTTAGGATCAGTTCGCATAAGCCTCTCCAGGTAAATATGAAATTCATCTGCTCCTCATTTCTTATAGCACAATAGTATTCCATTACATTTATATACCACAACTTGTTTAGCCATTAAAGACTCTATTCAAATCTGGCTTCCTTGATAAAGGCTTCCCTCGCTGAGAGGGAACTCTCTCTTCTTTGAGCTCCCATGGTGACTACTCCCCACTACTTTCATTTGGCAAGTAATAATATATACTAACTTAGGCAGTTTTAGCTTTCTATGAGTGTTTCAGGCTTTTGGTTTTTCACTCATTCATTACTTCAGCTAAAAATTCTCTCTTCATTCAATAGAATGAACTTTTATAACTAGTTACAGTTGAATAGATCTTAAGGTTTCTCAAAACAACCTTGAAAGGTAGATGCTATAGGTATCATTAGCTCCTTTTTTAGATGGAAAAAACCAACAACTGTGCCTCTGGGTCTTGAATGAGTCAGTCAAGGTCACACAACTAATTAATGCCAGAAGTGAGATTTCAATGGAAGTCTCTTCATACCCCAAGTCTAGCACCCTTCCTACTATACCATGCTGCTTCACATAACTTAAATATAATATAGCTAGCTAGATTTACATGTATATGTTTCTTGTTTCCTTAAATCATAAGCTTCTTGAGGGCAGGCAATATGTCTCCTTTTTATCTTCTGAATTATATCTTTTTAGCAATTTGAAAGTAGTAGGCACTCAGCAATTTCTTTTGGTTGATTGATTTTCCCACTGATTTCTGTGATAAAACTAGTAATATATTCTTACTGAAAAATATCCTCAAATGTTAAAACTTTTGGTGAGAAAGAATTTAAGGTGATGATCACCCTGGTGGCATGCTGGACATTGAATAAAGTGGCGGTATGCTTGTTAGGTGTTATAGCTCTTTGACACTATTTCTGATTTTAAAATCTTTTCACTCTTGTTTTCACTCTTTCTCTCCTTTTTATTTTATTATTTTTTTT
>CM053584.1:59258109-59288214 GCA_028627135.1 Pseudochirops cupreus | reverse complement strand
TGTGCGTTTTGGAGTTCCAGGATTGGTTTAGAGTCCTATTTTATGGGTATTTTGGGGTGGCTATGTGAGAGCTGCGCTATGTTGCTGCTTCTACGCCGCCATCTTGGCTCCGCCCCCCTCTCCTTTTTATTTTTTTCTGTTCTATGCAAATTCTGCGCTGGATTCAAAATCTCTTATCTTAAACACTTGCAGTCCTCAAAATTTTGCCTTCCTTCTTATATCTGAATTACAGTTCTTAAAAAATGGGACTTTGCCAGTAGATGCTGCTGTCTAACTAACAGATGATGAGCTCTAGGCTGAAAATACTGTAAGCTAAGGTTTTGAGTTGGAAGAACCAGTTTTCTAATTTGGCACTTCTGTAAGCCCCAAATTCTGGATTTTGAATTTATTTAGAGTGAAGGATACCCTACAGCTGTGTGGAAGAGAAACTAATCTGATAAAAACCCAAATGAATTTAGGAATGCCATTAAATTAAAGAACTGTGAAATCGATAAGGAACCATGATAGCGAACGAGATATGAGCAATTATCTGGCAATATGTGGTCATATAGATGATCAAGGTGGATAATTCAGGACTATATATCTATCAAGTGACATAACCTATGGTTTCCTAATTTATCAGGAATTCCGTATTAGCCCCTCTCCCCTCCCCCAAATCATATCTCCATTCCAGATTTTGTTCTCTCTTTCAGTCACTTCTTGACTTGTGTTTTCTGGATGGATTAATTAATGGCACTGCTCACAATTCACTGGATAATTGCCCAACATTTTTGCTGTGTGAACCCAGCAATTAGTCAGTCCCAGAAAAGATTTTCACACATTCTTAATCTCCCCTGGGAAACTCCACTTCCTTGTCCCCAGGGTAACTGAGCCTCTGTGAGCCCTAAGAATAGGAGCAAGATTCGAAGCATCCTCAAATGAATTTACAAAGTGTGGAAGATTTGGTCATTGGGTCCCAGTGTTTTAACCCATCTGTAGACTCTTGGGTTGTCCTGGATTCTATGAAAAAGAACCAGAAATAGGACTGAGAATTACTTTTGACTTTCAGAGAGAGAACCTGGAAACAGGAACCTATAATGAATTGAATCGCCCTTTCTAAAAAGGTCAACATTTCAGGGCAACACACATTGATTCATAAACTCATAGGGTCATCAATTTAAAGCTGGAAGGAACAAAGCCTTAGAGGTCATTTGGTCAAATTCCTTACTCAGAGGAGGAAACTGAGGCCCAGAAAGGTGGATGATCTTGCTCAAGGCCACCCAGTCAATAAGTGGAGGAGTCAAGATTTGAACCCAAGTACCTAAATTCATGGAATCATAGACCTAGTACTGTAAGGAACCTCAGAGACCAACTAATCCAATGCTCTCATTTTCGGTGGAAGAGACTCATCAGAGAGATGAGTAATGCTTCCCAAGGTCACACTGATTGTAAGTGAAAGAGTCAGAATTTGAACTCAGATCCTTTACCTCCAAGTACAGTGCTTTGTCCACTATACTTACTCTATGCAAAGGTAAGCGACTGTTTCCTCTTTAATAGTTTGAGATGAAAGGGACATTAGGATATTTTTCCAGCCTAACCTTAGAATGACCTTGCACATTTTTGTTCTCTGCTTATTGTCACTCCCATGGATGAAGCTGGCCTCAGGATAATGCATTGGAATTATTCTGCATCCTTCCTTCATTAGTTTTGTCAACAGAGAGAAAAATCCATTAGGGGTTGCTTTCCAGGTCCCCTGGGGAGGATCACTTATAAGAATACAATCATCAGAATCTTTTGGAGAGTATTATATAACACTCTGGTGTCCAACTTGGAGCCCTACTTACTGACTGTCTTCAGCCTGAGTCTGTCTGTCTCTTATTTTTCAGTGAAAAACAAAACCAAATGAAAACAAACAAATAGCTTTCATATATGACCTAGGAGGACAGTAAGGCCCAACCATATTGCCACGGTGCCCTCTTTTTAGTTTAGAATCATTGAGTCACAGAAACTCAAAGTTGGTTGGGCTCTGCAGCTGACTGTGAATCCCCTCTACAACATACCTCACAAGTGGTCATCTTACCCTCTGGTAGAAGTCATCTAGGGAGAAACACTCCTACTATTTCCCATGGCAGGCCATTCTGGTGTGGGCTCTGATTGTTAGGGAGCTTTTTTTTTTCCTTCTGGATATCAAACCTAAATTTTCTTCTTTACAATTTCTGGTCCTGCCCTCTAGGACCAGTCAGAACAAATTTAATCCCTCTTACCTATGACACCCCTTCAAATACTTGAAGTCAGCTATCATATCCCAAAATGACTGCTGTCATGTGTTGATTAGCAGACTTGAACCAGAAACTATCATTGTAAAAAAAATTCAGATGGCCCACACTAATGGATTTCTGAACATGGGGTTCACTATTGAAAAAAACCGAGATGGTCCAATATAAGAATTTCTTTTCATGAGGGCTGAAGGCTAAATCCACCTTTTAATAAAGGGGCTGTGAAGGTTAAAAGAGAAAGGTCTAAAGATTCTGCCCTGAGATGCTTGCCAAGTTCACATGGATAGCTTAAATAATAATTAGAAAGGCAGTGCAATAAACATCAAATGAAATTCCCCCAAACATTCTAGAAGATAGTGGTGTCATGAACAATAAGAAGATAGGCTTTTATCCAGACCAGTTTAATCATACCAGATGGACTCAGTATCTGTTTTTCCCTTCTGATTTTGGAGAGAAGTACAAAGTTGGTGGCTAGAAGAAAATGGTACATTTGTTTATTTTTTTGAAGCAATTAAAACTTTGGTGTCTCCCATGAAGTCGAATTTGCAGATTTGGTTCATGTTGACTAGATGAGAAATATGGAACTGACCATAAATGTTAATTTAATGTTAATTAATGTTGTTAATTGGAATAATAAAGAAGCACAAAACACTTAGATGAAAGGATCTGGAGGAACCTTCTGTAGTTAATATTAGCTCAATTTTGGAGGTCTTTAAGTCAATGCTGGGTGTACTTCTTGTAAACTCTGTTGTAGAGGGGATTTCTCTGCAGGTTTAGGTTGGACTAGAGAGCCCCTGAGGTCCTTTCTTCCAGCTTCAAAGATTCTGTGTGCTCTCATTTATTTAGTGATCTGGAAAAGTCAGTAAATAGGGCAAATGTGATTTAATTTAATTTAATTTAATGTAAGCTTTAAATGTCAAGATGAAAGTAAACGAAACATTATTCAGGTCCCAGAATACAAGACAGCTAGGGAGCATAGTGGGTAGAACATGGAACTTGGAGTCAGGAAGACCTGAGTTCAAATCCAGCTTCAGAGGCTTGCTAGTTGTCTGACCCTGGGCAAGTCCCTTAACCTCTGACTTCATGTCCTCATCTGTGAAATGGGGATGATGATTGCATCTACTTCTCAGGATTGTTGTGAGGGAAAGAATGAGGTATTTGTATTGCAAAATGCTTTGCAAACTTTAAAGTGCTATATACCTGCTAGCTAATGTTAGCTATTATGATGTCATTCCTTGACTTGAACCCAGCCGGGTCTAGAAAGTTTTGAGACCAGATCTCTATCTACTGTGTCATCCTGCTAAATGGTTAAGGGCTTATCATTTCTTTTTATGTTCTCCTTTTATAAAGGCATTAGCAATCAGGGCTTTTCTCACATCTTAATATTGTGCCATTTGGGGTCTAAAATTATAGAGTCTATTATAGAAGCTCACCATAATACTATGCTCAGAACCTAGGCTGTTTGCTAGAAGCACATTATACTATCTTCCATTTGAACACCAATGTGCCTATGTGAGCTTGCATTATGATGAGATAAATTATTAGCAGTAGTACTAGAAGTGAGAGGAGAAAGGGGAAAAAGAGGAGAAAGAAGAAGGAGGAGTAGAAGGAGCTAAAATTCACCTATGTGTCCAGCCATCTACGAATATTATCCCATTCCATCTTCATACAACACGGGGAGGTAGGTGCTATTGTTAGCAGAATTACATAATGTTAGAGTAGGAAGGGGCTTTAGAGATCCTCTAATTCAGCTTCTTCGTTTTATACAGATGGAAACTGAGGTCCAGAGTCATTAAGTGAGGTACCCAAAGTCACACAGCTCCAAAGAAGAAGCCTGGGATTCGAACTGCAGCTTTTCTTTCTTTTAGTTCTTTCAGTAGCAAAGGAAGAAAAGCAGGAAAGACATTGTGGTGATGGTTTTCTTCTTCTTGTCTGATTAGTGGGTTTATTTATGGGTTGAAAAAGTGAAAAGATTAATTAGCATTGTTGCTGAGGCCCCTGGGAGCTGTGTTCATGCTGAACAAGGCACAGTGACCTCCCCCAGAGCACAGTGACCCAGTTGTCCACGCTATCAGGCCGCCCACATTTAAGGACAAGTGGAGTATTTGCCTGCTGTCTGTCCTCTGTCATAGACAGACCCCCGATGTACAGGGCATATTGTGCTCGGTTTCAGGATGCCATATTTGACCAAAGATATTGACAATTTGGAGTACGATTCAATTCAGTGAGCAAGTTTATAAAAAAATGATCAGGAAACCTGAAACTCCACCTCCCCGTAGAGTGGTTTAAGGAAATGGTGAATTTTAATCTTTTTTTTTTTTTGCTTTTTTTTTTTTGGAGGGAGGTGGGCAGGGCAATGGGGTTAAGGGACTTGCTCAAGGTCACAGGCTAGCAAATGTTAAGTGTCTGAGGTCAGATCTGAACTCAGGTCCTCCTGACTCCAGGATCTGTGCTCTATTCACTGCACCACCTAGCCCCTGGGGAATTTTATCATGAAGATGAGGAAGCTTAGGTGGGGACATGACAGACATCTTCAAGTATTTGTTGTGGAAGACAGATGAGAATTCTATCATTTGGTTTTCAAGGAAAAGACTAGGAACAATGGGTGGAGGTTACAGAGAAGCCAATTTCTGCTACTATACAACACCCCCCTCCAAAAAAAACCAAAACAAAACCAAAAAACAACCCAACAAAAACTGTCTCACAGTTTGGGTTGCCTTAGAAGGGAGTAGCTTCCACATAGGCACAGTACATGAAATGTTGGAGCTGGAGTCAGGAAGACATGAGTTCAAATGAGGCCTAGCTGGGTGACCCTGGGCAAGTCACTTAACTGCTGTTTGCCTCAGCTTGCTCATCTGAAAAATGGGATTATAAAATCACCTCTTAGGGTTACTGTGAGGCTCTTAAATGAGATTTATTTGTTAAGCACTTTGCAAACCTTAAAGTGCTATATAAATGCTAACTTTAAAAATTATTATAATAATTATAACTACTATTATTAGCCATTTGAACAGGTCTTCAGGGAGAGACTGGATGACCATTTGTCAGGGATGTTGTGGAGAGGGTCTTCTTGACTAAATGATCTCTTAGAGACAGTCCATTGGTGAAAATCTATAATTCTAAATCTAGTCCAATTTCTTTAGTGTCTGAAGACAAGATTCTGTTCTCAGATTCTGTGTTAGATGTCCCTCCAGATTTCCTCGGCAAGTTCCCTATAAACAAGTATTCCTTACAGGATGAAATATTTCCATGCAAAGCCTTTTAGTTTCTGGGCTTTCTTTTTTTCCTTCTAGCTTTGCATACTAACTCAGGAACCAGCTCTTTTCTGTGAAGTGAGTTTGCCCAAGGGATATTTTTACACTGCATGAGCTATCCCAGAAGAACTCAAGGGTTTCTTGTGGCAATTTTATATTATTGTTCTTTGGGACCGATGGACCCTTAATCTCTTCTGCCAGGAAAGTGAATGCAAATCAGGTCTTTCTGACACCATTTAACTGGGCGTTCCCGTTTAGTCCTTTGCAGAGGACCAAAAGTACAGGGATTTTGCTGAATCAAACTTAAAAAAACAAAACAAAACAAGGCTTTCTGACCACGGGATGGTAAGGGACTTGGGCAGCAAAGATCGACAGGATGTTGCTACAACAAAACCTTCGTAATAAACAGTATACCGACTTGCAGTAGTATACAACTCCAGTTGGTGGTTGTCTGTGTTTTCGGAGGTTTCTGGGCAAATATCCAGCTTGCTGAAATAAAGAGGACATACATTAACGTAAGATTGGAATTTTACTTGGTTTTTAAAAAGCCTAGTGATTTGGTACAGGTAGCACATGTGGCCTGTGATTCAAGATTCCTTCTGACATTATCAGGTTATGTTCAGTAAAATGTCACATGTGCACTATGGGAGTCGGGATGATGCAAAAAAAAAAATGCTACTGGACTGGCAGAATGGAAGAATCAGTGAAAGATCAGTAAAATGAAGGAATTCAGATAGCATTAGCCCAAGAGGCTATTGAACAGCCAGTATTCCAGAAAATCAAAGAATAAAGTCCCATATCACCCTTACTTTCCACCCTGACTTTGAGAGGGGAGTAAAATTTTTCACTGTTAATAACCATCACTCAACGAAAATCACTGTTTCCAAAGTTGCTAATGATCTCTTTTATTTATATTTTATTTATTTATTTTTTTGCTTTTTTAGATGGGGAAGACAGAACAATTGGGGTTAAGTGACTTGCCCAAGGTCACACAGGTAGTAAGTGTTAAGTGTCTGAGGTTGGATTTGAACTCAGGTCTTCCTGACTCCAGGCCAGTGCTCTATTCACTGTGCCACCTAGCTACCCCTGCTAATGATCTTTTAATTGACAAATCTAATGCTCCCCCCCTTTTTTCCAGTCCTCTTCCTTCTTGACTTCTCTGTAGCATCTGACATCTTTGACCATCCTGTGTTCCTCAATACTCTCCTCTCTGGGTTTTTATGACATGATTCTCCTTGTCCTGGTCCTTCTCAGTGTCCTTTGCTGGCTCATCAGTCACATAGATCCAGCCCCTTTCCTGTGAGTGTACTTACACCAAGGCACTGACCTGGGTCATCTTCCCTTCTTTTTCTACACTCTCTCTCTGTGACCTCATCACCTCTTGTGGATTCAATGATCAAATCTATGCCAATGATCCAAGGATCTAGATAGCCAAACTTAGTTTCATTCCTAGGCTTCAGACCCACATCATCATCTGCCTATTGGTATAGATGGAGATGGAAAGACTTGTATAGTGCAATGAAGAATGAAACGAGTAGAATTGGAAATCAATTTATGTAATAACAATAACACTGCATAAACAAACATCTTTGAAAGCCATAAGAATTCTGATAAACGCAATGACCACCCATTAACCCACAGGTCTGATGATGAAACATTCTTCTCTCTTCTGAAGGAGAGATAACAGATTCAAAGCTGAGAATGAGACTCTGTGTGTGTGTGTGTGTCTTTCTCTCTGTCTCTGTCTCTCTGTCTCTCTGTCTCTTGCTGTGTCTCTGTCTCTGTCTTTGTCTCTCCCTCTCTCTCTCTCTGTCTCTCCCTCTCTCTCTCTCTCTCATACTACACACACAGACACACGTGTAATGGACACAGACAATGAAGGAATCTCTTTTGCTTTACAATGCATATTTATTACAAAGATTTTGTTTTTTTTTTTCCAAGGAGGTAGAGGGTTAGCAGGGAGAGAAAATAGATTTCTATTAGTTAAATAAATCTCCCTATTTGACATTTCAAACTGGATGTCTCATACGCACATCAATTTTTTTTTTTTCTTTTCAGAGGGGGGAAGGCAGGGCAATTAGGGGTAAGTGACTTGCCCCAGGTCACATGGTAGGCACATCAATCTTAACAAGTTTAGAACAGGACTTGTTATCTTTCCTGTCCAAATCCATTCATTTTCCCCAAATTTTTTCTTTTTGTTGAGGGCACTGCCATCTTGCCAGTCATTCAGGTTTGCTACCTTACCTCTAGACAATGAATAGAAAGTTGGATTTAGTCAGTCAGTCAATTATCATTTATTAAACACCCACAAAGTGCTACACATGGTGCTAAAGTATTGGGGATGCAAAGAAAAGTAAGAGAGTCCCTGCTCCCAAGGACCTTACAGTCTAATGGGGGAAGAGAACACATAAACAACTATTTACAAATAAGCCGTGTACAGAATAAATTTGAAATAATCAAAAGAGGGAGGGCACTGGAATTAAAAAGACCAGTAAAGTTTTCCTTGAAAAGGTGGGATTTTACTTAAACTTAAAGGATATAAATAATAAATATAATAAAATTTTTGTTTTAGATCAAACCAGACTGCTTAGTTGAGACAGGTTTTTAATTCTTCCCACTGTGGGTATCTGGGTTTAGGTAGTTGGTGGTGATAGGGGAAAGGAGATTGAGGGTGGAAGAGACTGTCAAGGAATTTGAGAATACCACATTTTTCTCTTGGTGGTATCTCTGGGCTGCCCCTACTTTCTCTCCTCCCAATCTGTTCTAACCCCTGTGGAATTTGCTTTCTACTTCATCTTGTTGTCTCTGCCACCTCAGTGTGGCAAGGATTGTTTTTGCTTTTTCCCCGTACATTCCAAGCCCTTAACAAGGTGCCTGACGCATTTGTTGATTGACTGCTGGAGAACTCAGTTGCCCATTTGCAAGGTTGTTCATTCCTCTCCTCAGAGGTTTGGCCACCCACAGCATCTTTGTCTCTATCTTCCAGAAAGTTGCTTTCTGTTGCCCTGTTGTTCTACAGTGGGGACATTAAGATGATCAAAGATTCACTGGAGGATGGTCTCTCTCTCTAGAGAGTTTGCGTACTGTCACTGTGGTCACAGGAGCATATTTTATGCTGTCTTGAACCAGACTCCTAAGGGAGGATTTCCTCTTCACTTGGACTTTTGACCAGAAAAGCACATTAATCAGCCAGATAGCTCTGAGCAGTCCTCTGCTTAGCAAATAGCAAAGTAAGGAAGGTATACTGGGGAAGGGGGTAGAAATACTAGATGCTGCTTGCTTCCTCTGGAAACCAAGGCATTGCTCCTGAAAATATATTGTTCAGGAGTGTGCCCTATCCACAAACATTAACAGGGAGGAAGCATCAGTTCTGGAAAAATTAAGCCAGAAGACAGTGTGATATGCCCAAAAGAACACTGGTCGCAGAGTTGAGACCTGGGTTCAAATCTCACTTTGGACAGTTCTGGAGTGAACTTCCTGGATTAATTACTTTACCTGCCTCAGCCTCAGTTCCTCACCTATAAAATACAGGGGAGAGTCTTAGAAGTGTCTTCCAACTCTAGATCTGTTATCCTCAGTATTCAAGGTCAGACTAAGTTATCAACACAAAAGCATCTCAGAAATGCACACAAACTGAGTGTTCCATAGCCCTTTCTCCATCTCTCTGATGCATCTCCCCCCACCCCACCCCTTACAGTTCCATCGCTACCATTAGGTATTTGATAGAATCTTGCACGCCACAGGAGTTATTATTGACTAGCTTCTTTATTTGGGATAGTATGTCACAAGTAGTCAAGACTAGGGCTGTTGAAGGTAGTTTCATAGATTTAAGATGAAGAACCAGTATCAATATAGTTTCAGAGTCAAGGAAGTCTGATAGCAGGTAAAACACACACACACACACACACACACACACACACACACACACACACACACACATACAAACACACATAGACACCCATACACACCTCCAAAACTACAAGAGGGGTGTTTTACTCACCAAAGCCAGCTTGTACTCTGGATATGAAATGTTTGATTTATAGTTTCTATTTCGCTCTGATAGAAAACTCTGCTTACCCTTATTGGAAGGTCGAATGTGCTGGATTCCTCAGCAAGGGTAGCTTATGAAATTTATTTTTCATTCAAGGAAAGGACCTACACTGTTCAGTGTTTTCTTACTTTATTATTTTCTTGGCATCATTTTTTAATAAGATTAAACCAAAGCACTGTAGGAAGGCCCCTCCCAACTTGTTACTGGAGGAAAAAATATATATATAACCCAAACCCAGAAGTGATATACCTTTTCTGATCCTCTCTCCCTCCCCAATCACAAAAAGAAACACAAAAGATTGGTCTAGATAGGTTAAATAAAATCACGGTAGCACCATAAGCCAGAGTGGGGTTCTTGGAACTTGTTTGCCTTCATTGTCTATTCAAAATCCTGATTCAAAGTATTCCTACTTTTTTCTGAATCTCCTGGCCATATAGTATCAAAAATGTGACACAGACAAAAAAACAATTGTTTAAAATAGGATTCAGGGTAAATAACTAAGAATTAAAATAAATAGCAGGATTTTCCCTCTACTATTTCTTAATGCAACTTCATCCCAAACCTCCATGTATGTGAATCCATGGGTCTGATTGAGTTGGATCATCAGCACAGCGTGTTGAGCAAGAGGGCAGAAAAGGCAGAGTGACTTGCCTGGTGGATGAGTGCCCTGAAGCCTGGAAGACAGTGTTATCTGTCTGTCAGCATTAGACTGATGAAGTCTCAGGACTGGCAAAGCAGCTGCTTTCCTAGAACTGGAGAAGTGAAATCTCAAGGTCGAAAAAGACCTTACTTAGCACAGTACTTAACACAAGCTTGTTGTGGAGTTGGTGCTAAATGAATGCTTGTTGGCTTAATGTCTGGCATTAATGTCTGAAAGTTTGCCTGGGAAGGAGACTATTGCCTAGAAATGGTTCTTCCTGATCTCCCTTATCCTGGTAGAGATTGGCAATGAGGCTTGCCAAGGGTCGATCATGTGATCTTTATCACAGATCACACAGTGAAACCACTAGCTTCTCCAGAACTCTTGCCTATGCTTATATTGCTTTCCCCTCTTTTCATCTCTGGTATTTCTCTGCATCCTTCTGGATTTCCCAGAGTTCCTTTTAGAACTTTCTGCTCCTGATGAACCCATATGTCCATGTGTGACCAACTGGGACAGACAGTTTTGGACCCATTTCCACTGAAGGAGTCACTTAGCCCAAAGCACTGGTGAGTCTCCTGACATGGAAGAATTGAGCATTATTTGTCGAATAGGCTTGATATAAGACAGTCGACAAAAGATCATTGAGTTTAAAAACAAAGAGTTAAAATTCTTTAATTTCTTAAAAATCAAAAGTAATTCCTCTTCCCCCACCCAGTTGTTCTTTTTCCTTCCTCCTCCCCCATGATCCTCTCTTCGCTGCAGTATCTAGGTGGCTTTTTCTTATCTAGTTTTCTTTCGTTATTCAGATAGTTTTCTCTTCTTCTTCATTGTTGGGTAGACCAAAATGGCGATACTGATCCAAAAGATTAAATGACAGAATAATGAATGCTATTTTCACATTAGAGTTCTGTTTCTTCACCCACCTCCTTTGGGGGATGGGAGATGGATGCTTAGCTTTCTTTTTGTTTAAAGTCAGTTATCTACTTGCTGTTCCAAATTGGAGGAAGATCACTGATTTAGGTAGATGGAGAGAGAACAATGTTGTTTTTATTTATCTAACTTTTCAGTCCCCTTGAAAACCAATAAGAAAAATAGTAGGAGGAGTTAGTAAAATATTTGCACATAGTTTTGCTGATGGGTTTTCTTTTTTTTTTTTTAATGCTTTGGGATATAGCCAGGAGTCCAATGAACTGAAATTTGAGGTAGATTATTTTTGTTACCAGCCAGGAAGACCCCAGTTTTTTCATCTGTAAGATGAGGGGGTTAGATTAGAAATGATGCCTTATATTGTCTAGTTCTGGAATTCTGTATTATTATGCTTACTGTTATTCTCTGGGTTCCAGTTTCCTCTTCTTTCAAATGACCAGATCTTCTCTGAGGTTCTAGCTCTGATTCTCTAAAACTCTGTAAGGTGCTGAGATGCTGCCACTAGAAGGGACCTTAGGGCTATGGTGTGGCTCTCTCATTTTACAGAGGAGGAAACTGAGGCCCAGAAAGGTGGAGTTACCTTCCTAAGGCTACACAACAAACTAGTGGAGGAGCTAGCGTTAGAAAGTAGACTTCCTTCCCAAGCCAGGTCTCTCTTTTTGCACTGCACCCAAATTGGAAGTATTTCTTTTTTTTTAATGCCTCTTGGCATTTTGTTTTTATTTACTTCTTCATTAGAAAGAAGCCTGGGCCTCAAAACAGCCTGAAGAAGTTTTCTCCTAAATAATTGAATAAAAATGAAAAAAAAAAGATTAATATCTTAGCCTGCTCTGGGTGTACTTTTAGAGAACATGGAAGGTATGGGGCTCAGCAGCAATGTCATATTATGTAACACTTATTGGTAATTATTGCTGTTAAGTGAAAGAACCCCCTACACCTCTAGCAGATGGAGCCCCAGGCTTTGGTTTCACTTAAAGTACCAAGTGACTCCCTAAGGGACAATGTCAGCATTTAACAGTGTAACAGAACCTGGCCAGACCTTGTCAGCTGGGCCAGATTTCTTTGGTGGCAATACTGCTTCTATGAAAAGAGAACTTTTCAATATTGTGCCGAGTTTGGATGTTATTTAGATGGAAACCTTCTCTGAATCCCTGTAACTTTTGCTGAAAAGAGCCAGGATAGTAGAATAACAGGAGTCCTGAACTGTTTATCTCTGAAGGTCCTTCCTCTTGTGGTCCTCTGGGACCCTCTGACTCCATGGGAGGCAGTATGGTAATGGGTAATGAGGATTGTTTTTTGGAAGTCAAGGACCTAGGTTCAAATCCCTCCTTTGTCACATTACCTTTGTGACCTTAAACTCTCTGAGCCTGAGTTTCCGATTTGTAAAATGGGGTGGTGATGGTACGGATACTAGATAGCCTCTAATATGGCTTCCAGTCCTAATTCTGTGATCCTGGGATCCAATGTGCTGAAGGACAGATGAACATAGAGGAAGAGAGATAGTAAGAAGATCAGGTTAATGAGACTGACTGATATTGGTCCTTGATGAAGGGAATAAACATTTATATGGTGTTTGTTATATGTCAGGCACTGTGCTAAGTCATTAAAGAGAATGACAGCATTGAGATAACATACCAAAATTTGTGGGATGAAACCAAAGCAATACTTAGGGGAAAATTTATATCTCTAAACTCTTATGTCAATAAAATAGAGAAAGAACAGACCAACGAATTGGGCATGCAACTAGAAACAATCTAGAGAAAGGACCTATATGTACAAAAATATTTATAGTAACTCTTTTCATGGTGGCAAAGAATTGGAAGCTAAGGGGACATCCATCAGTTGGGGAATGGCTGAACAAGTTGTGGTGTATGATTGTGAAGAAATACTATTGTGCTATAAAATATCATGAGCAGAATGGTTTCAGAAAACCTGGGAAGACTTATATGAACTGACACAAAGTAAAGTGAGAAGAACCAAGACAACAATCTACAGAGTAACAGAAATATCGCAACAATAATCGACTGTGAAAGACATGATAACTCTAATCAATATAATGTTTTCTACAGCAATTCCAAAAAAACTTGTGATATAAAATGCTGTCTACTTTCACATAGAGAACTTGGAGATTCAAAGTGCAGATTAAACCATTTTTTTCCTTAAAAAAAAAACCCAAAACAATTGTTACCTCATTTGATCCTTATAATAACCCTTCAAGTTAGGTATGTTTTATAGATGATGAAGCTGAGGCAAACAGAGGTTAAGTGACTCACCTAGGATCACACAACCATTAAGTACCTAAAGCTGGATTTGAATTCAAGTCTTCCTGACTCCAGGCCCAGAGCTCTATCTACTGTGCCTACTAGCTACCTCTAGGAGGAGGAAGTATTCAGGAATGAATATTCCCATTTTGTGGATGAAAAAGTAAGTCTCCAAGAAGAGAGGCGCTTGCATTCTACCTTAATGATTTATATGTCTTTTCACCTTAGTAGTTACCCAGTGCAATTCTCTCCCTTTAGATAAGTTAGCACTTAGTGTGTTATTGCCTTGGGGTCTGATAGCTTCTGTTTGTAAAAAGAAAGCCCATATGACTGTATTCTTACAGTGTAGACATCCATTTCCCCCAAAAGAATCCTAGATTTGCTACTTGTGTCCCAGAGGAACTCGGGCAAATCACTTGACCATCCCAGGTCTCAATTTCCTTATCTATCAAATGGGGATAATTGTAGCCATTGTTACAGGGTTATTATGAAGGACAGATGAGATAATGTATGTAAAGCTTCTTGCTGTCCTAAAGTGCTACACATGAACTATTGTCATTTTCATTGACCCGAGAGGCTGGAGACTGAATGACAAAGATGTATACTCTAACATTCCAATCAGGACTTGGAAACTGATGCTCTAGGCTTTTGTGAAGTCAATGTTCCTGGCTCTGCCACCAGGATACCCCCTTTTTCCCCTCCATTTTAGATCTGGATGGCCTATTTACATAATTCTTAGAATCCCAAACAATTGTTAAATAGGAGAAAGCCTAGTGGGGTGTAGTGTAAAAGGCATCAGCCAAGAAGTTAGAAAATTTGGGCTCTACACCTTGTCCTCTTATAACTTTTAAAAGTCATTTATCATTGTTGTACGGAACCTAATATTGTTTTCAAGTCTAATTCTTGTCCTTCCCACAAGATGTTTATGCTCTCCACTCTGCTTCCTTTTGCCTGGTACATCCTCCTTTCTACCCTACCCCTGCTCTGGAATACCTCATATGTTTTCTTGGATATCTACTGGGATATCTATTTTACCCTATAAAATGGGATATCTTGGGTTATCTTTCCAGGTTAGACACTTCCATCTTCCTAGCTACTTGGGGCTCCTGTACCCATGAACTTAAAGATGGGAAAACATTTAGACCCCACTGCCTCCACTGAGTGTGAATTCCATCTTTCCAGTAAAACAGTTGTACTGCCTATGGTGTGAAGATGGACCTAGGTGTCCACTTGGGGTAAGGCTTTGTGGAATGGGGAGGGAACAACCTCTGTAAAGACTGCTGAAGACTTCTTGATCTTACCACGGCCTGAAGATTATTGTGCCAAAGGCTCCCTAGCAGCATTTCTTCTCTGCCTTTCCCACTTTTGCTTTAGTGGAATCAGTGTCCTTTATACATGTTATCTCATTTGATCTTCACAATAATCCTGAGAAGTCCCAGGTGCATGAGTGAACATTTTTCTGCTCTATGTTTCAAAAAGTCTGCTCTGAAGTCCCTATCTCTACTGTGCATCAGGCTGGGTCACATCTATATGTCCTTAAAGCCCTCATTCCTTTCCCTGAAAAAGAAACTGCTTAAGGTTACTTATGGCCAATGTCAACCTGAACCCAGTGGCAGTAGAACCAGTGTGACTGAGCTATTGTCTTCATTTGTCATTGTCTCTACTTCTCTATCCTTGACCTTCCTATCACCATTTCCTTCCCTTGCCACTACATCTCCTTCCAAGTTCCTTTTGGGGACTCTAGTTAATTCACAAGATCTTTCCTTAAATGAAGCAAATAAAGGGTGTTACTATTTTTTTTTTAAGCATTGATAGGCTCTTCGCATTCTTCTTTGAAGCCTCTTGAATCTCAGCTCATACAAAAATGAAGATGGTACTTGTGCTATTTATCTCACAGGATTGTTGTGAATTAATTGAAGTTGATTAAAAGTTTTTTTAAAAATTATTACATTCTAGATAAACGTATAATAGGGACATCTTAGCTCCCTTGTCATTGTTGTGAAATCTTGAGATAATTTCATGTCCGCTCTTGTATCATGGACTACATGACATCTGGAGAGGTTAATTTCTGAAAAAGACTCACATACAGAGCCTGAATGAATGAATAAAAAAGCATCTATAAGATTATAACTGCATGTGAGGAACCATGATCAGTCCTGGGGCTGTAAATACAAGCAACCAAGGCAATCCCTGTTCTAAAGGAACTTATATTATAATGGGAGGAGAAAAAACATAGAGGGAAGTTAGAAAGAGGAAGTACACATGCACACATGTATGGTTAGGAAATGGTGATAGGAAGGTCAAGCATAGAGAATTGGAGACAATGACAGATGGGGACAATAGCTCAGTCACATTGGTTTTGCTGTTACTGGGTCCTGGTTGACATTGGTCATAAGTAACCTTAAGCAGTTTCTTTTTCCAGGGATAGGAATGGGAGCTTAAGGACACATAGATATGACCCAGCCTGATGCACAGTAAAGCTGGAGACTTTAGAGCAGACTTTTGGAAATGTGGAGCAGAATAATGTTCACCCATCCACCTGGGACCTCTCCGGATTATTGTGAAGATCAAGTGAGATAACATATAAAGTTTTTGTAAACCTTAAAGTGCTTACACACAAGTACAGTATTAGGATAATCATCTCTATGCTCTTTAAACCCAATTTCTTTCTGCCTCTGTTTCCTCAACTGTAAAATCAGGGGAGGTAGATGTGAGGGACTTGAAGATCTTTTTCAACCCTAAATCTTTTATCTTATGATCTTGGTTCTACCAGTCCCCAGCCCACAACTTTCCCCACCTTTGTCTTCTGCTGTGCTTTCTGGATCTCTTGCTCTGTTGCAATAGGCAGTTAGGTCCTGGCACAGTATGCTGGGCCTGGAATCAGAAGGACCTGAGTTCAAAATCCAACCCCAGGTCCTTACTAATTCCATAAACCTGGGCAAATTGCTTAACCAGTGTTTGCCTCAGTTACCCCATCTGTAAGATAAGAATAATAAAAACATCTAATTCCCAGGCTTGTTGGGAAGATGAAATGAGACATTTGCAAAGTTCTGGCACATGGTAGGTACTCAATAACTTTCTATTTTTTTCCTCCTTCCCTCCCTTTATTCCTTCTTTCTTATTGTCAACAAACTCCCTTCATCTTTTATATCTTCAAAGCGTCAGAAACTCAGATTGGAAGGAACTTTAGAGTTTCAACCAACCCCAGAATAAGATTTACCACCCTGCCCCCTACAATGTGCCCCAGGAACATGCTTAATGTACCTAGTTAGCCAGGCTTTGCTTGGATATTTCTAATGAGAAGAACACTGCCTTCCAAGGCAGCCCATTTTACTTCTAAATAGCTATAATTGTTGAGAGCATTTTTTCTTACATTAAGCTAAAAATCTGCCTGTCTGCAACTTCCATTTCTTGCTCATAGGCCCCTGGGGGGCTGATCAGAACTAGTCTAATACTTCTTCCACATGACAACCCTTCACTTAATTTGATATTTTTGATGAGTCCATGATCTCACTGATATGAGTCTTTGCTCCAAAGTAACCATGCCTTCTCATCTGTGCCACTCTTGTTCATGTCCTTTTATCAATCCTTTATGAAGTTTCCATCCTATGGGTTATGGACTTTTCTTTATTTCTGTTGACACTATATGGATGCCAATGGACTGTAGGAACTATCCTTTGCTCTTGCTACATAACTGGCCAACCTTCTTTTATAGTCAAATAGCTTTCTGATGATTTCCTTTATAGCAATTCTATACAGTTTTGCATTGGTGATATAGTTCTGTCTGCTTATGTTCATCACATGCTACTTAAATTTTTCAGAAACTGTGACAATCCCTGATTCACAGCATACAAAACCACCAGAAGTATATAGGTGGTAAAAAAAAATGAGCCTTTATTTCAGGGCAAAGCTTGGGGTTATTAAAAGCACTGCATGGTTTGCTAAAGCCAAACCATCCCATTCTACTTTTCAGTTCTGGGCCCAATTAATTGACCATCCAAAGTGATTGACTGACACGCATGCACTAAAGAACCTATTATTTGGTTTGTCTATCCAGCTTCAAATCATTGTTTGGTCAAAGGCCTGGATATTATGTCTGTTAACCCATCCTAAGATCAAATTAGCTTTTTGGGTGCTACCCTAAAATGTTGATGATTAATATTGGTATTCCAATTCCTTGTGAGTCCCATTTTCAGATGAATTATTGTGTAGCTATGCCACCCATCTTATACTTATGAGGCTGATATTTTGAACCTTGATGTTAGACTTGACATTTATCCCTGCTAACTTTCATCTGATTAGATTTGGCCCCATGTTGATAAAAGTAATAGCTGGCATTCATACAGAATAGTGCTTATTATGTACCGGATACCATGCTAAGTGTTTTACAAACATAATCTTATTGGATCCTCACAACAACCCTGGGAAGTATGTACTATTATTATCCTCATTTTATATCAAGGAAATTAAGGCAAACAGAAGTTAAATGAATTGCCCAAATAAGTGAGACTTGAACCCAAGTCTTCCTGACTCCAGGCCCTGAGCTCTATCCACTGCACCATTGCTCTAGCCTGTAAAGATCTTGAATGCTGTCTTTGTCACCCAATGTGTCAGCTCTCCCACCTAATTCTGCATCTTCTGTAAATTTGGTATGTGCTCTTGATGCCTTTAAGTATTGGGACAACAAAAAAGTAGCAGAGTCAAGAACAGATCCCCAAAGCACTCACTCCAGTTGATATCCAAGCATTAATGAGCAGTCTATTTGGCTGCTTAACCAGGTCTGAATCCATCTTATATCATTATCTTGTCCAGACCTCCTTTCTACCTCTTGTCCTCAAGAATAGCAGGTCACACTTTGTCAAATGCTCTGTGAAAGTTCCTATATACTGTATCTAAATCAGTCTCCTGATCAGCAAGTCTAGTACTGAAATGGCATTGGCAGTGTCATCAATGTGGCTATTTCTTCCAGTGATATAGATTGTAGTTCTTTGCCTGCCCACCTGAGACTTTTGTCCATGGTCCTTCTGTAAGCTCATCCCTAGGGACCTACTCAATAGGCTCGAGACCTTCCTCATTTTCAGTTGGTACTAAGAAGATATCAGGAAGGCAACACATTGTCTGGCCTTCACTTTCACTGTATGACCAGCCTATCTTCTTTTTTAATTATTCATTTTTGATGACTTTTTTTATTCAGCTTCTTCACCATGTGCCTTGTGGGTGATCCATGATTTTAGTTCATTAAAGACTAGCCATCTATGAATCCCAGTCATATAACACCATCAGAAGAATAATAGGGTTTAAAAGATGGGCCTTTGTTTCTGGGAGAACCTGGGGCCATTTCAATAATCTCACAATTGCCCCCTCCCCCCAAAATTTAGCCTTCTTCTACCTCAACTGGGATTTTATTGATATGGGGAGCACCCGGATGAAGAAATTCCTTTGACCATTCATTTCAAGTCAGCACCTTTTCTGCAACTGATAGTCTTAGAGAGTTATTAGAGCACTGTGTCATTAAGTGACATTCAGAATCACACAGCCAGTATCAGATGTCAGAATGGAGCTTGAAAATGTCTTTTTGACTTTCTATTCACTATATGCCCTCCCTACACACACAAACACACACACACACCCTCTATAGTCCTTTCTCCCTCTCTCACATTCCCCCTAGTCTTGTGTCTCTCTCTTCCCTCTACTCTCTTTTCCATTCCCTCTCTCTTTCCCACCTCCTTCTCTTTCTACTCTCACTTACCTTCTCCCCTTCCTGTTTTCCTTCCCTGCCCTTTTCTCTCCATCTTCCCCCTTACTCTCCATTCTTTCTCTTCTCTCTCTCCTTTCTCTTCCCTTTCTTTGTCTCCCCTCTCTTCCCTTTCACTCTTTCTCCTTCCTTCTTTTCTCTTTTTCTCCCTGTTTCCTGTCTCTGTGTGTATCTCTATTTCTTATTCAACTGCATTTCACACTCTAGATAATACATATTCTTCCTCCATTTGGTTTTCACTATGAGGACCAAACTCTTTTGAGTGTCTAAGTTTAGCACCCTCTGAAATGTTCTGAGGATCTATGCAACCATTCACAAGCAAGAAAATCTAGAACACATCATTATATGAAGGGAATCCCTCCTTTATTTGAACTCTTCCTTAGATCTTCTCCAGGACAGTGGCGATGAGCATACATTTTTCTGTTTTATGCCACACTTTCTATCAATGATCATAGCATTATCAAACAGGGTTGTCTCTATTCTATCTTTCAAGTAATATTGTATCATTTTAATGTAAATATTTTTAGTAGCCCTATCAGGAAAAAGAGATCAGACTAGACCTGCATGACCTGTTTTTGATGAAGCCATGCTTTTTGTGATCACTGCCTCCTTTTTAAAAATAATCACTAACAAACACTTCTAGAATACCTTCTCAGATTTTGACAGCAAAGTCGAGCTCACTCAAATATGGCTTGCAAAATCTGCTCTTACTTTGAAAAAAAGGGGGAAGAGGGAGGAGGATACCATTTGCTTTTCTCTGGTCCTTTGGTGCTGCTCTCCCTCACCATGATCTTTCAAAAAATAACTGGCAGCAGCTTAGCAGTCTCAGTAATGCTGCTTCCCCAGCCTAGAATGGAGTTCACCTGAGTCTGATGACAAACTCATCAAGGACATCTAAGTTTTCTCTTTCTCCCTGCCTGCTTATGTTGGGTTTCCACTTCCCATTAGCTGTGCATGTTCTGTTCTTTCCAGGCCAAGGATCATTCTTGTTGTCAGAGAAAATTGAAGCAAAATAAGAGTGAGTAGTTCTCCCTTCTCTCCCTTGTCCTTTACCATCATCACATTAACCCTGGGTTTCAGTAATCCAAGCCCTTCTTTGATCTTGCTCTTTTCCCTAATAAAACTCCCCTCCTCCTCTCTTGTTCTCCTTTGCTCCCTTTGACAGCCTCTGCTCATTGTGAGTTTTAGTACTTCTGACACTATTCTTATGGGACTCACCATGCTTTTGTATTCATCCTTCATTACAAGCCCCTGATTCTGTCTTCTGTCTTTTTAAAAATCTAAGTTAGTTGATGATCTCCTCATTCATCTCCATCATTGTCTTTAGACAGCTCCTCTTTTCCTTCCCATCTAATTGTTTTTTTTTTTTTGAATTTTTAGAATTTCCTTTTGGAGAGTTTCCCATCCCTCTTGGTCTGGTGTGTGTGTGTAAAATTTTAGTCCATAGGGTTCTACATATCTTTTCTCTGAACTCTTTGAAATCAGCTCCCTCAAAATCTGGTATATTTCAGACAATCAATCAATCAATCAATCAACAAGCATGAAATGCCACTCCTCCTCAAGTTTCCTGTCAATTTCCCCAGCAACCAGTTCTTATTGTGGATAGAAATTAGGAACAGAAGAGTAGTTCCACTCATTAATTCTTTTCCATTTTGAAGAATGAAATTATCGTTAAGGCGAGGCAAGAAATTATTAGCTGTTCTGTTTTTGGCAGAAAAAAAGAATTCTAGCAGATGTCTAGATAATTTGAGCTTGCCATTATGGGTGGATCATGCCTCTGTGTCAGGCTTGTGATCTATTTCCCAGATTCCTCATCTATTTCTTCTTTCTGTCCAGATGGTCTGTAGTATACTTTGCTGATAGTAATGCTTTCGTGTTCTACATCGATCTTCCCTCAGATGCTCCTCATTATACTTCCGTCATCTCTTCAGCACCTAGCCATCACTCATCAATAAACATTTATTAAGAACCTTGTAGGTGTCATGCACTGTTTTGCTGGGGATACAAATATAAAAAAAAAAGACAATTCCTGCCTTCAAGGAACTTACAATCTAATGGGACAGTACCTATTAGATAGTACATTCTTCATAAATGCTTATTGATTTAATGTTTCATGGATTTCCTCATATGAATATATCTTCTTAATATACAAACAATGCCACCTCAGTAAATTCTTCTTACTTTTGAATAAGGTATGCCCTTCCAGAGTTTATATTGCTGTTATGAGCCCTATTCCATTTGATGATATCTAGGAAGTCAAATTTGCTCCTTTGCATTGGAAACTAGTTAACCTTGCTTTTACTCATATTTTGTGTATTTGTGTGTAGACACAGAAGGTAATTGGCTTTATTGACAGCTCTTTTATTGGCTTTTTGTCCTCTGTAAATTTTTAGCCTTATGTAATACCATTTTATTTTTATTTTTTAACATTACAGCTAGTTTCTATGGTATATAACTTAGTGGCTATATAGAAGTACTCCCTCCTTTCTCTTTCTTCTCACTTTAGAATCATTTTCATTTGACTTGATAAGTTGCAAGCAAATCCTTTCTTACCAGCTCTCCTAAGGTACACTCCTGGCATAGAGCCCTTCATCCCCATGTTTTCAGCCATGACCTAGAAATTCAAATCCTATTCTCAAATATCTTCTTCTTAACCAGCTTTCCCTTCCCCAAATCTGCCTTTCTCTTCTGAAGTCTTTGCTTTGATTTGACAGCAGTGTACTCTTAAAGTCTTCAGTCTCTTGCTCAATACTTCATGATTCTTAGTTTAGTGATAACTTCTAGATTCTACCTGGAGTATCATTTGTATCTACTTGAATCACCAGAAGTAGTCAGTAGTCAATCAGGTTTGACAAACTCTGGGAGGTTATGTCCACAACTATGCTAAACCTCTTCCTCTATTCTCAAATCTCTTATACTACCTCCTTCTTCCCTCTCAGCAGATGGACCTGGTCCTCCATTAAAAAAATTCTCTCCTTTCCTATGGTCTTTGATAAAAGATGTGACTCTTATCCTTGTCATGGTCAATCCCTCTATTTCTACTCAATCCCAAACCCAAATGTTTCCCCTGGGAGATTTTCCCCTTAATCTTTCCCCCTAGTTCTCTCATTTTTCATCTGTCTTTTCCATCATCTCTTTCTCAGTCACCTTCATATATTTCCAAGTTCCCTTCATCCTTCAAAGACCTTGACCCTGCTATTCCTCTCAAGCTATCATTCTATATCTTTCTTCCCTTTCACAGACAATTTTCTATGAAATATTATCTATATATTTTACCTACCTTTTTCTAAAGTTTTGCTCACTTTTATCCCCTTGTATTCTGTTTTTCAATCTTACCACTTGACTGAAATAGTTCTTTCCAAGGTTACTGATAATCTCTTTCCTGATAAATCCAATGGTCTTTTTTAGTCCTCAATTTATGTAATTGCTCTGCAGTTTTTGACACTGTCAATCACCTCTTTCTCCTGGAAAATCTCTTCACTTTTGGCTTCTATTACATTTCTCTCCCTCCCTCCCTCCCTCTCTCTCTCTCTCTCTCTCTGTGTCTGTCTGTCTGTCTCACCTCTTTTCTTCTCTCTTTCTTTCTCCTTTCTTCTCTCTCTTTCTCCTTTCTTCTCTCTCCCCACATATCTCATAGAATATATATATATATATATATATATGTATACATACATAGATGTATATATATTTTATATACACACACAATGAGGTCTGCATTGGGCATGTTAAGTTTGCTGTATCTCTGGGATATCTAGTTTAAAATGGCCCATCAGCAGTGGGTGATGCAGTACTGAAACTCAGGGGGAAGAATGGGTATCAGATATTTTAAACTGAATATCCCAGACACATATCAAACTCAATAAGTTCAATATAGAAGTCATCTTTTTTTTCCTGAAATTCTTCCCTAAGCTCCCTATTTCTATGAAAGATACAATATTCTTCTATTCTCCCAGGTTTGTAACTTCAGTGTTATCTACCATTTCTCATTTGCCTTCATGCCACATATCCAATTTTTCCATCTTGCCATTTCTATCTCCATGACATATTTTATATTTACTTCTCTCTCTCTCTCTCCCCCCTCTCTCCCCCCTTTCTTTTTTTTCTCTCTCTTTCCTCTCCCACTACCCCCTCTCTCTTTCTCTCTCTTTTTATCTCTCTCTCATACACACACATGACCACAAATACTACCGTAATTCAAACCTTTGTTACCTTTTTCCTGGACTATTGTACTGACCTTTTATTCTTTAAGTCTTTCTTCACTCTAATCATCCTCCTCACAGCTATTAAAGTGATTTTCCTAAAGTCCATGTCTGATTATGTCACTTTCCTACTCAAAAGTCTCCAGTGGCTCCCTATTGTCTCTAAGATTAAGTATATACTCTTTCATTAGGCTTTTACACCTTTGTGCCAAACTATCTTTTCCAGGTTCATCATATTTTACTCAGCACTTCATGATTTACCTCCTCTCCATTCTTCCTGTATGGTCCTCCATCTCCTATCTCTGTGTCTTGGTACTGACCATCTCCCATGCCTAGGATGATCTTTGATGGCTTCTGCCACACAGAATCCCTCCCTTCTTCCAAGTTACCCATTTTATACAGGTCACTAAAAATTTAACCTCATTCTCCATATTTTTGACTCAGTCTTTTATCCTTCTTCCTGTTAGTTCTTATAGTCAGTTCCCCCAGTCAACTTTCCTTGTGGGTTCCAACCTTCTCACTTCTTTGGTATCTATTTAACTTTTAGCACCATCCTAGTGACACCCCATTTCCTTTCCATTATTTTACAAATTTCCTTTTCTAATTCAAATTTTATATCCCTTTCTTCTCCTTTTACTCCTTTTCTCTTCAGGCAAGTAGTGGTTCAGTAGGCAAGAGTGCTGGGCACAGTATAAATGCTTATTCCCTTTCCCCTTTAGACTTTCTCTTTCTCTTCAAATCCCTTTCCTTCTCCTCTCCTGGTTTCTGTGTCTCCTTTCTTCTTCTCCTGCTTGTCTGGTCTTCTTTTGTCCTTCTTCCTTTTCTCCTCCCTTTACTGCAGCTTGAGTTCTTTTCTTTCTGCTTCTCCTCGCCCCTTTCCCCCCTTTTTGCTTTTCCAAGTCCTTTTGCCTGAGTTCTTCTTTTAAAAGCCTTTTTCTTCATTTTGAGTTATTCTTTCTTACTCTCCTATATCCTGGCACCAAAGGAAATCAGGTTTTGTCTTATGGACACTCCCTTCTTTAACTGCCTTTCTAATGCAGTCTACCCTATTTGCTCATGTTCCAAGGCTTAAAGAGTCAGGAAGAGCAAACTCCTTAATTATCTACTGCTATTTTTAGACCTTGCTCTACTAAAATCACCCAACAGCCTCTCCTCCTTTGGAGCTGTATATAGGTAGTACAAAGGATTGGTATTCAGCCAATACTTGGGTCGAAAAAGTCAGGATCTAAGATCTCAATAGGTAAGAACATTAGGCATAATCAAAAATGATGAAATTAAGTGATGGTAAATAGAAAACCTTACATTTAGGTTTCAACAGCATTATATAGGGGTGTGTGTGGCTAGATGGAAGTTCATCTGAGAAACAAAACAAAAAAAAAAGATCTAAGAGTTTTAGTGGACCTTGAGTTCAACATGACTAAAGAGTGTGATTTTAAAAGACTAGTATAATCTTAAGCTTCTTTCAGAGAAGCACGATTTGCAGGGCTAGCCAGAAGTGAATGTGTCTAAACTTTACTCTGGTCAGATCAAAGTTGGAATATAGTGTTCAGTTCTGAGTACCACATCTTAAGAAGGCTATTGATAAGCTAGAGAGCATCCAGGGAAGGGAAACTGAGATCATGGAAGCCTTGAATTTCTGGAAAATGAAGATGCATTAAAGGATGGGGATTCATGAAGAAAAGATGAGGACTGGGGGAGTGGGTGGCATGGTAACCTGGTTAAAATATTACAAGGATTGTCATTAGGGGAGAAGGCTTAGACATGTTCTGATTTGTCCTCAAGGGCAGAACTAGACTCAATATGCTGGTGTTCCAGAGAGGTAGATTTAGGTTTGATGTAAGGAAAAACTTCCCAATAGAGTGCTACAAAATCTTGGAACATAGTGGATCCTCTATCAGCTGAAAGCATCTAGTGAAGGCTGCTTGCTTGGAATGCTGTAGAGGCCACTTTTGTTCAGGTGTGGTTTCTGAATGACTTTTGAACTCTGAGACTCTTTAATGTTGTTATGCTTCCTCTCCCAATATTTGTGGTTGCCATCTACTGTCCCCTATGATACTTCTTCAATGATGATGACAGTTTAAAGTCTCCTTGTTGTCTCCATCCCATACCATAGTAACTCAAATTTATATAGCACATGATGGCTTCAAAATGCTTTTCTTACAACAATCCCATGAGGTGGGTTAAAGTAATTATTATTGTCATCATTTAATACCTGAGGAAACAGAGACTCAGTGAGGCTAGGAGGTTTGCCCGTGGTCATATGGTTGTTTTGTTATCAGATCTAGGACTTGAACTCTCTGCTACCTTCTCAGTCTCCAAATCTTCTCAGCTGCTATGAGCTCTGTCTCATTTGATTTTCATAATACTCCTGAGAAATTGATAGTGATATGATCTCCATTTTGCTGATAAGGAAACTGGCTCAAGAGAGGTTAAGTGACTTGCTTAAAGTCACTCAGCCAGTAAGTACCCAGATCTTTCCAATTCTACTTCCAGTTGCCTCTCAACTTGAAAGATAAAATATAAACTTCTCAGTATGGGATTCAAAGATGTCTGTAGTTTCATTCCAACCTATCTTTCCAGATTCCCTTTTACGCATTCTAAATCCTAGGTAAACTGGACTTCTAGAAAGGATGTGTTAGTAAATGTTTAAATAACCAACTCTTTGTGGGGAAAAAATGTATGGAGAACATACTTTTTAAAGCTTAATCTGCATTATTAACACTTTATCTGTCACTTTCTTAAGTCTATACAACCAACAAAACAGTAAATTAAGCTCTGATTTATAGGTTTGCTGACTCCCAAGATATAAATGCTCACATTGAAAATTTAACAATCAACCTTGAAAGCTGATTTGAGCTGGCTCCAGTACACCTATCTAGTCTCTTTTGCTGCTCACCTTGAACTCTCTTGCTTTCAGCCCTTTGTACATATTCCAACCACCCTCTCTACCCTACCTTGGAATGAACTTTCCCTATGTATCTCTCTTCTTTGTGACTACTTCCCTTTCGTGGTACTGAGCAGTGTAGGATTCCAAGTTTGTTACATGATTTCAATGCAGCTTGAAGAACAGAAATACTGAAGCTTCCCTTAAGGACAAGATTGGAGATGTAGGGTAGTATAACAGATAGGATATGGTCTAGGAATCAGAAAAGCTTCGTTCACGTTCTGACTTTGCTTCTTAGAGCAGATATGACCTCAAGTAAATCTCTGTGGGCCTCTCTTTCCTCAAATTTAAAATGAGGGGATTCAATGAGGTGACCTCCCAGCTTTAGACCCTATGCCACTTAATACCTTACCCAATAGCTTTGGGCAAGTCAGCCGACCTCTGAGCTTCAACTATAAAAGTTTTTTAACTATAAAAATTAGTGGGTTGAATGAGGTGACCCCTAATTTCCCTCCTGGCTCTAAGTTTATGATTCTATGAATTATTATAGGAAGCACTATATATGCAGTACCTTTTGGGAGAATTGCCTTTATGCTAAGGATTTCTAAAAAAAAAAAATTATAACGTGCATCTTGTGTTTGCCAATTGGCTGTGCCCAGCTCTCTCACAGCAATGCAGTCTGCTCATCCATGGTGTCCATAGTGGCTGGAATTCAGTGAAGTTTCATTTTGTTCTATTTTTTTCTTTCTGAATGCATCAGTGAATAGACAAACACAGTATTGAAATAATGTCATGTCAATTTGGCTGCTTGTCATTGGTTGACGCATTGGGGCCCATTATATCCAATAGCAAACCCGAGGGCAACTTTGCTCTTCTTAGGAACTCAGAAACAGCTCTTCTTTCTGCTGGTTGGTAATTCTTCATTGGTTTAATATTCAAATTCTCCTTCATTGTTTTTAGCCTCAATGTTAAATGGCCTAAGTATTGCAGAACAGCCAGGGTTAAGAGACCAGAATTCTTCTTTTCGCCTTCCTTTCGTTTCTGTTTGCCTTTCAGCCCCTCAGCAGCCAGGAGGTCTGCTTCCTCTTGCCTGGGCCAAGATCCCTTAACAGCTGTTTTGAGCTTGGCTAGTCGTCTCCAATAATTGTTCCCATGCAGGGACTTTAGTCTCTTTATATTTATTTTTAGGTTCAATATAGTCTCCATTATTTTAAAAGAACAGTTTTATTATCTGAAACACACCACCACAAATGAAAAATATAAGCCAAATCACAGGCCTTGGGACCCAGAAGAGGAATAAAGAGAAATTGTTTATGGCCAAGAAAGATTCTTTTGCCATTTTCCTTCCGTCTGTCTGTCTGGGGCCAAGTTTCTCATCATCACAGACCAGTGACTGGGCAGCAGTTCATTTCTTGGTGCAGTCTTGCTGCATGTGCTCCTGTCTATTGGTGGTCTGGGAATCCCAGTTTGCTCAGGATTCATTCTTGAGTTATAACCCAGTATGCAATTTGGTTATTCTGGGCCTCTCTGGGATACAAGGCCAGAGAACACAGCAGGGAGTAGGATGCTCTCTCTAGAGCTCATTTCAACAGCTGCCATCAGGGAAGTCAGCACTTCATGATGAAGCAAGCAGGGGTATAGCTGGGGAAAACAGGATTAGCTTTAACAGGGCTTTGGAAGTGGACTGGACTGGAGCACAGAGGATAGTTTTTATACAGAGACATCCCAGATTTATAGGGTGACATTGTAAAGAATGAATCCCAGGCTGCCAAGACTTCCCTCCCTCCTTCCCTTCCTCCCTTCATCCCTCCCTTCCTTCCTCCCTTCCTCTTTCCTTTCCTTCCTTCCTTCCTTCCTTCCTTCTTTCCTTCCTAAATTGTGACTTATTCATCATTTTAGTATATAATAATGCTTATGACATATTAAAATGGAAAAGTTTTAAACCAAACAACTTGCATTACACTAAAACAATATTAGTTTCAATTCAATGGTTATATAATCTGTCCACCTAACTTCCATAAGTGTTCTAAAGCCATTTCTGGCACATATCATAAAATTCTGGGTTTTTTTGATTTTGTTTTGCTTTCAATGACCAACCTATATAACACTAAATAGCCTTCAAATCTTCCTTCAAGAATGGGTGGTTGAATATGAGTACTAACCATTCCACATAAATCTATCCAAGTGATCCAGAAGGCCAAAGGAGAAATGATGATTTGATACTTGCTATCAGGCCCATAGGTTGTGGTATGGAAGTAGATCATATCTGAAGGAAGGTGGGGACAAGTTTGGTTTTTTTATTTTTGTTTTTTGAAGTGGGGAGGGCAGGGCAATTGGGGTTAAGTGACTTGCCCAAGGTCACACGGCTAATAAGTGTTGAGTGTCTGAGGTCAGATTTGAACTCAGGTCCTCCTGACTCCAGGGCCCGTGCTCTATTCACTGCATCACCTAGCTTCCCCAAGGTTTTTTTTTTTTTTCCTTAAGGCATAAAGTTAGATGGAGGTCTTCTTCCCTTTTCCTCTACTTATTCAAATTTACCACTAACCCACAATATGAGTATTAGTAAGAATATGGGTTAATTACTTTAGAGATAGAATTTTGGGGTTACCAATGTGATTACAAGGTATGTCTTGATCTGGAAAAGCATACATTGATTAGAGGGCAGTGTGACCTAAACCCCTTAATTAAAAAAAGTAAGATTATTTACTCAAATGTGATAATGACAAAATTTCTTAGTGTACATAGCTATGTAGTCTGCTGCAGATATAATGTGGAGCAAAGACTCCTCTTACTTTGAAGATGTTGCTGTCCATTCCACTGGGCAGTAGGACATAGTAATAGTGGGCATCAGAATATCTGAGTTCAGTTCCTGGCTCTGATGTTTAAACACACACACTCTCTCCAAGAAATCAACTCATTTATAGCAGGGATTCTTAGCATATATTAATTAGTTGCGTGGCAAGTCACTTGACCTCTGTCTGCCTCAGTTTCTTCAACTGTAAAATGATGCCATGAACAGGAGTGACCTCCGTGGGTTCTTGTGAGGATCAAATGAGATCACAGTTGTAAAGCACTTAATACAAGTACCTGACCCATAGAAGGTGCTTAATAAATACTTGTTTCTTTTCTTCCTTAACTGTTTTTGTGTCATGGAAACCCTTTCACAGTCTAGTGAAGCATATGGATCCCTTCTCAGAATAATGTTTTTAAATCATTGAAGGAAATGCTAAATTTTACTTAGAGGATAATGAAAATAAAGATATATTTTTTTTCCCCATCCAAATTCATGGACTCCTTCATGACCTTTGGGAGAATCCATGCACCCCAGGTTAAGAATTCCTAGTTCAAGGACATTTAGATAAATATCCAGTCTGTAGGGTTCAATGGTCTTAGAAAGTGGGTGACATGGTTCACAGTCTTGCATATTTTGACTGGAGATGTCGGTGAATAATTATAGAATCATAGACTATTAGATGTTAAAGCAAAGACAGTTCATCTGATTCTATTTCCTCATTTATAGATGAGGAAACTGAAGTTCAGAGAGGCCTGAAATTCTAATGAATCAGGGGTAGAACTGAGTCTCCTAGCCTGTACTCTTAAATTGTCCATTACTCCTTTTCTCCAACTATAGAAATTCTTAAATTCACAAAGCTGGAAGAACCTCAGGGATCATCCAGTATAATCCCTCACTTTATAGATGAGGGAGCTGAGCCCTTGAGAGAGGAAGTGATTTACTCAAGATCATACTACAAGGTAGTGTTGGAGCTGGGCACTGAATTAATTCCCTCCTCTGGACTCCTTGTCGAGCTGGTTACCTGATGAATGCCTTTGGCTAAGTGATCGCAGTCCTGAACCCTGGAAAGAGGATCATACCAA
>CM053584.1:59229847-59257609 GCA_028627135.1 Pseudochirops cupreus | reverse complement strand
GCTAGACAGGGAGCAAATAAACACATTTGGCCAGGAATAAAACAAGGACACTTTTGATTTTTTTCTCACTTTTCTTTTCATGATTGCGGGTCGGTTCTGATGGGATATAACTGAGGTCTAGGGACACAGGTGCAAAGAGTGGTTTAAGTGCCAATCAAGCAGACTTTGGCTAAGAAGGAAATGAAAGGATGGCCCAGGGAGAGGAGTCAAGGGGCATAAGGCTGGGGAATCAGGGAGATCAATACCTCATTGTGTCATGAAAATAAGTCAATCCATGACAAGGACTTAGCTACCTACAATAGTGGTCCTTCTGCCTGGCTTAGAAATTCTCATTCTTTGTTGAAGTGGGTGAAGATTCCCCACTGATTCCCAGATCCCTTCATTACTGACCAGCAAACTGAACTTTGAGCCTTAGAGAATTCCTCAGTCTTATTTGTATTCCTGAGGAAATAGACCTCAGTTTTAAAGTGTCTTAACCACTCTGGCCCCTCTTGACCTTGCTCCCCTAATCAATGTAGCACATTTCCTGAGAGGAAAATCACCACGAATTGCTCCAGGCAGCATCTGTGGAATTATGGTATTGTTTCAAAAAAAAAAAAAAAGCATAAAACTGACTATCTAGCCCTCTGCTTCTCAAAAGAATGTGTGGCCTCTCCCTTCCAGAGACTCGGGGTTCTCATGGACTGGAATTGGTCTAACCCCACAGGACATCTTCTCTGACTTAAGCCTCCACCCCAGAATTTACTCTGGGGAAATCTCAAGACTAAAAGTTAGGCATGGCTCGTGTTTAGATTTTCTCAAAAGTGGGTAAAAGGATCCCTAATTCTTGCATAGGATTTCAATGTACAGTATAGGTACTTGCTCTGGGACAGTCTTTTGCTCACTGAGTACAGAAAAAAAGTTGGCTTAAGGTGCAAAGGCCTCCCAGGAGGCTATAAAAAGATAGAGAAATGTAACACACTCCAACATTTAGCCCATTAGATTCTCCTGAAAGATGAAGTTTCTTTGGGTACTGCCAAGAAAATGCTTCCCATTCACCTCAGACCTGTCCTGTCTAAGGGAGAAGATGTAATGGTGGGTTGGTAAGGTCCAGATCCCATGTTCCGCCATAACATAGCTTTAGTCCTTCAGCTGCTGGGTGAGTCTCTGGTTAGATTCCTCTTTTCTTCTTGGATCAGTGCATTGTAAGTAAAATCTTCTCCCTCTGTGAGACCGATGCCTGGCTCCTGAATTCAGAAATTCTAGTCTCTGACTTCTGCTCAGAAAAAGAAAATGAAAGGCTGGAGGAAGATGGGAAGCCAAGCTCCTTGAACTCTTCTTTCAGACTGTCTGGGCAAGCATAGGCAGCTTGCCATATGCTCCTCCTACAGGCTGCCATTTCTTGCTCCCAGGTGGTAGGGGTGGTGGTGGAGAAATCTCGCTTAACTTGGGTCTGGAAGCCTGAAGGATATTGAGAGGGCAGGAAAAACAAAAGAAGTTGGCATGCATTTCACAGCTTATTTTATATTTTAATAAACCATAAGGGAAGGGTGACTGGTCAGGAATCCATCTCTCCTGAATCTCAGGTGCCAGTCATCTTGGGGCATGCCTATTCACTAGGGGCCATCAAAGCAGCATTGCATGTGCTCTAAAACAGGAATTAAGGTACATTTATACCTATGTGGTAGGTGACTTTCTGACCTACTGGCATGTTTATGAATTTTCCAAAAGTTTCCACAAAACTTAGAGGGAGAGTTACCACATTAGATGTCAGAGTCAAGATTTGAAAAGGGTCTTGTGAGGGATAATTTATAGTGAAGTTTCCCCATTCTGAAAAATCAAATCTAGAATGGCTTCAGTATTCACTGGGCCTAGGGTTAGGTTACCTGACCTTCAAGCAATCTGGGGCTTAGAGCAATGAAGACCCTCCCCCAGAGCCAACTCAGCAGAAGATATGCCAAATAAGGTTAAGACTGCTTTCATATTTCCCACATGTTTCTGGGTCCTTTGTCTCAGAGAGATTCCTGTGCTTAGGTTGTGAGTCAGGCCCCCTACCAATAAGAGTGAAGGCCAGTTGAGGGGGTTGGGTTTCTGCATTGGAAGATTATATAACCACGGGCTGGCTTCTACCTGGTGCTCTCTCCCTGCTGCCATGTGGGCAATAGGAGCAGAGTCCTTTCTCATGAGAAAGAATAAAGACCTTTTCTGACCTTAGATTCAGACCTTGAACTCTTTCATGTCACATATTCTCAACAGCCTAGAATGTTGTCACATTGAAAAGGTTGACATTCAATAGGATCAATGTAAAATTATCCACACTTTTAAAAAAATAACCTTTCTAAAGCATAAGATAGGAGAGGCAAAGCTAGACAGCAGCTAATTTTAAAGAAGTTTTGGGATTTTAGTCACTGTATTAATAGCATTGGTATTAGGGGCAGTTGGTGGAACAGAGGATAGTGTGCTAGGTCAAGGGTCAAGATGATCTGCGTTCAAATTCAGCCTCAGACATTTACTAGATGTGTCACCTTGGGCAAGTCACTTGACCTCTGTTTATATCAGTTTCCTCAACTATAAAATGGAGATACAAATAGAATCTACCTCCCAGAGTTGTTGTGAGGATCAAATGAGATATGTGTAAAATATTTAGCACAGTGCCTGACCAACAATAGACACTATAGAAATATTGGTTATTATTATTATGATAATGCAGTAAAAATGCCAATAGTCATACTCTATTCTATCCTTGGTGTAGCGCCAATACAATATTTATAGTGCCCACAATCATGATAAAGACCATGACCAAAAGTATCGCACAATGTTCAGTTGCAAAATGTACCAAACTCTCCAGATAGAAGACAGAACTGAAGCATTTATTTAGGCACCAGAAAACTGAATCCCCAAACCAGTAAGCCAATTCCATCCTAGTACCAAAGATACTCAGAAGGCATAATAACACTGAGTGCCACAGCATCATTCAGCCTCCCCACAAACCAATACAAGATCAATATTTACTCAAGAACCTCTCTCGCTCACTGTCTTGCTAGCTCTGACCACCAGCTTCCTGTGGATTCTGCTTCCCTTCAGCAAACTCCTCCCACCACAGGCTCCACGTGACCACATTCAGCCTATTAGGGAGCAAAGTTTACTTTCAAAGCAGAGAAGATCTTCAAATTCCCATTCTCATTACACTTGGCCAGATCATGTCTGGAGTATTGTATTCAATCCTGGATCCCACAGTACAGCTGAGACACTGTTAAGCCAGAGAATATCCATAAAAGGCTATTGGAATGATGAAAGAGAGTACATTTCTATCTTACGAGTCAGCATGGTGTGGGGGGAAAAGGCATTGGACTTGGAGACAGAAAACCAGGGTTAAGAGCTAAGTTCTGATAGCTTTTATCATGTGACCATTGGCAAATCCTCAACTTCTTGGAGTCTCTGTACCCTTCCTCATCTATGGGGGTTACTGATACTTGTACTTCCTGCCTCATGGTATGTGTGTGTGTGTGTGTGTGTGTGTGTGTGTGTGCGCGCACGCAAACTGCTTTGTAAACCTTAACACTCCTGTAGAAATGAGTTACTGTAAAAATGCGAGTCCCTAGTTTCTTAAATTTAGAGTACAGAAGGCTTAAGGGCAACATAATAGCTGTCCTCTAGTATTTGAAAGGCTGTCATTTGGAAGGGGATTTAAGCTAGTTCTGCTTGTCCCCAAAAGGCAAAATGATGTGCGATGGATGGAAGTTGATGAGAGGCAGATTTGAGTTGGACGTAAGGAAAACTTCCCAACAAAGCTCTACAAAAATTCACGGGGATGCCTTCCTCCTTACTGGAGGTCTTCAGGAGAAGACTGAATTTGTGTTTGTTGAGTACATTGTCAAAGGGATTTTTTTTTTGGCTTTTATTTTGTGTTAATTAAGTCTGAAATTTAAAAAAAGTTTTGTGCATATCTTCCCCTCTTTGAGATATCTTGTATATTGGTCCCCCAATAGCCTGACAATAGTATATCACTTTGTTTCCTTTACATGTACTTGTCCACTTATGCTACTTTTCCTGTCCTACATAAGAATATAAACGATTTTCAAAATTTTTCAAAGGAGGACACCATATCGTCATCATTAGTGTCATTGTTATGACACTAATGTAAGCACGTCTACTACTGTAAGCATCTTTGGAACTGTGATATTAGTGTTCAAGTATGGTTGTTCCATTGTCCTTGATGAAGCAAAATGTTTGTTAAAATTATTTTTTGTAGTTTTTTTTTTCCAGTTTTCTTCTGTTTAAGGTCTTCCGTTTTATCCTTGAATGACCCTGGGATGACTTTGCTTAGTTGGCTATCTTGTCACACTTTCTTTAAACTGGTTTTTACCCTCCATTGCTCCTCTTTTACTTTATGTGATGATGTGACTCCTAATCATGCATCAACCTCCTTTGAAAGATTTTGCAAATAGTTTTTATATTCTTACCCGGTGTTGCCTTTGGCTGCCATTTCTGTTTGGGAAGTAAATGTAATCAATAATCCTTTGTTAAGGCTTGCTTTGTGCCAGGCTTATGCTCAGTTCTTCGAATACAAATCCAAGAAGAAAGAAAGAGCTTTTGCCCTCAAGGTGCTTACATTCTAATAGGAGAAGACAGCACATAAAAGCAAGATTAAAAAAGATGGGAAAGTCCATGGGCCTGTGGTAGAGGAAGTTCAGAGAAGGACCTGGAGAGGAAAGAAGACAGAGCTGTTTTGGGAATGCTTGGGAGGAGCCAACTCATCAAATTAAGAGCTCATAGGGGCAGAGTATACTTCCAGTAAGGGAAGTCCAGACATGGTGTAAAGTTTCAGGATGAAGTTTTTGTGGTGTACATGAGAGAGGAAGACTAGAGAGTTAGGAGTGTGGTCTGAAGAGGAATGAAATAAGCCAGATGTTCTTTTGATTAACGTACTTTCTGACTCATTAGGTCTCATGACACTTTATACACACTGGTTAAACTTCTCAAAAGAATGATTATAATTAATGCTTATATAATTTCTTGTTCATTTCCCATTTTTAATAATTTCTTTAAATAGTTCAGAGTTGTTTCAATTACAGTTTTTTCCCTCATTATTTCTTCTCATTTTTACAGGTAATGATGACCTTAATTTTAAGACATCTGATGGTTTATCTATATTTACAAACAGTTAGCTCATGGATAGCTCTCACATCAATAACAGATCTATTCTTGACTGTTAAAATTTAGTTTATTTCCTTCTTTATGTCATTATTTGGTTTTTGTTGTTTCCAAGACTGAACATTTTTTTCAAATAAACATATGATATATAAATAATTTATATAATATATAAATATATAATTTATATAAAAATTAATATAATATATAAATGATAAAAGTGATATAAAAGCATGGAGCTTCTCTGTAATTTAAAAGTTTTCAACTTCTCTGCTTCATTCTTCTCGGACTGTGCTTTCCCATAAAGTTCTCCTAGTCATCACCCTTTTCTTCCCTTATAACAAACTCACTAAGTATCAGAGTATATGAAGACTAGATTTGGTGGATCTTATCAAGTTATTTGCGGAATTTTTCTACCATGTCGTCCTTGGCAATTAATATTGATGCACAAGCTATAATTATTTCAGTGGTAGTCTTTTTGAAAATATTTACTACCCATAATACAATGTGCGATGACCAAATTTTCCATGAAATACCATTTTTTTTTCTGTTGCTTTGGGACATAAAATAAAACTATTCCATCAACTTCTTTCTTTGCTTCTCCCAGAAGTCTCTGCTAGCCGTTCTTCCATTTATCTGCTACTTCTTTCTTTTCACTTATTCCCTCTCACCTCCCCCATCTTTCCCTCCATTGTGAAACCTTTTTCTTGTGTCTTTTATGTGAGATAATTTACCCCATTCTATCCCTCTCTAGGTGATACATTTTAAGAACATTGCCAAGTGGGAAGGGGAGTGGTTTAAAGGAGAGCAACCAGAATAATGATGAGGCAGGACATAGTTTTATATAATTGTAGTTTGAAGAATCTGGGGGTGCTTTTGCTGGAGGAAACAGACTTAGAGTATACATGGTGGTTATTGTTATGAATTTGGAAAACTGTCCTGTGGAGGACTAGATTTGTTCTACTTTGTCCCTGAAGGAAGAACTAACAGTGATGGGTAAATGCTATAGAGAGGTAGATATTAGGTTGATATAAGGATCAGTTTACAAACTGATTGTTTGTAAACAATCATTGTTGTCAAAATGTGAAATGGGCTACTTCACAAGGTAGTGAGTTCCTTGTTACGTGAAGTCTTCAAGCAGAGGCTGGTTGATTGCTTGTGTAAGTGAGATGATTTTAGTGTAAGGTCGATTTTAGTGTGTGTAATGTGGATTTTTGTTATTATTTCTTAGTGTTAAGTTTCCCAGGATCCTTAGCCATAACAATTTGTTGTTCTTAGGTATTAGGTATAAATTCTCATGATCATAGTTCAAAACATCTCTACCATGCTTGTGCAGAATTACATAATGATAAATAATATAAACATTTGTGCTTAAAATTGTAAATATCTACTGTGACTGTGCAGTGAGATACAGGGATAAGGTGATGTAAACTTGTGAGGCTATTGCTGGCAATATACCTTCTTTATCTGTTGCCCTATAAAGTAGGTGAGCATTGGTCAAGGAATAGGGAAGCCTTAGGGTTGAATGCACAAGCTGGAGTGCTGTGTGTGCCTTGATTGGCCCCCATCAAGGCTTGGGGGTAATCTGTGTTTGCCTCAACCAGTCCCCATTGAGGCCTGAGGGGATTTAGGGAAGTACACAAACTGTGCCTCTCCACTGACGAGATGTAGAGGTAGTTGCTTCCTTTTCTCACCGGCCCCTGTGAGAAGGGTGATTAGGGAATGCTATAGGAGTTGTACTCTCATTATTAGCAACCCTTGTGGGAAGACGAGACTAGAATAAAGTAAGATTATTAACCCCTTCGAAGTTGTCTTAGTGTCTTTCCTGTCTGACCAAATCGGAAGTGAACCTGTGTAGCAGCCCTCTGTGTGTTATTTGGCTTACAGTTTGTTAAGAAGATAATTCTTGTATGGGTCCCATTTGCACTAAAAATCATCTTTCTTGGGTTGCTTCTAACACTGATTTTCTCTCTTTCTCTCTCCCTCTCTCTCTGAAATCTTTGAACTGTGATTGAGAAGTCAGTTGAACTCTCCCTAAGTGTTGGGTACTCCCCAAGGTGTCCCTAGGGTGTGGTAAAGTAGGGTGATTGGCTCTGGACTCAAGTTCTCTCCCCTTTAGTAACCAGCAGCAGAACTGTAGTTGCCTAGGGAGAAGGGAATGGTTCTGTTAGCAGGTGCTAATGAAAGCAGCTCTTCTCTATACATATGTATAACCCACCCATAAACCACTCCATCACCAAGGCAAAGTGGGTGGGAGTTGCCTTCTATTTCCTCCTCCTCCCTGTCATTTAAAAAATTGTTTTCCTCCTTCTTGCTTGACATTTAGTCTAACCTTATTTAATCTTTTAAAAGAAGTTGGGGCTTGCAGGCCCCATGATATGAATTAACTTGGGCTTCATATGACTATGGAATAGCCCTGGGTGCCATATCCTAAAAGCTCTCTGAAAAATCCTTAAACTGAACATTCAGATGTGGGCCCCTGCTGGCAACTTCTTTGTCATTAAAAAAAAAATGGCCTGAAGGCAATTAGGACACCAAACAAATGTGCTTTTCTTTGAAACATAATATTGGGGACTTTGAATGTAAAAAGGAAGCAGGCTAAAAATTTGAAAGGTTAAAAAAAATTTCCTTTTACCTCATTAAGGAGTTTTTGGAGACCTAAACCTTTGAAAAATAGTCAGACATGTTTGAAGGATTCATGACCCATATACAACTTTGTTACATCCTTTCAATATGTGGAGACATGGAAGGTTGAAATGAGCTTTCAAACAGATAAATTGAAGCCTACTTAATAAGTGGTGGGATAGAGTTGATATGGTTATATCCCTGTACACATTCAGAGCTGGTCAATTTAATATTCCATGGAACTATTACTAAGATGAGAAAATTGTAACTTTGATTCTTGGGTGGTGAAATTAAGGGGACTTTGACAGCATCTGTAGTCCATTAATAATTTAGAAATAACTGAACTTAAACCAGTTAGCAGGAATAATGAGGTAAAAATAGGAAGCAACCGCCTGGTGAGCTCTTGGGTGAGCTCTTTCCTGGTCTAATGGTCTTTTGTCACATTGGCAGTGTTCAAGGGCTTGTTTTGTGCTATTTACCTTAGCTACAAAAATGTTTTTTTTTTCTTTTTGGAGGACAATTGGGGTTAAGTTACTTGTCCAAGGTCACATGGCTAGTTTTTGTATTAAGTGTCTGAGGCCGTATTTGATCTCAGGTCCTCCTGACTCCAGGGCTGGCATATAAAAATGGTTATTTATGATTTTGATATGTTATCATGAGAAATCAGCTACCTACATGTTTTACAGATGAATCTTGATGTTCCTCAAAAGAACCTGGAGGTATTTGGCATGGAGCTAAGCCCTTTGAATTAAAGTCAGTCAATAAGTAAACATCTACAAGATGGGGCCACAGTGGAGACGGAAATGGCAGACCACTCCAGCGTCTTTGCCAAGAAAACCCCAAATGGTGTCATGAAGACTTGAACATGACTGAAAAGTGACTGGAGAAGAACACCAGCAACAACAACAAAAATGGACATTTGTCAAACTGTGCTGAGCGCTCTGCTGAGTGCTGGGGCTTAAAGGACCATTCCTGCCTTCAAGGAACTTGCAGTCTAGTGGAGGATACAACATGCAAAGAATTCTACACATATAAGATATATACCTCTTAAGTAGAACATCATCTCAGAGGGAAGTTGCTAAGAAATGAGTCGGTGGGTGGGTGAAGGATCAGGAGAGGCTTTTTGCAGAAGATAGGATTTGAGCTGACACTAGAAGGAAGCCTGGAGGTGGAGCTAAGAAGGGAGATCATTCTGGGTGGTAATGCCAGTGATAAGGTAAAAAGCTGAGAGACAGAATAGCAAGGACACAGGATTGGAGAGTATGTGGTGGGGAGTAAGATAGAAGGAAAGGTAAACTGAGGCTTTTATATTTTACCCTAGAAAAACAGAAAACTACTGGAATTTGTTAAAAAACGAATCTGAACTACAAGACCACCTTATTAACTGAGTGGTTGATGGATTCCAGAGGGAAGAGGCTTGAGGCAGGGAGACCAAGCAGAAAACTGTTGCCATAGTCCAAGTATTTGATGAGAGTAGAGAGAAGAGTGTATAGGAAAAATGTTATGAAGTTAGACACTGTAAGATTTGGTAGCAGGATGGTCATGGGGAACGAGTATAAGAGAAAAGTTGAGGATGATATTGAGCCTGATCACTGGGGAGACATTGGGACCCTTGGCAGTAAGTAATAGGCAAGCTCAAAAGATGTGAGAGTTTTGGGGGAGAGATAATGAGTACATCTCCTTTTTGGATTGGAGACTGTGATTGTGCAGCTGAAGAGAACATGAGGTAGTGTTTTATGAGATGGAGCAGTAATACCCAGAGTTGGGTCTGGCTCACTTCTAGGAGACTTGTTGCTCTCAGAGACCTCTGCTGTCTAGATTAGAATGGTCTATTACACATGTCTCTGCAGGGCATGAAGAAGCATGTGGTACTCCAGGCTAATGGTGATTGCAGATGTGACTCCCAGGTCACATCACTGTGAGGGCCACTGTCATAAAGCAAAACCAACCTAGACAAAATGAACAAGTAATTAGTGAGAGATTAATCAAAACAGAAATTTCAGCCGGTACAAAATGCAGGCATGTAGATATTTTCCAACAATGGGATACTTTTGACAAATTTTTCCCTTGGCCAGTCAGAATTCCTGGGTGGTGTAAGTCCATAATGGCACTAGTAACAGAAGATCTGAGTTCAAGCCTCATCTCTGATACCCTCTGTGTGACCTTGTGACTTCTGGATCTTGTTTTTCTGGATATGTATTTTCCTGGATCTTCTTTTTTTTCTGGATCTAGTTTTTCTCCTTTGTAAAACGGGTAATAATAACTAATTACAATTCCAGGCTCTCTTTGTAGGCACCAGTTAACATTAATGTGCCAGTGTATTGGGGATCTCATTGGTTTGGTTACTCCTTTCAGGGGTGCAGATTGCAACCCCTCTCCTATTCCCATCATGTGTGAGTCTTGTCTTCATCTCTTGATGAATCAGTCAATGTGCCAGAGGTCTTCTTTTTCTTTTAATAGTTTGTAGCTAACAAAAAAGAACTGCCGTTGTCCATCCATGATCCCTCATTCCTGGGATGTATGCTGAAAGAAGTGTTTGTTTTCCTCTGCAAAAAAATCTATACAAAGCATATTTTTAAGTTTAATCTTCATCATTGACATTTTCTCCATCACATTCTTAAGACAATTACAAAAAAACCAAATCAAGCCCCGAGTTGTAGCATTTGCCAATTTTCAAGGAATAAATACTCACAGTGAAAGTTTGACAGTTCAATCTTTGAGCCAGTTCAAGCTGGCACCAGCATGCCCCTCCTTCTCTCTCAGTGGATAGGCCAGCCTTATTTCTTTCCTACTCCTATATATCTTTGATAATGATTTTCATACAGTTTTTCTTGTAGCAGTCTAACTGATCCCAACATGGATTTTTTTCATTGCCCATTGGCAATAGTGTGTGAATAGAAAAGTAAAATAGAAAATAAACTGGGTAGAACGTTGGGCCTGGAGGTAGGAACACCTGGATTTAAATTCTACCTCTCCACATACTGGGGTAGCTAGGTGGTGTAGTGGATAGAGTGCCAGGCCTGGAGTCAGGAAAGACTTATCTTCCTAAGTTATCCTGGACATCCAGTCTTTAACACTTACTAGCTGTGTGATCCTGGGGGCAAGTCACTTAACCTTGTTGCCTCAGTTTCCTCATTTGTAAAATGTTCTGGAGAAGGAAATGGCAAACCACTCCAGTATCTTTAACAAATAAACCCCAAATGGGGTCACAAAGGGTTGGATGTGACTAAATAACAACCGTCTATATTTGCTAGCTGTGTGACCCTGGGCAAGTCACTTAATTTCTCTGTCTCAGTTTTCTCCTTTGTAAAATGAGGGGATTAGCCTGGGTAATCCCAGAAGTCCTTTCTGCTGGGCAATTTTGATGTTTAGATTGTGATGTTGCATGATTTGCAGCCATATCATAGCACCAGGAGAAAACCGATATATTGTCAATTGGTCATTAAGGATTAAGTACCTACTATGTACCGTGTACTGTGTGAAGTGCTGAGGATGTGAAAAAGAGGCAAAAATCAGTCCCCGAACTCAAGGAGTTCATGAAACAATGCACATGTGGCTCTATTTGTGCAGACACATATTAGCATATACAAAACACATGTACACATATAAATGTACATGTGCATGCACCCAGAAACCATGTGTATGTATATATATACACATACATATTCACACAATTTTTAATGGAAACTAAATACTTTCTGGATTATAATTATAATTATATATGAAATAATATATAATCATAAATAAATAATTATTATTATATAATATATTATTGTATAATAATTATTATAATTTCCTAAATGTGATTCAATTCCATTTAGTTCAACAATATTTATTAAGGGCCTACTATGTGCAAGGCACTGTGGTAAGTGCTGAAGACATGATAAAAGTAATAGTTTCTGCACGTCTCTTATACAAAGATTCAGCATCAGCTTCTTCCGCTATTCAATTCTCTTTGTCATTTGTTGTCTATCTAGAACTCTTGTCTATGTTTTGGATACATTGAATACAGCAAAATATACTGTATTTGTCAAAATACTAACTCCTTGGTCTATCTGTCTAACTGCAGTGCATAGCACAGTGCCAGTAGGCATGGAATAGATGCTTACTGACTGAGTGCACGCCACAGTCCGGACAATATGCATTGTCCATCCACCTGGTTTTCCCAAGAAGGATGGTCAGACTGATCTCCTTTGAGTGGCCATAGATCTAATTGAAGAAGTTCTGTAAGTGCTCAGGGCTTGATGTAATTAGGACAAAACACTGACAAACAGGAGGCCTTGGAGCTCTTCTCTGTTAATAGGAGGGAGCAGAGTAATGCAAAGAGCGCTAGATTTGGAATTAACAGACCTGGGTTCAAATCCCACCACCTACTACTTTTGTTTGGCAAGTCACTTAATCCCTTTCATCCCCAGTTTGCTCAACTATAAAATGAATACATTGGACTAGACGCCATCTCATGGTTCTTCCAACTTTAAATCTCGGATACTATGATTCTGTTTGGACTTTGTATAGGGCATAGGCCATGCTCCTTGATAGTGGCAAACACCTTTGGCATTATCTGTGAATACGTGGTTCTTCCCTATTCTCCTCCTTCCTACCCCCTTGGCCAGAATGTCAGCCTCTGGAGGGCAGGGCTTTCCTGTTTGTCTTTGTGTTTCTGTCCTAGCACTGTGCTTACAATCCCCTAGAAGCTTCATAAATGCTGAATGAGTTCAGTTGGGTTCATTCCTGTAGTGAGCACCTCTCCTTGTTTTATTCAGTGAATCTTAGAACCCTAGGTGGATGTGCCATCTGATCTTTTATGACTTCAAGAAACTCAAGGGAAACAATTGGTTTTGGCCTTTGGATGAAATAGATGGAAAGTAGAACTGCACACACACACACACACGCGCACACACACACACACACACACACACACACACACACACACACACACCCCTCTACTGACATTGAAATGTTTCCTTTAACTTGGTCAGGTCTGAGCTTGTGTTTCATGCGGTTTCATAGATTCAGGTCCCAGATGCCATGCTTTTGCTATATGTAGCCTGTGCAATTAGCTGGTGACATTAGTGGCTCCATGCAGGAGGCCAGGGAATGTTAAAATTGGGTTTGTTGTCATGGAAACCACTGATATCCCCATTGCTTCCATTGAAGGAGGAAGGTGAGCTGTGGGCTGTGAGGCAGGGCTTCAAGTCTTGGGGAAAGGGGTTAACATTGCTTCTGTGAATGAATGGGTATGGAAAGAACTGTCTAACTGCTGCTACTCAGCATGCTTTAAAAGGGACCGGATTTTAAGAATCCCTTGAAGGACCAAGAGATGTAAATTGATGCAGTGCGTTTGAACATGCTAGAGATACTTGGAAAATTTATATTTTAAAGTTAAATGTGAATATATCTGTTGTTAATTAGTTGTATTCAAAGTACATTTGCAGATATAGGAGAAAACAAGGTAAGTTATAATAATATTGTTAAAAAAACCCTTGCATTAATTGATGTGATTGATATGCCTGGTCCTTCAAACTGATATCAGCCTCCTTGTTGTTCCTTGTACCCAAAATTCCATCTCTGGACTCTAGACATTTTCACTGGCTGCGCCTCACACCTGAGATGCTCTCTCCTAAACTTCTATCTACCAGCTTCCTTTAGGTCCCAGCTAAAATCTCACCTTTTATAGGAAGTCTTTCCTGATCTCTTTAAATGTTAATACCCTCCTTAGGTTGATTATTTCAATTTTTTTCTTTTTTTTCCCCAAGCCTCAGCTTTCTTTTTGTTTGTTTGTTTTGCAAGGCAATTGGGGTTAAGTGAGTTGCCCAAGGTCACACAGCCAATAAATGCCAAGTATCTGAGGCCAAATTTGAACTCAGGTCCTCCAGACTCCAGGGCTGGTGCTCTATCTACTGTAAAATTTCACTTTTTTTGAGGCAGTCAGGGTTAAGTGACTTGTCCAGGGTCACACAGCTAGTAAGTATCTGAAACTGGCTTTGAATTCATATCCTCCTGACTCCAAGGCTGATGTTCTATCCATTTCACCACCTCGCTGTCTCTCCATTATTTCCATTTGTGTATAAGTGTTTGTATATTCTATCTCCCATTACACTATGAGCTCATTGAGAACAGGGACTGTTTTTTTGCCTTTCTTTGTATCTCTAGTACTTAGCACTAGGCCTGGTGTTTAGTAAAAAAAAAAAAAAGAAAAACACTAAATAGGTGATTAATAGATGTTTGTTAACTTCCCTCTGACCTAGGGACTTGAAGGTCCTTCTACTTTTCCTTTCAGATCTGGGCTACATCTTGACTAGGGCTAGAACAATTATCCATTGTTCTATGCTGAGTAACCCTTAGTTTTCATCTCCCCTGGAGACAGGGAAACCAGAACAACTGAAATCCAATTGGGTAAGGTAGCCGTAAGGATATCTGTAAGAAAGGAGAGCAAAGATAGCTAAGAATTCCAGATTACTAATTATGGTTGTGTATTTTGTAATAATTAAGAATTTGAACTAGAAACCCATATGTGCACATTGGTTCCCATTTTAATAAATAATAATAAATATTGATAAATGCACGTTTTAATATTTAAATAATTTGTGAAATATTTAATTGTTTAAAATGATATTGTTAATAATAAGCAAGTTGGCATTTAGATACACTTTAAAGTTTGTAAAATGATGTACATATATTATCTCATTTTATTCTTTAATAATTTTGAGAGGTAAGTTCTATTATTATCCCCATTTTGCATATGAGGAAGCTGAGGCAGATGAGGTCCTGCCAACTGACTGGATATGGGCCATGGGAAGAGAGAAGAGTTGGGGGAAGACTCTGTATGGGATAAGTGAAAACTTCTCAATTTGGGGTGGTTAACTTTCCCTTCTCCATTGCTTCTGTCAATCACTTTTATCTTCCTTTGTCTGTTTTCCCACCTTGGTGGGACCCTCCCCCCCCTTTCCTTGCTGTCCCAGTTGGGGAAGAATTTGCTGAAGTGTGCCTCTCCACCAATGAGAGAGGAAACAGTTGGGGAGGGGTCTTGACTAAGTTAAGTTATAAATTCCAGCACTATCTTTTGTAACTTGCCTCTTCTCCATGAAGAGCCATGGGGAAGACCACCCTCTTCTCCCAGGGAAGAGAATAAACTCCTGTTCTTATCCTAAGAAATCTCTGTGTTTATTTCTTTTCACTAAATTAAGGATGAAGGGTATTTTTCATCCCAAACAGCTCTAAAGTTGAGAACCTAGGTGACTGGAAGGATGATGGTACCCACAACACCAAATGATATTCTTACTCAATGAGATTGGCCTTTTGACTACATGCCATTTTTCATCCATTTTGTTTTTCCTACATGGATTGTTAAACTAATCTCTTTTAAGTTGTCATAGGTCTCATTGAGGAGGCTCCTTAGGATTTCCTTCCTTTCCTTCTAGTGGCTTTAGTGATGGTAAAAGACAAACAGGTTGTTGACTTGCCAAAGGGACCTTTGTCACTGCCCTAATAATATACATACTTGCCTGAGGTCCATGTCAGGTAGGCCAACTATGATAGGAGGTGACATTTTAAAAGTATTTTGAGGTTTATGAAGCATTTTAAATACATTATTTCATTTGCTATTCAAAACAACCTTTGGGGTAAGTGCTTTTCACTTGTGAGGAAACGAAGGCTCAGATGGATAAAAAGATTTGTCCAAGGTCACACAGTCAATAAGTATCTGAAGGAGTATTGTAACTCGGGTTTTCCTGGCTCCAAGCACAGCCCCCACCCCATTTTGTGACTACCATTTTCCATAAAGAAAACTCCACAGAGCATTAGATTTGGAAGAGTTGCTACCCTTAGATGTTGTCGAATTTAACCTCCTACCCAATTTGGGAGCCTCCTACTTTTCCAAAAGGAAGAAAATTTGTCTTATATATGGAACTCATTAGATTATATTGTGGTACGTTATACTGAACTGTATAGGACACGTACCAGCTGCTGTATTGCAGGGAATTAAAGTTCTCCAATGTTAGATTCAATGATGGTTTATAAAAAGATTCCTCATGGTTGTAATTCCCATGATACACTTAATCATTTTTAGCAGCAATAAACTTCATCTGCTTTTGGCTTTCAAAAACACTAATCCTTTCCACTTTGACCAAGTAAGAGTCGTCATTTATCACCATAAATACTCAGTGCTGAACTGGATGTTTTGTACAAGTCATACCCAATTCGACCCTAGAGAAAACACAAAATTATTCAGTGGGGGAAAAAAATCAACAAACACCATTGGGCTGTATGAGAGAAGCCAGAGAGAAGTCAGTTAAGCATTTATTAAGCTCCTTCTTTGCTCCAGGCACTGTGCTCATTGCTAGGGGTATAAAGAAAGGTAAAAGATAGTGTCTTTTCTCCAAAAGCTTATAATTTCATGGGAGAAACAACATGAAAACAACTACAGATGTGCTATACGTGAGTTAGATTAGAGATAATCAACAGAAGGAAGGTGCTGCTGGCATTAAGAAGGATCAGAAAAAGCCCAAGTTCCAATCTACTCTGCTGTTAATACTTATGTGACCTTGGAAAAGTCCTCTGATTTCTCAGGGCCTTATTTCCCACATACCTTTCTCTGGCTTAGGTGACTTCTGAGTTCTCTTTCTTCTCTAACATTCTATACAATCTGTGCACGATAGTACTCTGGACAAAAGTAGCAAAGAGTTTTGCTGTTATATAGGCAACTGCATGATCCTTAATGAGACAAGAATAAAAGGAATAGTAATCCCAATAGTCTTTCCTTTTTAAAATAATTATGGCTAAAATATAAGACCTACTATGTGCCAGACACTGCTCTAAGCACTTTACAATTATTACCTCATTTGATCCTTACAACAACCTTGCAAGGTAGGCAGAAAAAGGAGTGGAGTCCAAGGTAAAGTAGGAGCCCAGGGAAGTGTTAAAAAAAGGCCTATACTCAACATTTGTTTTAAGGTTTTATAGTTTATTGACTTTTAACAAGGCCAGTCAGTCAACAGAAGTTGGGATTCAAGAAAGAAAGGCAGAAATGGTCCCTGTACTCAAGGAATATATGTTATAAATGAGAAGACAAAAACAGATGGGTATATACAAGTTAGACACAGAATAGATGGAAAGTAATCTTAGATGGGAAGGCTCTGGCAGCTAGAGGACCAGGGAAGGTCTTCTGTCTAAGGTGGTGTCTGAGCTGAGCCTTGAAGGAAAATAGGAATTCTAAGAAGTGGAGATGAGGAGGGCCATGCCATCAACCAGTGCCAAGACACAGAGAAGGGAGATGTGAAATGTTGTGTTTAAGGAATAGTTAAGTCGCTTGGTGAAGCTGGATTATAGAATTTGTAGAGGGAAGTAAAATGTGGCAAGATTGGAACGGTGGGAAGGAGTCAGGTTGCAAAGAGCCTTAAATGCCAAACAAAGATGGAATGCTCCTGGCCCACGTTCAATTTCTATCTGGCTCTGCTCAGCCATCTAGCCCTCTATAGGAATGGCTATCCCTATCCTCATTTGGTGTCATTTCGGGGAAAGCAATTTAATTTTAATGTTAGGCTAAGCCAGACTTAATTAGGAAGATAAATCATCTGTAAAAAACATATCTGCATTCGAAAGTCACAGTGGTGTCGGGGGAAAGGACCAGCACCAACCTTAAAAGGTAATTTTGTTGTTTACTTCAAATCAATAAAATTCAAATCTATTCAATTCAGCAGCATTTATTAAGAATCAACTCTGTGAAAGGCACTATTCTGGGTGCAGGAAATAGAAAGACCCAAGGGAAAGACAGCCCCTGTCTTCAAGGAGATTTTATTCTATAGGGGTACAAAGAGAGGTGAATAAATCATAATTTGAGAATGGAAATAGCACCAATCCCAAAGGAGAGGCTTCTCACTGGATAAGGTACGTCAACTGAGCTTTGAAGGAAATAAGGGAGTCTAATGCCATAGGTGAGGAGCGATGGGGTTCTAGGCATGGGGCACAGTCTGTCCAAAGGCAGGGAGGTGGGAGAATGAATGTTGAGTTTGAGGAACCACAAGTAGGTCAGTTTGGTTCAGATATGGAGTGCATGAAGGACAGTACTGTGAAAGACTTTAAGTACCTGTCATTTTCTAGGTTAGGTACACCTTCCACCTATCCTATGTTGACACAATCCCTGTACCATTCAGTAGAAGTCATCAAGTCATCAAGAAGCACATATTAAGGCCCTACCAAGTGCCAGGCACTGTGCTAAGGTCTGGGGATAAAAGAAAGGCAAGAGACAGCCCCATCTCCCAGGGGGCTCATAGTCCAATGGGGAAAGGCAACATATAAATGACTATGTACAAAAGCTTTATACAAGATACATTGGAGATACTCTCAAAGGGAAGGCATTAGCATTAAGGGGGATTCAGGAAAAGCTGAGGTGAGATTTTTAATTGGGACTTGAAAGAAACCAGGAGATGGAGATGAAGAGAGTATTCTAGGCATGGAGAGAGCCAATGAAAAATAGGTTTCACGAAAGTTTCAGGCCCTAACATTGTGTGAATTCAGATTTGATGACAGGTAGCCGGACCTGGAGTCAGGATGATTTGAGTTCAAATCTGGTCTCAGACACTTACTGTGTTACTCTGAGCAAGTCACTCGACCTCTGTCTACCTCAATTTCTCTACCTGTGAAATGGAGATAATAATGGCACCCACCTATTTCCTTGGGTTGTTGTAGTGATCTAATGGGATGAGAAAATGTTTTGCAAACCATAAAGTACTAGATAAATTCTAGCTAGAAATATTTTTACTTCTCTCCAACCACCCCTTCCCCTCCAACTTCACCTCCCTTCTCCGGGTTGCTTCTCCCTTTCATTAGCGCTAGGAGTTGAGAGTTGACTGTGTGCAGGTTTAATATACAACTATGGTTTTGTTTTATAGTTGCACAGAAATGCCTTCACCTCTGCAGAGGTCACTTAGGCCAGCAGATCAGCCTAGGGCAATGCTGACTTTGTATTTCCTTGTGTTTTATTCTGTCCCTAATGCTTAGTGCAGGACCTGGTCTGCATCAGGTCCTTAGTAAATGCTTATTGGCTAACTATACCCAAATATTCAAATGGTTATATGATCTCCTGGATCACATTGGTGCCTCCAATGATACAGATTACACTCTGCCTCTTCACCCCATATGGCTCTTGTCTGTGTCTTCCCTTAGGAAGTTGACTATACAGGGTATACCCAGTATGATGGAGACTTCTCTCACTTTCTTTTGGCATCTGCTCAGTTCTGTAATCCCTTGCTGCGGCCTGTTTAGCAGGATGGGCTGAAATCTATAGTCCCTTATTACTGGGGAGGCTGAGGCTGGTGAATTTAGGAGTCCTAAGCTGCATTGTACTAAGTCAGATGACTGCATCGAGTCTGGTACCAACACAGGGAGCTCCTGGGAGTGGGGAGCCATCAGGCAGAAAGAGGAAGGAAGAAACAGCTTCGGTTGGAAATGGAGCAAGTTAAAACTATTTTGCTGATCAGCGGTGTGGGTCAGTTAGGCCTATAAGTGGCTACTGCATTTCCAGTCTGGGAGAGATAGGGAGAGCCAAAAAAAAAAGAAAAGGAAGGAAGAAACAAAGAAATGAAAGAAAGAAAAAAGAGAGAAAGGAAGGAAAGGGAGAAAAGGGAGAAAGGAAGAAGAAAGGGAAAAAGAAAGAAAATGTGAAGGAGGGAGGGAAAGAAGGAAGGAAAGAAACAGGATGCAAAGGAGAGAGTGAGGGAAGGGGAGAAGAAAGAAGGTAAGGAAGGGAGGGAGGAAGAAAGGAAAAATGAAGGAAAGGAAAGAGTGATCAGTTTTATTGATAATTTTTGTTTTTTGATGTCATCTCCAAATTTCCACCCTCTCTCCATCCCCCAAATCGAACCTTCCCTTGTAACAAAGAAAAACAATTAAGCAAAAAATAGCAAACAGAATGACCTGTCTAGTAAAGTGTACCATATTCTGTGGGAGTAGTTTCTCAACTCTTGGTGCACACATCCAGGGAGGTCTGTACAGTGGACACAGCATAGTACATGGGAAAGAAGCCAGGGTTGGCAGTCACACAACTTGTGTTCAAATCGTGACTCTACTACTGTCCTTGTGACCTGTATGACCTTGAGGGAGTCACTTAAACCTCTGGGCCTTAGTTCTTCATCCATAAAAATGGGTGGGTGGGGATTGATGACCTTTAAGGCCGTTTTCAGCTCTGAACCCATGATCCTACATTTAACTATAATTTCCTTGGGACCATTTTTGGCTTTTCATTTATTCAGTTTAGCTTTCTAGCAGGAATCTTTTCACGTGCTTTTGCTATAGTCACTGTGTATGCTGTTTCTGCTGATTTTTCTTTGCATCAAAACATATACATTCACTTTGAAGCAGTGAGTCTCTGTGGCATGGGAAGGGTCCATCCAGGCAGGGGGCTTCTCTTTGAGCATTCTCGATTTATAAAGAAGCATTCTCTTTTTGTTGATCAGGAGGACACAAATGAAACTATTAACTCAGGGTCTAGGGAGAAAAAAGTCAGTTTTCATATTGTGCAATCAACCCGAAATCAGGTCAATCTCTCCTTCACTGCTGGCTAATAGCCAAACTCTGGTGAAAGCTGATGTTTTTGTTTGGAATGGATTTTGCACTGTTTATAAACCAAGGCTCCTTGAAATTTTCATTAGGAGGATCAGGCAGTTCACCTCTCATCCTGCCCTTCGTCCTTTCGCCCCTTTGCCTGGAATAGTTGAGTGATTTCAAAAATTCTTGCTACTTTAATTGATTAGCAAGAAAAGCTATCTTTGAAAGGCACCTTCTAACAAAGTGGAGCTGAGAAAGTGAGATTCATTGAGGTCCTATGCACCCTGACCTCAGTTTTAAGTTCAGTGTGAAGAGAGTAATGCAGGTTGGGGGTGCATGGGAGCATATGACCTTTATTAAATTATAGTGTTTTACATAAGAAAGATGGTCCATCAGGAAGGATAAAATGTCACATAAAAATAAATGTATGTGAATTTTCCTTAGCAACCAAGTTTAAACAATTTTATAAGGAGATAATAAAAGATTCCTTTAAATCATGTTCTGTATGTATCAACGCTATATAGCCTTGACCACCACTACCCCACCAAAAAAGAAAAACTTCTATGACTTCAATTGATCTTAGATTCCCCTGATGTGAGAGTATAATCTATCCATACCCACTTTTGCATCGTACACAATTTTTGTTCATGTTCTCCCTAAGTTCTTTTTTTTTTTTTGCCTTTTTTGGAGGGCAGTTGGGGTTAAGTGACTTGCCCAAAGTCACATGGCTAGTAAGTGTGTCAAGTGTTTGAGGCTGGATTTGAACTTAGGTCTCCTGACTCCAGGGCCGGTGCTCTATTTACTGCACCACCTAGCCGCCCCCCTAAGTTCTTTCAGAGAAGATCTATTCAATATGCTGGTGAATTTCCTCCAGGCCTTTTGCTGTTTTACACAATGATAGAATCACATTACATAGTTAGCATTACAGTACATGTTAGTCCTCACCCCTTCCTCTCTGCTCCCCACCTCTGAACTGGCCCCCCTCCTTTTCTAAACATATGATGATGATATTCCTTATGTCATTGCTTGAGGAAAGGTCTTTGTTGGAAAGATATCGCAGCCTCCTTGTTCCCAGATTCTTCAGGTTGTGGTGTTAACATAATTGTAATCCTATGCCATTACCAGAAGAAAATGTATTCTTTTTGAAAAAATGAGTTTTTATGGTAGGGAGCAATTTAGGACAGTTAAAGGTGAAATTTCCTCAGTGTAATCCAACTTATTTTTATTTGTTTTCTATTAAGGGAGAAACTGAAGAAGGGGGACCATTTTGAGGGTTATTATAAGTCCTCTGGTGAAAGGTGATGTCCTGAACTAGGGTAGAGGTTGTGGGAAAAGAGAAAGGGGCAAAAATGAAAGATATTGCAGAATTAGAATAGCTAAGTCTAGGCAACTGATTGGACATAGGCAATGGGATATGGGAATTGGATATGGGAAGGGCTGGGGAAAGACTCTAAAGTTGAGAGCCTGGGTGACTAGAGGGATGATGGAACCCACAACACGAAATGGGAGACTTACTCAATGGGTTGACCATTCAACTGCGTGCCATTTTTCATCCACTTCATTTTTCCTATATGGATTGTAAGGCTAATCTTTTTTGAATAAGCATAGGTCTCAGTGAGGAGGCCCCTTAATGATCTAGGGCTTGAAACATGCTACCCACAAACAGGAATATCCAGAGGCACTCACCATCTAGAGGGGATTGCTCTTTCATTTGAACCCTGGGCAGGACATCTTCCATGCCAGTGGCAAACACTTCTCTCTGTTTTATGTTTCAATTAATGTTTATAATTGGAATGTTATTGAACAGTTACCTCTGGGGCTACAGTTATCAAGGAATATTGTGTGATCTTAAAATGTGCACGAGAGATTCTTCCTTAGAGGAGAGTCTCTGTCTGCTTGCATTCTGTTCTTTTGAGTCACATGCTCCCTCTCTGCCTTTTTTTTTTTGGGTAAAGAACAAAAGAGTGAACCCAGTAAAAGTTTATATTCACGGTGCTTTTTAGTCAGTTGTGGTGTGAATAGCAATGGATGTACCTGTCACAAAGCCCATACATTTTGCTTCACAGAAGAGGCCAAGAGCTACTCTCAGATTCAAGACTATTGACTTAAAATTGTCTGTAAGATTAAGACAAACGATCTGAAATTCTCATTTATCTGTCTTAATAACTCCCATTTAAGCTAACACTTAAGTTCCACAAGATGCTTCCCTTAGAACCTTCAGAGGCAGGGAGTGCAGATTTTACCACCCTCACTTTACAGATGCAGAAACCATAGCTCAGAGATCAAGTAAGTGGCTTTGCTAGTGTCATGCAGGGAGTCACTTTCACAGGCACGATTGGAGACAAAATCTCCTTTGCTCCCAGCCCACTCCAACACCCTGCCTTCCCTGACCACTTTTAGCTCCCCAAAGGTTAAGCTTGGGGAAGTTTACCATGCTATGTCAGTGTGAGTTTTACTATTGTTATGTTTATCATTGAAATGACAGTGAGGAGCATTTGCTGTCAGAGACAGACCGATGGGGAAGTGAGAGCCAACAGAAAGGGAAGAAATAGTAAATCCTAAACTATAAAAACACTGAAGTCTGAAGGTCATTTGGAGTCACTAAGAAAGCTCTGTGGACCTCTGCCTCATCTCTAACACACTCAGCTGAGGGCATCATGGCACAGAACTGATATTCCAAAAAATGAACCTGAGACATCGAGAGGGGGTTAAATTATATTAGATGTGCTCTCCTCAATGACGAAGGAATGTATTCAATTCCTTTTTAAAATGCATATTTTTTTCTTATAAATTCAGTACATTTTATTTCAACAAAAACTATTTTGAAATTTGTAAATTTTTATTAATAGTTGTTTTAAAAGCACCTTTATTTCTGCATATATCCTTTCTGACTCTTCATCCCAGTAAGTCATCATACTTTGTAAAAAACAAACAAAAAACAGTTTAGCAAAGCTAACCAATACATCAACCAACTCTGATAGTATATATAATGTTCTGCACCCATAGTACCCCAACTAGAAAGGAGGTGAGAGATAGCATTTGCTCATTTCTTATTTTGTTACAAGCTTGGTTATTGTAATTACATCATGATCAGTATAAATTTTTTTTGGTGTTGTTCTTTTTGCATACATAGGGGCAGCTAGGTGGCACAGTGGATAGGGCCCTGAGTTAGGAAGACCCATCTTCCTGAGTTCAAATCTAGCCTCAGACCCTTCTGTCTGTGTGACCCTGGGCAAGACACTTAAGTCTGTTTGCCTCAGTTTCCTCATCAGTAAAATGAACTGGAGAAGGAAATAGCCAATCACTCCATTATCTTTGCCAAGAAAACGCAACTGAAATGACTCATCCATGACACATAGTATTAAGATATTGATTTTAACCTAATTTCTGCCAAACTGCTTCCAGTTTTCCCATCAATTCTGTCAAACAGGAAGTTCTATACCTAGTAATAATTTATATTCACCCATTTATTGAACACTGGATTATTAAATCCAGCTATTCCCAGTTTTTTCTTGGCTAGTCTCTTCTACTGATCTACTTTTCTAATTTTTAGCCAGTATCAAATAATTCTGATAATCATGGCTTTATAGTATAATTTGAGTTCGGGAAGGTCTAATTCCTTTTTATTACTTTTTTTTTCATTATTTCTAGTGAGATTCTAGACCTTTTGTTCCTTCAAATAAATTTTATTGTTATTTTGTCTAGCTCTATAAAGTATCCTCTTGGTAGTTTAATTGGTACAGCATTAAATCAATAAATTAATTTAGGTGGTATCATCATTTTTTATTACGTTGACACAGGTCAACATGATTAATGCATGTCCTTCCAATTATTCAAACTGTTCCTCATTTCTTCAGTGAATGTTTTGAAATTGTATATAATCCATATTTTTTTTAAAAAAGAAACAAGCAATAATATTTTACAAATATAGAGAATAACGACAAATACAACTCTTCGTTGGCTTTATAGAGACTTGGTTTCCGTATTTGACCTGCTACCGTTGATGGTGATCCCCAAAAGGTCAGGCGTCTCTGAAAATCAATCCTATCATCAAATCACAGATTTAGATCAGAGACTTTCATTACAGATCATCTTGTCAAGACTCTTCATCTTACGAAAGAGGAAATTGAAACCCAGAGAGGTAAATTGATGTATCCATCTTACCTGGGTAGTTAGATGCAGCACCAAGATTCAAATGCAGCTGGTCTTCTGAGTCTAAATTCAGTGCTCTTACATGCTGCCTCTCTCTTCTTATGTATCCCTCATAGGAAGACTAAAAGGAGCAAGGATATGATGACTACAAAACATTTGAATTCATGGGGAGAATAATCTGTTTAGATATATAATTGAACTATTAGATAATCTGTAATCCATATAGATATAGTCTATATAGATATATAATTGAATTATTTGCAATTACATAGGTCTCAAAGAACTCATTCTCTTTCCCTCTTCCTCCTCCCTCTTTTTCCCCCTTCTCACCAATCCTCTTTCTTTCTTTTTCTTTTCTTTCATTCTTTCTTTCTTTCTTCCCTCCCTCCTTCCCTCCCTTCTTCCTTCTTTCCTTCCTTCCTTCATTCCTTCCTCCCTCCCTCCCTCCCTCCTTCCTCTCTTTCTTTCTCTCTCTCTTTTTCTTTCTTTCTTCTATCCTATATCTATTGCCTCTCTCCCAATGGAGAAAAATTAAAAACAAAGCCTTTGTAACAAATATGAGGAGTCAAACAAAACTAATCTTCACATTGACCATAGTTGAAAACCTATGTCTTATGTGCACCCCAAGTCCATTACCTCCCTGTCAGGAGATGGGTAGCATGCTTCTTCACCAGTCCTTTTCATTAATAATTGTTCCCTGGGGACAGTTAGGTGTCGCAGTGAGTAGAGCACCGGCCCTATAGTTGGTAGGACCTGAGTTCAAATTTGACCTCAGACATTTAACACTTACTAGCTGTGTGACTTGGGCAAGTCACTTAACCCCAATTGCCCTACCTTCCCCCTCCAAAAAAACAAAACAAAACTGTTCACTGCATTGCTCAGAGTGAAGTATTTGAAAGTAGTTTTCTTCAAAATGTTGTTATTGCATAAATTGTTTTCTTGGTTCTGTTCATTTCATTTTGTATCAGTTCAGGAAGTCTTTCCAAGATTATCCAAAAACATTCATTTTTTTTCATTTTTATAGCAAATTACTATGACATTACATTCATATATCATATTTTAATTGTCCATTCCCCGGATGATGGGCACCCTCTTAGTTTCCAGAGCTCTGTCACTACAAAAAAAGTTGCTATATTCTATACCCAGGAGTCCTTTTCGTCTTTTTTTTGATCACTTTAAAGTACAGACCTAGAAGTGGTATTGCTATGTCAAAGGGTAAGCATAGTTTAGTAATTTTGGGACCCTGTCTCCATCCCGCCCTCCCTCTCTCCTTCTCTCTTTCCCCATCCCTCCCTCCCTCTCCTCTTGTTGAAAAGTACCTGTTTTTAATCATAACTATATAATGCATTTTAGGAAGATTTTGTTAAAGATTTAAAATAAAATAAAAGATTTGACAATCAAAAGATAAACTTCATTTATCTAGAAAATTCACCTTTGTGGAAATCTTCATTGTCAGATGCTATAGAACAGATGGGGTTTACAAGAGATTAATTTGGGAAATGTCATTTTTACTATATTTACTCAGCCTAGCCATCACCACTCAATATCTCTCCAAATAGCTACTCCTCTTCTGTAAAAACTGATTCATGGCTAACCCTCTATGTCCTACATAAATTTTGGTACGTTAACTCTGAAGGATGATTGTTGGACTATCTTACTCCCTTTCTCCAAGCCAACTTTTGTCTAATGGATGATAGGATGCCATTTATTCTAATTAAAAGAAAACACGGAACATGCCACATGCTCGTAAGAAATACCAAACTTCTTCATCATGTCTTGGATTATACCGTATTTTCCTTCAAAGAGTTCCAAGTGCTAAATCACATGATAATAATATCTGACATTTATACAAAGCTTTTAGATTCAAAGAACTTTATATACATTATCTTTTTGATTCTTTGAACGATCTTGTGAGGTGTGTGCTTTACTCTTCTCATTCTCCAGGTGATGGCGCTGAGGGTCAGAGAGGTTTAGATGACTTGCCCATAGTCATACAACTCAGGTCTGAATCAGGATTTGAACCTTAACCTTTCTAACCCCAAACCCAGTTGTCTATCCCCTTCACAAGTTGTATCAAACCTAAATAGAAACTGGGAGCACTAAACTGTACATAAAGATCCTTGCCATTTCATATTGACTTAGGAAACCACATAATAACAATTAAGTATGTTCTACTATGTTTTAAAATTTATTTTGTTAAATATTTTCTTATTGCATTTTACTCTGGTTCTTCCACAGAAATGTTGGCCAGTGGTGCTGACCACATGTTTGACACCTCTGCCCTTCACTTTTTCTGTGGCTGATGGGCAAAGGTCAAGCCAACATGAATTTATTAAGCACATACTATGTGCCAGGCATTGGGCTAAGGACTTAGGATATTGGGATACAAAGAAAGGCAAAAAATTGTCTCAGTTCTCAAGGTATTCAGGGTCTCAGGCACCCTTAAGCCCCCTGTAAAGCAGATAGCAGGGTTGACAAGTGATCGTTTCTGACAGGTATAAACCACCATTTCTCTGTTAAGCTCAAGAATTACTGATCACATTTCCAAGTAGTAGTTAGTAAATGATAAGAACCTTTCTTCCTCATGATGGAGAACAGTCAAACCAATGACAGAGTTCCTCCAAATACTTTAAGCTGATCCTCTTGGAGCAATTATTATGTAATTATGTGTACATTTTAGAAGACTTTAGAAGACCATTTTAGAAGAATAAGTTTCCAAGACTTTCAGAAGACTATTCTCCTTTAGAAAACATATTTTGAAAATGTTTAATTAAAAAAAAAGCAAACCGAACTTGTGAAATGGTTTCTGAAGTATGGTCAATAGACCACTAATGGTTCATGAGGGCCCCCTAGATCTCTAGTTTATAATATGCTGGTGTCTGGTATGAGTGAATAATTTCCATGTGAATTTTTATTGATTCTTTTGTTTTTTTAATTTTATTTTTAATTTATGGAATAAAACAAGCATTTCAATAACATGGTACAATAAAAAAGATGATTGCATATGAAACTGTAAATCTACTATGTAAAATTTGCTATTCCTTTCAAATCACAGACCTAGGAAAGACACTAACTTAAAAAGACCAAGGTCTCCCAATTCATCCAGCGCCATCTCCAGTCCTCCTGATCTATATCATGTCACTAGACCCAGATGGCACTGGAGGAGAGAGTGAGGTAGGTGACTTTGCACAGCCTCCCTCATTTAAATTGAATTCACTTGAAAGTCACGACATCACCTTCTTGATGTCATGATTTTCTTTGAGAACAAAGGACAACCAACATTTCTTTTGAATATACATCAAAATTATCATG
>CM053584.1:59175417-59229347 GCA_028627135.1 Pseudochirops cupreus | reverse complement strand
CGACTTTTCCCCCTGAACTAGGTAAATGATATGTTTGATTAAAGTAACATTGTTAACCCGTTTTGAGTTGCTTTCCTTTAGAAAAGCAGATCTAAGAACCTGTGCTAGTAGCCGCCCTAGGTATGCTAGGGTGCTTGCTGATACACCATCTCCCTCTAAATTGTGAGGAAAGTACTTTTAAAAACTATTGTCATATAAGTACTAAAACTTTTTAATTTTTAATGTAAATATCTATATATACTCCACATAAAAGCTCTTCAGTAGAGGGGTCCTCAACAATTTTTAAATGTCCAAAAAGTTTAAGAATGGTTTCTCTAGACGAATGGTCCTATGACCTCATGATCTCTGACTCCAAAGTCCTTGCTTTTGTATGGTACCCATAATCCTTTGTTTCAGGCAGAAATCTAAGGGCCATTAAAAGCCCTTCATAATTTCTCAGAGGCAGTCTTTCTCTTCCTCTTCCTTAGTCAATAGTCCTTCGATCACACCCTCCTGGTAGAATGTTTATGGTGCCTGCAACAATGAAATGACAAGCGATGCTTGATTCCAGGGTCACTTGATTCTCCTAAGCCTCACATGTTGTAAAGGTTTTGTTTTTTCATTTTTAAATTAGTTTTCACTAGGAAGGGATCATGATGTAGGGGAAAAACACTGGATGTGGGGAGAGGAGCTCTGTTCCTGCCTTTGCCACTTGCTAGTTATGAGACATTGGGCAGATTATTTAATCTAGGTCCCAGTTTATGTAGTGTAAAGAATTGTGGTAATAAAGCTTGTGTCACTTTATTCATAGGTGAGTTGTGGGGATCAAATGAAATCATTTTGTAGCTTGGTGTCAGCTATTGTAAAGTGTTCAGGGATAGTTTTTGGTTCACTGGGGGAAGCTCCAGGATGTCAGAATCCAATGGGGCTTTGTGCCTAGATACAGGGATTGGTTTAGGAGGCACAGATTCGAAGGAGGAAGAAAAGGTAGGGGCAATCATTTGAAAGAGAGCTGGATGTAAGAGATGGTGGGGTGGGGGAGCACATGGATATTTGAGTCTGGAAATATTCATGAGCATCTGGGAGTTAGACTAGATCAGTGTGATGTAATGGGCTATGGTCTACTGAGCTGGAGAGATTGGCATTACAGAGGTGGAAATCAATGAAGTCAACTCCATGTAGAGGAAACTGGTAGGAAAAGTGCCACAAAGAAGGAAAATTCAGGCCCAAGGAGCTGCAGTAAATTTTCATGCTGACCACTGAAAGTATGATGAGGGAACATGGGGGATGAATGACAGTTTCTTCATTCTATCTGTACATGGACTGGAGCATAGTTCTCTCCATCCTCATAAATTTTCCCCATATACTACCTTGGCAGATTATACCCATTTGTATATGATAGGAGAGAATGTACCTATTACTGGAGTCCTCTTATCTGTATTGTTTTTTTTGTCTTAATTAAATAGTTTTTTATTGGGTTGGTATGGTTTCCATAGTCTATGCAGAGAGAGTAATTTCCTGGTAGAGACTGTAATTTGTAAAATTGATTTTCTAAGCCCATATTGAATTCAGGAAGTGTGGTAAGGGACACCAGGACCAAAGTTCTCAGAATTTTCAGTGGCCAAGTGTGACACTTCCTTTGCTATTCTTAACTCTATCCCTGCTAATAACTTACTGTATGATCTTGAACAAATTGCTTCATTACTATGAAGCTCAGTTTCATTTATTAAAAAATATATATTTTCAATGGTCCATTGCTATGCAAGGCAGTATGGGAGATGAAAAAGACACAGTCCTAGTCTTGTGGGAGTTTACATTGTACAAAATGGAGGATTGGGCAAGAAGATCCTTAAGATGCTTTCCAACACTAACATCCTATGAGTCTAAGATTTTATGAGTCTAAGATTTCATTCTTGCCCTGTTTTACAATTGAAGTACCATTCTCTTTCCTTTCATCACCACCCTCTCTCTAAGAAGTTGGCTGTTGATCTTGGTTATGGTTAAGTGACCTTCGCACCAAGTCTCCTTATCTATTAAAAAGACATGTAGTGTGTGTGTGTGTGTGTGTGTGTGTGTGTGTGTGTGTGTGTGTGTGTGTGAGTGTGTGTGTATGTGGCAGGGGGAGGTGATACTCTAGCTTACAGATGCATTTTTCGTCAACAAGGCTGTTCAGGCATTGCTAACGGACAAAAAGCAAAAACAGACAGGTGGTTTATCTATAGAAAAGGAGCTCCTAAGGCATGTTCAAAGACTAGATGGCTAGAAGACTTAGCAAGATCAATACCACTCTTGGAAAAGATTATATGCTGTACTAGGCAGCAAATAGACCATTGCAACCGGATTTGGAAAGCATTTATGGAGTCCATTAGAGATGGCTAAACATATTAACCACCACACAAAGAAATATAAATGGTATATCACACACATGCAACAAATTAGTTGCTTCTCTCTTTATGCAGGGCCAAATAATGCCCCTTTCTAATCTCAGCTAGGAGAACAAAGCCAGGAATAGTCTCATGGTTGTGAAGATGTGCCTTTGGTGCCTTGTGGGGTATTTCTGGCTCAGCAGTAGGAGAGATGCCCTAGTTCTGCCCAGCAGTGGATCAGAGCTCATTGATGAATACACTGATGAGTATACTCTGAGTGATTAAGTCCCTCTGGATGGATTTTCCAGGCATCTGGGTACTATTATTACATAGGGGCAGTGATTTAATGCTATCTTAGTGGCCTGAAATAATGAAATGACTATGCCAAGTGAATAGTTAAATTACTAGCAGCAATCACTCTGGCTGAGTGATTTGTTTCCAGTACAGCTTTCTTTGCTAGCAGCTGTATTGACCCTCTTCCCTCGTCTCTCTCCTCAATTAAAAGGAACTTTCCCTTTGTGCTCTGTTATTTTGGTGACTGTTTGTAGCCAGAAAGAACAATCAGCAAATTAATGAATTATGCTGCTGTTTGTGCTTTGATTACCAAGGCCAGACACGTCCTACTTTAGCCCAAACACATTTTCATTTCATTCATTTACTCTTTCCTCCCTTCTTTCCTTCATTTATTCACTCACTTATTCAACATCTATTCAGCATTTACTTTGGTAAAAGCAATTTGCTGATAGACTGTAGGGTCTAAAAAGATGAATTATAGTTATATGATTCTGGGCAAGTCTTTCCACCTTTCTGGGCCCTAGTTTCTTTATTCATAAATTTAGGAGGTTGGACTAGATGATTATACAAATTCTTTCCAGCTCTAAAATGCTATGATGCTAAAATATGGATCCTTGCCCTCAAAGAGCTGACCTATACCCTGATAGGGGTCCTAATGAGGGCAGAGCCTATTGCTTTATATAAGCAAAAAGTTCAAATCTGGCCTCAGACATTTACTAGCTATGTGACCCTGGGCAAGTCACTTAACCGTGTTTGCCTCAGTTTCCTCATCTGTAAAATGAGCTGGAGAAGGGAATGGCAAACCACTCCAGTATCTCTGCCAAGAAAACCCCAAATGGGTCATGAAAAGATGGATATGATTGAAATGATTGAACAACAACAAACAATTGAAGGGTACGCAGAAACTAAATTTGAGGGTTTTGTAAATTCTCTCTGGCTGCGGACACTAGCCAGTGGACTGTTGTGTAGTGCAATATGGCGGACGCAAGCTCTTAGCTTCAGCTTGAACTCAGGAAGACCTGAGTTCAAATTCAATCTCAGATTCTTTCTAGCTATGTGACCTAGATAAGACACATAATCTCTTTCTGCCTCCGTTTCTTCAACTCTAAAATGGGAATGATAATAGCACTTATCTTTCGGGGTTGTTATGAGGATAAAATGAGATATTTTGAAAGCACTTTGCAAACCTCAGAACACTATATAAGTCCTAGGTATCAGTATTATTATTAGCCTATTGGCAATCATCCAAACTGTTAAAGAACGAATGTATACCAAATTAGAATAAAAGGAATTTACAGTGCAGTGATGTTCTGTTCACATGGTTAGGGAGGTCAATAATACTTTCACCCAATTTGTCAGATTCTTGGTCTTATAGACAACAGAGCCACAGTGAACTTAACTGAATTCAGCAAAGCGCAAGGTGGCAACAAGGTAGTACAGTGGATAGAGCCTTACTCCAGGAGCACCTGAGTCCAAATGTGGCCTAAAACACTTACTAACTGTGTGACCCTGGGCAATTCACTTAACTTGAGATTACCTCAGTTTCCCCATCTGTAAAATTAGAATAATAATAGCACCTATCTCCCAGGGTCATTGTAAGGCTAAAACAAGATATTTGCAAAAATACTTAGCACATAGCAGGCACTAAATAAATGTTGGTGATGAGGATGATGATGTTGGTGACAATGACACATACTCTGGGCTCCTGCTAGAACAAATATAACATATGAATTTTTTGTTACCATTCTCTGTAGGCCTCAAGCTTGTAAGTCATTGATCAGCAAAGACAAATACATTGAAAAAAAAAATCAGATTGATGGAGTGGTGGGGGGTTAGTTCCTTCTTCTCCATTAATAATGTCTTCAGAGCTCTGCAAGTTCCCTACTGCTCATTAGATTAATCCTAATTCTCTTCACAGAAATGGTCTCCTGACTGCCTCATTGTGAAACCCTGACCTTGGTTGGAGGAAAGGCACACAATATACACAAATGAGTACTTTTGACTGATTGTAATGTCTACCAACAAGAACATTGCTTTAGTCCTTTGGAAATGTAATTGTTAGTGTTTATCCAGGTGAAGGAAATATTACAGGTATTCAAGCTGAGATCAAGATATATGGTCTAGACAGACAATGGGCACAAGCAGTCAAGAATTAAATAAATTTTCTGAATAATTCATAAAATGGTTTGTAAAAACTGGGAAGAAGCAAAGAGATCATGGAGTTTAACTTCTATAGTTCATAAATTTCAGAAAATTGAGGCCCAAAGAAGCTAAGTGACTTGTCCAAGGTCACATGGCTAGTAAAAGGCAGAATGAAGACTAACATCTAGGACTTCTCATTCTCATTCAGTGGCCTTGACCCAGTCTGAAATGCCTTCTCAAGTCAAGTCAATAAGCATTTGTTAAGAACCTACTGTGTGCCAAGCATTGTGATAAGTGCTGAAGATACAATGAAAGGCAAAAAAACCCCAGTTCCTACTCTCAAGGAGTTCAGTCTAATGGGAGAGAACAACATAAAAACCATACTGTACAAACAAGCAATTTACTGAATAAACTAGAGATAATCAACAGAAGGAAGGCACTAGAATTAAGGGGGGTTGACAAGGGCTTCCTGTAATAGGTGAGCTCTTAGTTGGAACTTGAAGAAAGCCAGAGAAGCTAGAAGATGGAGATGAAGAAAGAGAATGCCAGGCATGGCTGAGAGCCAGTGGAGATGCCTAGAGATAGGAGATGGAGAGGCTGGTATAAAGAATAGCATTGGATTCAATGACATTGGATCAAAGAGTATTTTGGAGTTAATATAGCATAAGAAGACTCTTTGGGAACAAAAATCCTCCATTTACTCTGCTGGAATTGTACCAAAAGTCTAAAACTTCTTGGAGTAAAACCAGTAAAACCCAAGATGTTAACACCCCTGCTCTGATCAACTAGAACAAATCAAGGTAGAAACCCTCACAATCTATCTCTCTGGAGCTTAGTCACTCAATTACTTACTTCTTACAGCAGTTTTAACTTCGTGTTTTAAATTGCAAAATCACAGACTATCAGAATTGGAAGAAATCTGAGTACTAGATCAAGAGTCCTGATCTTTTTTTGTGTCTTGAATTGCTATGAGAATCTAGGAAAGCCTACGAGCCCTCTTTTCAGAATAACATTTTTAAAAAATTTGTAACTAAAGGCCATTCTGAATTTCAGAAAAGGATAGTGAAAATGAGGATATATTTTGCCCCATCCAAATGTGTGGACTTCTGAAATCTATCAGTGATCCCATTGGGAGTCCTTGGATGGGATGACCCCTAAGGTCCCTTAGTAAATTTCCTAAACACCATAAGTCATGTTATTGACCTATTGACTTGTCAGCAGATGCTGTCCAGAACTCCCAGTTCTGTTTAGATCTTTCTTCTCTCACCTATTCTTGTCTCACCCATTCTTGGATTGTTGAACATTTTTGCTCTAAAATTTTATCTTGTTAGATTTGACCTATTGTTCCATTTTTGTCAAGATGGGTTTTTTTTTGGCCAAAATCTGTCACCCAGTGTTGAACTATCCCTCTGAGCTGTGTTTTATCTTTGTAATAAATAACATTGTCTTCTTAGTCTTCATTTAAGTTAGTGATAAAAAATTTGGAATGTAACAGGGCCTGGGGTGATACCTAGCAGCATATCACTTGAGACCTTCCTTTAGATCAACAATGATCCATTAATTCTTTGCATCTAGGTATCTGATTAGTTGTAAAACCATCTTTATTATATACCAAAGACATCCCACATTTCTCTATCTTGTCTGTGAGGATATCAAGAGAAACTTTATCAAAGTCTTTGCTGAAATTTGGGTATACAACATGGGGAGATTTTGCATTGCTCTGACATTAATTTTGGGGTAAGGAACATGTGGGTTGTTTGATAAGAGTCCATAAAGCAGAGAATTCCAGGCATAGTATCTGAAACCTGGATTTGTGACCTGAGGCACAGAGGAAGTGTGCCTCAGGCACATGATGCAAGAGGAAAAATCATTTGCTATATTTTGTTGCTTGGACCTTGGGTATTTGTGTTACTGTGAGTCTTCTCAATGATTTAGGTACAGGAAAGTTGAAAAGTAGAACTCAGTGGAAAGGATATTGGAAGGTTTTAAGTATGGAATAAAAAATCAGAGGAGATGCCATTGATGTGACAGTATAGGTAGGGATTCAGATTCAGGGAAAGGCAGCACAGTGATTTAGACTGGGTGAGAGGCACAAAGCCTTCTGATGAGAAGAATCCAGATGCTAGTTTAAAGGCAATGTCATCAAGAAGAGTACTTTGAAACAAGTGCCATGTTGGTCATGTTAGTGTCCAAGAAGACTCATTTCTCCCCAGATGGTGCTTTCAGGTTGGATCTGGATAATAGAGAAGGAACTTCCTCTAGGTTAAAGCTCCAAGATTGGATGATTTAGGCATAGCAAATTGAGGCAAACAATGTCAAGATTATAAAGAGAAAAGTTTTTGGAGTTCATGAATGGGGGAGTTTTCTTACCCTGGGATCCAGGGAATATCTTAAAACCTAGGTCCATGACTACAAAGTGTAGAGTAAGAGAGGAGACTATACATTTCTCTGGGGCCCGGAGCCTGTAAGCATTATTATTTTAATTTTACCGATGAGGAATAGAATGAGTCATACAGATGAGCCATAGAAAGGTAAAGTCACTTACCCGAGGTGAAACAATTAGTGACTGTTGAAGTCAAGATTTAAATACAAGTTTCTTAACTCCCAAATTTAGTGCTAAATATTGGGCTAAATCTAAGAAGGTAAGACTTATTTGGAATAAATATAAAATGAAGTTAAGTTGAAAGGCATTTGCTAAATGCCTGCTATGTTCCAGGCAGTGTACTAAGCCTAGGGAATACAAAGACAGCAAAAGACAGTTTCTTCTTTCAAGGAGCTCACAGTCTAGTAGACAGGACAAATTGGAGGTGTTCACAGGGAGAAGCACTAGCATTTAAGGGGGACTGAGAAAAGTTTCTTGTAGAAGATTGAATTTTAGTGAGGACTTAAAGGACATCAGGGAAGGAAGTAGAGATGACAGAGAGTAGTGAAAATGCCTGGAGTCAGGAGATGTTTTTTATGAGGAACAGGAGGTCAATGCCACTAGATTACAGAGTTATGTGGGGATGAGCTAAGATGTAAAAAGATTGGAAAGGTAGGAGACCAGGTTATGAAAGGCTTTGAATACCAAATAGAGAATTTTATATTTCATCCCAGAGGTGATTGGAAGCCACTGAATTTTATTGAATGATGTGATGGTGGTGGCAACATCATCAGGCCAACATTTTAGGAAGATTCCTTTGACAGCTGAATGAATGATGGACTGGAGTGGAGAGATGATTGAGGCAGGGACACTAATCAGCAGGCTTTTGCCACAGTCCAGGTATGAGGTCATGAGGGCTGCACCAGTGTGGTAGCAGTGTCAGACAAAGGAAGGGCTCATATAGAACAGATACCATGAAGGCAGAAATGGAAGGACTTGACCTCTGATGGGAAGGAGATGAGAGAGCATAAAGACACATGAATGACACCTACACTATGAATCTGAGTGATTGGGGAGGTTATGGTGCCCCTGACTTCCATCAGCTGTTTGTTGTTAAGTCATTTTTCAGTCATGTCTGACACTGTGACCCCATTTGGGGTTTTCTTAGCAAAGATAATGGAGTGGTTTACCATTTCCTTCTCCAATTCATTTTGCAGATGAAGAAACTGAGGCAAACAGGGTTAAGTAATTTGCTCAGGGTCACATAGCTAGTAAGTGTCAGAGACTGGATTTGAACTTACATTGAGTCTTCCTAATTTCAGACCTGGAACCCTATCCACTGGACCACCTAGCTTCCTCCATCAGTGGTTAGGAACTGTCTTTTGCCTATCTTTGTATTCCTACCACCAGTAACAGGAAAGGTTAGTTAGACACATTGAGTTTAAGATGTCTATAGGACCTTCAGTTTGAGATGTCTGATAGACAGTTGGACATCCAAATTTGGAGGTTGGGACTGGATAAGGAAAACAGCATGGGAATGATAATTGAGTTCACGGGAGATGATAAGATCACCAAACAAATTAATAAAGAAGAAAAACAGAAGAGAAAAACTGATTTCATAATTACAAGATGAGAAGGTGTGGCTAGACAGTAGTCAAATGCAAAAGACTGAAAAGTTTTAGTGCAGTGATTCTTAATGTGGGTCTGTGAACTTGGGTTATCTATTTTTGTTTTTGTTTTTACAATATTTTCATTCAATATAATTGCTTTCCTTTGTAATGCTATGAATTTTAAAACACCATTCTGAAAAGGAATCCATAGGCTTTACCAGACTGCCAAAATAGGTCTATATATATATAAAAAAAAAAGGTTGAGGACCCCTGATTAAGTGAATTGCCAGCTCAGCACAAGTCAACAATTTAATATGGTAACCCTGAGAGTTAATATGATCTTCAGTTGAATTAAGAGAGTCTTAGCCACGAGGAATAGGGAAGTGACAGCTCTGCTATATTCTGCCCTGGTCAGACTCATCTGGAACATTGTATTGAGTCCTGGCATTGCATTTGAGAAAGGTCTATGGTAAAGTGGAGAGTATCCAGAAGAGCATAACTAGGACAGAGTGTGCATTCTATATGAAGATCAGTTAAAGGACCTAGAAATATTTATTCAGAAAATTGGAAGGTTCTGGGGCATCTCTAAGTATCTAAAAATCTTTTGCATGGGGGAAAATGTATTCGACTTACTCTATTTGGGTTCAACATACAGAATGAGGAGTAATGACAGGAATTTGTAAAGAGCTAAAATTAGACTTAATGTCAGGAAAAACTCCTTAAGAATTGGAACCTTCCCAGTGTAGAGTGGTCTGCCTTGAGAAGGAGCAGATTTCCCCTTACTCAATACTTTCAAGCAAAGGCTGGATAACCACTCATTCCGGATGTGATAATGGAGATTCTTTTCCAGGCATTGTGTGGACCAGAATGCTGCTGAAGTCCTTTCCATCTCTGAAACTCTGTGATTCTGTGACTTTCTTTACTTTGGAGTAGACCATGCCTTATGACACAGAGAACGTCACAGAGGAAACTTTTCTTCAAGAGGATAGCAAAGAGTCAAAAGCATCTTAAGAAACAAGTGAAACCAAATCAATCAGGACGCTGGAGTGTGGAAGAATATGCCACTGAGAAGGACAACTAAGCCCTGGGAGTTCTGTAATGGTTTTGAGGCCATTCTGTCAAGAAGGTGGAGCTGGGCCCTAGGAGGGAGAAGCAGTTTCCTATGCTCTAAGAAATGGTGATGGATATCCACAGGGTCTGCCAATATGTCAAACACCTCTCATGGGAAGAAGAGATGAATCATGAGGGTTGTGCTTACCTGCTGAGTGGCACTGGGGCAGCCATATGTCTTCCTGACACACACAATTGGGGAATGTGCTGCCTTTCTGAAGTGTGCATCTGGGATGTGACAGAGGACTTCTGGAGACTTGTCAGACCTCATACCAATAGCCACTTCTCGTGATTCATGTACAGGCAAATGATACTAAAAGCTTCTCTGGGATCGTGACATCCTAACAAATGAATTAAAGGACCTAGGGGTATAGGTGGTATTTTAAAAATCACTTTCCTCTTGAAAACAGGGGTTTCAGAAGAGAAAGTCAGATATGGAAAGTGAACAGCTGGTTAAGGAGATGATGTTGGAGAAGGGAATTTGGATTTCCAGACCTGTACTTTGGGAAAAGGATTGATGTTATGCTATTGGACAGAGATAGGAAAGATGGGACCAGGGAAAGGAAGAAGAGATTTTTCTGGAGACTGGGATCTGATCAAGAGCTTTCAATGGAAAATGAAAGGGGAGAAGAAAACTGCTCACATACATCACTAAGCCAGATATCATCAAATATCATGGCAAGATTTAGAAAGAAGAATATTGGTGGAGAGGCCAAGTAATTCATAGGATTTAATATCTAAGAATAAGGGAGATATTATTACTTGTGACCTCTGATGCCCATACACATATTCTCAGAGTATGAGTAATAAACCAACTGAACTAGAGTACAATGCTTGCTCAGTGATTTGGTTCATAAACAAGGAGAAATTCTGATCTTACAGCTTTTCATCCTAGCTGTCTCTGGACTGGGAGAAGTTTCATGGTGGTAGGGAGTGTCTAGTGGTGGGGAGTCTGGGAAGACTGAGGGAACACTCCTTTCACTCCACCTGCTCTTCTTCAGATCTGTTACACGTGTTATCTGGGGACTTGGCCAGAGAAGGGCACTAAGAAGGGGCAAGAGAGGCAACTGGAGGAGAGGGGTATCCTACTCGAGGTTGGGGAAGGATGCTAGGACATTGATAATGTCTTTGTTCCATGCCAAGACTTACTGCTAAGTCCACTCACCCAATTCTATATGAAGTCAAAAGTGATCAGAGCTCCCAGCCAGCAACCAGATAGCTGAGACTGGGAAATATACTGTGCCTCATGAATTCCAGTTTGCACCAGGTTCTGAGTTCTACACCCAGGCCTGAGCAGAGAACCAGGTTCAGAGTTGAGGTATCTTTTAAAGATTGACTCTACTGGAAGCATAAGTTGGATATTCCTTTACTTTATTGATTCTATGCCGACAGTAAAAGGACTATATGTAATATCTAAGCATGTCTATCTATTCGGTTTGAGAGTTGACTTTATCATGCCAAAGTTACATCATTAGGGCTCATTGAAATATATGCACTTTAAAAAGGAGTCAGGTTTTGCTGAGGTGGGGGGGGGGGCGGGCAGGCTAATTTCTGAATGGGTAAATCCTCAGATTATCTATACTTTGAAAACAAGTCTGTAATGTGATGAGGAAGAAAGTAGAACCGAGGAACAGAAGGTCACTGACTTTCCAAGAGCCATAGAGAGCTCACCTGTCTCTAGCTAAGTGGTGTACAAACAATCAGGGTGAATTCTATCAGTATTAGATGTATCAGTAATACCTCTTTTGCCAAATAGGATCAAGTGACTGGTTAGCAATGTCACCTGTTGGTTTAACTAACAAATAGGTCACAGTACTTGATGAAGATGATGAAGATGACGCCATTCCATATTTTCACTGTGTTCAGTCCAATTCTTTTTTTGTTTGTTTGTTTTTTGGAGGGGGGAAGGTAGGGCAATTAGGGTTAAGTGACTTGCCCAAGATCACATGGCTAGTTTTATGTTAAGTGTCTGAGGTCGGATTTGAACTCAGGCCCTCCTGACTTCAGGGCTGATGCTAGCCACCTAGCCACCCCATTCAGTGCAATTCTTAAATGCACTATGATGGCTCTCAGGATCCACATACTATGTATGTCCTCACGTTGAGATTTCCAGCAAACTGACATTCACAATACATGGAATGCACATCAAGAAAACACTCTCTTCATAGCTGCTGCCCCTCCTTCCAATCACAATTCCAGGCCAATCTCTCCAACTACTGACCACAAGCTTATAGAAACACAGAATATCTGGTTTAGAAGGAATTTCAGGGGCCATTTTGTCCAACCCATGGATAATATATTTCACCAGTGGTCCTTTGGAATTGTGATTATTTATTCTGTTGATTAACGTTCTTAAGTCTTTTAAAATTTTTTTGTTTTCATCATATTGTTGGTGCCAGTCCTCATGACAGAGTTAGTCCATTGCAGCTGAAAGGGTGCTGAGAGGTCATTAATTTTAGCCTCTTCATTTTTATGAGGAGTGAAGTGTGGAAAAGAGGAACTATGCCCCAAGGTGGGGAAGAGACTTATTTATACAGGGTGTCCTAAAAGTCTTAGTGTATAGTTTTAACCTTTAATAGCACAGTAAGAGTTTTGGGGCACCTTGTATGTAGTTTGAGTCCAAATTAATGTCAGAATTAAGACATGAACCAGGGTCTTCTACCTCCAAGTATGGAGTCCATACACAAATCCAGAAGATTCTTTCTGAGCTCTTGCCCTCATAGCTGGCGTGAAGATGGGGAGGAAATTGTCAATAGGATAGACTTGCATCTTTCTTTTTCTCTCTAAAATCCATAGTATCCCATCCTTCTACTATAGAACTTTTAATGCATTAAGCTAAATTTGACTTGACAGGTATTACTGAAACTTTATAGGATATGGCTCATGACTAGAAGGTAGCAATGGAATGCTACACATTAATAAAAAAGCATAAGATTAGATAATAAAGGCAATGAAGCAGCATTACTTACTAAGAAACTATCCTCATGGGTGTCAATCAGCTGGAATATGGCAGGTATAAGTCAGTTGTGCCATATTATTAACAATGACTTGCATATGAATTGTCATGTAAATACATCATTAAAGGGACATAAGAACAGAAAAAGAGGTCAGCTGTTTATGTAGCAAGGACGAAGAATAATAGGTGGGCCTGCTGAGCATGAATGAACAATAGAAAAGGCAATCATTAAGTGTGTGTTCTGTGGAAAGCCCTGGGCTAATCTCGGAGGATGCAAATAGAAGAATGAGACAGAGAGTCTTTGCTCTCAGGGAACTCGGGATCTATGAAATATTAAAAGAAGCAGGGCGAGGCCACTAGCATGTCGGATAAATCCTCCATAGAAGATTTATGGGAAATCATGGACAAAGACTGTATCGGTTAAAAAGGAATGGATGCTTCCTAGTCTAGACCAGTGGCAGGAGGACAGATGTGGATATCTTGATCTCTTCAATAACAGTAGTTAGCAAGTACTTAAGGATACTGCTGGGAGGAAATTTACAACCTGAGCAAGGAAGCATGGTAAAGAGTACTTGGATGAGTATCAGTGGATGGGGAAATAAATGACATTGTGCTGGGGAGCATACAACAGGTGCCACAGCCAGAAGGAGGAAGTGAATGATGAATTCCAAAATCAGAACACATAGCTGACACCCAGAGGCAAGATATAGTAGTGACGAGAGACTTCATCGTCTGGGTAGCTGCTGGAGGTTTCTGGCAGCTAAAATCAAAGCAGCTGGAGATAAGTTCTCTTGACTTGTTTTTGTTATTAATTTTATTCTTGAAGTCAGCAAGTCAAGTCAATGAGCATTTATTATTTGCCTATAGTGTTCCAAGCACTATCCTGTGTTCAATGCTGGGAATGCAAAGAGACACGAAGGACAGCTTTTGATCTCAAGGAATTCACAATCTAATAGAGGAGACCTATGTAGGCAAACAACTATGTACACACAAGATCTAGGTAGGATAAATTGGAGATAATCAGTAATTCAATTCAATAAACATTTATTAAGCACCTGGTACTGTGCTAATTTCTGGGGATACAAACAAGGGAAAGAGAAGGTTCCTTCCTTTGAGGAGCCTATCATCTAATGGGGGAAGAAAACACACTAAAGGCAGCAGAAAAGGGGAGAAGGGGGATCCAGGAGGTGCCTGGTGTCGGGGCGTGTTCTGAGGAGTGGAAGTCAAACAGAACTGCTGATGGAGAATGGAGTTACCAGGAAAGTGGTGAGCCCTCTGTGAAGGAAAGTGTTGGCAGTAGCCTCAACAGAGGGAAGGAGCTAGCATTAAAGAATGAAGGAAGGGAGGAAGGAGAGCACTGTTCTGGATCTAATCCTAACTAATAAAGAGGAACTAGGTGTCAAAAATAGAAATTTAAAAACTCCTGTGACAAAGTCTACAAATTCCAATACAAGAGGAACTGTGTGCTAGAGCCCACAGAGGCGTACAGCTATCAATAGCAACTAGTTAGACGTAAGGCTTATTTAATGTAGCTTATGACATGCTTTCATGGCTCCAGAATCAGGAAGAGCAGAGTTCAAATCTAACTTCAGACACTTAACTAGCTGTGGGACTCTGGGCAAATCACTTAACCTCAGTTTGCTTCAGTTTTCTTACCCGTAAAATAGAATAAAAGTAGCCCTTTCCCCCCATTTGGACGAATTGAGATAATATTTGTAAAGTACTTCATAAATCATAAAGCAATATATCATATATCATATATCAATATATCATAAAGCTTCTGGTATCAGCATTATTATTAATCAAGTAAATAGTAAATAAACAAAAACAGTAATAATTTTGTGAGAGATACGGTGTTCAGAACTAGCCATTGGATCATGGAAATTGTTGGAGAAACAGAAGAGGGTTCCTAACAACTTTGTTTCATGTGTTTAGTGATTTAGGAGGACTCAGGGTCTTAAAGAAAGAGTGAGGCAACAGTAGAATAAGAGTTGAGGATTACCAAGTGTTTGAGAGCCCAGTTAGGCTCTCTAAATTGGGTGAGTAGGAGAAAGGAGTCCAGGTATTAGAGAGATAGAGGAAGCAGCATGGAAATTTGGAGCCTTTCTAACCAGCAAGAAGAATTGATGACTCAGGAGACACTAAGTAAATCCTGAATTAACATATAGAAAAAAAGTCCCTAATCCTCAATATTTTTTCCTTACTGATGGGTGTCGGACAAGAACTGGCTGGTGCTGCTGCATGGAGAAAGGGACAGCTTTCCTGTCTCCCACTTGGCTGCCATGTGTCCATAAATACATGGCACCTCACTTTCGTGGTTTTTCCCCCTCTAATCTTCAAAAGTTTGAAAGCTTAGAAGAACTATCAGCTATCTCACTGGCAACCAGAATCAGTAAGAAGTCCATTAGAATTCTGCAGATGAATGCAGAAAGATGCTCATCCTGGGATTCCAATAGCTTTAGGGATTTTGATTTCTGGTGACAAAAAGAAATACTAGATATGGGATCTAGAAAGGCATTGATCCTTGGAGTTCATAGAAACCTACATCTAATAAAAAAAAACTTCATAAGGGATGTATTTAAATTTGAAAAGGACTGTCAGGGCCAAGCATCTTATTTACCCCTCAACTACACTTGTTCTCTACATGTGTTTCTGAATTTCTTTGCATTTTTATTTTGAACCCACTTTCTCCAGGTGTGCGAAGAAAAGCATACCCCAGTATGAGGAGAAATGTTTTTGTAATTATTGTTATTACTATAACTGTCAGTAAACCCTTTTTTTTTTGCTTTTTGGAAGGGCAGTTGGGGTTAAGTGACTTGCCCAAGGTCACACGGCTAGTAAATGTTAAGTGTCTGAGGCCAGATTTGAACTCACATCCTCCTGACTCTAGGGCTGGTGTTCTATTCACTGTGCCACCTAGCTGCCCCCAGTAAACCCTTTTTATAAAAGCTAATGGAGGTCTAATGGTTGATTGATAATAGGAAACATACCAGTGGGAGTTCAAGAGCTAAAGTACTAGAAACTCTAGTTCCTCAGAGTTACCCTTAGAAGCCTGAGGATAAAAGTGGTCAGCTGCACAGCAGTCCAATGAGGAGTTGCCCCAGCAGTGGTGGTGCTCTGTATATGCATATGTATATATGTATGTGTATATGTGTATATGTGTATGTATATGTGTATGTGCACATGCATGTGCATTGTATGTGTATATTTACATATAAAATAACCACATACACATATGAATATGTGTATATACATGTATGTAGATATGTACATGTATGTATGATGTGTGTTAATCACCATGGGATCTTAGAATTAACCCCAAAAGGGACTATATTTGTCATCTAGCCTAGAATCTTAGCTTTCCAGATGAGGAACAGAAGGTTTAGTGACTTGCCCAAGGCTCCATGCATAACCAGAATTTTAACCCAGGTACTCTGAAGCAAAATCCAACACATTTTCTCCCTACATTATCATGGATACAAGAGTGCCTGATTATCTCTGTACTTGAAATTGGAACTCCCTCTCCCTCTGGATGTGGTGTGTGTGAGGAGACAGTATGTCCTGGTATGGGGAGAAATATCAGAACAATGTTAGTGATGCGATAAAATGAGTGGAAGTAGGTGGAAAATGTGAAAAATAACAGAATAGGCTTTTTAAAGAATGTTAGAAGTAAAGAAAGTAGATCCCTGGATTGAGTGGGCGTAACTGCCGCTAGGCAAGGAGGGGAAGCGAAACCACCCAACTCTCCCCCTTATCCGCTTGGATTTTTAAAAGGCTATTTACTAAACAGGCAGAGATGGTGCATCGCCTCCTCCTCCGCACCCAAATTAAGGATTCACTCTCCTCTTGCATACACAGTGTTCTTGGGGAGATTGGTTTCAAACATACAAGGAAGTCAGGCACATGAGCACTAAGGGTTAACTCACAGCTCTTGGTTACTGTAAGTCTTTTTATAACTTTGTAGAGCATCCCTGAGGTTCCCTTAGGTGAAACTCTCTGATAGACCCTGAGAGTTGGTGCCCACGTACGGTCCATAAAGCCTTCATCTCCCAGACATCATGGTCCTCTTCGAAAACGAAGGACAAACACAGCAGGCACCTCTCTGTCAACAGACATCTCGTTCCCTGAAGTTGTTGCTGACCCTGAGACGTTGCCTTTAACACCTGTTTGTAGGTGGTTCCTCTGGGTTTGCCACAGCCACTCCAGCAGCCAATGCTACCGCCTCCAGTCACCTCTATTTCCTCTCAGGGGCTTGGCTAGAGTTTCCCCAACAACAGATTAACCTGCTGCTGGAATGTGCATTCCTGAACTGGCTTGCTGTGTTAAATATAGTTCCAGAGGACTGTCTGAGTCTTTCAGTCAATCTCAAGATATTTTCTGGATGGCATCATCTGTTTTATTTAATGATCAAAGCAATTGATTCCTCTCAAATTGATTAAGGACTTGTTTGCACAAAGTTTGTGCTTTAGATTGATTGATTCAATCCGACTGTATAGGCCTTTCATGATTACATTAATTGGAGTGGGAGTGGAAACCCCACCTTTATATACATCTCAACCTGGGAAATGTAAAATAAAAATGGTTAATGGGAGACAGGAGAGGAGTGAGTTGGGTTGGCAAGAGTTCATTGGCTCAACTACACAGAAAATTGCTCTCTCCGAACTAGTCTCTACTCTCACACCCAGAAACAGCTCACATCAGCGTTGCCACTGGAGGTAAAGGAAGGGCTCCTTACTGCCCCTTTCATACTCTTTCATTCCTCTTTCCTATAGTGGTGACCACACTCCTCCTACATCTCTAAGTTTCTCCATCTCTCATCTTCAAAGTCTGCTTCCTTGTCCCACAAGGCTCCTGCAAAATAAGTTTCAGGACTCATGTACCATTTGCCCCAAAGCCTTCCAGGAACTACAGGCTATGAGGAAAAACCTATAAATCTTTAGATCATGACAGCTAATACTTATGTAGTACTTACTATATGTTAGGCATTATGCTAAGTGCTTTATAATTATTCCATTTGATCCTCACAACAACCCCAGGAGGTAGATGCTATCATTTCCCAATTTTACAGGTGAAGAAACTGAGGCAATCAGTGTTTAAGCGACTTGCCTGGGGTTATCCCTCTTGTAGGTGTCTGAGGCCTGATTTGAACTTGGCAAGTGTAAGTGGTAACAAAGAACCATAGGACTTTTCCATTTGACTTTCACCTGAAACCTTCCATGTGTTTTGTCTCCTCCGTTAGAATGTGAACTCTGAGAGCAGGGACTGATCAACTTTTCCATTTATATCCCCAGTGCTCAAGCACAGTGCTTTGTACTTATTAAGTGTTTAATAAATGCTTAATTAATTCTCTCAGAACAAAGCTAACTACACCTCAACTTCAGGGTTCCAAGGGTAGCCTTGAGGGAGTGTGTGGGGAGTGGGTCTTCCCTAAAGTTAGTGGTTTGAGCCCATATTCTGGCAGGTTCCTTTCACTGTTGGTTTCCTGTGATTAGCACCTCAGTTCTATTGAAACAATCAACACCAATTAGCTTTTACAAAGGGATATTTACTGAGAAGATACAGCTAGAGTGGAAATTACAAACATCCCCCTTCCCTCCCCCCCCCCCCCACTCACTTTTCCCTTATACAACCTTGCATCTTGGGGAGAGTGGACTCAGCCTTAATGCAGTTTCAATATATAGTACACACTCCATCAAGTTCAATTGAATGTGGCAAGGTCGATGGATGGACGTATTGGTGTCTCTGCTACTGCTGGGCTGGGTCAAGCAGATCTCTCAGAACTGTGCTCCTCACTGCCTGGCTTCTGACACATCCCAGCACAAATTTCTGTTCTCAGACTTCTGCCAACCTTTTGAAGCTCACAAAGACACAAAGCTGTTCCCAACACCTACAAACAGAGAAAAAAAAAACAAATGCTCAGAGAGACCTTTATTATTAGGCCACAGGTCGCTATGAGAGAGCCTGTGGCCTGTCCCCCATCCAAAAGCTTAGAGCATTGTTTCTCTTCCAAAGCAGCCAGGAAAGAAAAGGGCAAGAGTGAGAGATCCTCACTTTGGCTGATCACTGCCTTTGGAATCACCGCTTCTAGTCTCTGCCTCCCTTCTAACATGCTTAGTGAAGAGTAACCAGCTATAAAATGTATGAGGATACCTAAAGTCCATATGGGGATTGCACCAGCTAAACAATCTGGGTATCCATCTCCCTAAGGCAGTGGTTCTCAACCCGTGGGTTGCGACCCCTTTGGTGGTCGAACGACCCTTTCACAGGGGTCTCCTAAGACCATCAGAAAACACATATTTCTGATGGTCTTAGGAACTGAGACACTGCTCCTCTATCTGTCTCTAGGGGAGTCTACCCACATGCAGATACACCCACATACAAGAATTAAAGAGTTGAGGCATTAGGAAGGTTGAGAACCACTGCCCGGAGGCCTAGCCTCATTGACTAGTTCCAATCATCCCTGTTACACTCACAAAAAGGCATAGCATCTTCCATGTTTTAAAAAGTAAGCTTCTTGAGGGCAGGGGCTGGATTTGATGGAGTGCTTGGGTGTCTGTGCTTGAACCCCAGTTTATAAAATCACATCAGTTTGCAAAATCACATCTCTCCCTAGCCTCAAATCTCCCCAGCCTCAGAGCATTATCTCTGCCCCTTCTCCCCCTGCTAGCACTCTGCCTAGCACCATTCATGAACTGTTTCTCTCCCCTTAGTATAATAACCAGCTGCACCTATGAATCCTTCACTGGATATCCATAAGTCTCATTATGCGCATCCTCGATCCCTCGTTCACTTTTGGGACACATGTATATTCCCAACATCCATCTTGTCAAACAGGACATTGGTGGGTACCAGACTGTGCACTTTTCAGTCAGCCCTGACAGCTAATTGATTTAGTCACATTTCAAGCCGAAAACCACACCTCCATGCAGCCCCACCTTGGACTATTTCCCAGTGAATTATGGTTAATACGTCTGTGCAGTAGATATTAAAAGTGCATGTTCCTTTAAGCACTGACTACTCCTTAACTCCTCTCTAATCTCACCCTTACTCACCTAGTTACCACAATTGGCACAGGTTATACTAAAGATTATCCTATATAAACTTTAACTCTATCCGTTAACGTTACAGGTTCTCTAAGACCTCCTGCCTGCTGTATAGCGTAACAATAAACTTTTACCAACTTGACTGAAAATGCTTGAGCCTGTGAATTCATTCCAGACTGACCCCCAAGGGCCTCTGGTCATTGAGGTCCCTGAAGCACCTATCATCCCTCTTCAGATTCAGTTTTCTTGTGAATCCACAGTGCTTAGCACAGTGAATGGCATATTACAATCTCTAAATAAATGCTTGTTGATTGATTGAAGTACAAGAAGCAAGCCCCTCAAATATCCCTTTCTCTATAGCAATTTATTGGGTTTTCCCCTGCCAGTATTGGCCTTCTTGTCCATTTCTGGAGAAGATGAAGTCACTTTCTGAGGAGACAAGGTAAATTGTGCATGCAGTTGCTCTCCCTTAAGAAAAGGGGATGGTACTTATGGGTAAAAGAAAAGAAATAGGTGATGTTGGGAAAGAAGATAGGAGGATAAGAGGCTACCAGGAAGTAGGCTGGTATTATAGAAAACCTCTTGGCCCCTGGGAGTCAGTAGACTTGGGTTCTAATACCTGCTTTGTTCTTAACCCTCTGTGTGGATTTGGACAAATGACTAAACCTCTTGGGGCCTCAGTTTCCCTGTCTGTAGGATGAGAGGGTTGGATTATAGGAAGATCATTTCTACTTCTAACATTCAAAGGATGCCTTCACCCAAGAAGGTGGATAGCATAGAGATTATGCTAATGGAAAATGCAACTAATTCTCATGGTGGAAAAGGAAAAAAAGTTTTCTTAGGAAGCTTTGCATGCTGGAGAGTCTGTGGTGATGGGTTTTTTCTCTTTACTTTTTTTTTCTTTTTCTTCAGTAAGGCTATATTAATTTCTCAAAGAGACTTGAGAAGCAGATGGAGGGACCCCTTGGTAGTTCAAAGACTGAGATGGTCAAGTTTGCAGATGAAAGAACTTTTTAAAGTGTGAAATCATCTCACTCAATGGTATTTCATAGGTTTATTCAATATCACTCAACAAAAGGATACTTTCAAATTAGTAAAATGGAATTCCCCCTTGTATTATCTCCCTTACCAAAGGAATGAATGATGTACAACCTTTGTGAGAGAATTTCATGGGTCTTTGGCAATGAATGAAAGTCACTGAATTATTTCCTGTCTCTAAACATCTGATGACTTTTTGGAAAATGAATGCATTTTTCCCTCCCATAGTCATTTGTCCATAGTGTTCGTTCTCCTTAGCAAAGGGCTTTCAGGCATGAAGACCAGAGATACTTACTTTCCCAGGCCTAATTGTACCATCTTGTTGTGTATGGATCTCTGTTCTTACTCAGAGAGCTATCCCATTTGCTCCTATCTCAGAACATGCTGGAATTAGTAACCAAATGATTAATCAGTAAATATTTACTACACACCTATGATGTTCCAGGCACTGTGCTAGGTTCCTGGGATACCAAGACCAAAAAAAATGAAAAGGAAACAGTCATATTACCTGAGTCTTTGGGGGAGAGGGAGAGAACTTGGCATCCATGAGATAAGAGGGGGTTAATGAAATGAGGAGAGGGGCCTGGGAAATACTGTAGTAAAGTCCCAGGTCTGCTAGGTCAGGCCTTAGCAACTGATATCATAGGATCACAGATTTAGATAGAGGGTGGAGGGGCCTCAGAGGCCACTTAGTTCAAACCAATCATTTTTCAAATGAGGGAACTGAAGCCCCAGAGAGGTTAAGAGATTTACCCAAGGTCGTTCAGTGAGCTGCTTTTTCTACAAGAGACCTTGTGAAAAATTCAAAATAAAGAGAGAAAAAAAATTTTTTTCCCCTTTTTTTGGACATGCCAAAAAAAAAAAAAAAAGATAACATAAACTGGTGACTCGACTGAAGCAGGTTTCTCCTTTCACCCTGGTGACTTCTTGATAGGAGACCTAAAGTGGTCTGGCCTGGAGCATGTTACAAGAGCAGCGCTTCCTCCTGAGATGAAAATCTAAAGAAACCCCTTAGCAATCCAATACCTCCACACACAGCAAAACCAGAATCCGTGGCAAAATCAGCCCCGTCACTTCTTTTCCTCAAACCTCCTCTGCATGAGGTCAGAGGCTTCATAAGTCAGTGATGCCCCACACCAGGAGCGGGATGAGAACATTTGCTATGCTATGCATTGCTAAAAAGCCAATCTCATTTAAAGCTCACTTTGAATCTCATTAGTTTGGACTGAGTTCTCTCATCTGAGCTCTTAATGGGCTTGCTGCCTGCCTCCCTGCCTGGGCTGGGTCATGATTTGGCCTCATTGAAGGTCAGGCACACAAAGTCTGTGATAGTGAGGAAAGGCCCATTTTCAGAGGGAGTCATAGCCATCCTATCTTGGATCCTGGAGCTGGTGTCGTCATGATGAAAATCTGTAAGATTGTTCATGGCCAGAGAGTGGGAGTTCATCTTTAGAACTTCAGTTTCCCTTCTTGGAAAGTTCCCACCAAGTGGTCAACGGTTCTGTAACTTTGGCTGAGTATTCCTTTGGTAGTTAACTAATTTTCCCAGGACCTTTTCTGTTTCCACAATTATATTCTGCTTTTCTTCAAATAGTACCATTTCTTTACTTTCACACTATTCTTGATACTCTAGTTATGGGGAAGGAGTCTTAGCTCATTGTCATAGGGACATGGCCTTCATGGAGTCTGGAGGCACAGAGTCACCAGAGGCCATTTCTGCATGAAGGACCTACCTTTGGCCAATGGATTTTTTTTCCGGGAATGGTAATTGTGCCTGGTCTCTAGAGCAGGGTACCATTCTGTCAAAAGAGGACTGAGATTCTATGAAGGGGAATACACATAGCATCCATTCTCCTGTCTACCTTCCTACTGGGATCAGAAAATCAAGAGAATGTCTATGCACATAGGTAGAAGGACTGGGATGAAACAAAACAGAAGACCTGAAGGCCATGATAGCTGTACTGCCATCCTGCCATCAGTTTTCCTCATCTCTTTTTTTTCCCTCTTCTTGCTTGATAGAGCTCTGTGTCATTAGAATTGCAAAGAGCCAATTTCATGTGACTAAGCAATGATTGCCTTTCCTCTTCAGCTTAAATACACTAATTGAAGTCAGGCTCAATGTGGGCATAATTGCCATTGTGTTCTGCCAGGGCCATGGCCACACCTGATGCCATTTGCATATGAGGCTTTGAGGGAATGGGAAAGAACTTGGCATCTGTGGGATCTGAATGAGTTTATGGAGTCAGGAGAGGTGCCTTGGAACTGCTGGAAGAAAGATCTAGACAGAACTAGAAAGGACCTCAGAGGCCACCTAGTCCAAATCCCTTATTTTCACATATGGGGAAACTGAGGCACAGGGATGTTAAGTGACTTTCTTGTCCAAGGTCCTTCAGGGAACCCTGCTCTTTCTATAATGTCACTTATGACTAAGTATAAAATAGAGTAGAAAATGCCTTCCTCTTACTGACGTGCAAAAAATGGAGAACACAAACAGCCAACTCAGTCACCTGAAGCAGGTTTCTTTCTTCATCCTCATGACCTTACCCACATCCATGGTGCACTTCCCTTTCCCCTCTGCCTCTCATGGTGCCTGGTCTCCTTCAAAGCTCAGCTCAAGTGTCACCCCCCACAGGAAGCTTACCCCAATTCTCCCAGACTCCTGTGCCTCCTTCCAAGACTTCTCTTGTAATTTGTTTGCATGTATTTTAGACACACTTTATGCACATATGTTGTCTTCCTCTCCCTTTCTACCTTCTCCTTTGCCCCCATGTAGGCTCCTTGCTTTATTTTTCTCTTATTAAACCCAGGGCCTTAGGCAATGGCACTCCCCATCCTGCTCCTGTAGTTTTGCAGCATTACATCATCATCAGATCTTCATCGTCTCTTCCTTTTATTTCCTATCATTACCTCGTCATCAACTCCATCAGCTTTTTCCTGGGACCTGAGACATAACTAGTCTTTTCATACGTGGAGAAAATTTCACAAAATACTCTGATGCCACACAAAAAGTACCCTCATATCCACTTTTTAAGACATTAATTGGGGAGGGTTGGAGAAAGAAACCCTGGGCATTGACCTCCCTGAGCCAGGTAGGGAGGGGACAGTCTTACTTGGGGTCCTACAGTAGTCAGAAGGAGGAGGTGGCTGGCATACCATTGTGTGGCTTCCTCTTTTAACTAATTTTAACTTTTAAATGCTAAAGTGGGTCAACCATTTCAATGCTGCTGAAGGAGTATAAGTGACTGATGACCCTGTGTCCAGAGTAAAGCCTCAGTTTCTCTGTTTGTTTTGTTCTTTGGAATGGGTTTTTCCAGTACCCACACTCTACCCCTTTCTCGTGCTTCCAGCCTTGCCTTCCAGTCCCTTCCTAGTGTTATCACTTCTTATGTATTTATTAGTCAAACTTCTATTAAGTAACTCATGTGTGCCAGGTCCTGAACTAGACACTGAAGATATAATGACAAAATAAAAATTCTTGTTCTTGATAAATTTACATTCTAGTAGTGGCAACAAGTTGAGACATTTGATAAAATGTTGGAGTTAGAGTTAGGGAGACCTGAGTTCAAATCCTGCCTGAGACATTAGTTGTGTGACCTTGGGGAAGTCATTTAACCTCTATTTGCCTTAGTTTCTACAACTAAAAAAAGGGGATAATAACAGGACCTAACTTATGCATTTGTTGTGAGTATCAAATGAGAAAATATTTGTCAAATATGCTTAGCACAGTGCTGACACAGAGTTGTTGTTCGCTTGTGTCCAACTTTTCATGATCCCATTTGAGGTTTTCTTAGCAAAGACACTGGAATGGTTTGCCATGTCCTCCTCTATCTCATTTTACAGATGAAGAAACTGAGGTAAGCAGGGTTAAGTGACTTGCCCAGGGCCACACAGGTAGTAGGTGACTGAGGCCAGATTTGAACTCAGGAAGATGAGTATTTCTTATTCCAAGTCCAGTGCTCTATCCACTGGACCACCTGGCCTCCCCTGACATGTAGTACATACTGTACAAATGCTTATTCCCTTCCTTCCCTCCCCTTTCTTGGACCAGTGGACCCCAAAGAAACCCATATAAATGTCAGAAGGACTGTTCTCATGAATGAGTGTCATTCAAAGCAGTGAAGGATAAAATCTTGTGATTACCCTTTATAGAAATGCCCTTGTTCTCCCTGCTCCCCACTCCCAGTCTTTAAATTCCCACTCATTTTCTCCTAGGCTTCCAAGCTACTTTCTCCTTAATGACATAATTTGAAGAGGATTCAGTTCTGTGCTCAAGGCTGGGGTTGGGAAACTGCATGTGGCTGCCTGCAACTAGTAATTATCCCCTAAGCTATTTATCAAGAGTTAGGATGATTCCTACACTGGTGTTAAGAAAGACAAGTGGGTAGACTCCAGATATAAACTCCTTGGCATGTAGACCAAGAGAACAGAAACTTTAGTGAAGGGCAGGAGTTGATGCAGAGAGCAGAGGTGTGCAGGAAGGAGAGTAAAGTTAGTTTAGAATATATGATAATCTCTTAGGGATTTGGGAACCCTGGGATGTATGTGAGCCTAGAGATGGGGTAATGAGCTTTTGGATGGGAATCAAGTTTGTCTTCAAGTAGGCTGGGTTATCCCGTCTTTGTCCTGATTTCTAAGACCCTGCATGCTGACCTGGTGACCTAGTGCTCTGTCACTCACAGTACCAATCAGAGAGAACAATTTGGAGCAGATATTGGTTAAGTTTATTCTCCCACCATGTGTATGAATTGGTACTTCAGAGTCCTTCATAGCCTCCACAAAGGTAAAGAAAAAAAATACCTGGTGGGAGCTGCAAGCAGACCCAGAACTCAGGGTGTGAGCGAGCCTGAGTGGGGTCCATACTGCTCAGTGTCTCTGGACAAGCCCAGCGTAGGAAATTAGTGCTTAATCTACCTCTCGGATTTTTCAGCCTTAATCATAGCACAAGTATCAAGAATTGGAAGAGGGTGATGGAATATATTGTTGTTCATCCATTGCTTTCAAAGAGGACCTATGACATCACAGATGATGTCTTGACTTGTGAATTAATTGGATTTAAGTGAGACAGAATTGGGGAAAGCCCCAACCTCACTCTCTTCCAAATTTTCAAAGTCCAGTGGCAAGACAAAAGTCAAGATGACTGGTGATGACCCCTGATGAGGGTGAATGTAAAAAGAGTGTGCGGAAAGAGGAATGATGAGGTATGACAAGAGGGAGAAGGAAGAAAGGCTGAAAGACTGAGTTTTCATTGGGATCAAGGGCAGGTCCATGAAATGGGGCTGACAGAAGACTGAATAAAAGTCATTCCACTGGATTGTTATGAGGAATCCCTCAGGAGAATGGATTAACCATAAAACCTTCTTAGTCAAGAGAACTTGGTCATAAAATAAAGGACCAATATGTCAACAGCCAATGGAGGTTTTATTTTTCCTGACAGGGTAAATAGGTCTTTAATACAGACATGCTCCCTAGTATTCCACATCAGAAAAGTGTTGCCATCCTCTCTTGGGGGTGGCCAACCTATCCCTTCTGACTGTGAATTTCAGGGTAGGATTAAACAAGGCAGTTTATTTGTCTGTTGCATGTACTGTTCTTTTGCTGGAAAAAATCCCCACATCTCTTCAACTCTCTCAGCATGGTTAATAAATGCCTCTGAAGCACAGAACTGCATCTGAGACAGAAAGGAGCTGGACCATTACCAGGCAGTTACACATCTATTAAATGTGCCAGGAAATATTGCTGAGGATGGGGACCACCAGCCAAAGAAGCCCCTAAAGATGAGGGTGCCCATTACTTTTCTTAGAACAACCAGCTGGCTCTTATGGACTCAACTTGAAACTGTGGAAAGAGAACTGACTCTGGGGTCATAGACTTGTGTTCAAATCCTACTTCTTAGGCTTATTGCCTGTATGACCTTGGGTAGGTCACTTCATGGCGATAGGTTTTAGTTTCTGCTTCTGTACAATGAAGGGATTGGACTACATGGACTTTGAGTTTCCTTCCAACTCTAGTTTTGATCCCATTGCCTATTATCTTCCACCCTAGGGGCAAGCCCTAAGCAAACTCTTGGTTAAGCTGAACAGCACAATTTTGGTGATATGTGGTTCAATTCCCAGGCTTGTGTCAGAGGTAACCAAGCCAGTTCATCCCAGTGGTTTCTGCCAATGGGAAAGGAATGAAAAAGGCAATCTATTATTCTCACTGTCCTTTCTGCCTGGCAAGTCCGGTGCTCCGCCTGGCACTCTAGCCCCCAATCCTCCCACCGCCGACCCACTCCACTTGTCGCCCCAGGGGGAGGGAAACGAGTTAAGCCTGTCCAGAGACATTTTTGTATTGATTCTGTCAGTTCCTCGCTGCTTGCTGACAGGAGATAGATGGCTCATAACGCAGCCGGGCACAGTACATTACATTCCCCATCTCAGGACTCCTAAATCATTTCGAAATTTAAAATTCCCTAATCAATATTTTATCATGCACACAAGACAGTTGAATGGCTCGGTTTCTCCCGAGGGTTATGTGCTGACACATGTGCAGCCTGTGGGTTTGTGTGGCCTGGGACAGTGGAGAAGAGTTCCCAGTCTGGGAAAGAAATAATTCTGGGTCTTATGATAAATCAGTAATTTTCAGAAACAGAGTGATCCTCTCACTGAAGGTTAGAACTGGAAGTTAGAGGTGTGATCATGTTTGAAAAGCCTTCATTAAAGTATTGAGGTGACTGGGTATGAGAGAGGTGAAGCCATTGACTCAAGGTCACACCACTGGATAGCAGAACTTGGTCTTCAGCTTAGAAGCTTCCAGAAGCTACTTCTAAGACACTAGAGTTTGAAGCCTGAGACTCTGGGTCAAGGAGATTGGATATCTGGACTCACATATAGGAGCCCTGTGAGTTCCAGAGGGCAGCTATGTCCAGGACCAGGAAAGTGACAGTTCCATTGTACTCTCTTCCCTGGACAGAACACATAGAATATGGTGTTCAATTCTGGGCACTACATTTTTGAAATAACATGGGTAATTCAGAGAGCATTCAAGAGTAGGCAACCATTTTGAGTCTGGAGAAGAGAAGATTTGGGTTGCTTTGGGCTTGAGGGAGTCACAATCAGCATCTTGGAAGATCTGTCATGGGAAAGAGAGATTAGAGCTGTTCTGTTTCACCCTAGAAGGCAAAACTGGGGGACAAAGGAAAGAAATCATAAAGAGACAAAGTCAAGTTTGATATCAGGAAAAACATAACAATAAATTCCTAACAATCAGAGATCTACAGAATGGATTGCTTTGGGAAGCAGTGAATTCCCATTTACTGGACATCTTCAAGCAAAAGTTGGACAACTAGTTAGATATGATGTTTGAGTGGATGCTTGTTCAGGCCTAGAAGCCTTCTAAGGCTCCTTATCTCTGAGATCATGCTATGTGATGCATCGAGGTGATCCTGGGTTCTTAATGGCCACACAAAGTAGGGAAAGCTCAGAATGTATGATCAGATTGGAATGATTTCAGGGATGGGTCCATCGACTGACTTGCATCCAGTAGGGGTTTATTGATCAGTATATCATTTGAGGACCATCATAGATCAGTTGGATAGGGTGATACACACACACACACACACACACACACACACACACACTTCCACATTTTATGAAGATCATTCATTAGGCAGCTAGGTGGCACAGTAGATGGAGCACTGGGCCTAGAGTTAGGAAGACCTGGGTTAAATCTAGCCTTAGATATGTACTAGCTCTGTGACTTTGGGCAAGTCTTTGCCTGCCTCAATTTCCCCAACTGTAAGATGTGGATCATAATAGAACTCACCTTACAGTATTATTGCGAAGATCAAATGAGATATTTGTAAATCATTTAGCACAAGGCCTGGAACATAGTAGGTATTATATAAATGTTGGCTACTATGACAATGAGGTGGTGCAGTGGGGAGAGCAGTAGGTTTGGAGTCAGGAAGACCTGAGATCAAATCCAGCCTCAGATATTTACTGACTTTGGGCAAATCATTTAAGCTTTGCCTGTTTCTTCAACTATGAAATAAAGATCACACAGCACCTATTTCACAGGGTTGTTGTGAGTCTCAAATGAAATTATATTTGTAAAGTTCTTAGCACAGTACCTAACACATAGTGGGTACTTAATCAATGCTTATTTCCCTGCCTCAGTAAAGTGATCAGTCATACCAATGAATCCACGAGTCCCAGAAGTATTGAAATATCCCATCCTGGATACTACCCATCTGATGTCGAACAAGTTGCATCATTTCCCTAGGTCTCAGTTTCCTCAACTATAAAATTAAAGAGTAAGATTAGATATCCTATGAGGTAATTCTTAACTCTAGACCTGTAATTTGACAATGCTATCATCCTATGTATAGGGCACAGGATTTCAAGGAATCTGCTGGGCTGGGTCAGACCATCGAAAATGTTACCTGATGATCAAATGTGGTGGATATATGTTTCCAAAGAGTGCTGAACTGGGATTCATACCAGTTCTTGAAGCATCTTGGATGGAGCATTGGATGGGGTGGTGTTAAGAAGATCTAGGTTTTAAATTTGTCTCAGACACTCATTACCTGTGTGGCTCAGAAAAAGTCACTTCATGTCTATGGGCCTTGGTTGCCTTTGTTGCAAAATGAGGGAGTTGGGCTTGATGGCCCCTATGGTCCCTTCCATATCTAAATTGATGATCAGATAATTCTGTGATCTCACTTCTGCTCTTGTATAGACTGGCTATGTGGCCTTTGGCAAAGTACTTCACCTGAATTGTGGGTAACTGAAAAGCCTATCTATGTTTCTCCCTGGCCTGCCATGATGCACTTAACTAGACTGGTCCCAAGACATCAGTCCACTACCTGGCCTGTATAAAGTAGGTGCAATGATAATTGCCAAAGGGATGGTAGAGAGAAAAAATGCTCTAGGAGGTGAGAAAAGTTTATTTGAACCTGTTACAGAAAATCTGCATGCAGGGAATAGGAGTTAAGTTTAGAATGAAAGATAGGAGTTAGATATTGCAGAGAAATAGATAATCTAGCTTTAGATCATGGAGAATTGCATTTCTAGATAGGGAGGAAGGTAGGAATAAAGCAGCAAAAATAAGAAGGAATATCTTGGGAGGAAAGTGACTAGACAAATTTAGCCAAAGCTGAAGGGTAGTGTAGTAGGTGACATGGCTAGAAGATTTGGTAGGATGGGATCAGACTGTAAAAGGTCTTGAATTCTAGGCCTTGAATGCCTGTAACCAGTGGGGGATGGGGTGGGGTAAGGTATGGGTGGGGTGTCACTGGATACTTTTGAGCCAGAAAGTGAAAGATAAAGCAATGCCCTCGGGTCAGTATACAGGATGGATCACAGTGGGTAGAGAGTCTAGGTTAGGGAGGCTAGTTAGTTTAGCTGATGGTTGTCATTGGAAGGGAAAGGTGGGGGAGTAGAGGAAAAGGGCATTAGGAAGGAATCATAGAATCAGGGAATTTCAGATTTGTAAATAATCACATTTGCCATATAATCTCACCTAGAATTTCTTCTTTTGTTGTTTAGTCTGTTCATTCCTGTCCGGACTTTGTGACTCCATTTGGCATTTTTCCTGATGAAATGCTGGAGTCGTTTTCCATTTCCTTCTTCAGATAATTTTACAGATGAGGAAACTGAGGCAAACGGGATTAAGTGATTTACTCAGAGTCACAGAGCTAGTAAGTGTCTGAGGCCAGATTTGAACTTAGGAAGATGAGTCTTCCTGACTCTAGGTCCAGCACTGTAAACACTGTGCCACCTAGCTGCCCTGTGGTTATCTTTAATTTATTTTGTATGTATATATATACATGTATATGTATATATGTGTGTATGTATATTATGTATATATAATATGCATACATTTCATATATATTCATATATATTTAAATAAATTAAAGATATACTGAATACACACACACATACACACATATACATATATCTATATCTATCTGTATCTATATCTATTTCTATCTCCAGCACTTGGCAGTGTTGGCTGACTGGGGAATTCAAGATGGGGAAGTGATGAGGGAGAGCATTCCAGGCATGACAGATAGCCAGTGAAAAGGCCAGAGTTGGGAGATACGGTATTATGTAAAGAACAGCAAAAGAGTCAGCATCATTGGATTGTACTAGAGTCTAAGAAAAACAAAATGTTATGAAGGAGTTGAGGTGTTAAGGGCTTTACAAGCCAATCAGAGGATTTTATATTTGATCATGAAGATGATAGGGAGCCATTGGAAGTGAGAATTTGGGAGGGAGTGATCTGGTCATACCTGCTCTTTAGGAAGATCAATTTGGCATTTGAAAGGAGAGACCAGCCAGAAGGTCATTATAATAATCTAGCTATGAGGCGATGAGGGATTGTACCAGGGGGTGGCTTTATGAGTGGAGAGAGAGGGGAGAGGGGACATATTGGGGAGATGTGGAAGTAGAGATGATAAAGGTTGGCGACAGATTGAATATATGTTGTGAATGAGCACAAAGAGTTGAGGCCCACAGAGTTTGTGGGCCTGGGTGACTGGGAGGGTGGGAATCTCTCTACAGAAAGAGTGAAGTTAAGAAGAGGGTTTAGGCAAGAAAGATAATTAACCCTTTTTTTAGATATACTGAATTTGAGATATCTATCAGACCCCAGTCTGATGAGACAGTATTGATAGAAATGACAATGTCAGGAGGGGAAATTCATTTACAGAGAAGATGATGAAGTCAGTTTTAGATGTGTTGAATCTGATGTGATGATGAGTTGTCCACGTGGAAATGTCCAGGTGAGAACTGGGAATAGGAGCTTGGAGCTTGAGAGAGTAAAAAGGGCTGGAGAACATGGAGAAAATCAAAAGAAAATCAAGCTCTGAGTGGCAGAGTGCACCTACAATGATTGGACAAGGGGGAGAAAGAGCCCCAAGGAGACAGTGCATGGTGCACTAGACTTGGAGCCAGGATTCAAAACCTACCCCTCACCTTACTATCTGGGTGACCTTGGGGAAGTCAATTAACCTCTTGGATCTTTAGTTTTCTCATTCCCTAAATGAAGAAGTTCAGCTCAGTGATCTCTAAGTCTTGTCCAGCTCTAGATTTTTGATCCTGTGGATTAGACTGATTTTCTCCTGGTCATCGGTGTTTAGTAGTTCTGCTTCCCTTATTGAGTGAAGTGAAAGTATAATTGTTCTCAAGTCTTAAGATGACCAAAGAGTATTTGTTTAACTAACCCAGTCTTGGAGATAGTAACTTTACAGACTTTGGTGTTCTTAGCTTTATGTTCTTATTACTGAGACTGAGAGGGAGGCCTCCAGGTGGAGGGATTAGGTGGAGGAAGACATAGTCAACAGTAAAGGTCAAGACTGGGTTGTAATCCGAGTGCTATGTGTCTTAGTGGATGGAGTGTTGGGCCTGGTGTCAGAAGACCTGAGTTCACATCCGGCCTCAGATGTTTGCTAGCCATGGGAAGTCACTTAACCTCTCTCAGCCTCACCATTCTTACCTGTAAAATTTGAGTAACAATAGCACCTATGTAATAGGAGAGTTGTGGGGATCAATAAAAGAACATATGTAAACTGCTTTGCAAACATAAAAGTGATATATAAATGCTATTCTTCATCATCATCATCATCATCATCATCACCATCATCATCACCATCATCATCATCGCCAGGTCCTGGTAATCGGGAATAATAAATCTTGTGAAATGGTTGCATATGTTGGAATTTTCATTATTTGAAGTTATAATCATATGAAATATGATTACTGCTTCTAACCCAATGGAAATATTCAGAGTGTGTTAAGATAATATGACCACTTTATGGAATTCTTTATTTGTACCTGTTGGGACCTGGCTTTACTTGGTCTGGCTGAAGGGATGGCCCACATCAATGAGGAGGAAGATCCTTTAAGACTTACTGTTTTTTATTCATCTGGTCACGTCACTGCACTGATGCCCAGTTTCAGGTGTCCTCTCTGTCTCTATTGGGAGGCAGTGGCATATAGTGGAAAGGGCACTAGAATGTAAGGTCCTTGAGGGCTGGGCCTGTTTTTTATTTTTTTGTGTCCTCAGAACTTATCACAGTGTTTTACCAAATACTTAATAAACACTTGTTGACTTGACAAGCCAAGATTTATTTACTGGATTTGGAAGTATAAGACCTGGATTCATATCCCCGCCCTGACACGACCTTCATGGTTGTGAGTAATTAGGTTCCACTGCTTTGGTTTCCTCTTCTGTAAAATGAGGGGGTTTGGACTAGATGGTCTCTAAGGTTCTTTCCATTTCTAAACCTACAGATTAATTTTTTTTTTTGCTCCTTTCCTCCCCTCTTTTTCTTCCTGAATCTCTTCTCTCCTGGAACAAGCTTGAACTTGAAGCCATATAATTTGCCTCATAAAGAACTCTCCTACTTTGGGATGACAAGAGGCTTCTACTTTCAGCTTTTTATTATTATAACATTTCACTTCCATGTGATACTAGCACTTTCCTGAAGAAATATCTTATTAGGGAGAGTAGTTGTAGGAGACAGAGGTGGTCTCACTGAGCCAACTGAGCTGATGAGGTTGCTGGGGCTCTGTCATTCACACTTAGCACATCCAGTGCAAGCCACATTGAGAAGCCCCGTGGACTGACTCTGTGTGTGTGTGTGTGTGTGTGTGTGTGTGTGCCTTAGTCAGGATTATAACATAGACCCTTTTGATTCTTTTTAAAAAAATCTCATATTAGTCATGTTGTGAAAGAAAACAGACAAAAAAACTCATAAGAAAAAATTAAAAAACCCCCACAAACAAACAGTATATTTCTTTTTCTTTTTTTGTTTTTTTTCCCCTTTTTTGTTGGAGGGGGGAAGGCAAGGCAATTGGAGTTAAGTGACTTGCCCAAGGTCACTCAGCTAGTAAGTGTTAAGTGCCTGAGGCTGTATTTGAACTCAGGTCCTTCTGACTCCCAGGCCTATGCTCTATTCACTGTACTGCCTAGCCGCCCCACAAATAGTATATTTCGATGTGCATTCAGATTCCATCAGTTCTTTCTTTGGAGATAGATAGCATCTTTCACCATAAGTCCTTCAGAATTGTCTTGAAGCATTGTATTGATAAGAATAGCTAAGGTGTTCACAGTTGATCATTGTACAATATTGTTACTGTGTACACTGTTCTCCTAGTTCTGCTCACTTTACTTTGCATCAGTTCATGTAAGTCCAGGTTTTTCTGAAAGCATCCTGTCCATTTTTTTTTCTTTTTTGGAGGGGGAAGGGCAGGGCAATTGGGGTTAAGTGACTTGCCCAAGGTCACATGGCTAGTAAGTGTGTCAAGTGTCTGAGACCGGATTTGAACTCAGGTTCTCCTGACTCCAGGGCCGGTGCTCTATTCACTGCACTACCTAGTCTCCCCGATCATTTCTTATAGCATAATGATATTCCATCACAATCAAATACTAAAAAATTGTTCAACTATTCCCCAGTTGATGGGCATACCTTCAATTTCCAGTTCTTTGTTACCTTACTTGCTTCTTCTCCTTTAGAAATATATGTCCCCATTATGGAATGGAATGGAGAGAATCATTGTTACCACTGTCATGACCACCAATGGAGTCACCATCACTATCAGTGGAATCACCACCAAACACCACCACCATCAAGACCACTATTGTAGCAATCAGAAGCTCACATTTTTATAGTGCATTAGGAAATGTTTTCCTCACAATAACCTCAAGAGGTAGACAGTACAATTATTATCGTCCCTATTTTATGGAGATTAAAACCAAGTCTCAGAGAGGTTACGTGAATGCTTGTGGTCCCATTGCTAATGTCAGAGATGGGACACATCAACATCATCATTCTCACCATCATTACTGGTAAGTAGCTCTTGAGCATTTTCTATATGTAGAGTTGGGCTAGGCACTGGTATAAGATACCATCTCTCTCCCCAGATAATTGACCATCCAGGTGTGGAAATAGTATATTACCTAAGAAAAATGCAAGGTAACATGGAATATGCTATGGGAATTTAGAGGAGGGTGGTGTGGCTGTGGTATGGGGTGATCCGAGAAGGCTTCATGGAGAAGGTGGGACTTGTTTGTGACGCATAGAGAAGCAACTATTTCAGCAAGAGGAATAGTACAGACAAAGGCTTAGAGAGGCGGGATTGTAGATGACCTTTTCAGGGGTGAATAGACAATTTTCACTGAAGAGAAGGGGTCTTGATTACAATGCACAAGTCCTCCTCCCTGTCTTCCTTTCCATTGCTTTAACAGAAAAAAGAAACCAACATGGTGGGAAGATCATTGGAGTTAGAATCAGAGTTTGTGGGTTTTAGGCCCACTTCTGCATCTTACTATATGGCTTTTGGCTAATCATCCTCCGTAGATGTCAGTTGTTTCAAATGTAAAATGAAGGAGTTGAATTCTATGGTCTTGAGGTGCATTCCAGCTCTGGATCTATGATTCTATAAAGTTACTTAGACTCAGTTTCCTTTCTGGTCAGAGTAGGAGGATTAGGTTAGATTGTCTCTAAATTATCTTTCAGATTGCAACTCCAAGTGATTATAAAGGCCCAGGAAGTGGCCTGAAAACACACACAGGGTGTTTGCTACTGCTCCAGAAATGTAGGAGCAACTCTAGGCACTTCCAGATCTTCAACCTGATACTTGGATTGTCTCTTACATAACCTCATAAGCCCCTGGAGCCAGGGGTGGAGTGCGGTGGTGGTGAAGGGGCATCCAGTTGGCGCTTAGGCATTCCCAAACAGTCCTGCTTCTAAGTAGTAGGAAGCATGCTCTTACTTTAGGGACTCTGGGGCCCTGGTTCTTCCTGGTGACAGGGACAAAATTCTTTCAAATTTTTCATCCTCCCAAACCTCCAGTGAGTTGGGAAAACAGGAGAGTGTCATAAGCAAAGAAGCCCTGTCTTCTCCCCTCTTGCACAGGTCACTGTTGCTGCCAGCAGGCCAGATGCCATGCCCATGTTTGTGCCAAGTTTCTCTGCAGCTTCCTGGACATTATTTCATAGGGTGTGCAGAATGCTTGCTATTGGCATCCCTTTCAGTTTTCTGATCTAGTATCTCAGTCTGTCTGCTGCCCTTGACTCATTGGGGTCAGCCGCTAACAAGCTGAAGGTTTTTAGCTGTATAAAGCATCATGGAGTAAATTCCTTAAAACTCCAAATCATATTTATGTCTGGCCGTTCCTAGGGGGAAAATAACCTAGTTCCGATAATATCAAAGCCATGCCTTGCCTCAGCTCTATTTTTCATCTGCAATTGATGATGGCTAACATGAGATTAACAGCTTGTTTTTTCTCGTTGCGTTTATTATTGTGTCTCTGTGAACTTCTGGCCCTGTCGGGCTGCTTACCTCCATCCCCTCTGTGGGTCCCTGTGTTAATAAGAATGTTGTTGGCCTTGAATGCTTCTAGGCTCAGAGGGAAGGGACTGCTAGAAGGGAAAATAATGTGGTCAAGTGGAAAAAAACTGTATTGGGAGTCAGAAAGCCTGGCTTTGAATCCTGACTTGGCTGCTTACATGCTATCTCTGTGAACTTGAATTTAACTTCACGGGGCTTCCAGTTCCTCAATTGTATAATGAAGGAGCTGGCCATGGAGGACCCTTGTCACACTAGGGCCATGATGCCTCTAACCTTTCTAGGATTCCATTTCTTTATCAGTAAAATAAGGAGGTCTGAAACTACTACTTCATGAAGCTCCAGGTCTCCCTATTCCTTTAGGATAAAATTCAAAATCCTCTGCTTTAGAGTCATGGTTGGACTCTAGCTTGCTCTTCTAGGCTTATCCATTCCCTTCATGTACTCTAGATTTTACCCTAACTAGGTAACTTGCTGTTCTGCAGATATAACATTTCAGCTTCCTATCTCCATGTTTTTGCAAAGGCTGTCTGTACAACTGTATCGGTACAATATAGTACTAATGAATGCTTATTCATTCATGAGGACAGCTAGGTGGCACAGTGGATAGAGTAGTGGGCCCGGAGTCAGGAAAACTCATCTTCCTGAGTTCAAATCTGGCTTCAGACACTTACTAGCTGTATGACCCTGGGTACATCATTTAACCCAGTTTCCTCGTCTTTAAAATGAGCTGGAGAAGGAAATGGCAAAACATGCCAGTATTTTCATAAGAAAACCCCAAATGGGGTCACAGAGAGTTGGAAAGTGAACTGAAAAATGATTGAAAAACAATTGATTCATGAAATGATCTCTAAGGTACAGCGGTTCTCAACCTGTGGGTTATGTTCAATTTAAATACATCCTTCATATCAGATATTTACATTATGATTCATAACAGTAGCAAAATTACAGTTATGAAGTAGCAATGAAAATAATTTTATGGTTGGGGGTCACCACAACATGAGGAACTGTATTAAAGGGTTGTAGCATTAGGAACATTGAGAACCACTGTTAAGGCCCTTTCCAGTTATAAATAAATAATGTGATCTTTGGTCTCTAGTCTCTGATTTGTTGAGTTTCTCTGATTCTAGTTCCTTTTCTAGGCAGCGTTGTCGAGTCACGTCCAACTCTTCATGACTCTATTTGGGGTTTCTTGACAAAGATACTGGAGTAGTTTGCCATATTCTTCTCTAGCTCATTTTACAGATGAGGAAACTGAGGCAAGCAAAGTTAAACGACGTACCCAAGGTCACACAGCTATTAAGTATCTGAAGTCAGAGTTGAACTCAGATCTTCCTGATTCCAGGCCTGGCTCTCTATCTATTGGGCCATCTAGTGCTTTCTAGATAGCAGTAGCTACCTTCTCCTCCCTGGATGGATATCTTTGTATTGTCTCATTTCCTGCTTAGTTCTTGAATCTCCTCCTGCAGCATGCAGGGTTTATCCAAAAGCAGAATTTATTCCTTTCCTTGTCTGCTCCCATTCACATGCTCTTCTTTTACTGGGGTCAATATTTGATTCTTCCAGATCCAATCAATTCTACCATTGATGATAGAAAAGGTGTGTAAGTCTAGGACACCATTCACTATTCATGTAACTTTCCAAACTAAAATACCCCTCTTTGGATATGACCCCCAATATGTTCTGTCTCCCCCTCTTTGAGGTCAGATATTATCTCCACTTTTGTATTTGTATCCCCAGTGCTTTGGTATACAATAAGAGCTTAATGTAGGCCTTTTCATTTATTACTTACTTTATGTGGGTTGACATCTTGAGAAATACATTTGAAAGTGGAAAAAAACTTAGAAATTTTAAGACTAAAGTGCCATCTGTAACCTGGGTGTTATAACATATTGAAGATGCTTTGAGTTCTGGAAATCACTGGAATGGGACATGGGCTTTCCAAGGTCAGCCCTAAACAGTTAGAATTGTTCTAGGGACTTATATGACCTTGATGAATTTCTAGTGAATTTTTGATCAGACAAAATGGGGACATGGCCAAAGGGTTTTGTACATCAGGGAAGGTAGCAGTCTAGGTGAATTCTTAGGTCTAGTTCTGAAGTTCAGTAATTCTGCATCCCTACATTCCCTAAAATCCAGCCTCAAACACAAGGTCATCTCCTTACTCCACTTTTTCTCCTCCTTCTCCCCAGTTTTTTACCTCTGCCAATCCATAAGCATGCCCATTGACCTATTTACATTGAGCCAGATTCTTACTCTTCATGTCTCTCTGGAGTGAGACTCTGGGCAATTTCCTCTTTAAAAACATTTTATTGATGTTTTCTCATCCTTAACTCTCAGCCAAATTGTTGGCAGAGAACAATGTCCCTGGACTGGCATGCCGACAACCTTTTTTTGGCCACCAGCAAGATTCTGGCTATGGATCAGTCTCTTTGGAAAAGGCAAGATTAGGCTTTCTGATAACTTCACTACAGTTGTTAAACAAACCTGTTTTTCACCTCCATGTAAGAGGGAAACAAAACATTTGATATGATTTTGTATCATAGATATCAAAGGCAGGCATGGGGTAAATGAGACGACAAACTTGGAATTTCTTTTCTCTTTACAAATCTGGGACCATCTTATTTGTCTCCTTTTCTTTCTAAGAAAAGTACACAGATCATTAGTATTCCTGTCCCACTCCCAAAGCACTCCATGTTCTGGCCAAACTTGCTGTTCTCTGAGCTTGGTATTCCACCTCCCACCTCTTCGTTTTTGCATAATCTGTCCACTATGCCTGGAGTGCCTTCTCTCCCCATCTCTGCTTCTTACAGTCTCCATCTTTCTTCAAAGCTCAGTTTGGGTCATTTATTCCTGGAAGACCTTTCTAATTTCCTTATTTGTAAACACTTGATCTTTCCTCAGTTATTATATGTAAAATTTATACCTTGTAACCCCCAGCAGAATGTATGGCTCCTGAGGGTAGGGACTGTTTCATTTTTGCCTTATATCTCTAGTGCTTTTCACATATTAGGAAGGCAATAAATGTGATAACATTTGCAAAGTCCTTAGCACAATGCCTGGCACACAGTAGGAGCTATATAAAGGCTAACTATTATTATTAATGATGATGGTGATGATGATAAGGCATATTGGATTTGATTGGATTCTATCCTGGTTGCCCTGAAGGACCTCAGGGTCATACTTTGGAGATGTGAGGTCAGAGATCCTGGATTTCTATGGAAGAGGAAAAAGGAAGTATTTAGTAATTGATTTATTAATTCAACAAATACTGTACTCACTGAGTGAATTCAACTCCCACTTTTTAGCTAATGAGATCACAAAGAAACAACACATAGTCTCTGCTCAAGGAATTTCCAGGCTAGCTGTGGAAAGAAAACATACATACATGAAAAGTCAGTAGTACATGTCAACAATAAAAGGGTGGCTATAGGTACAATTATGGCAAATGTGGATGAGTGGAGTTATATGTGCCCCAGGCTGTCTTTCCCAAGAGACCAGAATCACATGAACCAGGTTTGATCCTGTGGCTTTGACTACAGAGAGGTTGGGTTCTCTCTCTCTGGCTCTGCCCTCACCCAGAGTAAAACTCCAGATAAATTTATAAATGATTGCTTAGGGTTTTCCCATATCAGAGGAATAAGGTCCCCTCCCACAAAGGTATTCCATTCACAATACTGATATCAGGTAGAGAATAGCTCCATTATTAAAAAATGCCTAAGCATCACAGCATGCATGAATAAATACAAGGAATATAAAACACTTTAATAGCCCATTATATTATACTGCCCCTGGAAAATAATGACATTTTGTGGGACTACAAGACAGATATTTCCCATTTATTTGGAACCTTTGCTGTCCAAGCATCTCATAGCAATTATCATGGATTGTTTACCAGCTCCCGAGCCTCTTTCTCAGTCATAGTATGACTTTTGTTCCTATTGACAGTTGTGTTAAAAGCATGCTGTTAAGGAAATCTCTCTCAGGGAAGCTGGTGCCTCTCTCTCAAATGTAGCAACTTTTGAATTCAGGACTATCCTTGAGATAAACCCCAACATAGGAAGCATCCATTCTGTTTCTTAGGATTGCTTGCTTTTGATCTGTGCTCAGGAAATAAGAAGAAAAAGAAGGCAGCCAGGAATTTGACATTTGTTGTTCAGTCATACCCGACGCTTCGTGACCCCATTTGGGGTTTTCTTGGCAAAAATACTAGAACAGTTTGTCATTTCCTTCTCCAGCTCATTTTGCAGATGAGGAAACTGAGGCAAAGAGAGTTAAATGACTTGCCCAGGATCCCACAGCTAGTAAGTGTCTGAGGCTGCATTTGAACTCAGGAAGATGAAGTCATCCTGATTCCTAGTCTGGTTCTCTAACCATTACACCACCTAGTTGCCATTTAAATGAGAGTTTAAGAACTCCTGTCTCAGGCTCTCACCTGGGCAAGTGTTATGGGAACCTGAAGATCTTCCCTGCCCCTAGGCCCTTTGCTTAGGTGGCTTAAGTGACTCTGAGAAACTTCTCTGATTTGAAAGTATATTCTGCCTCCTAATAGGCTGAATGTGGTCACAAGGAGCCTGTGGCAGGAAGCTGGTTCTTCAGGAATGCCCACACCTTGTTACTTTGTGATTGGGCAGTGGGTCAAGAGGGCTGTGACATTCTCTGATCCAGGAGAAGGCTATATAGACACTGATGTGAGTTTCTGCCTTGGGGCTCACTTTGGAAAGAGTTGTGTGACTTGGCCAGACAAGACTCTGGGAAGCCATTGAGCCCCCCCCCGGCTTTGAAAAACCCAGATGTAGGTGCTTCCCTCTCTGGTAACTGAATAGGTATGAATGTGATGGTCAGATGGTTGGAAGCCCGTCTGCTGATCTGTTTCTTTGTCTGCTTGTAACTTCTGTTTGTTAACTTGTGTTTGTATTCTGTTTGCATTCTCTGAAGTTCAGGGTACTGACTTTTCCCCCTGAACTAGGTAAATGGTATACATTTGATTGATTTAAGCAAGATTGTTAACCCATTTTGAGTTGCTTTCCTTTAGAAAAGCAGATCTAAGAACCTGTGCTAGCAGCCATCCTGTGTATGCTACGGGGCTTGCTGATACAGCAAACATAGTCTACCTGACATCGTCATGTGTTTCTCCTATAAGAAAATCTTTTCTCTTTTTGGTTGGAGGGCAGGGAGAATAATTTGAGGGAGAGGAGAAATTCCATTCCCCTAAAACATACACTCTGTTGTACTCTTGTCTGGAAATACAAGGAAAATTTTATAGTTTTCATTCTTCTAAACAACAGGAAGAATGCTTGGTCTGACAAAATTCTGTTTTCTCTGACTTTTAGTCTTGAGTCATCTCCAGGGCAACCTTTCTCACTGGGAACCAATTAGAGTTCATTCTATCCTCTCAGCAAGGGGACCACATGTCTTTCAATAAAGGGCTGAGGGATATGTCTCGCTCAATGAGAGGTGGTAGCCCTTTCTAACAAAAGTCGGTGGCCTGTCGTCTTCTCAGGTCTATTGAGAGGGTTCATTGGGCTGATCAGAAACTCTTCTGATCACTGCTCCTGACTCTCACCCTATCACACACAGTAAGGACTGCAGAGGTCCAGAGGGAGAACACCCCCAAAGGGGGCTGGACTAGATACATTCCCTTCTAGACCTAAAACCTGTGGAAATAGAAAAGTTCAAAGTTATCACTAATGGCTGGAGAAGAAAGAATGTTGACCTTGTATTCCCGGGAGATCTGGGTTTGAATTCTGCCTCTGACACTTTTGGTGTTACTCATTAAGCTGATCTGAGCCTCAGTTTCTCACCTATTAGTCACTTTTTCCAGTCACATCTGACCCTTCATGACCCTGTTTGGAGTTCTCTTGGCAAAGATAGATGGAGCGGTTTGCCATTCACTTCTCCAACTGATTTTACAGATGAGGAAACTGAGGCAAATGAAGTCAAGTCACTTGCCCAGAATCACATAGTGTCTGAGGCCACATTTGAACTCAGATCCTCTTGACTCCAGGCCTGGCACTCTATCCGCTGCATAACCTAGCTGTCCCTCCTCATCCATAAAACAAGTGCTAATCTCTATAATACTCATTGCATAGGGCTGTCCAGAGAATCAAACAAGGTATGTAGAATAGATTGTGAACCTTAAAAGGACCATGTAGATATACCAAACAAGGAAGGGCTTAGATTTTCTGGGACACTCTTCTGGACTATTATCTATCCTCTATCCTAAACTCAATTTACTACAGTGCTCTAGAAGCAGCTAGATGGAGCAATGGATAGAGTACTAGGTCTCTGGGCAGGAACACGAGTTCAAATCTAGTCTCAGACATTTACCACCCATATGACCCTGGGCAAGTGACTTAACCTCTGTCTGCCTCAGTTTCTTCAACTGTAAAATGGTGATCATAATAGCATCTGCCTCCCAGGGTTGTCATAGGGATCAAATGAAGTAATATTTATAAAGTGCTTAGCACATAGTAGGTGCTTAGGAAAATGCTTGTTTCCTTCTTTTCTTCCAATATTTCTATAGGACATGACTCTGTAGGCCCTGCTCAAGAACCCTATCCATTCTTCCTGGGTCCCTCAGGATTCCTTTAGGCATACAGGGCTCTTACCCCTATTTCCTCAGCAGCAACTCTGTGTCTTCGCAAGATTTAGAGGCAATGAAAACAGGTTTCACCCTGCCTTTTGAAACTTAAACAACGGAAGCCATATTTCACATTTCCAATTATGACACAATCTGGTCTATGTGGAAGTGGGAGCCTGTTGACTTTAACAACCCAGCTGTTCCTGTCTTCCGGACAGCAGTCAAAATATCTTCTGTGCAGAGGGGTGAACATTCTGAAGTTATAATGGGAGCCCTCTAGGATACCATAGAAATGCAGTATGTTACGGTAATGGGGCACCAGGGGTTTCTGAGTGTTCCTGCCCCATAGAATGCAGATTGGAAACATTTGGCCAGGCTGTGCCTGGAGCTATTTCCCAAATGTCACCATGCTCACTGTGAGAATTAAGCACTGTTGTTTCTCTGAGTCTCTGTGTTCTGGGACGAGAGTGTCTTTTATCTGGGGTCCCCATTGCTATACCACTCTCCATCATTTTCTAACCCAAAGCTTATGTAAGGAAGGTAGGAAAGAAAAACAGTGCACAGTTCTCTGGGTATGACTTCTCCTCCATCTGAAATATTACCTTGTTCTTGACTCTAATCTCTTTTTAGTTTTGAGACACCCTCCCTTCCTGCCATAGTCTCCTTTTGGAAGGTGGCACTTAATGCCAATTGATAGATAGATAGATGTTGGATTATAGATAGACAATTGAGTATAGCAAGATAAATGATAAATTACAGATAGAAAAATGTTAGATGGTTGATAGATAAAATGCTTGATAACTAGATGGATGCTAGATGAATAGATATGATACATTATAGATAGACATATGATAGATGATAGACAAATGATAGATAACTGATAGTTAATAGGATGATAGATGTGGAAAGAGAAAACTTTTATTTAGTGCCTACTCTGTGTCAGACACTGTACTAAGAACTGTAAAATAAACAACATATATTTTAAGGAAACAATAATTTTTGAGCTATGTTTGTTCCAAATGTGATTACTGGATCATGAACATTTTGTCCAAGGAAGGTTATAAAGTTGTCTACATGCCATGTAATAGACTTGATAACAGAGTTAAGGTTCTAAGAAATGACAACAGGCTGAGAAAATTTGGATGATTTCATTAAGATGAGAATATAGAGAAATGTAAAGTCTTCAACTTGGGTTTAAGAAATCAGCTTGGGGACACATGACTGAATAGAAGTGGATCTGAAAAAATCCCTGAGGAGTTTAGTGGACCACAAGCTCAAAATGAAACAGTAGTGTAAAAAAAAAAGCTAATGTAATTTTGGAATGAGATAATGAATCCTGTATACTGCCCTAGTCAGATCAAATTGGAATATTGTGTTCTATTCTGAGCACTACATTTTAGAAAGGACATGGATAAGCAGGAGAGTTTGCGAAGAGGCTACTAGCATGGTAAAGGGTCACAATTCCATGCCACAAGGCTCACCTGAAGGAACTGGTGATATTTACCCTGTAAAAGTGAAAATTGAGGTGAGGGGAGCAACAATACTAGTTTTCAAGTATCTGAAAGGCTGTTACGTAGAAGAAGGGTAATGCTTATTCTGTTTGGTCCCAGAAGCTAGAACTAAGAACAAGGGAGGAGACAGAAGAGTGTAGGAAAAAGAGCACTGGAATTAGAAAAACTGGTTTCAAAACCCACCTCATTGTGACTGTGTGACTTTGGGCCAGGGATGGGCTAGAGTCAGATCAAACTGACTTGCAAAAGCTGATAGTTAAATTTTCATTAGAGATCAACAAACACTACAAATCAGGGATTGATTTGGTGTTTTGTTGATTGTCTAAACTTAATAAAGTAATGGAGAAAATGTTAATAATGTCAATTAAATTTGAAAGTATGTCATGTGTACTTTTTTTTTTGAGATGGTTGTTAAATGTTTACCAGCACACATCTGCCTTGGGCAATCATTTTACCTCCCCTTTCTTCATCTATAAAATAAGGGGGTTGGAGTGGTTGGCTTCTGAGGGCTCTATGATACTCTCTAGGTGGAAGTCAGGGCAGCTAGGTGGCACAGTGGATGAGTTGTTGAGCCAAAATCTGGAAGACTCATCTTCCTGTGTTCAAAGCTGGCCTCAAACTCTTACTAATTGTGTGACCTTGGGCAAGTCACTTCACCCTGTTTGCCTCAGTTTTCTCATCTGTATAATGAGTTGGAGAAGAAAATGGCAAACCACTCTAGTATCTTTGCTAAGAAAACCCCTAATGGGGTCACAAAGAGTCAGACATGACTGATATGACTGAACAACCACAATCACAAACTAGCAAGCTGATGCTGTGGATCTATTGTAGTTCATGTCATTTTTAGCAAAAGTTTTGATAAGTTATCCCATACTATTTGTGGGAAAGAGGGAACAATATGGATTAGACAAAAAGGCAGTATGATGGGTTCAGAACTAAATGGGTGGAGAGATCCAAAGAATATTGGTGAATGGTTCTGTGTCAACAAGACAAGAAGTCCCCAGTTGGCCGTGCCAGGAATCTGTGCTTGGCTCAGTGCTAGTTTGCATATTTTTTTTTTATCAATGACTTGGATAAAAAGCATAGATAGTCTATTCCTCAAATTTTCAGATTTCAGGGAGGGAAAACTGACATTGTGGATGAGAGAAGTGGGATCTAAAAGGATAGCACAAGCATCAGGTAAACCAGGCTTTAGACCAAGCCTGTGCTTGAGAATGGTTTTTACATTTTAAAGTAAAGTTTTATTATTTTTAAAAATATAAAAAAATCATTCTTAGCTAGAGACTATACAAAAGCACCAGATTTAGCCCTTGGGCCTCTTTGTTTGCAGATGAGTGGATAGAACACTAGGTTAAATCTATTAAGATGGAATTTAATAGGGATAAATGTAAAATCTTATACTTGGGTGCAAAAAAGTCATCACAAGTGCTGAATGGAGAGACAGAGTTCCGAAAAGCTCTGGGGCTTCTACAGGACTGCAAGCTTGATGTAAGGCATCAGTGTAATCTCGGGCTGTGTGAAGTGATGGCCCCACTGTACTCTGCCTTCCTCAGACCTCACATGGTGTACCCATAACCTGCCATTCTAGATGCCACCCTTTATGAGCTGGAGAATATAAAGAACAGGGAAACCAGTGTGGTTAAAGGCCTTAAGTTCATGTTAGATATTTGCTGTCAGTCTTTTCACTTGTGTCTGACTCTTCATGACCCCCATTTGGGTTTTGGGTTTTTTGGGCAAAGATACTGAAGTGGCTTGCCATTTCCTTCTCCAACTTGTTTTACAGACAAGGCAACTAAGGGTTAAGTGACTTGCCCAGGGTCACGCAGCTAGTAAGTATCTGAGATTTGAACTCAGATCTTGCTGATTCCAGGCCTAGCACTCTATCCACTGTGCCACCCAGCTGTAACACCCCACTTCCCCCCACCATGTTGGATGAGGATCAGTTAAAGAAACTGGACATATTTAGTTTGGTCAAGAGAAAACCCAGAGGCAAAGTGATAGTTATTTTCAAGTATTTGAAGATCTGCCATCTGGAGGAGGGCCTAGACTTGTTCTATTTGGACCAGAGGATAGAACCAGGAGCAAGGTTTGGAAGTTGGAAAGGGGTGCATTTAGGCTTGAGGCAAAGGAAAATTGCCTGACAATTTGAGCTTCATAACACATTGAGTCACAGAGTGGAATGGGATCTCCAAGCAGAGACTGGATGGCCACTTGTTGGATATGTTACAGTAGAGATTCAGTATGTATGAGTTGGGCTAGATAGACTTACCATTCTCAAATCCAGTGATTTTTGTGATTCTGTTAAGTCCAGCTGTCCATATGTATCACCTAGAACAGCAGTATGAAAAAAGACTGGGAAGGGCAAGATATGTGTAAACTATTGGACTTTGAACAAGACAACTAAAGTGGTTTAGTATACCAGGCCAAGATTTTAGGATTCCCCAGGCTATTTACAAGAAGCCAGTGGGCAGTGGATACTACCAGATGGCTGGGGAAGGCAAGAGGAAGACAGCTCTCATCTCACCGGCTGAATTTTGCGAGTTTCAGTATATGCTCTGAGGCACCTTGGAGGCATCTGCCACATTGCATCGGCTTATGGAGAAGGTTCTTGGAGAAACAAACTACATGGAGCAATTGGTATAACTGGATGACCTCATTTTCTCTGCATGAGGATGGACAAAAGTGTTGGATCGACTTGAGGAGGCTGGTCTGAAGCTTAAGATGGAAAAGGCCAATTTTGCACAACTTCTGCAAAGCGTGAGCAGTATTTTCCCAAAGATAAAAATGCTCATTAGTTGGCTAGGCTTGAGGAACCTTTGCAAATTAAATGTTTCTAGGATTTGGTGACTTTTATCAAAAATTTCTAGGGACCCATGCTGCTCTTACTGCACAACTCAATGATAGGGCTAGTGTAGATTAATGGAGAGAATGTGGAAGTTGGAGCCAGGGAGACCTGGGGTGACATCACACGTCAGATATTTACTAACTACTCCCCATAACTCCTTTATGTCTCAGCTTCCTCTTCTGTAAAACTAAGAGGCTGAACTCAGTGGCTCCTATTGTCCTTCCCAGTTCTATGTCTAGGGTCCTACTATGTTTCTATGAGTTCACTTGTGCTTGGGTGGATTCAAAAGCAGGACCAGGAAGGTCAACTTGATGTAAAGCCTTTGAAGTCATTTGGAAATATATGGACAATTGTTTTTTAAAGATTTGATTAACTTTCCCACTTCTGCATTGGCTTAGAGCAGTGGTTCTCAACCTTCCTAATGCCAAGCCCCTTTAATACTTGTATGTGGGTGTATCTGCATGTGGGTGGACCTGCCTGGAGATGGATAGAGGAGTGGTGTCTCGGTTCCTAAGACCATCTGAAATATATGTTTTCTGATGGTCTTAGGCGACCTATTCAACTCCCAAAGGGGTCACAACCCACAGGTTGAGAACCGCTGTCTTAGAGTCTGAGGACTACCCCCAAATTATAATCATTCCCCTGGGGTGTATTTAAGTTACTCCAAGGGTCCACATGACCACATTACTTACAATCAGAGTTCAAGGACACAATTTGTTCAAAACAAAGACTTTATAAAGTGGCAGAATAAGAAAAGTATCAATAAAATATTTTGAAAGAACAAAACGTTTCACTCGCAGTCGTTTGGCTTTTCTCTATCACAAACATATCTATGTTTACACATCAGCTCACATGTCAGTGTGAAGAGTCTGCTCAAGTCTGCTCCTGTAGGACTGCTGAGTTCTTCCTCTGGTCCTTGCTCTGTTCCCCAAAGGCCTGCTCCTTACTGGTCCTGTCATCTCTATTGGATGCTGCTCAGGAGGGTGTATAGCCCTCATGATCAGATGCCGCTGCCTCATGAGTAGACTCCGAGACTTTGCCGGATGCTGCTCTGCTGGCCGTGCCTTCCCCAGATGCCATTCCATTGGACATGACATCTCTGCCAGATGCTGCTTTGCTGGACACTCCAATGCTTCCAGTTTCTGGTTCACTTGAAATCTTTGGCTATCTCTTCCTGAGATGCCATGTTTTGTCAGCTTCAAGTCCAGCTTTTTAGCTTTTTCTAGCTGGTTTGGAAACAGTAGAAAACTCTTACCCTAGGAGCAGCACAAAACCTCCATCGTCTTATTTCCCAGGAGTTTTGGTACTAAGGCCTATCTTTTCAGTGGAGAAGATTCTTGGCCCTAAGTACCATCCTTTTTACAACAAAAAGTAGAGTCTTTTCATCTAGCTAAGGACCTCAGGCTTAGTTTTTTCTTCTTTGCATTCCCTTTCTTGGCTGGGATTTGGGTTCCTCTGACAAAGACCTCACCCTAGCTTATGGTGAGCATGCCATCTCTCTCCTAATTTTCAATCTCAGGTGGGACCACAAATCAGCCAGGTAATGATTTTTTGACTTTAAACTATGGTACTCTGCAGGTCCAGGTTTTGCAGTTTTCAAATCTCCCACTAGATGAGGGAGTGGAGAAAATAGGTACCAAGAGCCAAGCCAAGCTCAAGGAGTCTACTTCCACCAGTCTAACTGCTTCCTTATTTTTTCATATGTAGATATGACTGGCTACAGTAGCAACAAAACATTTGCCTAGAGGTCTTCAGGCAGGGATGTGCTGGTACAAGTTTAACAACCAGCTCCCTTCCCCAACAAATGTTCAGGATGCATTTTTTTTTTTGAGGCAATGGGATTAAGTGACTTGCCCAGAATAACACAACTAGTAAGTGTCTGAAGCCCAATTTGAACTCAGATCCTCCTGATGACAGGCCAGTGCTCTAGGACACATTTATAAATTTAATCTGCATTATTAATATTTTTCTATCACTTTCTTAAATCTAGACAATCAACAAACAATGAATCAAGCCCTGACTTAGAGTTTGCTGATTTCCAAGGTGTGTGTTTCCAAGGCTGACATTGACAATTTAACAGCTAGCTCTTCTGAGTCAGTGGGACTTGGCTCCCAGTGCACCTCTGACTTTGGGACTCTTCTTTACAGAATGTAATTTTGAAAAACTTTGTCAGAGCAAAGTTATTTTTATTTTACTTCATTAGAAAATAAACATTACCCACATAATACTTTTTGGAGGGGCAGAATCAGAGTTCCTAAGGAATGAAAGAAATAAGAGTGCCATGACTCCCCAAAACCTGAATAATAGAAAAGATGCAAAGTTCCCTTCTACCCACGTGCAAATCCTAAAAGGATTAGATATTATGAAGAATAAGCAAGTGTAAGATGCTAGGTGGCTCAGTAGATAAAGTGCTGGGCTTGGAGTTAGGAAGACTCATTTTCCTGATTTCAAATCTGGCCTCAGCCACTAGCTGTGTGACCCTGGGTAAGTCACTTAACCGTGTTTGCCTCAGTTTCCTCATCTGTAAAATGAGCTGGAGAAAGAAATGACAAACCATTCCAATATCTTTGTCAAGAGAACCCTAATGGTGTCATGAAGAGTTGGAAATGACTGAGCAACAACAGGCTTTAGTTACAGGTCAGAGCTCACCTTCTCCCTACACAAAGACTGATGACAACCAGAAGGATATCTACGGGTTTTTTTGGCTGCTATATGGCCTGGCTGAGGGTGTTTTCACCTCCATTTCCAGGATGTTGAAGAATCACACAAATCATAGGCTGTTTGTTTTTGCAAAGGAGCAACATTTATTGAAATGGCATAGCGTGGTCAATAGCTACAAGACATCTCCTCTATTAATCTGGTTGGTGTACATTCTCCTGCAAATACACATGCTATCGGTGGGAAGGATGGGCACACCTGTATAGATATCTTAAAAGGGAGATATGTTCATGTTTAGAACACATGTGGCCCAGTTAGCTCTCACCTGCAGACTGTGGGGTCCTGATGCCATTTTTTTTTTCGTGGTATCTTCGTTTTGCTGGAAATCCTAGACTTTTATAATTAGAGAGGACTTTGGAGGTCATGGATTTAAATCCAAAAATTTTAAGAAGGGTAATGAGTTCCAGAGAGGTTCAAGTCACTTGCCTAACATTGCATGGATATTTAGTGGCAGAGCTAAAACTCATATTTAGCCTCCTGATTTCTGGCTCACTGATGTTTTCAATACACCAAGCTATCTGGGAAGAGAAAGCAAGGTGAAAAATGTGTGTGTGGTTGTAGTAAGGAAAAGCGGGAGAGACCTGGGACTGGGAATCTGGTTCTGATGTGGATGCTGTCAAATTGTGCCCATGTCTATAGAATGGAAGATAGGTTGAAAAAGACTGGGGACCCCTTGAAAGCCCAGTGCAACACTTCTAAATGCCAAGTTCAGGTTAACTTTCTGTGAAAAATGCCGAATTCATCTCTAGGTGTTCACTAGATCCCTCTAAATTTTGTGATACAAGAGGCTTAAGTCGTGTATTTAAAGCAGTGTCCAAAAAACCCCACAGAAGTGGTTATGAAATATTTTGTTTTACTGGCAACGGGACAAAAAATAATTGGGCATTAAATCAAGGAAATGGGAAAAAGGGAACTGCAAATCAAGGCAAATGGTAGAAAATTAGGTCTTAGTGGAGAGAAATGTATACATATGGACTGCCTGATGTTTCAGGGAAAGAGATATGTCCTTGTAAATTTCCCCTTTAACCCGTAAAGTGCCAGAACTAGGTTCTTGGTAATTGAGAGGCCCTGGGGACCATCTACCCTTCCATTTGAAGAGAACATTTCCTACTTAGGAGGGATAGATTCTGACAGACCAATACTGCCTGCCAGTTCTACTGTCTCCCTCCTACTTTCTCCTTAGCCACACGGGTTGAAGGCCTTCTCTTCCATCTCAGACACTAATTCAATTCAGTTCAACAGACATTTAAATGCCTACTTCGGGCAAAGCTCTATGCTAGGCAATGGGAATTTAAAGAGAAAGGGGTAAAATTCCTACCATAACTACTCAAATGTAATTGAGGTAAATTGGAGGCTCCCCCTCCTCTTTCAGCTCTTCTGAGGCATGTGTGTGGTTTAGCCAAGGCAGGAGGAAGAGAATGCTGCTGTTTATACCCATTCTGTAAGTAAGTACTAAGTACAGCTGGTCCAGTAGAAAGAATATTGGATATTCCTTCAGAGGAACTAGATTTGAATTCTGACTCTTCTACTTCAAATCTGTGTGACCTTGGGCAAATCCTATAATCTCTTTGTTAGTTTTGTCGTTTCTAAAACGAGGCAATTGGGCTAGATGCTGTCTACATGGCTCTAAATCCAGGATCTTAATATGAAATAACTTCAAGAGGAAGTGTGTGCTAACAGTTGGGTGGCACCCCAGACATCCTTCCAAAGGAGATAGAGATTCTGCTATGAAGGGGAGTGAGCAGCTAGTGAGAGCATTCGAGGCATGGATAGCCTCTTAGACAAAGGCCTGGAGGCCAGAGATGGAATGTTATAGTGTTATATAGTGTTATACAGTGAGCAGGCCAGTTTTACTGAAATGAAGAATATATGTAGGCGAGGGACAGGAAATAAGATTGGACAGGTCGGTGGAATTGAAATTGTAGGGGCCTGTATATGCCAGTCTGAGGATTTTGGATTTTATCCCAGAGGTAATAGGGAGCCATAGAAAATTTTTGAGTGGTAGAATGACATGGCAGATTTGTTTTAGGGTTATCAATTTGGCGGCGTGGAGACTGGATTGGCGCAGAGGGAGTTTTTGTCACCTCTTACCTGAAACCTCGGATTCTCCAACTAAAAGTGACCTCCACCTCTCCATTTTATCCTATGGCACATTGTATCTTTTTTCTCACCACATTCCTCTATATCAAGACTTATTCACAAAAAGTCTGACATGACTGAAAGAAATAACTGAACAACAACCATCATACACAGCCCTCCGAGGTCATAAACTTCTTGAGGTTAAGAACTGTGCCATTTTCCATCTATGGAAGACCCCCCCCCCCCCAGTATGAAACATCATGCCTTGCACAAAGTAGGTCCTTAATATATTTGAATGAACGAAGAGGAGTCATGATTTAGGGTCAGCTCTTGATTTCAATTTATTCTGTGTTTTGGAATCTAAGATCATGACCCTTCCTCTGTTTCCCCTACAACTGCAGTACATTGCTAGCTGGAAGTGTGCCAACTGTAAAGTACAATTCAAACATAGGGAGCTTTTAAGGGAAGATTATTCCCATTTTACAGATGAAGTAACAGATACAGTATCTTAAGTGCTTCTCTGTCCTGGTTAGCCTGAATGCTGTGAAGGCTATATGGTGTGAAGACTTTAAGAGGAAAGAAGAAATAAACATTTATTAAGCTCCTACTGTTTAAGTGCTTTGCAAAAATCATCTCATTTAATCTTTACAAGAATCCAATGAAGCAGGTGTGATTATTATCCCTATTTTAGAAAAGAGGAACCTGAGACAGAGAGCCATTAAGTGACCAGTCTAGGGTTCTCCAGCCAGCATGTGAGGCTGCATTTGAACTCAGGTCTTCATGTTTACAAAGCTCTATCCACTGTGCCGCCATTTGCCTATAGGTAGCTGCAGAAGAAGTGTACTGTGGAGAGAAGGACAGTGAATTTGCAGTAGAAGACCTAGGTTTAGATTCTGGGTTTGCCATTTACTCTCTATGTGACCTTCAGCAAATCACTTTTTAAAACAAAGAGGTTAGAATTCAATGACTGAACTAGTTAAAGGTCTTTTCCATCTCTAAAACCTAATCTTCCCTGACCCCTACACTCAGGCTTGTGGGTTACAAAGCAGCTTAGTCCAGTGGTCCCTTTGGATGCGTCTCATTCTATTGATGACAACAGCTGACGTGCCTTAGTCTATAGGAACAGAGACTATAAGGCACCTTCTTGCCTGTTGCCTCAGATGACAGGTCTACTTAGTAGAAAATAGTTCTGAATTTGCAGTCAGGAGATGTGTTCAAATCCTGCCAAAGGCAGCTGTGGAAACCGTGAGAAAATTATTCTCTAAGTTTTCATTTCATTAACCTGTAAAGTGGCAACAATAATACTTGAATTACCTTCCTTAGAGGATTGTCATTTTAAGGAGACTCCATAAACTCTAAAGTACTGTAGAAACATGAGTTATTGCTAGTAATCTTTAAATAGAAAACATGCTTTATTATCCTGCTTTTTGTGGGGTAATTTCTATTAATTTCCACTTAAAAATAATTTTAAAAGATCTTTTTAATTGCATATTGTTTTTTCTCCTGTCAATTAAAGTGAACTTGTAAACCTGCTTAACATATTTTTTTTTTAAGCCAGGCAGATATCAACACCACTTAGACACAGTAGAGTTTATGCTCTGATTTTCCCATTGCCGGAAGGATTTATCACAGATAATCATCACGAATGGGTCACACTCACAAAAATCATATAAAAACAGCAAAATACCAAAAAGGGGAACTGTTAGGAAACAGGAAAAGAACTATGAGAGATGGAGAGAGAGAGAGACAGAGAGAGAGAGAGGGAGAGGGAGAGAGAGAGACAGACAGACAGAGAGACAGGGAGAGAGACAGAGAGAGAGAGAGGGAGAGACAGAGAGAGGGAGAGAGAGAGACAGAGAGAGAGAGAAACAGAGAGAGAGGGAGAGAGACAGAGAGAGAGGGGGAGGGAGAGAGAGAGGGAGAGACAGAGAGACAGAGAGAGAGGAAGAGAGACAGAGAG
>CM053584.1:59116719-59174917 GCA_028627135.1 Pseudochirops cupreus | reverse complement strand
AAAATTGCCTGTTCATATCCTTTGACCATTTATCAATTGGGGAATGACTTGTATTCTTATAGATTTTACTTAATTCCCTGTATATTGGCCTCCTCTTTTCTAGCAGCAGGGGCTATAGGCATGTGATACCACTCCCAGTCTTCATTGCTTCTTATAGCAAAGTACTTTTACATTACATTCTTTCACCACAACTTGTTTACCTATTCCCTAATTGATAGTGTTTACTTTATTTTTAATTCTTTGCTAAAATTAAGAAAAAAGATATAGAATTTTATAGGATTGAATTATTGCTAACAATGGACTGGTTTCCACATATGAGCAGTAACAAAGGGACACTGGAATTATGCTAAATAAACCCCAGTGAACTGGTAAATCAAGGAATTTATCAACTGGACAGCAAATACATTCTCCCAGGAACCATGATAAAGTAAGCACATGTTAAAAATGTCCCTATTTTCCCCTTCCACAGCCCAAAGGAGGGTATATCATGTGGCAACACTTGAAAGTTGGAGCCTTGCTTTGAAAGAAGCATTGGAGACCCCAACAAACCTCATCATTTTTTCTTGTAAATTGTAATTTTCCATTCTGGAACACAGGAAGAGCAACAGCAAAGCTGTATGGCATACACCCTCTCCCGTCTCTCCAAGAAGCCTCTGCTGACATAGTGCCCACAGGCACATAATCAGCCTACAGCTTTAGCATGGGGTGCTTTTGATGCAAGCGCTGCCTTTGACAAAGTGACTGATTGCAGAATGAAGCCTGAGTGGCGGGGACATGGCCACCTCTCTCTGCTGCCCCCCTGGCTTGCAGTGGGGGTAAGGGAGACCATAGAATGCTGCTGTGTCACCAAGATAACACTGAGAGATCAGGGCCTCAGCCCCCTGCAGCTTCTGGCAGCTTTCCTGGCTGGTAAAGTAGTGCTGCCCCCGGCCCTACAGATTTGAAAGGCTTTTATTATCTAGCACACCGTTATTCGGACACCTTTATAAGACATGTATTTTTCACACTCTGTCATTTTTGAAATTTTGATGTATTCTGCCCCTGCTTCATCTGCCCTGGAGAAGTTTTGCTGAAGCCAAGCACTTGAAATCCAACCCAAATTGCTGCAATTCACAATGCAATCATAATGACAAGGATTTCTAATTGCTCCCCCCTGCCCCCACCACCTTCCATTTCTTCAGACATTATGCATTTTTGGTAATCTTGGGTTATTATCACTTGGAGCTGCTAACCTAAGTCTTGACACTCTTCCTGGAGACCTATGTCAGAAATAATTACCATTGAGGAGAGGTGATCCTTTCTTTGTTATTAGCTGTTACTACCTGTTAGTACCTATATTGATTAGCAATTTAGAACAGTTTCTTCCTCAGGCTCTGCCAAGCCTGTGCTGTGGAGAATGGCAGGAACACAGCTTTGCTCTTATTCCTCTTGGTCTTGCCCTGCCCTGCCTTCCCCTATGTTGGTCTGTGTCTCTATGTGTGCTTTGTAGAGATTCCTTTCATGCCTCAGTGATTTATTTACTCCTAACACTATTTTCTCTTTCTTGTTTTTGCAAGCCTTTTGTTGGCTCTGTTGGCAAAGTGGAGAAAATCTGGGTGTTGGAATTGGACTCTGTGCTGCCATGGAAATACGGAGGATGGAGACAGGGCCAGTTAGCAGCAAACCACTCCAGGGTTCCCAGGAGGTTGGAGGAGAGGTCCCCGGAATGGGAATCTGAAAGAGGAAGAGGGAAAATCTTCTGCTTACAGCTGTCTGCCCGGAAGGATATTTCTATCCTTTTTGGGTGGACCCTCTCTTTATTCATATTTATTAGAAAAGAAGTGAGAGAATGCTTTTTGTTTAACCCTAGCCATGGATTTGGTCCAGGAGAGGTTGCTTCACCTTCTTCTGGAGGTTGGTATGTAATTAGGGTACAGAATCTTACATGAGAAGGAGCAGAAGATCTTGGTTTGAATTCCCCCTCAGGCACTTGCTACTTGTGTGATCCTGTGATGGGGTGTGGTGGAGATAGGATGATAACTATCTTCAAGTAATTGAAGGGCTATCAGTCATGGAAGACAGATGAAACTTGTTCTACTTGGCTGCAGAGGGTAAAGATAGAAGCAATGGGAGAAAGCTGTAGAGATGCACCTTTCAGCTCGATTTAAGGAGAAAAAATATCCTAACACTTAAGAGCTATCCAAAATGTGAAGTAAATTCCCTTGGGAAGTAATGGTTTTCCCATAATATAATAATAACTTACATTTATGTAGGACTTGAAGGTTTGCTTACAAGAGTGTTTTGGGGTAAATACTATAGCTATTTTCACCCTCATTTGACATTTGAGGAAGCTCAGAGTCAGAGAGGTTAAGTGACTGGCACAGGGTCACTCAGGGAGTCGGTGTTGGAGGATGAGATTTAAACCCTGGTCTCTTCTGACGTCAGCACCAGCACTGAACAGTATACTATGTCATTGTCCCCTCACTAGAGCCCATAAGCAAAAGCGGAATGGCTAGAGATGTAGATGTGGGGCCTTTTTGGGTTTTGGAGGTGTCTTCCAGCTCTGAAGGCTGTGATTCTGTCATTTTGTCCCTCTCAGATTTTCCTCATGCATTTTGTGTGGCTCTCCCCTGCTACTTTTATATTCTTCTTGGTACTTGCCTATATACATGTCACATTCCCTTAAAGTGGGGGAGGGTGTACGTATGTCTTTGAGCTGGGCATCAATATTTTGGGGAGGATATGCTATTGTATTACATTTAATATATACTTGAAAATAAAACCAAGCTGCGTCATTTTCTACAGAATTCTTCCCCCCTTTCTTTGTATATACAAGTGTTTGTTTGCCTGATTCATAATAAAAAAGAGAAGAAAAAAGGGTATTGGAAACCACAGATAAAGAGCCCCACCCCTGAAATTTACGAAGTTATAATAAAGCCACACAAGTTAAAATCCAATTAGATATTCCAGAAGCTGAATCGACACCTAGACAAACTGTGAGGCTGCTAAATTAGGCCCCATCCCAAAGTACCAACACTTACTATTCAGCTGTGAGTTTTATTCCTAATCCACAAAATAAGATAGTGCCCTTCTTACTTCTTTTCCTGCCATTTAACTTCATTGTGCAGGGGCTGAGCTCATAGATCATTTCCTCAAGAGGAAAGCTATGCTACATTTTCAAGGACTTGTTCTCTTAACATATTTTGATAATTATATTTCAATATAATTGGTTTTCTTTGTATTCCTGCATATTATGCACTTTATGCATTCACAAACTTTATTCTGAGAAGGCATATGTAGGCTTCACCAGGCGGTCAAAGGGATCCATGGCAAGCACGTACTCTCTGTCTCTGTCTCTGTCTCTGTCTCTCTCTGTCTCTGTCTCTCTCTCTCTCTTTCCCTCCCTCTCTCCAAAACTCCTGCCCCAAAAGATCAAAGGTTTCTTGAAGGCAGGGGCTGTGTCAAATCTATCTTTGTGTCTCTGGTGCCTAAGGCATAAAAGGGGGTTTAATAAATGTTTACTGAATTGGATAAATACGATCACCTGAATGAATACACTCAATGGGGGAATCAGTCTCCATCATCATTAAGTTCTGTCATTATTATAAAACGGAAGTAGGTCCTGCCAGAGGCTGCAAACTCATCTTTTGAAGTTTAGCCTTTTAAAGTCAAAAAGACTTGAAAGAATTAGCATGAATTCAGGAAATTCCTCATCAGAATTTCAGTGTTTTTTTTTTCCTCAAATACTGAAATGTCACTGAATAGGATGCTTTCTCCAGTCCTCGCCCTGTTTTTAACATTCAATTAGGAAGCTTAAATATCCTCTTTCCCCCAATTCCTCCCCCCACCTTCCAGCTGCCAAGCTGTTCAAGAGTTTGCTTGCTCTACCTGGGGCATGTTTTGTCTCTTGCCTGAGGCTTGAGTAGGACACAGGAAGACTGACTGACTTTGGGGCCTGCCAGAGTAAAAAGAACAATCCCCAGGAATGTCCCCGAAATTACTATTGTGGAGGCTTGAAACTGGTCATAGAGTGGATTCATTTCAGAAGCTGATCACTGGGATTGAATAAGTGGAAGTCCTGGAAGGGCCTTACCAAGTCTTTGGGCAAAGAGATTAGATGACCACTTGCCTGATAAGTTTGTTATAGTGGTGATTAATTCCCTTTGGGCATGGGTTGGGCCATATTCACAGACCCCTGTTATTCTCAAAGGCATGATCATTTTAAAATTCACTGGGCAGGGGTTGAACTCAGATACCACTTGTGAAATAGAGTAGAGATGCTACATTCTCAAGAACTTGGTTTCTTAAAGTATTTCCAAAACCATATTTCAATATAATTGGTTTCCTTTCTATATTTTATCCATATTTTATGCATTTAAAAACCTTTTTCTGAGAGGAGGTCCACAGGCTTCACCAGACTGCCAAAGGGTTCCATGATGCAAACAAGGTTAAAAACCCCTGCCTTAGATAACAGGTAACCAAGTTTTAGAACTGGCAGGAGACAGAATAGTTCAATGGCTTCATTTTATAAGTTAGTAAAATGATGCTCAAAGCTATTTAGTGACAGAGCCTAGGCGAGGTCTCCTGTCTCCTGTCTCCCAGCCCGGGGTTATTTTCCTGTATATTCTCACAATCTTGGCCCTTTTTTCTAAATAGGGGCTCTTCTGTGCTTCTCAAAGTAATATTCTAGTCACCCACAGTAGGCATTCATTCATTCATTCAGCAAACATTTATTAAACACATGCTATGTATATTTCTACCAGTGGCTACATCACCCTTGGGCAAATCACTTAACCTCTCAGAGCCCCCAGGCACTCTTCTAAGAGGTAGAGTAGGTATGGATCTGCTTGAGTAACTGGGATTTCCTCACTGGGAGTTCCATGAAATCACAGGACTGGTCAAAACCACAGAAAAACAAACCAAACCAAATAATACAATGCAAGGCACTGGGATGGAAAGATGAGAATAAACCAGGCCCTGAATTTACAATCTAGGTTACATTATGAGAGTATGTCCAGACTCAGCTCCTGGGTTTGTTGGACAGAGCCACTGGGCTCTTAGCTACCTGTGTTAGGGCCACACTGGAAAATATAAATCTGGAAATTTATACCACAAGGTTAGAACGTGACAGGCCCTAAATTTTTACTCTTAAAGAAAAAAGTAACTGGTTATCATTTTAGATGCTACATGTGGCTTCTCTTAGTGAGTTGTCTGCCTACAGTCCTCAAGGTTTCACTTGCTGACTGTTATTTTATCTCTGCTCAGGAAAGGACTATACCCTTGTTGGGAGAGGGTAACCTCTCTTCCCTGCTGCTGTTAACCTTGCCAGATAGGCTTTGTGTCTACTTGTGATCTTGTTGTCAGCTAAACTCATTCACAGTCTGCAGGCCACAGATCACTGTGCTCATTTTGGCCTACCCATATTCAAGAAGCCCTTCACCCGAGGTTCACTAGAGAGCTTCAAAATTTTTTTCATGTTTTTTTTTCAGCACCTAAATGCTTCCTCTCTTTGTCTGAAACCCAGCAACCAAGTGATGGCTGAGCTTTTATGATCTAACTGCCGACATAGCTTTGACTAGGACGTAGGTTCCCTGGAATATTTGTTTTGGGGGTTAGCTTTTAACATCCCAACACTGGTGATTATAGTCTGGAAAATGGAAGCCAAGGAAATTATGGCTAGCCAGTTCAAGTTTACTATCCTTGTTCCCCTCAAAATACCTCAATATATGACTCATAGTCACCCTTTTCTACTTTCTTAAGAGAAAGAAGTAGCTCCGCTCTTTACCAGTCAATGCCTTTACCTAGTCTGACTGCCATTAATTATATTACACGCTATGCTTAGATTTCTGAATAGGCAAAGAGGATGGAACAAAACTTGGAGTCTTTTTAGGAATTATCATACTTTCCATCAGAGAGGTTGGGAAGATGGGTTACATCCCACCATCCCTCCCACCACTTCATTCCGCTTTTTCCAACATAAGTAGACCACCCCGTTTACCCTTTATCACCAGCACTTTCCCACTGTTCCCTCTCCCTAATTCTGGTGTCCCAAGTTCTCTCCTCTTCTCTACTGGAAATGGGTAGTTATAACCTAAATGCAACCTCAGACACCCTTGTCAGCAGCTGAGCAGACTTTTTACACGTGTACTCACATCCAGCACCCCCCAAGTCTTATTACCATGATCAGAACTCTTGAGGGGAGTGGGTTCTGTGTTCCAGGACAGAGTCTGGTATAAGCCCAGGCTTCCCCACTCTTCACCTTTCATTTCCAGTGGGATAGCATGAATCACACAGGATGAACATATGGGGAAGAATTGCAGTTTGCACAACCAATCTCATCCCCTTATTTTTCCCTTCAAACTCACTTGTCTTCTGAACTTCTCTGTTTCAGTCAAGTCTAGACTAGTCCTGCTAGTCATGTGGCTTCAAAACCTTGGCATCAGCCTTGATGTCATATTCTCTCACTCCACATGTCCAATCACTTGCCAAATTTTGTCATTTCTACCTCCATAAACTCTCTCACATTCATCCCCTTTCTCACTATTCTCAAAGCCACCATCCTAGTTCAAGCCCCCAACACGTCTCTGCTGGACCATCACAACAGTTTCCTAATTAGTCTCCTATTACTCAATTGTTACTCTTCTCTAATCCTTTTTTCACCTGTCAAGCTAATATCCCTAAATCACAGATCTGCTTATGTGACTCTCCTTCTCAGTAAACTCCAATGTCTCTCTGTTGGCTCTGAGATTAAATATTATTTCATCTCTATCTTATCTTTGAAATTTTTTTATTTTTGTGTAAGATTTGTAATGTACCTAAGTATTAGTACAGGAGTACATATATGCGTGTATACGTATGATTAAATAAATACTTATATTGGAAGTATATTGGAGGTACATTCTAATTTTTTATTTTTATTTATTTATACTAGTGAGGGGGCATGATCAAAAAAGTTTGGAGACTACTGCTCCATTTGAAAGTATTTGGAATAGACAAGAATTATACAAATCCAATATATTATCAATATACTTAAGGTAGTTAGGTGGCTCAGTAAAGTGCTGGGTTTGGAGTCAGGAAGATCAGAGTTCAAATTTGACTTCAGTTCTGTAACCCTGGGCAAGTCACTTAATTACTGTCTGCCTCAGTTTTCTCAGCTGCAAAATGAAAGCTTATAATAGCACCTGTATCCCAAGGTTATTATGAGGATCAAATGAAGTAATATTTGCAAAGCACTAAGCACAATGCCCAGCACCAGGAAGCACTTGAGAAACGCTTTCTTCATTGTAGGTGTTACTGAGATGAGGATTTTAAACCACAGAGACTCAGAGTATAAACTAAGGCACTGAGAGATTGTGAGCTGTATTAGTGGAAGGATAAAAGTAAAGTTCTTTGAAATAATTATTTATTTTAAGGTTTATATGATATACCTTTTGACTTTCTTCTTTCTTGCTCTTGGGGCTGCTGAAGGTTGCTAAAGAAAGCCATGAAACTGAACCCTCAGGTCAGAGTGATTTGTACTTCCTCAGATCTCTCTTAGAAATTTATTCGGACCTCTCCTTTGTACTTTGAAGAGGATTTGCAAGTTTTACTTAACTCACGGCATGAGAGGTCCTCATTTTCCACTTCTTACTCTCAGCTCAATAATCCAATCTACGTCGCCATGCTACCTTTGTTCATGGAAAGGGTCTATCGGTTGGCTGTCCTATGGATCAACATACCAGACCCATCATTCCCAAGATACTTTCTTGCCTGACCACTACTTTCCTCCTTGTGTAATCTTTCCCTATTAGAAAATAAACTCCTTGAAGGCAGATACAGTCTACCTTTGGTTTTGTATGCCCAACACTTTAGCCCAGTGCCCAATACATTGTAAAGACTTAATAAATAAATGCTTTTTTATCCATCCTTTTATTCATTCTGCATAAATCCACCCATAACTTTAGGTTGGTGAGTTCCTTCCCAGAACCTACATTTGAGGAAGTACCCATGTCAACCATGTTCACTTCACAATGGCCTTGATGTCTGTCTATCCAGCCTCCTTTTCTGCCTTGCTTCCTGTTGTTCCACTCACCCTTCTCTCCCCTCTGCTTTTCAGCTCCCTCTTACAAATCATCTCCCCTCCCCCATTAGAATGTAAGGCCTTGGAGGGCAGGGCTTGCCTTTCTTTTTTGCTAATATTTGTATTTCCAGTCATTAGCACAGTGCTTGGCACAGAGCAACAGCAGCAGCAGCAACAACAATGATAATCAGCATTCATTAAACAAAGCCTTAACGTTTGTGAAACACTTTACTAATATTATCCCATTTATGCCTCCTAACAACTCTGTAAATTTTGACCTATTATCACCCTCATTTTATAGATGAGGAAACTGAGCCAGACCAAGGTTGACTAACTTCCCTAGGCTCATATAGCTAGTAAATATCTGTGACTGGTTTTCAAGTCAGGTTTTCCTGACTTCAAATTCAGTGTTCTATCCTCTACGCCACTTACCTGCTTATTTAGTCAGGACTTAATGAATCTCTCCTCCCCTCCCTCCCTCTCTCTCTCTCCCTTCTCTGTCTCTCTGTCTGTCTGCCTGCTTGTGTATCTGTCTGTCTGTCTGTCTGTCTGTCTCTATTTATCTATCTATCTATCTATCTATCTGACCCTTGAAAGATCTTACCCATCTGACACTCTTTTTCTTTCTCCTTCTAAAACAAACAATCAATCACCAGGGTATAATGGGTTGTTCTAAATACCAGCTCTGAGGCCCAGGATCTCTCTAATTTTCCCTGTTGCCTATGGGCAGCCTTAGAGTGGGAGATAATCTGGCGTTCTTAGAGTCCCTGGCAACAGCTGCTGCCTTTCTGCCCTTCCAAATGATTGAACAACTTTCCACATTTTGTTAATTATAAGGTTCTTTTTTAAACATACATTGTCTTATTTCACCCTCCCAGCAATCCAAAGAGATAAATAGCACATGCACTATCTTCATTTTATAGCTGAATAAACTGATACCTAGAGAGGTAAAACCATTTGCCTAAGGCCACATAACTAATAGTCTGCGGAGTCAGTACTTGAACTCAGATCAATCAATGCCCTTTTCACTACACCACAGTGTGACCTTCCATAAATATAATTTGATAGTGATGACAATGATTTAACAAACCAATTCAACAAATATTTATTATTGGGGACAGAGTTGTTTTCCATTTTCATCTCTACACTCCTAGTGTCTTCTATGTAGTAATTACTTAATAAATGCTCCTGTAACACTTGAGGAATCTCCTATAATTTCAGGTCCTAGAAGAGTAACTCCATGTTTAAGGTATTGCATGGGTCTGCATCTACTAAAAAGAAAACAAAACAACCAAAAATTTTTGTGATATCCCAGTAATGTGTTTATTCTTACTAGTTAGAGTTCAAAACTAAGACAATGAATGAAATAACAGTAGGATAACCCTTTCACACAAAAATACATATCATCAATGAGAAAAGTGAACGTGTTTGGGGAGTTCTCCTGGAGATACATATAAGGAACATATGTAACTAGGGCACATGCATGGAAGACAAAGATTTAAGGACCCTATCTATCCAGAACACACAAGTGGAGGCAAGACTTCTCTCTCTGATGTTCCTAGGCACTGATATGTTTGGGTAAGGTCAGCAAACTGATTTTGTTGACACCACATTTTTTTTGTTTTGTTTTTAAATCATTTATTTCTTTAAAAATTGATTTGTTTATTTGCTTTTAGTTTACAAGATTCAGTTCTACCATCCCTTGAGTTTCAAATTTTCTCCCCTCCCTCATCCTCCCCCACCCCATGGTAGCTTGCAAACAGGTATAGGATCTGCAAATACTTTCACATTGGACATTAGTCTGGTTGTATAGAAGGGTTGTAACTAATGGAGTGAACAATGGGAAAGACGAAACAAAACCAAACATGGAAAAGAAAGAGAGCATGTAGTTTGCTTCAGTTAGCATTTAAAATCTGTTCTTTCTAGATCTTTCTCTGAATGTAGACATCTGCTTCCATCCTGAGTGTTTTAGAGTTGTCTTATAACCTTGCATTTCTGAGAAGAATCCAGTGTATCAAAATTGGTCTTCATACATATGTTGTGTTTGTCGTGTACAAATTTCTCCTGGTTCTGCTCTTCTCACTTAGCATCAGTTTATATAAGCCTCTCCAGGTAAATGTGAAGTCCATCTGCTCATTTCTTTCTTTCTTTTTTTTTTTTGCTGGTGTTTTTTTTTGGAGGGCAATTGGGGTTAAGTGACTTGCCCAAGGTCACATGGCTAGGAAGTGTTACGTGTCTGAGGTCAGATTAGAACTCAGGTCCTCCTGACTCCAGGGCTGGTGCTCTATTCACTGTGCCACCTAGCTACCCCTGCTCCTCATTTCTCATAGCACAATAGTATTCCGTTACATTCATATACCATAACTTGTTTAGCCATTCCCCAATTGATGGGCATCCCCTTAATTTCCAATTTTTTGCCACCACAAAGAGAGCTGACACCACTTTTTAATGGTCTTGTATTCTATTTAATGTCTGTTGGTCTTGGGGTTTCTGTCAAATGGTGCTTCAATGGTTTCATGGTTGTAGAATTTCTCTTTGCTTTTACCTTATGGATTCCATGGATTCCTCAGGTTAGGTGCTCCATCTTCCTCATAAATGGAAGAGTGGACTCTATGACATCTCTTTTAGATAAGAGTTTAGATCCTGAACATTAGCTCTTTTGGTGAGGCAGGTACTTCATCAATGTAATCCATACAATTCAACAAACATTTATTATTGCATACTATGTATCATATTAGGAAAAAATCTAAATGAAGATCTGTCACTTCCCAGAATCTTACCTGCGGACAGTTTTTTGTCCTAGAAGGACTCTTTACTTCTAGGGTTCAAACTCTTTTGAAACACATAATTGCTACATCTATATGTATATGTATGTATATAACAACTATAGTTAGCTATATGAAGTCCTGAAACAGTAAGTCCCTATTGTTGTGTTTGTCCTTTGTTTTAGAAGAGGACCATGGCACCAGGGAAATGATGACAATACTTGCACTTGACTTTGATTTGAGTGAGGGAAGGCTGCGTAAGGTCACCAGCCTCACTTTCACCTCCAGAGCCATCTGGTCCAGTGACCTGATATTCATCAGGATGACTGGAGTTGACCAAGTACCTGTATGTGGAGAGGAATTATATAGTCTATTGCTCCATATAGTTGTCTCATTTCACAACTTATATTCTTTTTAACTCAATCTCTCATGGATCCTGCACTCTCTAAGTTTACTTCATGGTGGCAGGGGTGGGGGGTGGCACTGTCCAAAGAAACACCGTAACAGCTGTATGATTGATAGGATATTATGGTAGTATCCTTGAAAGAGGAAGAAGGAAGGGCTTGATGGGAGAGACATTTCAGACACAGAATTATCAGGACTTGTTGACAAGTGATTTGATATGGGTGATGAAGAAAAAAAGATGACTCCATAGTTTAGATTGTTGGTGATTTAGAGATTGGTATTAATAATTAGCTGCAATTCAGGCTCTTCAATGGAATTTCAGCACGTAGTCTCTAAGGGACCTCAGAGACTATCTTGTTCAACCCATACCTCCAAAAGAATCTTTCTACAAGTTATTTCAAGGTGGTCTTCCAATCTTTGCTTGAAGACTTTTAGGGATAGGGAACCCATATTCCACTTTCAGATAGCTTGAATCATTAGGATTTTCTCCCTTCCTCACAGTTATATTAGCCTTTTGGCAGTTTCTACCTACCTGCTTCTATTTCTACCCTCTAGAAACAAATCTTTCATGAATCGGTCCTTTAAGCACCTGATACAGCTATTATATCCTTCCTGAGTCTTCTCTTCTCTAGGTTAAAAATCCCTAGTTCCTTCAACCAGTCCTCACAATGCATGAACCTGATCCCCTTTACTGACCTTCCTCTCAATACTTTAGCTTATCAAAGTTTTTCATAACATGTAATGCCTAGAATTAAGCATAATATTCCAGATGTGTTCTGACCAGGAAAGGATTCAATGGGACAACTACCTTCCTAGTCCTGGACAACTCTTTAAATACAGCCTAATTGAATTCATTTTCTTGGCTGCCCTAATGCACTCTTGATTTATATTATACTTGAAGTCCACTAAAATCCTTAACTCTTTTTCAGGTGACCAGTTATTTAGGCATGCAGCTAGGTAGCACAGTAGATAGAGTTCTGGGCCTAGAGTCAGCAAGACCTGAGTTAAATCCAACAAGACCCAAGTTCAAATACAGTCTCAGACATTCTCTAGCTCTATGACCTTGAATAAGTCACCTAGCCTCTGTCTCATTTTCCTCATCTATAAAACTGGGGATAATAATAGCACCCAGATCCCAAAGTTGTCTTTTCCTTTCTCTTTTCCTTTTCCTTTTCCTTTTCCCTTCCCCTTCCTCTTCCCCTTCCCTTCCCCTTTCCTTCTTTTTTCCTTTCCAATCTTCTCTTACACTTCCTAGCTGGAAAGTGTTTTTCTGAACAGAAACTGATATCCTGCAATCTATATTGACTCTATCCAGAATCCTGAATAATCTTTCTCATCTTGCTAAGCGTTCTCTATAGTTGAAACACGGACATTCTCTGCCATTTTTGAAACAACACTTTGATCTCCTAGGGTAACTTTGTTAGACCAGATTTGGGAGCCTCCTGGTTTCATCAGTAGAAGTCAATTGAAAACCTAACCCCCCTGTATGTCCACCTAGTTATAGTTGTCTTCAACACCAGTCTAGGCACAAGGATGCCACCCTGCCTTCGTTTTTCTTTTCTCTCTTTTTTAGTCGAAGTTTTTGTGGGAAGGGAAATCTTGAGTGTGTATATGTGTGTGTGTGTGTGTGTGTGTGTGTGTGTGTGCATGTGTGTGTGTAGTGTATAACAGTAATTGAAAGGGAGGTAAAATAACTTCCCAGAAGAAAAAGACCCTGATATCCTTCTGCAGCTTTGTACTTCCTTTCCTATTCCCTATATACGATCATCCATTCCCCATTGGTTTGCCAAACCCCTGCCCTCCCACACCTCACTCCCAGTTCAGACATGGTCTACAAATGTGACTAGCTAGCCATGTTGAAAGTAAAGATGGCCTGGGATGGAATTTAGCAAAGTCTTACTCTACTAATACAAGGCAGAAAATACCAAAGCTGTTTTCCATCCCTGCTGAAGATAGAGCTAGGAGAAATGAGGTATAGCCAAATCAGGGCAGAGACTTGGGTTAGAAATGACACAGAATTTGGATCCCAACCTAACAACATCTGTTAAGTGCTTGTTGTGGACAAAGCACTGTGCTTGGCATTAAGGCACTGGTCCTTGAAGTATATGCTTCCAATTTCCCCAGAGTGCTCTGAATTATATAGAACTTAAAAGCCGCCATTACATGTCTATATCTGAGACTTGACTCTTCTGTAGGGTGCCAGATTACAGAAAATAGTACCATAGAGTGGTGGGGGGTGGGGGGATTGGGGGTGGTTGGGTGGAGAAGAGCATTGCCCTAGGGGTATGGAGAAATCATGAAAAAACAATTCTTGTTCCCAAGGAGTTCAGATTCTACCCAGAGGGATACAGCATGGCATCATGTAAGTATGCATGATTTGGGGAGGAAGGGAACAATAACAAATGGAAAAACAAAGAAAGGCTCCTCATGGAAGGTGAACCAGGAGCTGGGCTTTGAGGGAGAAAATAGATTCTAAGAGGTAGAGGGGAGAAGCTGTAACATTCTAGGCAGGAGGGGAATAGTCTGCGTAAAGGGACAGAGGTGGGAGATAAAACACTGAGTTTGAGAAACTAATTTTGAGACTATTTTTGTTGAAATGTAAAGGGTCTGAGAGTGAGTAATGTGAAAGGAACATGGAAAGGCATGCTTGAAACCAGAACGTTAAGGGCTTTGAATGCCAAGATAAGGAGCTTGCCTTTCATCCTACAGGCAGTAGGGACACACTGAAGGTTCATGAGCTAGGGACTAACTAAGGGCAGGTTTATCCACTGCACACTGATGACTGAGGGAGTATGTGTGGAATCACACTCCCTACTGGGGCAGGTGTGGAGGATAGGAGAAACAATAAAAAGCTGTAACAGCAACTTGCCAGTCTGGTATGGCTTGTATGTAGTAGTAATAACGAATAATAATAATAATGATAATACCTAGTATTTATATAGAATTTTAACATTTACAAAGTGCTTTATAAATATTATTTCATTTTAATCTCACAACACCCCAAGAAGGCAGGGGTCATTATTATCCCTATATTATATATGGGGAAATTAAAGCACACAGTGGTTAAGTGACTTGCCCAGGGTCACACAGCTAGTAAGTGTCTTAGGATTTGAATTCAAGTCTTCTTCCTGACTCCATATGTAGTGTTCTATTGGCTGTACCATCTAGCTGCCTACAGTCTTGTGGGAAGGTGATGAGGTGGGGAGAGAGCATAGCTAGGATGACCTCTTTAGGTTCCTTCTATCTTTTGAGTAAGTTTCTTATTTCACTATTGCGTCTGCATTCCCAGTGCTTAGCACAATGCCTAGTATGTTAGGTGCTTAACAAATGCTTGCTGATTGATGGATTGTTAAGAAGGCAGAAACTGCAAAAAAGTTTTCCAGCTAAAGTTAGGTTACAGATGCCTCTCTCACCTTGGCTTATCCAGGGAGCTGGGGGCTGCTGATTGTTTTTGCATTACCTTCCCCATCCCCAGTTTTCGTCCTTCTTCCTTTAAAGCCCAGTGACCCAAAAGCAACAAGGAGGTCAAATCTATGAAATAATATTATATAGTTTCAAGAAGCCGCTATCAAGCCTCTAGGTGGCAATATTACTGTACTCAAGGTGAGACAGAGCCTGAAGATATGGGGAAATTGATCCATTTCACCAGGGTACCTTGCTTCTCTCTTTCCCTCCCTCCCTCCTTGCTTCTCTTTTCCCCTTCCTCAGTTCCCCCTTTTCTCCCTCTGGGTTTACTGAAATTCCTTTCCTATAGGCTTGGGTGCACATATAGCAATAAATCTGTAGCCACGTGGCATTCTCATGACCTTGTCTCTCCTCCAACCTGCTCAAACAGTATTTTAATAGCAATGTTTCCAGCGGGTTTGAGGGATAAGGTTTAACAGTTTGAGCTTCTTAACCCTTGTGCTTAGCTGAGTGAGAGAGCTACCAGCTCAGTTTAAGATATTAGGGGGAAAAGGAACTGTGGTGGATTCCACAGATATTATTTCCATCTCTGAAAATCACCATGTACAGCACATAAGGCAGGTCTCTCCAGGAGAGCCCCAGAGTTGAAATAAGCCCAGCTGTATTGTCAATCAGAACTGAAGACAGATCACAGACCAGAATCAGGGAGGGTACAGAGTTGGAATGCCAAGGAGCAATTCAATTAAGAACTCACATGGTTTGTTGGAGGTTCCTGGGAGCTTGGGATAGAGGAGACAATAGGGAGGCCAGAAGAGAGATAATGATGGTGGCCATGAGGAGAATTGAAGCTGGTTAGCAGAGAGGCATGTGGGAGCCAAGGAATTCAAAATGACTTTAAGTTTTGATAGCAAATCAAGTATTTGGGGCCAGACTCTCTACCTGTCAAATTTCCACAGCATATAATGCTATAACAGTGCTTCGACAGGGTGATGATTTGAGAAAGGTAAAAAAAAAAAGTCATTGCACTTCATGGCTAACTGCTTTTCATTCCCAGACTCCTTTTATATAGTTTATGTTTGAAGGCTATCTGGATGGTCATTTGCCTAATCTTCAAGTCTGTGATCTATGAGCTGCATGGGGTCAGACACCAAGCCTCATCTCAGTAGGATCTCTTTCCTCAGGGCCTAAAATAGCATAGTGAACTCAATGTCCTCCTCTGTAAAGTATGGGGATTTGACTAAATGACTTCTCAGTTTCCTTCCAGCTTTAAATCTATTATCCTCTGCATCTGTGACCCTATGATTATGAATGAATGGCCAGATGAACTTTTTGTTCAAAAATTTAATGGGATTTCCAATTAATTTGAGACCAGCAGTCATTGAATTCCACTGGTTTCCATTTTCTTTTTGCTGGGGCGTGGAGAGAAGAAATGAAAGAGAAGAAACCCACCACTAACAACCCAATGCAAACAGCCCTGGACTTCTACCTCTTGGACCATTTTTCCTCCTAGACAATTACAATCCATTCATTCTCCTTTATTCTTCTTTGCATTAAGTTTGGGGTCATCGGTTTAGAAGAGAAATCCTTTTCCTCATTTGCAGTTAATTAATCCCAGTGTCTTTTCCTGCCAAGTTTCTCTAGTCTCTTTTCTTCCCAAGAAAGAGATACATATTGTTCTCCTTGACTCTACTTTTTCCTCTAGAACGGTTTCTTGGGCCAAGTGCTTATGTTTTTTTTTTTAATTATGACTTTCATATATTGGTTCCATTACTATTTTGAGTCATGTTTACTGGTAGGTGAAGTCAGTTCTATATGAAAGGAATCCGGTGTCTTCCTTTAGTTTTCTCTCTAACTTTTTCTCTTAAAAAAAATTGGAGAGAAAATAATCTGCTCATTTTAGCAAACTTGTTCAACCCTTTAAGGCATGTTTTTTTTCCTGTATCTTTTATTCTTTTTCTTCCTCTGGAATACATACCCACATCTTGTTGTTCAAATGAGTGGATAGAGCTCCATAAGGCTGTGGTCTCTTGGAGTTCTTAGGAAGCCTGGCTAACAGAATGGTGCTTCTCATTGGTTTATATGAGGGAGGCGTTTTTGAAGTACTTAATAGGCTATAAATTGGAATTATAAACTCGAAGGTGCTTATGAACTTCCCTAAACATTGGTACCAGCATGGGGTTTGACCAGATCTCTCCGATGGCAGATTCTTGGTTACAGAGCTACTAGCCCGAATCTTGGGAGACGGCAGGTGTCCTTTGTATTTCGTGTTCCAGTACAAGAAGTCTTACACGTTCCGAACCTGGATGGAAAGACCTGCCACCTATTCCGTGATATGAGCTTGTGCGGAGTAGCTGGAAGCTACTTAGTGGATCTCCACGTTGTCAAATATATTTCCCCTGAACGTACGACTGTGAAGGAGGTAAAATTTGTGTTTACCTTCTGACACTACTTTTTGCTCTCTTACTACTGCTCATCTCCCCCCAAAAAGCTTGTGACACTTTTTACTCCACTCACCTGCCCCACTCTGCCCCTGTCCTCCTCCTTCTCCTCCTCCCCCTCCTCTTCCTCCTCCTCCCCCTCTTCCTCCTCCTCCCCCTCCTCCTCCTTCTTCACTTTTTGGAGGGGCCAAGGCAGGGCAATTGAGATTAAATGACTTGCCCAAGGTCACATGGCTAGTAAGTATTATTATTTGAAGCTAGATTTAAACTCAGTTCCTCCTGACTCCAGGGCTGGTGCTCTATTCACCATGCCACCTAGCCTCCCCTGCTGCCTCTGTCTTCTAATCCCCATTTGTACGCCAGTGAGATCTTATTAAAATGATCAAAGGCATCCTTTATGGGGAAAAGGAAGAGAGTAGTATATCCAGCAGCATAGAGCAGTGAAATGAGTCCTGGATTTGGAGTTGAAGGACTGGAGTTCAAATCTTGACTCTGACATTGGTTACATGTGTGCTCCTAGTTAAATCATTTATCCTCTCTGGGTCTGTCTTCTCTTTGACAAAATGAGTAACTGACTACAAATATTTTCTGAGCCTCTGTTATGTGTCACATTCTATAGCAGTGGTTCTCAACCTTCCTAATGCAGCGACCCTTTAATACAGTTCCTCATGTTGTGGTGACCCCCAACCATAAAATTATTTTCGTTGCTACTTCATAACTGTAATTTTGCTACTGTTATGAATCTATCTGATATGCAGGGTGTATTTTCATTGTTACAAACTGAACATAACCCACAGGTTGAGAACCACTGCTCTGTAGGATAGCACATGCATTTACATATGTGCTCATATTTACCTATACATATACACATGTATGTATAAATGAACAATATATGCACATATACACATACATGTGCATATGTGTGTGTATGTATGACATGGTGCCTCTGACACAATTGTAGACTTAGAGTTGAAGGATCTTTAGAGGTCGTGTCATCCTTCCTGTTTATTTTGTTTGATGTTCAGTCAGTTCACTTGTGTCTGACTCTTCATGGGGCCATGTGGGGTTTTCTTGGCAAAGACATTGGAGTGCTTTGCCATCTCCTTCTCCAGCTCATTTTACAGATGAGGAAACAAAGGCAAACAAAGTTAAATGACTTGCCCAGGGTCATATGCTAGTAAGTATCTAAGGCCAGATTTGAACTCAGGTCTTCCTGACACTAGACCTGGTGCTCTGTCCACTGCTCTATCTACCCAGCTGCCCCTCCTATTCATTCTACACATAGAAGATTGAAGCTATTAGCCTGACAGGTTAACTTTCACTTTCCACATTACTCCTGTCCACCACCTCTATTTATCTATTACCTATCTATCAATCTTTTATCATCCATCATTTATCTATCATCTATTTATCTATCTATCCTCCTATCTATCCATCCATCTTTATCCACTTATTCACCATCTATTATCTATCTATCCATACATTCATCCATCTTCTCTCTCTCTCTCTCTCTCTCTCTCTCTCTCCATTCCCCTGCCATTATCTCACATCATTTAGAGCACTGGATAGATGTGGCTTGTTCACTGCCCTCCCCGAGACATTGTAGCCAGTAGCTTTGATTTCCTATACCAGCATGGCGTCTCTTGAATGCTGAGTCTTCCTTGATTTTAGTCTCATGGGACTGACTCTGCTCACTGAGGCCTACCTTCTCCATCAGCATCACCTATTCCTGTCTTTTTGTTGCCTGGACAAGTCACTTAACCTCTCAGTGTCCTAGGCAACCTTGATAATGGTGGTGATGGGATTCCTATTCCTATATTGACTCTTCCTTCAGGAATAAATCTAAATCTCAGACTAGTTACTTGTTTCCTCACTGAGAGTTCCCTATGTAAAAATATTACTATACTAGGGCACTTGAGATTTAAAAACAAAAGTGGGACATTTTCTGCCCTCAAGGAGCCTGGTCTGATGTATGGGGAGCTGTTATCTTGAATGTGGTCCCACTTCGCCAGGTTCTTCTTTTGTGCTAATCTTCTGCTAGATCTTACAAGCTAATTTATGCAGAGGTGTTAATGACTGAAAAGAGTTGGGTGGGTTACCTGTTCTAGAAAACAGATGATTACATTTTAATGGAAGCTTTTAGTACCTAAAAGGCGAATGAATAACTCCACTTAAGGCATTTTGGGCACTGGGTCCTACCAGGAGAAATTGTGGGGCATACTTTCTCCCCAGTGTAAGTATCTCATCCCATGGATGTCTGTGCTTTGTGGGCAGTCACACTAGTCCTGGACAGAGATGAACATATTGCTCTTAGAAGGTGCTTGGGGTGGGGCATGACCCAGCACCACTGGTGGAGTGATATAACTTGAGCTAGACTTGAGAGGAAATGTTGGGTGAGATTTCTTTCTCAAATAATCCTCCTCACAAAAACTGTGTTGGCCATCTCCATGGAGCCAATGGACATTGAAAGAGTTAGTGACTTGACCTTTTCCCCCCACCCTGTGGGCAACCATCTGCATGATTACTATTCTACTATCTCTGTGCAGTGATAATATTTATAGCCTCTTCTGGTTAAGAAAAAAAAAAAGAACCCACTCTCTCACATTCCATTTTATTAGAACAGTGGTTCTCAATGTTCCTAATGCTGCAACCCTTTAATACTTGTATGTGGGTGTGTCTGCATGTGGGCGGACCCTCCTGGAGATGGGTAGAGGAGCTGTGTCTCCATTCCTAAGAATATGTGTTTTCTGATGGTCTTAGGCAACCCCTGTGAAAGGGTTGTTTGACCTCCAAAGGGGTCACGACCTACAGGTTGAGAACCGCTATATTAGAAAGAAAGGACATTCCTGGCTACAGACACTGGTAGTGGCCTATGCACTGACACCTCTGGGAATTTTATAGGAAGTCCTCTGGACACATTGGGTTTATTTGTACTGCAGGTTTTCTACTCTTAGTGGAATTCATTTGGTGATTCATTATTTCTCTGATGGGTGTGATGCTAAAAGAGGGATTAACCATTTTCTGAAAAGTAAAGTTGAGGGCACAGGGACATCCTATTTTTTTTGGCTCTGGGTAAGGAATGTAGAGTTCTCTAAGAAAGGAATGGGTTTTCTTCTGGTAGCCTGACTCCTGATCACTGAAGGTCTTCATCAGGCAAAAACTAAGTAACCATTTTGTCGGTAATATTATTGAAAAGATTCTTGCTTAGGTGGAAGTTGGACCATGTGGCTTCTGAGATCCCATCTAATTCAGAAATTTTGAGATTCAGGGATTCTGAGGTTCTAGGATGTTGCTGTGGGCCTCTTGGGGATCCTTGTATCCAACATTGGTGAAGTGAGATTAGATCTGTAGTAATCCCCTAGGGACATTCCTTTCCAGGCTTCACTCCTGACTTAACTCTATCTTGCCCCAGAAACCACTTCAGCATGGAATTCATACATCAGAAGTCACTCCTCCCCACCTTCTCTCACTCCTCTATGAAGCTTTTCAATTTGCTTTTATGTGTAGTCTTCCCCCTCTAGAATATAAGCACCCTCTGTGCTTAACGAAGTACTATTTAGCGTAGTAAATGCTAAATAAATGTTTGTTCACCAATAGCAAGCATGTCATTAACTGAATCTGAAAAACAATGCTGATGTTTATATTCATATATTTTAAAGTTTCATTTTTTTTAAACATCACAATCATTTTCTGATGCCTGCCGCACTTCACCTTACATTGACCCCTACCTTGTGTATGTATGTCCATATGGGATCTGTATCTCTAGAGGCAGCTCAGCTCATGGGTGGCAATAACGAAGGGTTCTTCTCTGCAGAGAGAAGGAGAGCCAAGGGTAGAGCCAATACATTGGCTGGGGGGAAGGGTAGAAGTGGCAGGCAGGACCCAGAAACACCTCAAGGCCAGTGCTCTTTTCTCCAGTCATGGAGAGTAATAATTAGGGTAGAATTGTGTCTATTTGCCACCCCTCCAATATCTCTTATCTATGGGCATGTTAGGCTCAGAACCAAAACCACTATTCTGTTCTTAAGGGAGAAAGGGTATCCCTTTAGCTTGCCGTTACCATCTTATCCCCTGCCCACCAAATTCTGGTGGCATAAAAGGCCATCACAAATAAAGAGAGTAAACCTGTTCATGCAAGCAAAACAGCGAAGAGAAATTGGAGAAGTTATATAGAGTAGAATTTATCAAAGAATACATAGGAATAAATAAGCTTTTGAGCTGGGAGTGTGATACTATTTCAGCTCAAACTGAAGAAGAGTGTCTGATTTCATCCAAGGAGGCCTATCTGAGCAGTCGCTTGGGAGACAAGAAGGGAATCAGGGACATATCAAGGAACCAGCTTCCCCTACCTATCTGCTATTTCCCTCTCCCTGCAGAGTGTCTGGGACCATACATGTTTTCCCTGAGGAAATTTTGGCCCATCTCCACAAGTCTCTTGCATAGCAACATTACATTCTGCTGAGCATTCTCTCCTCCATTCTAGTGACATGTCCTACAGACACAATCACACATAAGTCACCCAAGTTCTGTTGGTTTTGTGTTGACATTTGTAAGAAAGAAAAAAAAGTTTAATAAAGCCAATCAGCAGAATAGCTGCATCTGTGTATGTATCATTCTATTCCCACAGTCCTCCATCTATCTCTCAAAGAGAAGGAAGTAGATCATTTGTTCTCCAGGAACAAGATTGGTCACCGAAATTAGGTGAATTAGTGTGGATAGAGAACTGGACTTGGGAGTGAGGAAGTCCTGAGTTCAAAGGCTGCCTCTGACAATTACTCATTTGGTAACCCTGAGAAAATCATTTTACCTCTCTTAGACTTAATTTCCTCATCTGTAAAATAACAAAAAGAATAATAATAATACCACGTGACCTTGGGCGAGTCACTTAACCCCGGTTGCCCTGCGTCCCCCCCTCCAAAATGAAAAATAAAAAATAATTATAATAGCTACTACCTCACGGGGTTATTTGTTCAGCCCTTTCTCAGTCTTTGGCCATCCCATCTGTTTTTAAGACTTCGCCCTCACGATGTCATTGGTCCTCTTCAAGAACGAAGACCAAGCAATGACAACAACAACCTCGCTTCCGCAGAGAGTGTCGCTGTACGTGTTTTGCTTTTTATCCTTGTCTCTGAATTCTCGAGGCGTGTATCCAGTGGTGGGATCACCAAGTCAAAGGATGTGAACAATTTAGTCATTTTTATTACAAATTTCCAAAGTGTCTTCCAGAACAATTGGGTGAACTCACAACACTGCCAAGAGCGTCTTCCTGTTACCTTCCCTGACCTCCCTTGGCAATTTCCATCTTTTATAATTTTTACCACTTTTAAGGGTGTGGGTGGAGACCAGAAAGTTGTTGTAATGTGTATTTCTCTTATTTTTAGTGATTTGGGACATTTTTAACATGGTTGTTGAGAGCCTGAACATATCTTTGCCTACTGGCTCTTGGGCTTTATACATTTGGCTCAATTCCCTATATATTTTGGATATTAGACATTTATTAGAAGTGGTTCTTGCAAAGATTTATCCATTTAACAGTTTCTCTTCTTATTTAACCACATTGATTTGCTTTTTAATTTGATGTAATCCAAATTACTGATTTTATATTTTATGATCATGTCTATCCCTTATTTAGTTCAGAATTCTGCCTCTAACAACAATTGTAAAAGGTACCACCTTCTGTTTTATTCTAATTTATTTATGATGTGACCTTTTTATAGTAAGGTCCAATATCCATTTGGAGCTTATTGTGGTTGTACATGTATTTTCAAATCAGCACTGTTTTCATGTAGCCCCTAGCAATAACATAAGAATTACTTCTGTCAATGGTACAAAAGGACATTTTGTGGGATTAAAAAAAATCATTTCTATGATTAATCTCTCTCGGTACTTCATCATCTGGTGTTCAAGCCTTTGAGTATGGGCTTGGCAGTAGATTGTGTCATTGGAAGACCAATAGCTCAGCTTACATAGGCTCATTAACAGAAGGTTGGCCACCATAACGCCTTTTTTTCTTCTCATTACAGCCCTCTTAAGGACCCCACTAAGGCATGGAGGGATTGCAGTCTTCATTGGCAGTTCCATTTACATAAAATTAAAGCTTCTCAAAGCGCTGAATATAATCAACAGCTGGGCTATGGAGAAAAAGACATTAAATGTAATGGGGACTATAAGGTTTTTAGTTTGGGTGGCTAGCAATGCTATTAAGAGAAATAAGAAAGTCAGGAGGTGAATGCATTTCATGGGGAAGTTGATGAGTTTGGTTGAGTTGGTGGTGCTGGCAGAACATCCTGTTGAGGACATCCCAGCAGTCACTTGCAAATACTTAACCTAAGTTCAGGAGAGAGGTCAGTCAAGGGATGGTGATTAGGTAGTTATCTACATAGAGGTGATAACTGAGTCTCTCAGAGTCAATGAACTTATCAGTAGAGTTGGAAATGATGGGAACCCTAAGGGTCAGTGACTGCTCTATCTTAGAATTTTTAATAGAGAAAGAAAGAAAATCAGAGGAGAGTCAGATATGTACCTTAGAGCTTAGGGGAGCAGATTTCCAAAGATTCACTTTAAGGATAGGTAGAATCCCATGGTTTAAATCTCTACAAGACAAAGTTTATTTTGGGAAGGGAAGAAGATTGTAAAGAATAAAATTTTGAAGAGGCAAAGAGAAGTAATTGTTATAAGAGGAGGAAAAAGGTAGCTGCCTAAAGAGACCAATGTTTATGGACAGAGAACTCAACAACTAATTATGGTCTTTAAAAGACATACAGAAGATTGGAAGGGGTAGGCAACTGAAGATGAATACAAAAGAGTGGCATTGTACTGTAGGAACGGTGTTAGCAGTCCTAAAGCTTAGTATGAGCTGAGGCTGGTGAGAAAAGCTGAGAACAACCACAAGGCTTTTTAAAAAGCTATAATGATGAAAAGAGGGAGATCAAAGAACGGATGTTCAGAACGGATGGCATAAAAATTGATGCCCAGTTTTGATTTTGCTTCTGTTTCTTCTACCAAGGTAAATAATCTTTGGACTGGAAAGAACAGAATAAAAAGAAGGTGTTGATTATTGGAATCAGGAAGACCTGGGCTCGAATCCAGAGTGTAACACTTTCTAGCTATGTGGCCATCAATGAGTCACAATCCCAGTGTGCCTCGGTTGCCTTATCTGTAAAATGACAAGAACACATGAACTACCAATTATATAGGGTTACTGTCAGCATTAGATGACATAATGTATATTAAAGGCTTTGTAAACCTCAAAGAGCTATCTAACTGATAGTTATGGCAGCCATAAAAATTAATAGGATCTTGACCTGAATAAAGAAAAGCTTGGCATCCAGGCATAAGTAGGTGATAGTCTGATTGCAATTTGTCTCAGTCAGAGCATTTCTGAAACATTTTGCTCAGTCCTGGGTACCTTATTTTAGTAAGGAAGTGATCGGGGAAGGAACAGCAATCTGCCAATACATTGTTTAACAACCAGGTCTCTGAGGTGAATGATGTACACAGGACACATTTTAAAGTTCAATCTTTATTATTAACATCTTGTCTATCACTTTCTTAAGTCTAGAAATCAACAAAACAATAAATCAAGCCCTGACTTTTAAATTTTTTGCTGATTTCTGAGGTACAAATGTTCACACTGAAAATTTAACAATTGGCTCTCCTAAGCCAGTAGGAGCTGGCTCCAGCACATCTCTGGAGACAGAGATGTGTGGTTTAGAGTAAGGAAAAGCTGGGCAGGAAGGGGCAGGGAAGGGAGCATGGCAGAACAGCTGCCTTCAGGCTTTTGAAGGGTCATCATATGGGAGAAGGATTAGATGTCTTTTGACTGGCCCCACAAAGTTGAACTAAGAGGTGTCAATAGACGCTGCAGACAGGCAAATTTAGACTTATGTCAGGGGAAAAACAAACAAACTTCTAACCATTAGAGCTTTTGCAAAGAGGAATGAGCTGTCACAAGAATATAACAGTTTCTTCCTTACTTGAAGGCTTTTTTTTTTTTGGCAAAAACTGGATGACAGTGTTTTGGATAAGTGATAGTCATTCAGGTATGGGGTGGACTAGAAGGCCTCTGAGGGACTCTTCTAGCTTTGAAATTCTGTGAATCTGTAAGAGCATGTAATGTAAGGCCAAAAGGATTTCAGAGAATAGCTATGTTTAAGGTTCAGAATTAGAAAGAGGAGGCAAAGAAAGAAACAGAGGGGGAATAGTCAGAGGGATAGGAGGAAAGCTAGCAGAGAACTGCCATGACAACCTATGGAGGGTAGAATTCCTAGTGGCAGCAGCATCGAATACTGCAGAGAGCTAAATGAAGGCAAGAATTGAGCTAAGGATATTGGATTTGGCAATTAGGGCTTCACTGGTGGGGTGACCTTTGGCAGAACAGATTTGTCAGAATGGTGAAGTTGGAGGATGGGCTATAAAAACATGTCGTGGGGATGAATGGAAACTTAGAAAAGTGGAGGCAGAGATTCTAGGAAGCTCTTTTGATATTCTTGTCTGAAAAAAGAAGGAAAGATAAGTGACAATAGGTTGAGGGAGTAATGGGGCGGGGGTTGTTTATTTTTTCTTTTTTTTTGATTGGGAGAACTGAGAATATTTGGGAAATTAGGGAAATTAGGTCAAGGGATGGGCAGTAAGATAATGAGTTTCTTTTGGACATGTTGAATTTGAGCTGTCAATAGGGATTTGAGTGAAAATGTCTAATGAACAATGAGGGATTAGAGTTCAGGTGAGGGATGAGTATTGTATGGGCAAATTTGAGAGTCATCTGCCTAGAAATGATAATTGAATCCATGAGAGCAGAGAAGAGAGAGAGAGACAGAGAGAGAAAAAGAGAGACAGACAGAGACAGAGAGATGGAAAGACAGAGAGTGAGAAAATCAAAGACAAAGAGAGACAGAGACAGACAGAGACAGAGACAGAAAGAAAGGGAGAGACAGAGACAGACACAGAGACAGAAAAAGAGAGAGTTTCACAGAGACAGACAGAAAGACAGACAATGAAAGAGACAGAGACAGAGAGACAGAGAGAGGAGAGGGAGGGAGAGAGATACAGAGACAGATGGGCAAAGAGAGAGTAGAGAGACATACACAGAGATGGAAAGACAGACAGAGGGAGGGAGAGAGAGAGAGAGAGAGAGAGAGAGAGAGAGAGAGAGAGAGAGAGAGATGGAGAGAGAGAGATGGAGAGAGAGGGACAAAGACAGAGATACAGAAAGACACACACAGAGAAGCCTTAGACAAGAATCCTGGAGTACATCAGCAAAAGAAATTCAGAGTGATTAGAACAGGTAAGAGGAGAAACGGGGGAGGCAAGTGTAGTCAAATTCCTGGGAGGAAAGAGTACTCAGAAGGAAAGTGTCAAGAGTGTGCAAAGCTGCAGAGAGGGGAGAGGTCAAGAAAAACGAAGGCTAGAAAAACCCATTTGGTTCAGCAGATAAGAGATTGTTGGTGTTGGGGAGAGCAGTTTCATTAATGGTTGGGTCAGAAGCCAGAATTCAAAGGTTTGGAAAGAAAATGGGAGGTGAGAAGGCGAAGGCAACAAATGTTGATGAGAATTTTGGAATGAAACTGAGGCCCAGAGAGCAGCTTTTCTGTGCCCACAAAGCTAGTTAGTATTAGAGGCAGGATCCAAACCCAGGTCTTCCATAGCTCTAGGTCCAATTCTTTTCCCAGTGTGACATCCTGGCTTGTGGGGAATATAAGAGAGGATCATCATGAGGTGAATTAAAGGATTGCCGAGTAGCAAGGAGGCCCCAGTTGAATTTACAGCAGAACCAGCTGGCACAGTGATCTGATTTTTTCCCTTTAGCGATATTTGACAACTCAAGAGTAGGAGGCAAAGAAAATCAAAGGGTTGGCATGATTCAATAGTAAGAACACTGGATCTGGAGCCAGAAGACTTGGATTCAAATCTTAGCTCTGTCAACTTATCACATATGTAACTTTGAACAAGTCACTTTAACCTCTTTGGGCATCAGTTTCTTCACTGGTAACGTGGGATTGGATTAGGTAAACTTGAGTATTCCTTCCTGGTCTAGAGTTATGGTCCTGTAGGCAGTAAGTTACCACAGTGGATAGAGCACAGGGCCTGGAGTTGTAACCTCCCTCATTTTAGAGATGAGGAGATAGATTCAGAGAGATTAGCTGATTTGCTCAAAGTCACACAGGCAATAAAAGTTGTTCAGTACTGTCTTACTCTTTGTGACCCTGTAGTCCAACTGTCCAAGGGGTTTTCTTGGCAAGGATACTGGAGTGGTTTGTCATTTCCTTCTCCACTTTTACGTAGGCAGGGGTTAAATGACTTACCCAGGGTCATACAGCTAGTAAGCATGTGAGGTTGGATTTGAACTCTGCTCTTTCTGGTCTTTCTGATTCCATTCCCCTGCCTAGCTTTCCCAGGCATTCTGAAATCAGAGCTGCCCCAATTTAATTCAATTGACCTGATACTTATTAAATACTCCCCACTTCATGCAAGTGCTGGGCTTGTGCTGGGCTACATGAAGTTTCTCTTGCTGGTTTGTAAGCTGAGCATCAGGGTGCTGGATTTGGCTTTTGGTTTGTTGCATGGCTCATTGCCTTAACTGCTCTCATGTTTCTTCATGTTCAAGGAACAGAAGATACAGACAGATTTTGAGATAATGGGTTTGCTCCATTCATAATTTATATCCCATAATGCTTAATCACCAAAGCTCCTAAGCATTTGACCAAAAAAAGTCATCTCTCAGTGACTTGGGAGGGAAATTGGGGAGGTGGTGGGACAGACGGTTGCTGTTTCCCCTCTTTCCCTGGACAGGCACAGATATCTGAGTACAGCAGCGGTTTTAAGTTTAGGGCCCAAGAAAGCACTTCACAACCTTCATTTTTTGCCATCCTCCATTTGCCACTTTGCCCTTTGTTAACTGAAAATAAATATGCCTTTAGCTGAGAGTGGCCTCCTTCTTCCCTCCATGTACGTGGCCACTCACAGTCAGGGACTGACTGTGACATTCCTATCCACAAGGTGCTCTGAAGGGGATAAGAGGGAGAAAGCTTTTATTGATTTGGGCTCATTGATCTCCAGATCCCATGTTTAGGGTCTTATTAATACCTGGACCCACTTAATTTCAAAATAAACAAGATGTCCACAGAGAGAGTAGAAGGAAAGAGAAGAGGCTGCTGGGAGGCTCTGGAAGTATGATTTTACAGTAGGATCATATGTACACTCCGTTATTTTTCATTTAAAGGTCTTCCCAAGCAGCTGGCAGACTTCCTTCCAAGTCTCACTGTACTTTACCCTCCTTCCTCCACAGAGCCATCCAGCCACTTGGCTTTCACTGTCCCACACCCAGAACACTCTACCTCTTGCCTTCCTGCGTTTGGACTGGCCACCCCTCATGCCTGGGACACAGTTACTCTACACTCAACCTCTTAGAATTTCTAGTTTCTTTCAAAAGTTAGCTCAAAACCAACCCCACATGAAGCCTTTCCTGATTCTCACCTATGATTCATTCCTACTCTCCCCTTAACATTGCTTTTGTTGCTATTGAGTCATTTCAGTTGTATCCAACTCTCCATAACATAATTTGAGGGGTTTTTTGGCAAAGATATTGGAGTAACTTGCCATTTCCTTCTCCAGTTCATTTTACAGTAGAGGAAACTGAGTCAAACAGGGTAAAGTGACTTCCCCAGGGTCACACAGTGTCTGAGGCTGGATTTGAACTCATGAGTAGTCTTCCTGATTCAAACTCCAGTGCTCTATCCACTGAGTCACCTAGCTGCCTCTAATCCCTCTACTTGTATCTATTTAATATATTCTTATATGTTTATATGTTATCACTCTCACTAGAATTTAAATTTCTAGAGGGCAGGGACTCTCCTTTTGTCTTTGTTCCTGTCAGAGTCTCGCACAATGCTAGCCACATGGCATTCAGTCATTTTAGTCATGTCTCACTCTTTGTGACCCCATTTGGGGTTTTCTAGGCAAAGATACTAGAGTGATTTGCCATTTCCTTTTCCAGCCCATTTTGTGGATGAGGAAATTGAGGCAAACAGGGTTAAGTGACTTGCCCAGGGTCACACAGCTAATAAATGTCTGAGGCTGGATTTTAACTTGGTAAGAGGAATCTTCCTGATTCCATTGTGCCACCTAGCTGACCTATACTAGGTGGTTAATAAATGCTTGTCAATTGATTGTTGAGGCAGCTCATTCCACTTTTAGAGAGATCCAGTTGCTTCAGAGCTTTTCCTTATATTTACCTGTCTTCATCTTTCTCCAATTTCAACCCTTTGTTCCAAGTTCTTGCCTCTGGGTCAAACAGATCAAATTTAGAGCAATCTCCCTCAAAACAGACCTTTGAGTACCTGAACACAGCTATCCTGTTTCCCTCTTCGTTAATATGGTATGTATAGGGTACTTGGCTCTGGAGTAGTATCCAGCTTTGTCCTCACATAGCTTAAAATTTAGAAGGGCAAATAGAAGCCGTGGTGTACTGTCAAATGTTTAACAACTGACTCTCTGAAAAAAAATATGTAGGCAGGACATAATTTTAAGCCTAACTCACATTATTGACATTTTCTCTATTACTTTCAAACTTAAATGCCAATAAAATAGTCCTGATTTTTGTTTCCCAATGTTCAAGTATAAATGCTTGCATTGAATAATTAACAATCAGCTCTAGAGCCCGTCTAAGCTGGTTTCCCTGATATAAACACAAAGTGCTCTGCATATGGTGTGTGGAAGCTGAGGTCATTATTAGTTGGTAGAACTCAAGGGTGGCTTCATGAAGCAGTTGGCATCAGAGCTGAGTCTTAGAGGATGGTAGAATTTCCGGATATGGAAATTGGGAAGAGGACATGAACAAAGGTTTGGGGAAATACAGGTTGTGGGCCAGGAATTTTCAATTGATCCAGAATATAAAGTACATGGAGAGACATTTCTTGAGATAAGGCTAGAAAGGTCAGTTGGTATGAGATTATAGAGAGCTGAAATGGAATATTGAAAATTATAAAGTTCACATTTGGCTATAAAGAGGAGATAGAAGAAGATACATTTCTTCCTCTTCCTTTGCATAGGTGGGGGTTAAGGGTGAGGAATAGATTTTTTTTTCAAAGTCTTAACTATTTTGCTATGTTTTTGTTTTTTCTTTTTCCTTAGAAAATTATTTTTATAAAGGATAGTGCCATGGGAGGAGGGAGGAGAAGGATAGAGAGGTAAAATTGGGCCATGTAAAAACAAAAGATATCAACAAAAATCTGTTTTAAAAGATCATAGACAGTTAAGGTTTTCTTTCATACGTAATGGGGAACCATTGAAAAGTCATGAACTGAGGAGGGACATGAACAGATCTGTGGATCAGGAAGAAGCATCTTACTACTACCTAGTCATTAATCATTCACTTCTTTGACTAACAGCTTAGTTTCTTATTCCTCCACCTTCCCCTTTTTTTTCACACTATGTAAGGAGCATGATACAGTGTGTGGTCACTCAATGTTCCTTGCTTCAAGATGGACAGTTTAGGATGTGCTGTTTAGGAACTAGAGAGACTTCTAGCCATGTGGTGCTACTGGGCTCCTTCTTAACTGGCCTGGCAGGTGTTAATGGTGGAGGGATCATAGCTGCTCAGTGGGAAATCAGGCCTCTATTTCTCTTTTTTTTCCCCCCTTGGAACTAGCACTTCTGTCTCAGTAGGGGCCACTTTAATGAATCAATTAAGGAGGATATTATTATTGGAAGCTGTTTTCAGCCCAATTAAGACCTTGCGACATGTCAGTTGCGATAATAAAAGTGAGTTAAGTCTCAATTTTTCTTTATTAGGATGTTTATTAGAAGATTGAAATGTTCATTAGGAGGAGTAAAGAGACCCATTCATCTTCTCCTCATCAGAAACAAAATGGAGCCTCTATGTTGCTTGGGGTTAATGCAGTGGCCTTTCTTTCAGTATAGAGCTGAGTTCTAACCTTACTCTAGTGGTAACGAATGGGGGAGGGTTCTCAGCATCTTATCACTTTGGAGACGGTGTGGGCATCACCAATTTCCCAGGTCACCAAACTAATGAGATATCACTGAGCAAACTAAGAAGTTTGGATATTGGCTGTCATGGAGGCCAAAATGATCATTTGATTTTCTTGTCATGACCCTCCTTGCTTCTTTCCCTTTTTCTTTAAATCAACCTCTCCCCTTCCCCCACATCACCACACAGAACCTTAGCAGCCAACAGCAATTTCTCTTCTACTCTCATCAACTTCAATAACCAGGATTAGATTTTAAAGTGAGTGCTTAACATTACAATCCTCTGCTCAGTCCTCTTCACTGGACTTAGGGACAGGTTCTACACTGGTGGGCCAAGGCCCTCAAGGATTTTTCAAGTGAATTCAAGTCAAAAAGCATTTATTAAATACCTACCACCAGCCTTCCAGTGTTGAACTTAAATGGCATTAACCATTCTCCTAGTCTATCAGTGGGGTAGAAGCAACAGCTCCTCTTCACCTAGCTAGCATGAATTATTGGGTAAAGAGAGAGCTACCAGATGGCGGGCTGCAATGAGCCTCATCCTTCCATGCTTCCCCCTCCACTACTCACCAACTGACAGTGTGACTCAAGTCTCTCGCTTTGAGCTTGTTTGTGTAATTTGCCCTGGGTACAAAAACTGTGTAGTTACTGCTCTGCCTCTAACATTCTCTCATTCCTGGGGGCTTCAAATAAAGAAATTCAGGCTGCACCAGCTCCTGGTTTATTTTCTTTACAGAAGGAATTCGATAATGTATCACCTGCAAAGACATCTTTCTTTCTCAAACCCTCAAACTCCGACCTTTCCTACCAACATCTCAAGTCTTCTTCCTCTTGCTGGACCAACTCACCACCTCACCAACAAATTTTCAATAAAGGGTTAAGACTCCTGCAGCTTGGAAACTAATTTTGGAAAAGTCGGTCTCTTTCTGCATTTGTGCAGTTAAATACAAAAATGCTAGGAGAAATCAGAACCAGAATCATTTAAGACTTTACATTGGTATGGGGGCAGGAGGTAAGGGAGAGAGGCATGCCTTGGGTGTTAGGACTAACGGATCTGAGCATGTGTACACCCTGTTCTTCCTCTCACACCACATATTTATGCTATATGTATATATACATATATTTCTTAATTGTGAACTTCGTAATAATCCACAAACATTTCAGTTGATTAAAAAAAGGAAGAAGATGCTGGTATAAGGTACTGTGAACTTCTGTTAGGTAGAGCTTTTGTGTGCTCCTATCTCCCAGGCTTGTTGTGAGGATCAAATAACTTGAAGTATGTTAAAATGGTTTGCAAACCTTAAAGTGTTATATAAATATTATTATTGTTGGTTTTATTATAATACTTAAGTAGGTATGATGAAAATTAATGAGAAAGTGTATAAAATGCTTAGAGAACATTAAAGCATTATATAAATGTCAACCATGATTATTGTAAGGAATCCACTGCTTCTTCAGCTCATTCCTCTCTTGGATGGTTCTAAATATTACATTTTTACCTCTTATCTTTAGCCTATAGATTAATAATAACTTTATGAAATGAGGCAGGTATACCTGGTCTTTGAGTACTCATCAGGAAAGACCGTGATTGACAGTGGGAAACCAGGCAGTGGTCACATTTTAATATCCAGAGACAAGTAGTGATAGAGGAACAAAAGAAGATGGGACCAAGGGATGGGATGCTGAAGAAAGGCGAACGGCTTGAGGAAGAGGATGGGGAATAGGTGGGACAGAGGATACACTCATGGACCCATGGATTCGAATTGGGAGCACTCAGCAGCATGGATTTGATGGAGATGGCAGAGGGCTAGGAGGCAGGGCAGAAGTTTAAGGTTTCTATAAATTTCACTCGTTTCTCCTTGCTAAGCCACAAGACCTTAAAGATGAGAGGGTATGGAACAGTTGGTGTCAAATCCACTGAGCTCTCTTATTTAACTTCTTAAAGTAATTTCCTGCTGATTTTAACTCCATGCAGCCATCTTTGACTCTAAGCATCTTTCTCTATGAGTCAGAGAAGGAAAAAAAAAATCTACCCATCCTTCTAGGCCAGGGTCAGGTACTATTTTCTTCAGGTAACCTGACTACTCCAACTTTCAACTCATTTTGTTCCCTTATGAGGCATTACAGAGCTCTCCTTTGCTTCACTGAATATTCAGTCAGTTATCAGGTCTTGCTGAATATCTTTCTATATTTCTTGCATTTGCCCCTTCCTCTCAATTTCACTGGCACTATCCTATTATAGGCCCATATTATCAATTGGACTATTAAAATTGTCCCCCAGTACATCAGCCTGCCTCCATTTCCCCTTCCATAACGTCTGCTATTCACACCTTTGTCTGACATTTTCCTCATGCATAAAACTGGCCATGCTTCTCCATTGTTTAAAACTCTTTAATGACTTCTGCTAAGTAAAACCTAAGGCCTCGAACAATGCTACAAAACTCTGCCTTTGCAAGCTTAGTTCATGCAGTACAACTTCCCTGTGATGAATGAAAATCCTGAGACAGAGTTTCTGGGTAATTAATAATCAATTTATTAATTAGGCTAGCTCATAATCAATGAATTGATGATCATTAGTCTTTCTGAACAACCAAAGACAAAGACCATAGAGATCATCAAATGCTTAAACACCTTTGGAAAAGTGGATATCCCTGATAGGCAGAGATCAACCTTAGTTATTGAACAAGCAATGAGGAGATGGACATATTAATGAAGAGGTAGGCTAAAAGTCTTCAGCTCCTCCTGCTGAGAGCATGACCTGATCATGAGACTCAGCCATCTCCAGCAATCTGGACAAAAGAATCCATCTCTACCCAAACCACTCTGGTTGGTTTTCTCCTCCATAAGCTGGGTCACCCTATATTCTAATGGAAGGTTCTAAGGACAGGGACTTATTTCCTAAGGGCAGAAAAATCATCTAGACTGAATTCTGTTTATAAGGTTTTCTAGTCGGGTTGGGTGCCACCCAAATGGAGAAGCACATATCCAGAGAATTTGGGCAATCTTATCTATCAACAATGTCCTTCAGAAACTGGAGGAATGACCTATTCCCAAAAGAGGAAACAGAAAGGAAACATCTTGATCTTAATTTAATAATTGGTTATTAATATGAGAGAAAAATAATTTCTCTCATTCCTTATGTACCCTATGATCTAATGAAAGTGGAATGTTTGTTAACCATTGTACATGCCTCACTTTCTTTTGATTAGGCAGCTAAAAGGTAGAACTTGGAGTCAGAAAGTCCTGAGTTCAAATCTGATCTTCAAAATGACTGGCTATGTGAGCCTGGGTAAGGAATTTAACTTCTGATTCAGTTGCCATTTCTGTAAGTTGAGGATAATAATAACACCTTCCTCCCAGGGTTGTTATAAAGATTTATTTCACAACATCTTATTTTAATTAGAAAATATTTTTAAAGTGCTTTGCAAAACTTAAAGTGAAATAAATAAATACTAATTATTGTTATGACAATGATGATGGTGATGATGTTGTTGCCATTCCCTATGCCCAGAATACCATCCCCACTTGCATCTGTTTAATTCCTTCATAACCTTTGTAACCCAACTCTGTGCCACAGCCTATGGGAAATCTATGGTTCCTCCATTTGGTAATAAGTTTTTTCTCTTAAGACCTTATAGATCATACAATGAACTCATCTCACATACTTACCATATACCATAAGATCATAGAAGGGACTGAAGAGGTCACCTACTATTATTTCATTTTGTTTCTAGATGAGGAAACTGAAGACAAGACACATTGAATGACCTGCCCAATCCCAGAAGTAATAAGTGACCCAGTGGGATTTGGACCCAGGTGTAGCTTTCTTTCCACTGAACCACACTGTCTCCCTCTTTTATTACGCTGTAGTTATTTGTGTCTGAACCATTTACCTTTCCTAGATTGTACATTCTCTGAGGGCAGGGACTAAATGATGTCTGGAGTTAGTGTATACTCCCTCATGCTGAACACGGTTCTCTGAAAATTACTGTTGCTGCTCTTTGTCCTTTGTTCTTGAAGACCATGATGTTAGGGAGGTGATGCCATGACATGCAAGTGAATTGGATTTAAGTGAGGCAGGGCTGTGCAAAGTCACCAGCCTCACTTTCTCCTCCAGAGCCATCTGATTGCAAATTATGAGTATTTAGTAAGTAATTTTAAAATTGAACTTATAGTCTCACAATTGAACAATTATATACTCATATTATCAGTATTTAGTTTATGTGTGTTCCTCTTGCCCTTTCAATTAGACTGTAAGTTCTCTGAGGTCATGGAATATGACAATCTTTCTTGGTGTCTTCCAGAATTTGTTGCACAATGCTAAATTCTGAGTGATTGCTTGTTGTATAAAATATGTGTTGTTGGACCAATCACATTGCTCTTCTTTTTGATCCTGGCAAAGCCTCAGCTATACTTAACAGCAAGCTAGTCCTAAATGACTGCTCACCTTTATGATAACTCCATATTCAAATAATATGGAAAAGAAATAATTGACCTGAGTATTCCAAAGGTCCAAATGAGGGAGGGGGCTGACCAAGAAAACCTAGTACTTTGTTCTAATGCTTTGTTGCTCACAATAGCTCATCATGGCAGCAAAATGTAGTCCAACTAGGGGGTCCTGATTTACCTTTTGGAAGGCTGCTTCAGGGTAGGGGAAATTGGCCCTTTAAGGCCAGGAAAGTTCCTTCGGAGATGCTGAGAAACCCCAGAGGGGAAAAATAAAAGCATCTCCTCCAAACTATAGTTCCCTGTGTATGTATCAAAGCTGAAAGGCTGTGCTAGCAGCTTTGGAGAGGGAGAGAAGATGCTAATGAAGCATGAACTGTCTGCTTTCAGCAGAGCCTTCTGGGCAACATGCCACCAGCTTGCTTTCCTTCCTACCCATTTATTTATTTATATTCTTAATTAATGGAAATTTCAACTCCCATTAGATCAGGAGGAATCCATAATAAACAGTCAGCGCATTAGGCAGGCAAGGCTTCTGTGGAAGGACTGAAGCTTGTCTCCCTTCCCTCTACCAGTCACATGGACTGCTCAAGCAAACAGTGAACCCAGGATCTGAGCCAGGTGCAGAAGGGTGATATGGCTGGTGCTACTAACTGGGGCACTATCTTTGGGGTTCCTGTCACCCAAAGCAGTCATTTCTTCAGTATCAAAACTTTTCTTCTTGTGGAAGTGACTTCATGGACCTAACTCTTTTCAGCAACCCAACCCCCAAGTCTTTCCCTCTGAGTCAAGGAGCAAAGGGTTACCTGGGGAATAAATCTGAGAGAGGCAAACAAAAACACCAGGTGTGCTAATTCTGTAAATTCTCCATTGAAGAGGCATGCCTGTAAGAAGGCTGTTTCCTCCAATATTGGTCATACAGTCTCATAGCCTAAGGCATAAGTATCATGGCCCATCAGCTTTCGCCTAAACCCTCATCTCCCTTCTAATCACATCCGTTCCTTCCCAGGCCCAAACTAAGCCAGTTCACCCATCTCCTCATCAATTCTACCATGTCATTTGTCACTACTCATCTATGGCAACAAGCTCCCCTACATCCTCACGTTTTCACCCAACATTTCTTCCACTTCTACAATTTAATCCTCACTCTCTGGTGAGGATGTTACGTCCCTAACAACCAATCTATTAGTGTTTTTAAATATCTTCTATGAGATAGGCTCTCTGTCAGGCTTTGAGATACAAAGACAAAAGAATCCCTAGCTTCAAGGAATTTACATTCTATCTGAGAAAATAACACATGCTGATACGATGAAATACAAAAAAAAATATACAAAGATCTTCTATTGGAAGCTTGCTTTTCCCACTACCATTTAGCACCCAGACTCATAGTTTACTTTAAAAAAATGTTAAAAATTGTTTTAACATGTAACTGGGGGAAAATTTTATGTATACATATTCATATATATATATATATATATATAGAGAGAGAGAGAGAGAGAGAGAGAGAGAGAGAGTGAGAGAGAGAAAGAGAGAAAGAGAGAAATTCATAATACATGCATATACACACATACAGACACACACACATGCTGCTTTATTCTTTTCACTTTTTTCTTTGAGAATCCCTACCTTCCTTCAAGGTTCAGCATGGGAGCCACCTTCTACAAGGGGGTTTTCCTGATCCTCCCTCCCAGCTGCTAATATCTGCACCCCCTCCCCCAATTACCTTGTATATACTTGTCAGTTAGGTGACATAGTAGATAGAGCACTGGACCTGGAGTTAGAAAGTACTGAGTTCAAATCTGATATCAAACACTATCTGTGTGACCCTGAGCAAGTCATTTAACCACTTCCTGACATAATTTTCCCATCTGTAAAATGAAGATGATAATAGCGTCTACCTTCCAAGGTTCTTGGGGAAAAAAAAATGAGAACAGTCAGTGTCCCAAAAGGCTCAGTGCATTTGAGCTATTAAAGCTTAAAAAAATGCACCTCAGACTTTTGTTATACTCTGTATTGTGAAGCCCTTTGCAAACCTTAAATCATTTAATATATATGTATGTACATATGCACACACATACATACAATATATAACATGTATATAAACTTATCATTATTGTTATAATATTGTTGTTACTGCACTGCATATATCTTTACGTGGACATGCTGTTTCTAACAGCTCCACACCCTCTGCATGTTCCTTGAGGGTAGGGACTGTTTTTGCTTTTGACTTTGTATCCCTTGCTCCTGATACAGTGTACATCACACACTCACACTTAACGAAAGCTTATAGATTGTTTTAGTGCAGCGTTTTCTTCCACCATCATCCCTCAGTGACCTTTCTTTTTCTAAGACAAATGCAATTTGTTCAACTTACTCCCCATCCTCATTGTCATCATTTGCTGCATTTTAGGTCATTCTCTCTGAGATTTTCCAATGACATTAGTATCTGGATTGTGGTTATCTTCTCCATCTCAGCTCTTACTTCAGTATTCATGAGGATAACCCCTCAGACAACCTTACCAAACAATTCCTTAATCTTCTCTACACTACAGACTTCTATTTCTACTCTTCTTCAGTCAAATAGTGACATGGCCAGGTTTTAGACATGACTTTCTATACCACCTCAAAGATCTGGAGTCTCATTATTACATTCTCCAATGACAACCTCTGATTCTTCTACCTCTTCTATTCTCTTACTCCCACTAAGCCTTATTGACACATCCCTAGTCTCTCAATCCATTCCTTCTTACAAGTAATTCAATCAAATTTTAAAAATTCAACATATCCTTATTTAGTAATCACATTTACTGTGTGCAAAGCACTGTGCTAGTTACTAAGGATGGGGAGTTGTCTTCTAGACATTCTATGACCTATACAAATGCATGGAGAAAGGAGATGCCATATTAAGTTTGAGAACAGTCCAACTTGGTTGGAACAGATAGCATAAAAGGGGAATAATTTCAAAAAAAAAAAGATTGGAAAGTAGGTTGGAGACAGTTTATGGGGGATCTTTAATGCCTGACCAAGGAATTGAAATTTTATCTTAGACTTAATGGAAAACCATTGAATATTTTTGAGCTGGGGTGTGATATGATCAGCTCTGTGCCTCCTTAACCAACCTGGACCTCAAAGTCTAAGTTGATGACTACATCTAGGTCTAGTACCAGGCATGATTTGCTTCACTCCTTGGCTGTCTTTTTACTAGCCATCTTTTTGCTTTGCTGCCCAGACCAGAAGAAGACTTAAACCACATGTATTCTTCTAATTCCCCTACTCCCATGTTTTAAATTCTTGAACCAGCTTCATGTCAACTATGCAATTGTTCCTGGAAAAGAATATCCATCTATTCCTTAGTACAATACCTGGCACATATACATGCTTAACAAATTCTTTTTGACTCGTTGACTTGACTCTTCTTTGGTTCTACTCACCAACTTTGTAATGTTCCAAACCAAAATACCTATCCATTGGGCACCACTTCTCTATATGCTTCATCTCCCATTAGAATATAAACTCCTTGAAGGCAGGGGATGTCTTTGTTTTGTGTTTGTATTTCCAGCATTTATCACAGTGTTTGGCTTATAGTAAAGACTTAATAAATGTTTTTTTTTTTATTCATACATTATACTCTATCACTTTCTGGAATGTTGCTATCTCTTGGATTGAGAATGTCCCCTATCAGGAGGTGTGGTCTCTCACCTGTGCTCAGAAAGTAAAAGAAACTTGAGGTATCACCCTCTCAGGCCCTGTGGGAATGTGGAGTTCTCCAGATGCTTCTGCTGAAAAGCAACTACTGGTGATTCCTGTTGAACTGGTAGTAAAGATTAGGAGTGAAAAATCCCCTCATGCCATGCTATAGTCCAGAAGAAACTTACAAGGGAAGAAGTTAAAAAGGAAAAAGGGCTGAGTGGTCTGTTGGCTCACCATTAGATGTGGGTACATCTATAGGAGGCCTCTGACAAAAGCTCATCCTCCTAAGAATTCCAGACAATCAAATCATCTTGGGGGCATTTCCCCCCTCACCAGAAGACAATCAAGAGTTGTCTTTGTCATCTCAAAAGGTTCCAATATGCATGTCCATATTCTACATGGAGAGGTGTTTTTGAATACTCCACCTGAAAGCTTACTGCATCACATGCTCATCAAATTGAATTCATTGAGAGAATGATTAATGTCCCAACCCCCCTTTTATCTGTAACTCCAGGCCTGATTCCTTTTTCAGGCTCTGAAGCCACATCATCACCTTTCTATAGGACACAAAAAAGTTCAGATCTCTGCCTTCAAAGAGCTTATAGTCATAGAGCACTGGCCCTAGAGTCAGGAGTACCTGAGTTGAAATCCAGCCTCAGACACTTAAAACAAAAACTAGCTGTGTGACCGTGGGCAAGTCACTTAAACCCAATTGCCCTCAAAAAAAAAGCAAAAAATAAAAATAAAATAAAATAAACAAAAACAAAACAAAAAACCAAGGAGCCTATAGTCTAGAAGGGACTGACATTAATGCAAATACCCAGATATACCATTAGTGTACAAGAGAGTTATAAAACAAATACTTTATGAACTCTAAGCACAGGGTCATTATCAACCAGAAAGGGGATCAGGGAAGAGCTATGAGATCCAACTCTGAGATCATATGATTTTCTTCCTATGGGGAAGGGAAATTGACCAGAGGACCATTATGGTCTCTGATTCCATAAAGTAGCCAATGTTATTTTTTTTAGACCAGGTACCTCCAGCACCAGAAAGAGTTAAAACATCACCTCCTTCCCAAAATGAGAAATTTATTTTATTCCTTCCTGGAAAGATCAGGGTATTCACTTACAAGGAACAGAGCATCTGGGGCAATGAACATCCTTAGTGAAAATGATTTAAACTGCTGATTCACACCTGTGGGTTCAGAATGAGTTGTAACTTCTTGAGTGAAAAAAGAACTGGGCATTATCTTAGCTAGCCCATTGGACCCAGTTGCTCAAAGTGGAGAGTGACAGTCCAAGAGATGAGCAAAGACATTAGTCTGCTTCAAGAAAGAACTGGAGAACAATTGGAAAAGTATTATAATTCCATCTGGTAAATCAATGCTCCCTCCTCACCTTGAATACCTCATTCCCTTTTGCTTCTCACCTCATCTCAAAAAGGACAGAGCAGAAATAGAAAAGGTCTCCAGAAGGGCACACCAGATGGATATGGGGGAAGGGGTGGCTTCTGTACAAGGAAAGATTAAATATTTCATTTTGAAAGGAGTAGAGAAAAGAGGCAAGCTATCACAGAATTGGGGAACATAATGGATGGCGCAGAGAAAGACAATTGCAGCCTCCCAGTTACCCTTTCCCCTAATCGAAGAACAAGGCACCACTTGACAAAATTAAAAGAGAACAAATTTAGAACAGATGAAAGGAAATATTTTCTACACCATGTATAATTAACCTATGAAGCAACCTAACCCACATGCTGTTACTGAAGCCCGTAGTTTAGCCAGGCTCCAAGACATTAAGAAGAATAACAACAGTTTCTGTGCTCATTCTCCTTAGGATTGCATTTCCCCAGGTAACTTATTCCCTCTTTCATGACATAAACTGATCACTGGCTTCAGTTAAGGTTTTCCCTTTGGATGCCAAAGAATCATGATTAAACTAAGCATGTAGAATCATTGGTATTTTTAGATGAAAGAGAATTTAGGGATCATCAAATCTTAACTCCCCATTTTCCAGATGAGGAAAGTGATTCATAGAGACAGAACTTTTTGCCCAAAGATTTGTAGTTTTTCCCTGGAAGAGTCAGAGCTGGTTTCTAGACCTCTCATCTCCAAATTCATTGCCCTTTTCTAGCTCTGCCTTATAGAAGTTTCTCTCCCCTAACCCCAATTTTGGGATCAAGTTATAGAGCTGGCCAGGCATTTAGAGACCAACAGCATGGTATTATGGACAAAGTACTGAACCTGGAGAAAGGAAAACACCTGCATTTAAATTTTGGCTCCAATAACCAATTGGTTGCCTGAACACAGACAAATCATTGAACCCCACTAAACTTCATTTTCCTAATTCTTGCACTACTTATCTAACAGGACCATTGTGAGGACAGTGTTCTGTAAACCCTAAAAGATCATATAAATGTGAATCATTATTACCCTCATCTAGCCCAACTGCCTCATTTTGGAGATGGGGAAACCAATGTATAGAAAGATGAAGAGACTTGCTCAGGGTCATATAGCAAATTAGGAAGAGAGTTTTTAAAACTTAGGGTTTTTTTTTTCAGTGAATAAAAATATATTTTTTTTCTCTTTCTCACTCTTTGCCACCTTGGAAAAAAAAAGGAAAACAAAATCCTTGTAACAAATATTCATAGCCAAGTAAAACAATGCCTACTTTGCTCAGGTCCAAAAATGTATGATTCATCATTGGGAGATTGCTGATTCTGTTTCTGATTCTGTCAAGACTTGTTTTCATTTTGTTTCTCCCTCCACCCCCCAAGAATTAGGGAAGTATTGTTTTCCTCCCGATATTGTAGTGAAGGCAAAAATCATGGAAAAATACCTTAGAAGTCATTGGTTTCAAACCCTTCAGTTTACAAATAAGGAAACTGAGACGCCTCTCCCAAAGTCACCTCAAAGTGACTTGTTTTTCTAAAGCAGGTAGAGATATGAATTGGTCTCTAACTGCCCTAAAAAAGCAATTTATAAGCTGGCCAATGACATTTGCTAAAGTGGTATAGTAGGAAAAGTTGGTATAAAAGATCCCTCTCCCCAAAAGTCTGTGATGGATTCTAACACCAGTGCATACAGAGTCCCAGGGAAAGTGGGCTCAATCTTAGAGGTCATATGTGGCAAAGGATTGTCAGCAGCTCTTGGTCACTAGAAATTTTCTTCTCCCCTATTCATGAAGAGACTCTTGAATGTCCTTTTAGTTATGGTATTGATTTTCTACTTAGCTCTTTGTGGAGTCATCAATCTGTCTCTATCACATCCAGTCTGTTCTCAGCTAAGAATACTGGTGGAATATGCATGTGCCCTACAAGATTTCCCTTGCACTTACTACTTGCCTGAATCATCTCCTTTTCTTTTTTAAAAATTAAATTTATTTTTTTCAATGAACAAAAATCTGTTTTCTCTCCATCCTATCCCCCCTTATTAAAAAGAAAAACAAAACCCCTGCAATAGTCAGTTAGTTAATAAACACTTATTAAGGATACTGGAGACAATTAGATGGCTCAGTGGATAGAGCAATAGTGGGCCTAGAGTCAGAAAGACCTGAGTTCAAGACCTGGCCTCAGACATTTATTTCCTAAATGACCCTTGGCAGGTCATTTAACCTCTGTCTGCCTTAGTCCATTGGAGAAGGAAATGGCAAATCACTCCAGTATCTTTGCCAAGAAAATCTGTATGAGGTCATGAAGAGTCAGCCACAACTGAACAATAATAACATGTACTAAGAACTGGGGATGCAAAAAAGAGGAGAAAGATAGTCCTTGCCCTCAAGGAGCTCATAAGCAAACAAATATGTCCAAACTTTATACAGGATAAATGGGAAATAATTAACAAAGGGAAGGTATTAGAATTAGGAGAAGTTGCAAAAGGCTTCCTATAAAAGACAGGGTTTTAGTTGAGACTTAAATGAAACCAGAGAAGCCAATGGATGGAGCTGACAAAGGAGAGCCTTCAAGGCTTGGAGGACAGCCAAACAGGCTGATTTTCGGTTTTCTTAGGAAATTTTATTAAATAGTGAGCTCTTACCCTTTGAGTCTTTTGGTTTATCAAACACTAGATTCCTGTGTTTTCTGTTTTTGTGAATCATATATACCTAATCTGTTCCACTGACTGACTTCTTTATTATCTAACCAGTATCAAGTTATTTTGATGATTACTTTGCACTATGATTTGGAAGCTGGTACTGCTTGGCCCTTCATTCCTACCTTTTTTTTTTTCGTTATTTTCTTTGTGATTCTTGCCTTTTCCCTTCTCCAGATGAAACGTGACTAAATATTCATATTCACTGACACTGACAATAAAATTTAGGTGTACATCCAAGAAGGTCAATGACAGAAATAAAATACCCTCATATGCCAAGATATTAATAGCAACATTTTGTGGCATCCAAGAACTAGAAACAAAATAGATGCCAATTGATTGGGGAATAGTGGAACAAGCCTTCATGTGACTATGCTGATGATAAAGCAAAGCAATAGTCCATGCACTCTGCAGAAGAGATCACAGTATAAGGGGCCCCTGGGTTTATTGCTGGGGTAAAGCACAATAATTGAATTTCAAAGCTGGAAGGGACTTCAGAAATCATAAATTACGATCTCTATCTGGACATATATTTCCTTTACAACATTCTCTCACACCCCCCAAATGGCTATCTAGCATGCACTTGAAGACCTCTAGTGAGGTTCCTCCCTTTTTTAACAGTTTTAATTGCTCAGAGTTTTTCCTGACATTGAGCCAAAGTCCACCTCTTTGGAATTCATTCATTTCTCATACTTACACTCTCTGGGTTCTTGGCCTTTAAAAACACAAGTTTAACCATTTCCCCACATTGATAGACACTAACATACTTAAAAATAGATATCATATACCCCCTGAGTCTTTCCTTCTTTAGGCCAAACATCTCCAGCTCCTCTAACCAATCTCTATATGTCATGACCATTTGTGTCTAATCACCAGGAAAATACTTCTGCTACTATCTTTTCTAAATCCTGGTGCCCTGAACTTCACACAGTTCTCCAGATGTGACCTGACCAGGATATAATACAGAGGCTCTATCTCCATATTTCTTTAACCCATGCCTCTCTTAATAAACCATTTCCCCAAATAATTTTATTTTTTCTATCTGCCATGTCACATTGTTGACCAATATTACTAAATCTCTGATATCTTTATCAAAGGAACTAGCCACATTTCTCAATTTGGTATTAGTGAAGTTGATTTTTGGGACCCAAGTATAAGATTTTACATTTGAACCTATTTAATTTCATCTTATTAGATTCAGCCCAGTGTTCCAGACCAGCGCTTCTTAAACTGTGGGTCTTGACCCCATCACAACTCACAGATTAAAAAGCACTGAATGGGTAGTGAATGGAAAAAGTTTAAGAAGTCCTGTTCGAGACAATGATAAGGTCTTTTTTAATCTGACTCTATTAGAGTCAGCATATCAATGTGTTAGTTATCCCTCTCCCTTTGGGTCATTTATATACATATATTCCACCTGTATATGTATCTCAATCATTTATTTATTTGGACTACACTTGTGGTTGTCCTGTTATAGGGAACTCCCATTTAGAAATAACCTCTGACAGTGAAGACTGGCAATTGATCTGCATTTTTTTTAGACTCAAGAGAGTTGCCCAAAGCACAGCGCAGAGAGGTTTAAAGGGTCACATAGGCAGTATATGTCACAGGCAGGTCTTTCTGACCTAGGTCTTTCTTATTCCAAGGCCAGTGTTCTATCCACTACCCTATACTGCCTCACCAAGTCACTGATAAAGATATAAACAGCACAAGGTCGGAGAAATATATCCACAATTAGAAATATGATTATCCAGTTAGATCTACCTACTACCTATTTCCTTGCAGCTAATCTACAGTTAGTCTCCTTGTCTTTCCCTTTGGCTCTCATTTAGATAAGAGTTATTATTCTTTAGACTATGCCTTAGACTTACAATGGCACCCAGTATTTGCAGTTGGTAGAATATTTGGGGATAATCAGACAATATTCCTTTAAAGACCAGAGAAGGAAGTTTCCTGAGGGACTCTGGAGATCATGAAAAGAAGAGTCAGGTTCAATTGTCTTTGAGTCCATCTCACCCGGAACTTATCACTCCTGCTTGTTTGGTGTTTGAATCTGGCCTGCCACTTTAGACTTTTCTCTTTGAATCTCTCACTTGGCTTTGCTGATTAGAACCCTCTCTGACCTTTGTGCCGTCGACTTGGCAGTTTTAATATCTACTAGCCATCACATGCCAATCCCTGCCCCTGTTTTTTTCGACCTATGATCCACTTCCATTTTAAAAGTATGCCTGCCCTGGTGGAAGAGTTTGCCATCAGGGAGACCATGCCACACAGTGGCTGCTTTTCACCATCCTAACTGATACCAATACCAATCAATTTTTAAAGATTTCCAAACCCAAGTTAGTGGATCGGTTGATTGGATCGTTTAGATCCAATTCCCTTCAACATATATTAACAGAAGACTTACAGTGTGCTAGGCACTGTGCTAGGTGTGGCAAAGGTGAAAAATCGATTCTGTTTAGGAGTTTATAATCCAACAGGAATAAGATGAGGGATACACAAGTGAATAGTCACATTACATTATGCTTTACTTACATCAATCCTGTGAGGTAGCTAATAAAAAGTATTATTGTTCCCATTTTATAGATGAGGAAACTGAAGCATGAAGAGATTAAAATAACTTGTCCACTATCACACAGTGAGAGACTTGAGAATTAAACACAGGGCTTTTGCCTCCAAGACCAACGCTTACTCGTCCACACCATGCTGTCTCAAGGTTCTTTGTGATCATGAAAAAGGAGAAATCCAAACAAAGCACTCTTCATGGTATTTGAGGAGGGAGAGGTCACTGTGAACATGGTGAAGACTTTATGGAAGCTTCTGTGCTAGGTTTGGAAAAAAAAGGTAAGAGTAATGAAGGGGGAAGGCAACAGAATGCACTCTAGGTACAAATGATGGCCTGAATGATTGTAGAGGGGAGACAGTACACAGAACATGTGGTCAGCGAACAGCTGCTATGCCAGTTTTCCTATAATGTAGAATCTTTAAGAGCGGCGTTATAATAAGAGGGAGTAGGGTATAGATGAAGAGACATTGGAATCTAGGCCAAGAAGACCTGGATTTACATCTTACCTTGGACCCTTACTTGCTGTGTGACCCTAAACAAGTCACCTAAGTTTTATGGGTCTCAGTTTCTTCATCTAGAAAATGAGAGGGTTCAATTCAAGATCTCTCCCAGTTCTAAATCTAAGATCTTATAATCTGACTATAAGTTCTGCCTCTCAGGAACAATTGTCTTTACTTCAGGGAAAGTCTTTATACCAGGACACGTAATATTTATTCATTCTTAATTTTGAGGAATAGCATGGCATATTGGATAGTGCACTGGACTTGGAATCGGAGAGACCTAAGTTTGAATCCCACCCTAGACACTTACTAACTGTGTAACCTTGGACAAGTCACTTAACCTCTCTCAGTCTCAGTTCCCTCATCTGTGAAATGAGGGTAATGATGGTACCTATGAGGATCAAATGAGATAACATGTGTGACTTGCATTCATGAAATACATCAAGATTTATGAAGTCTTTTTTTTCATAACAGGTCCATGAGATAGGCAGCACAATTATAATTACCCTAATCTTACAAAAGAAGGAAAACAAATGGAGAGGGGAAATGTCATACACATAATAAAGAACTTGGCCAAGACTAGAACCTAGATTTTCTGCTGCCAGATCCAGAATTTTCCCATTATGTCACTTTGGGAATGAATGGTGCAGCCACACCATAGAAGCCTTTAAGTATTAGGCTAAGGAGTTTGCATTTCATTCTAGCTTCAGGAGAGACACATGTCAACTTTTTGAGCAGGGAAGTGACATTGTCAGATCTGTGTATTAAGAATATTATTTTGGCAGCTCCGTGAAAGATAGAAGGAAGAGGAGAAGTACTGGAAGCAAGGGTAAGGAGAGGGAACAAGCACTCCAGAGCTCATGCAGCCCTTTGACCTGGGTACCCCCTTGCCACTCCTTTCTCCTTACCTAGAACAGCACCATCTAAACATGACTTTGAGGCTTTCTCTCTCTTTCTCTCTCTCTCTCTCTCTCTCTCTCTCTCTCTCTCTCTCTCTCTCTCTCTCTCTCTCTCTCCCTCCCTCCCTCCCTCTCTCTCTCTCTCTCTCTCTCTCTGTCTCTCTCTCTCCTCCTCCCCTCCCCCTTTCTCTCTCTCAGTTCTCAGTCCATTCAGTTTTGGAACTCCATCCTGGTGCTGAAGTGTCCTGTTTTAGATATGAATGCAATCTCTTCTAAATCGCTTTTCGTTCATCTTCTCTTCCATCCACCTATCCTTCAGAGGCATCTTGCATGCATCACTACATGTCCCTATCTTGGCCTGGAATTAATAACAGTGTTGGTACTGCCGTTGTTTCTAGGAGGGGCATAAAGTCTGACCTTTGTCTCTACTTACTGTCTTTATCGCTCTTCATATCGGTTCCCTTACTTGGCTGTTGTCCAGTCATTTTTCAACTATATCCGATTCTTCATGACCCCATTTGGGATTTTCTTGGCAGAGATACTGGAGTGGTTTGCCATTTCCTTCTCCAGCTCATTTTACAGATGAGGAAACTATGAAAAACAGGGTTAGGCTACTTGCTCAGGGTCACACAGCCAGTAAGTGTCTGAGGTTAGATTTGAACTCAGGAAATCTTCCTGAATCTAGGCCTGGCACTCTAGCCATTGTACCACCTCGCTGGCCAATGCTCTTCTCTATTTGTGCTATTTGCCCTGTAAGAGTGTCAATTCCTAGAAAGTAAATGTTATTCTGATGCTGTATTTATATCCCACCTAATATAGTAATGGGCACATTGTAGATATTCAATAAATGCTTTTTTCATTCATTCATTCATTCATTCATTCATTCATTCATTCATTCACTGCAGGCAATGAGCTACCTCATCTGTAAAATGGGTAAATGATAACCACAGTTCCTACCTTGTAGAGATGTTTTGAAACTTAAATGCTGTAACCATAATAATACATATCCTTTTGCAAACTTTACAGTGCTATGTAAATGTCAGTTGTTATTACCACAGAATTTTCCAATCTATTGCCAAGATGTGTTGGTTTTACTTTTGCAACATCTCTTTAATAGACCCCTTTCTCTTTTCTGATATAGCCCTGGACTATTGAATAACTTGCTCATGGTTCTGCTTGCCTCAAGTCTCTCCCCACTTCATTCCATCCTCCATTGAGCCTCCACAGTGATTTTCCTAAAGCACAAGCCCAACCACTCCTATTGCACAAACTCCAGTGGCCCCCTGTCTAGGATTTAACCAGGATCCAATGCAAAATCTTCCGTTTGGCCTTCAAAGCTATTCATAAATTGGTTCCCTCAACTCCCACCCTTCCAGTCTTCTTCCACCTTATTCTCCGCCATGTTATACTCTTCCATCCAGTGACACTGGCCTCCCGCTTGTTATCTGAACAAGACACTCTGTGTCTTGGCTCTAGTCATTTTCTCTGGTTGTTCTCCCATGCCTGGGGCTGCTCTTCCTCCTCATCTCCACCTCCTCATTTCCCTGCCTACTTTCAAGGCTCTGGAAACATTCTGTCTTCTATAGGAAGCTTCTCCCAACCCCTTTAAATTGTAGTGACTTCCATCTTTTAATAATTTCCTAGTTATCCTCTCTATAATTTGTTGATATGTGTTTGTTTGTTTGCTTCCTCCCCCATTGTGAGCTTCATGAGGACAAGGATTGTCTTTTGCTTCTTTTGTATCTCCAGGGCTTAGCACTGTGCCTGGCACACAGTAGGTCCTCAACAAATACTATATGGATCAACTCACTTATATACTGGAAAGGGATTTAGTGTCAGGGAGCCTCTCTTTTTTACCAATAAGAAAACTGAGACCAACAGAAGTTAGTGAATTACTGAAGGTCACACAGCTAGCCTGTGGCAAAGCAAAGGCTCAAACTAATGGCCCTCAACCCAGTCAAAGGCTCTTACTACTCTATTTTTTGGTTTCACCCAGTTCCTCAGGCCCTTTTTCTAATTGTTTCATCTCCTCCCCCCCTTCCCTTTTTGATGTGCAAATAAAAAAGAAGCTTTGATAGATACTAGAATTGCCTGAACAATTCTTTCCTTCTTCCACTGTCCAGTTCTTTGCTCTTTCAAGTCATAAAACTATGAATCATCAGCTTCCCGTTCTACCACCACCAAGGGATTCTTTTTTTTTTTAAACTAGGATGAAGAAGCAAGGAAGCAAATAGGCATAAATACCTCCAGCCATAAAAGTGAAATAAATCAATATCACTTCTCTGCAGCCAGAGATGCTCAATAGGCAAAGATCACTGCCAGATTGTAAAAAATGTGTTTAGCAGGCGGTTGGGGCAAGTTTAAGCTGCAGAAATGATTAGTAGACTGCTCCTCTCATCTTAGAATTAAATAACATTTTCTTGAGAGCAAGGTGATGAATAGAAACCCACCTGTGTGGGCAACGAAAAGGCCTTTTCTCTGTTCTCTTACAAAGGTCCATTGCTATAGTTGGGGCCATGGGCCAGTATTGATTCCTCCTGGATGCAACAAGCATGGCAAGACCCTCCCTTTGACAAAGGCTGCCCAGGACTATTATAGGAGTCATTTCATCATTCCTTAAAACAGCCCTGAATCTCTGATGCTCTTGCCTGCCTGTGCAAACCTACCTTTTTCTGCAGAGGATGTCTGGGACATCATCCCTTGCAGGGTAGATGGAGGTCAACTACTATTTGCAAGTTTCAAGCAGATTTCTTTCTAGTTCCCATTCATAACCTGACTCCAACCTACCTTTCTGGCCTTATTTCACATTGCTTCCCTTAAATATGGAGATTCCCCAAGACTCTGTCCTAGGCCCTTTTCTCTTCTTTCCAGTGGTGTTCTTATCTGCTTTCATGATTGTCTCTATGCCTATGATTTCCTTATCGACATATCTGGTCCTGGCGTCTGATTAGAGATTTACTCCCATACCAACAATAGTCTTATTATTAGACATTTTCAAATGGATTTTTGAGAGACATATCAAATTCACCACATTGAATGTTGAACTCCTAATCTTTGCCCCCAAACTCTTCCCTCTTCCAAATTTTCCAGATTCTGTTAAAATTCTTCCTTAACCTCTTAGGTTTATCATCTTGTTTTTCTCATCTCTTCACTCTCCTGTGCCCCAATTAGCCAATCAGTTGTATAATCTTTCTGTTTTTACCTCTACAACATCTGTTACATGCACCCCCTCCCCTTGACTACTCACATTAGCTACCAGCTTAGTTCAGACCCTCATTACCTTTTTGCTTCCTAATTGTTCTCCCGGCTTGAAGTGTTTCCCCATATCAATCCATCCTACATGATGCTGCCAAAATAATTTCCCTTAAGTACAGATCTAGCCATGTCACCCTCCTACTCAGTCAACCACTGTGGTGATTCTCTAAGCCTCTAGGATCAATATAAACTCATCTGTTTAGCTTTTCTAGCCTTTCTCTACCTGGCCCCAAACTACCTTTCTCTCCTCATTGGACAGTACTTTTCTTCTTGAACTTTGCAATGAAACCAAACTGGACTCTTTGTTCCTTGCATACAGTGCTCCAGCAGCTCTCTCTGTGGCTTTGCACTGACCATCTCCCATGCACTCCCTCCTTCCCTCTCTCTGCCTCAAGGAATTCCATTAGCCCTTTAAGATTGGACTTAAGCAACACTTCCTTCACAGAGCCTTTGCTGGTCTCCTCAGCTGCTAGCTTTTCCTCTCCCAGACTATCTTGAATTGAATACGTTGGTTTTTATATTTTTTATTCTTTTTCTGTATGTATTTACTTGTGCCCTTGCTATTCCCCCCCATTAGAGTATACGCTCCTAGCAATTGATAGTTGTATCCCCAGACCCTAGCACAGTGCTTTGCATAAAGTAGGTGCTTAAGAAATACTTTTAAAAAATTATCTCATTTGATCCTCAAAACAACCCTGGGAAATAGGCACTACTGTTACCCCATTTTATAGTTGAGGAAACTCAAGTAGACAGATGCTAAATCATTTGCTCAGAGTCATACACAGAAAGTGTCTCAGGCAGAATGTGAACTCAGGTCTTCCTTGACTACAGGTCCAGAGCTGCCCACTGGGCTATTTAACTGCCTAAAGATCTACTTGTTGATTAATTGATTGGTTACTCCCCATCATCTAAACCACAATCCAACCAAAGGTGCTCCCTTATTCTCGTTGTTTCTTACTGTACTCATTACTCCATGTCTCATCTCCATGCTGTTTCCCATATGGGGGATGTATTCTCTTCTCACCAATGACTCTTAAAATCAAGCCTCAACTCAAGCCTCCCCCTCTAGTGAGACCTTTCCTAAACCTCCCAGGTGCTAGTCACTAGCAAAATAATTTTATGGTTGGCGGTCACCACAACATGAGGAACTGTATTAAAGGGTCGATGCATTAGGAAGGTTGAGAACCACTGTGCTAGTACCTTCTCCACCCAAAATAAAAAGACAAAACCAACACTGACTCTGTCTTTGTCTGATAAACTTTGTAGGTATTTGCATACGTACATGCTGTCTCTCTGATAGAATGAATGTAAGGTACTGGAGGGCAGGGATTATTTCACTTCCATCCTCAGCATCTAGCATACATGATGGGTACTTATTGTTTGCTGACTGACTTAGTTAATCTTTGACCTTTCTCCTATATATCTCTACAGTACTTCTTATGCAGGTCACTCAGAATACATTGCTTCTTTGGTACAAAGAAAAGTTGGTTGAGCAGAGAGGAAGGAAGTCTGCCGTCAGATGACTGGGTTTTCAATCTCAGCTCTGCTGCTGATTACCTGTGTGACCTAAGGCAAGTCACTTGACCTTTACGAGTTTCATTTTCCTCATCTGTAAGATGAGATTTGAAGAGATGATTTCTAAGTTCTCTCTCAGCTATAAATTCTATAATCAAGCTACTGTCCTGTACCTTCCCTCCCCCTTTCAACAAAACTCCTGGAAAAAGCTTCTATACCTGTGGCTTTCACATTTCTCTTCTCATTCAACCTTCTCTCTCTAACCCTTTGCCATCTGGCTCTTGAGCCCATTGCTCAACTGAAGCTACTCTCTCCAAAGTGATCAGTGTTCTTATAATCTCAAGATTTGATGGTCTTCAATCAGTCTGCATCCTTCCCAATTTTCTTGCTATATTTTATATTATTGATCAAACTCTCCTCCAAAATACTCTCTCCTTTCTTACTTTTTATATTTTTTGGTCACACTGCTTTCTCTTAGTTCTTCTCTTGTGTTTGACTACTGTTAACATCTTCCTAATGGTAGTTACTCACCAAGGATCTGTCCTACAACCTCTATCTCTATGATTTCTCCTTCTACATTCTCTTTCTTGGTAACCTTGTCAGCTCCCATGGATTTAACTATAATCTCTATGCAAATGATTCTCAGATCTATTTATCTAGCCAAAGTCTACTCTGCCCTTTAGGCCTGCTTCGCTAATTGCCTTTTGGACACTTCAAGCTCAGCATGTTCAGAAATGATTTCTTTATCTTTTCCCCAAGTCCCTTCCCACATTCAGAATTCCTTATTTCTGTCAAAGGCCTCACCATCCTTCTAAGTCTTTCATTCTTCTATCACCTTAAATACCTATTTGGTTGCCAGATATTGCCCTTTCAACCCCAACATTTCCAAAACCGAATTTTACTATTCCTCTTTTAACACTTCCCTTCACAAAACTGCTCTGCTACCCAAGTGTACCACTATCCTTCCATTTACTCAGATTTGTGATTTTAGTGTCATCCTTAATTCCTTATTCACAGTCATCCCACATATCCAGTCTGTGGCCAAATCTTGTGATTTCTATCTTCACATCTTTTTCATATGTATATATATATATATATATATATATATATATATATATATATATATATATATATATATATATATATATACACACACACACACACACACACACACACACACACACACACACACACACACACACACTCATACACACATGTATATGGACATGCATATAGGCATGCATAAATATGTGTATATCATGGATTGCACATATGATAATACGTATATATATGCAATGGTGCACAATACACAGAACACATGCATGATTATATAAACATGCATACATGTATAGACATACATGTATGTGCACATACATGTATGTGTACACATATGCACACATACATAATATCCCCCTCAGATCCACCATGCTTCTGTAGGTTCTTGTCACCTTTTGTCTGGACTATTGCTGTGGTCTTCTGATTGGTCTCCCTACCTTAAGTCTCTCCGCACTCCAGGCTATCTCTTTACTTGTTCACTTAAGTGCACTCCTGAGTCCTCCATGACCTACAGTATCTCCTCATTACCTTCAGAATCAAATATGAAGTCATCCATTTGTCTTTTAAAGCCCTCCCCAACCTGGTCCCTTCCTATTTTCCAAGATATGTTCGATGAAATAGTGACACTAGTCATAATGTTCTGTCTCCCATCTCAGTGTCTTTGCTCTGCCTCTCTCCCATGCTTTGAATGCACTCTCTTTTCTCTTCTACATCATATGATCCCTCCTCCTTTCCTCTCTCCCTCCTTTCCTTTCTTCCTCCCTCCCTCCCTCCCTCTCTTCCTTCCTTCCTTCCTTCCTTCCTTCCTTCCTTCCTTCCTCCCTTCCTCCCTCTCTCCCCTCCTTTCTTCCTTCCTTCTTTCCTCCCTCCCTCCTTTTCTTCCTTCCTTCCTTCCCTTCTTCTGCTGAGATTGCTCAGCACCATCTTCAGAGTGAAGCCTTTCTTAATTCCCCCCAGCTACAAGGGTCTTCCCTCAAACTCCATTGTATTTTTAACTACTTTTTATTTATTTGTACCTTTTCTCTTTATATTAATTCTGTTGTGAATAGAGCAATTATTAAACATTTGCTATGCACCAGTCCTAGGGATAAAGAAAGAAATTAAATAATCTCTGCCCTTAAGGAGCTTATATTTGAATAGAAGAGAAAACATGTGTAAATTGTATGTTTATATGTATATTTGAATGCATATGCATATTATATACAAAATGAATAGATGTGGTTATAGCCCAGGAAAGGATTCAGGCAGAAAGCGATACTTGAGCTGAGTTTTGAAGGAAATCAGGGATTCCAAGAGGCACAGGTAAGGAAAGAGAATATTCTAAGCATGGGTGATAGCCGATGCAAAGGCCCAAGAAATGGAAGATGGCAAATCATTTGTTCCAAACAGTGAATAGTCCAGTATGGTTGAATCAAAAAGTATGTGAAGGGAATTAATGTGTAAGAAGAACAGAAATGTATTCTGAAAAGTATTACATGTCCAAGAGAGGAGTTGATTCTTGATTTTTTTGTCAATTACTTTCCACTAGAGTTTATTGAATATATGAGAGGGAGAAACACAATCAGACCTGAATTTAGGAAATTCCTTTGGTGACTATGTGAAGAATAGATGGAGTTGGGGGGACATTTGAAGCTAGGCAATCAAATGAGAAGGCAATTGGAGTAGCCCAGGCAAAACAACAGATTTGGTCAAGAATTTGAACACACCAATATTCTAGGGACTATTGGGTCAGTTGTGAGTATTTGTTAGAGTTGTACTTGATATTTAACATGAAAGCATAAACACTAACAACAAAAGCCAGGCATTTATGTTATCTATTAATAGACTATTTCTTCTTACACATAAATCTTGTTAAAGTACTTTTTTGATCAGAAATCATCAGTGGCTCCCTATTGCCTCCTGAATAACGTTCATACTGCTTTGACTGAAATTCAAGGTCCTCCACAATCTAGACTCCTTCTGCATTTCCAGACTTCTTACACATTAACTGCCCCTCCTTTTCAGAATTATCTAATATTATTTTAAACATCCTATGCTTCAATCAAAATCATCCACTCTGTAGAACTGTATACTGTGTGCTCTCCCCACTCCATATCTTTGTCCACGTTTCTTCCCATGCCTGCAATGCTCTCTGTACTCACTCTGGTACAAAGGCAGGAAAAAACCACACTAATATAGTAATTATAAACAGAAATTAAATGCAAAAGTGGCATCAACAATATATTAAGATAAAAATACAGTTTTTTGGGCATCTATTCTGAGTTTACTTATCTAATTAAAAGTCACTTTCCCCACAAAATTTTTCCTGATCCTCTCCCCAAACAATCTTGTTTTCATTTTGTAAATATTGTTTTATACTTGGTTTCATCTGTTAGAATGTAAGCTCTTTGAGGGCAGGGGCTGTTTCACTTTTGCCTTTATCTTCTCAGTTCTTAGCAGAGCACTTAGTAAATTTTAAGCAAATGCCTGTGCATTGATTGATTGCTTCCACTTGGTTCCCCTCCCTTTTCTATCTGCATTTTGGATTTTTTCTTTTACTGCTCATTAGTACTTCTAAAATGAGGGGAAACAGAACTCAAATCATCCAATTTGGCTGTACTTTTTTATTTTAGAAGATTGACTGGAGAAGTAATTTGAAAGTAATGGTTTAAACAAAGATTAGGGATTATTTATGGATTAGCACAGATTACAGACTTTACACTTTACCATCAAAGCTCTGTAAACATGTTTCAAAGAAAATATTCATAGCATGAAAAAGTTTGACAGTGGTGTCTCCTTCAATTCAATGAATATTTATCAAGTACTTTCTATATACAAGGAGCATATTAGGGTGCTGGTGGACTACTTTGATCAATAAAATGTAGTCCCTGGCTTCAAGGAACATTCAAGTCCATAAAAGGAGAGGGGATAGGTACATAGAATATGTGTGTGATGTAGCAAAACAGGAAAAATACAGAGGAATTGGACAACCAGAGTGATAGGAGAATTCAGCAAGGTGATCAAGGAGAGGTTAAAGAAGAATTGACATTTGAGTTAGATGTTGAAGGAAGAGTAGGATTTGAAAAGAAGGAGATCCAAGGGAAGGGAATCCCAATCAATCAATCTTTAAACAAGCATTTGTTCTTAAATGATGACTGTGTCATGAATTGTCCTAGGTGCTAAGGATACAGAGTAAAAATAGTAAAGACAGTCTGCTTTCAAAAAGCTTAAATTTATTTATTTATTTTTAAATTAACTTTTGTGTTTGTTTTTAGTTTATACCATTCATTTCTACAAGATTTTGAGTTATTTTCTCCCCGTCTTTCCCCTACCCCCTCAGCCCCCATGCCAAAACAGTGATCCCACTGTATACCCTCTCCCCCAGTCTGCTCTCTCCTATATCCTCTGCCATTTCCCCTCTGACTTTCTGGTAGCGCAAGATGGTTCTTCCTACCCCAGTGCCTGTATATCTTATTTCCCAGTTGCATGTAAATAATAATAATAATATTTTAAAAAACATTTCATTTTAAAACTTTAAATTCCAGATTCTTTCTCTTCCTCCTCATCTCCCACCCTTACTGGGAAGATAAGCAATTCAATATGGGTTGTACATGTGTAGTTGTGCAAAACATTTCCATAGTGGATATATTGTGAAAGACTGACTGTATTCCCCTCCATCCTATCCACCCCCCCCCCGACTTGTTCTATTCTCTACTATGTCCCTGTCTCTTTACAAAAGTATGTACTTCTAGCTACCCTCCCCCCCAAACTGCCCTCCCCTCCATCATCCTCCTTCTCACCCCCTTCCCCCCTACTCTCCTGTAGGGCAAGATACCCAATTCAAAGTGTATGTCATTCCCTCTCTAAGCCAAATTCAATGAGAGTGAGGTTGACCCATTCCCTTTTGTCTTCCTGTTCTTCTCCTCCATTGTACCAGTAATCCCTTGCCTCTTCTATATGAGATAACTTACTCCATTTTGTCTCTCCCCATCTCCTCTCATTACATTCCTCTCTCCTCTCTAAATTTTACCTTTTAAAAATCATTTCTTCCTATTCAGTTGATCCTGTGCCCTCTGTCTATGTACACCTGTACACATATATACACAAACTCACATATATATTCATACACATATGTATGTATACATATATGTATACATTTATATTCTCTTCAACTATCCTTATACTGAAAAAAATTCCATAAATTATAATTATTGTTTTTCCATGTAGGCATGTAAATAGTTCAACTTAGATAAGTTCCTTATAATTTCTTTTCCCTGCTTACCTTCTCATGCTTCTCTTGCTTCTCGTATTTGAATGTCAAATTTTCTATTCAGTTCTGGTGTTTTCATCAAGAATGCTTGAAAGTCCTCCACCTCATTGAATGACTATATATTTCCCCTGAAACATTACACTTAGTTTTGCTGGGTAGGTGATTCTTGGTTTTAATCCTAGTTCCTTTGATATCCAGAATATCATATTCCAAGTGCTTGGATTCCTTAAAGTAGATGCTGCTAGATCCTGTGTTATCCTGATTATGTTTCCACAATATTCAAATTGTTTCTTCTTGGCTGCTTGTAACATTTTCTCCTTGGTCTGGGAACTCTAGAAGTTCACTATAATATTCCTAGCAATTTTCTTTTGGGGATCTTTTTCAAGAGACAATTGACGAATTCTTTCCATTTCTATTTTGCCCTCTGGTTTTAAAATATCAGGGAAATTTCCCTTGAGGATTTCTTGAAGGATGATTTCTAGGTTCTTTTTTTTTTTAAATTTTATTTTAGTTTGCATCATTCATTTCCACAAGATTATGAGTTACATATTTTCTCCCCCTCTTTCCCCCACCCCGCACCCCAAAACAGCCATCCCAGTGTGCCCCGCCTCCCCCAGTCTGTAATCTCCTATGTCACTTTTCGGTAAGGCAGGATGGATCTCCCAACCACAGTGCCTGTGTATCTCAAGTTCCAGTTGGATGTAGTCAATAATAATAATAACAATAATTGCATATATATAGATAGATAGATAGATAGATAGATATACATTCATAACATTTGATTGTGGAACTCCAGATTCCAGATTCTTTCTCCTCCTCCCTCACCACCCATCCCCACTGGAAGGACAAGCAATCAAATACAGCCTGAACATGTGAAATTACGCAGAACCTCTCC
>CM053584.1:59085022-59116219 GCA_028627135.1 Pseudochirops cupreus | reverse complement strand
AAGAAGGAATCTAGGGTTTGGGAGCTGTTCTTACTTTGCTTTTTATGCTTATTCTTACTCATGGTTGTTCAGTCCTTGATTTTTTTTTAAATCTCTGTGGGGCTCTGCTTCCAGAAGGGAATGCTCTGTCCCAAATCGCTGGGGTCCTCCCGGCTGCTGTAGCTCTCAGGAAGGTGCTGGGACCCTTCCTGCTTACTTCTGGCTGACTGGATAGCAAAGACTCCAGAACCAAAAGCCCAAGACCGCGATCTGGATCCAGGCCGCTCAACGCGAGAGCACTGGCCTCAGAACAATCGCTTAGTCCCCCTGCTGTCTGCAGGCTGTGGGCGGAAGCTGCAACACGGAGGCGGGTCCAAAACCTCTGACTTTCACTTTTCTGCTCTGGAGGCCTTCCAGCAGGACTGCTCTCCTCCCAAATTGGCAAGTCCCACTGAGCTGCTCACAGCTGCCGCTAATCCGCTCACCAAAGAGGCTCCTCTGCTCCTCCCATCCAGCTGCCCCCGGGGCACAGCTGCGGCTTCAGGCCAGGCTGGTTTCAGTTTGCAGTGGTGATATGGTTCCTTGTAGCCGAGCTGACTTTAGTGGGAAGTATCTTTGTGTGCATTTTGGAGTTCTGGGATTGGTTTAGAGTCCTATTTTATGGGTATTTTGGGGTGGCTATGTGAGAGCTGCGATATGTTGCTGCTGCTATGCTGCTATCTTGGCTCCGCCCCTTGGTTCTTTTTTTGATCCTGGCTTTCAGGTAGTCCAATAATTTTTAAATTGTGTCTCCTGGATCTATTTTCCAGGTCAGTGGTTTTTCCAATGAGATATTTCACATTGTCTTCTTCTCTTTTTTCATTTGTTTGGTTCTCTTTAATAGTATCTTGATTTCTCATAACGTCATTAGCTTCCATTTCCTGTAATCTAATTCTGAAGGAATTATTCTCTTCAGTGAGCTTTTGAGATTCTTTTTCCATCTGGCAAATTTTGCTTTTTAAGGCATTCTTCTCCTCATTGGCTTTTTGGGCCTCTTTAGCCATTTGAGTTAGTCTATTTTCTTCAGTCAGGGTGTTGACTCTCTTTTCATAATTTTCTTGCATCATTCTCATTTCTCTTCCTAATTTTTCCTCCACTTTTCTTATTTTGTTTTCAAAATCCTTCTTAAGCTCCTCTATGGCCTGTAATCAGTTCATATTTTCCTTGGAACATTTTGGTGCAGGAGTTCTGACTGTGTTGTCTTCCTCCCATTCCATGCTTTGATCCTTTTTGTTCCCCCAAAAGCAATCTAAAGTTGGATAGCTGTGCTTGCTTTGCTTCCTTTGCTTGCTCATGTTGGCAGTCAATTACTTGACTTTTGAGCTCTTTGCCTCAGTGGAACTTTGCTTCAGGAGAGCTTTGTTTCAAATCCCTGGGATTTTCACAGCTGCTGGAGCTATTAGGAGGGTGCTGTCTCTACAGCCCCTGCCAGCTTTGGCTCACTGGTCACACACCTCAGAACGACCACCCAAGACCATGATCTTGATCCAGGCAGGTTAAAGCTTAGCCTCTGAATTGTTGCTTTGCCCTCCTATTATCTGCAGGCCAGGAGCTCTGAAGCAGCCACATGAAGGCAGCTGCAGGGTTGCTACTTCTGACACTTCTGGCTCTAGGGGCAGAGGGCTGGACCCACTCCTCTGTGCCCCCCCAGTCTAAGAGAGTTCCACTGACCTTCTACTTTGTCGTTGCCATTTATGCTTTGATAATTCTGGAAACCACCGTAGCTTCTGGTGATCCACTCTCCTGAATGCTCCAGCTGTGGCTGGTCTAGGCCACCCTGGCACTAAAACTGTGGGCTCACCTGGGGCTGGGCTTGGCTCCCAGCTCACCCTTCCTGTCTGCCTGCTGGGCTGCCTTCAGTGGGGGATTTGTTTCTCTCTGTCGCTTTGTGGGTTCTGTAGCTCTAAAATTTGTTTAGAGTCATATTTTATAGGTATTTGAGGTGGTTATGGGGGGAACCACACAGTTTTCCTGCTTCTTTGCCGTCATCTTGACTCTGCCCCCTCAAGAAGCTCACATTTAATTAGAAAGTAAATAACATGTTTATAGTTAAATGAATATAGAAAATATACAAAATAAATATGTAATGACTTGGGGAGTACTGATAGCTAGGACAATCATGAATGATCTTTTCAAGTAGGTGGTACTTGATCTGAGTTTTAAACAGTGTTAGGTATTCTAGGAGGCTAAGGAGAGAAGGCAGAGCATTTGCAAATTGTTGAATTTATTCACAGCCCCACCAATATTAGTATGTCTCTATCTTCATATGTTCATTGTTGCCTTTTCCAATTTTCTGGGTATGAGGTAAAACTTCAGTTGTTTTATTTTATATCTCTCTTATTATTACTGATTTGAGCAATTTTTCAAATGGTTATTGATAGTTTGCAACAACGTTTTCTGAAAACTACTTTTGGTCTCATACATTCATGAAAATTTCCTATATATCATGGACGTCAGATGTTTGTCAGAGATATTTGTTGCTAATATTTTCTCCAAAATTGATAATTTCTCTTCTTAGCCTAGCTGCATTGATTTTGTTCTTGCAAAAGTTTTAAAATTTTATGTAGTTGAAGTGAATTATTTTCTCTTTTATGCTTACTAAAATCCTTTGGTTAAGAATTATGACCTTAGTGGTGCTTGTGAAACACACCTCCTTCCATGCTTTCATTTTAAAATGATGTGGATTTTGTTGTTGTTAAACATTCATTTGTTGTTGAACATATTGTAGTATATGATGCAAATTGCTGACCGAAACCTAGCTTTTGCTCGAGTACTTTGTAGTCTTCTTCCCATAAGTTTATGTTCTTGGATTTATTGAGAATTGCATCACTGAGTTCTTGTTTATGTAATCTATCCGCTGATCTACTTTTGTATTTTTTAAGGACTACCAACTGGATTTAATGATTTTTGTTTATAATATAATTTAAGGCACTGAAGTAGTATGTCTTTTTCATTTCTCCTTTTTAAAAAATTATTTCCCTTGAGATTCTTTTGTTGCTCCATATGAAGTGCAGCTCTGTAAAGTAACCTCTTGGTATTTTGGTTGAAAAGTGTAAATTAATTTATGTAATAATGCCATTTTTATTATAATGATGGAGCTCAAAGATGAGTGCATGAATTATGAATATCACACTAGTTACTTGCTTTCCTTTAATTCTGACAAGAAGGTTTATTTTTTGGTATTGTACTAATATAGTTTGAGTGTTTTGGAAAGTTTACCTCCAGATATCTTGTGCATTTTGTTACTTTGAATGGGATTTCTCTTTTTATCATTAGATTATTTTTGTTTTTGCGTTATTGAAGTGCTCATGGTGTACTTGGATTTATTTTTTATCTTACTATTTAATGAAGCTATTAATTATCTCAATTAGTTTCTTCATTGATTCTCTGGAGTTTTCTAAGTAAACCATCATGCTATCTGCAAGTAGAGATATTTTTATTTCCAATTTGCATATATTTAAGCCTTTGATTTCTTTATTCTGCCATTGCTTTTGCAAACATTTGAAGAACTATATCAAGTAGCAATTGGAAGACAGGCTATTCTTGTGAAAGCTTTCAGTATTTCTCCAGTACAACTAAAACCAATATTTGGCTTTAGAATATGTTTTTATCATATTAAATAAAAATTAAACTTTTGTAAGTATGTTATAGTGGCTATTCTTTTTCTATAAAGGCTGTACTAGATGGCTGCTCAAGTCCCTTCCAGCTCTCAGAAACCCTGTTTTGTGAAAAGGGACTCTCCCATGCCTATGAATTTTAGGGATTTAGAATAAATTAAGACTATAATTTTCCAAAGGCATTTTTTTGTTTTCCTCCTCTCTACCTATTGATATGCTATTTTTTGCTATATAACTACCCTTACTTCACTGGTATTAATCCAAATTTGTTAAAGTGGATATTTTTTGGGGGGGCTGGAATTATATTATGTCTTTTTGCTAGGATTTTTTTTTAAATTGCATCCATAGTCATTAAAGATTGTGGTCTATAGTTCTCTTTCTCTGTTCTGTCTTTCCTCTTCCTCCTTCTCTTCTGCCCTTCCCCACGGGTATTAGTAAGTATTACTCACTATATTTGTTTCATAAAAGGAATTTGTTAGAGTTCTTTCTTTCTCAATTATTTAAAATAATTTTATAGAATAAATATTAATTGATCCCTAAAACTTGTAAATATATTTAGATCTGGTTTATATTTTTCTTTGTATCTCATAGCTTGTTCAGTTTTACTTTCTGAGATCAGATAGCTTAATATTTCTGTTTCTTATTTTAAAATTTTTTGTTATACATATATGTATACAACAGACATCTGTTCCCTTTTTCATTTTTGCTGGCATAAAATTTTTTATAATAATCTCTTAAAATTATTTCCATTTCATATTTATTAGTTATAAATTCACTTTGTTCATCTTTTATTTAGCAATTTGATTTTTGCTTGTGTTTTCTGTAATTGCCATTTTTTGTGTGTTTTCACATGTAAAGGAGGTGTTTTAATGTATCTGGTTCCCCCCGTATTATTTAGACTTCCTCTGTGCCCCAGACCATGATCCATTTTTGTAAAGGTACTATATGATGCTAAGAATATGTATAATCATTAATGTTCTCTTTTAAAAGATTCCATGAGTTTTTCATCTTTGAATTTTCTAACATAATTAGGTGACTTTTGCACAGGTTTTCTTTTCTTTTTTTGTGTGTGAGGCATTTGGGGTTAAGTGACTTGCCTGGGGTCAGACAGCTAGTAAATGTCAAGTGTCTGGTCCGAGATTGTATTTGAATTCACATCTGATGCTCTATAAATTGCACCACCTAGCTGCCCCTTGCACAGGTATTTTTAACCCAAGGTCTATTTTTGTTTTCTTTTTGGAGGAGGGGAAGGCAGTGCAATTGGGGTTAAGTGACTTGCCCAAGGTCACATTACTAGTGAAGTGTTAAGTGTTTGAGGCTAGATTTGAACTCATGTCTCCTGATTCCAAGGCCAGTGCTCTATTCATTGTGCCACCTAGCCACCCCTCCAAGATCTATTCTTAATTCCTTATTGATCTGTGGATAGCCTTCAGTGGGTCTGGAACTGGGATGTGAAAAATTAAGGTTTTTTTTTTGTAATTCTATATATTTTATTTTATATATTTAAAAACATCATTCTGAGACAGAGTTCATAGACTCCACCAAATTGCCAATGGAGTCCATGAAACAAACAAAAAGGTTAAGAACACCTGTCTTAGAGAGAACAATTTCATTAGAGTGATAGACATGGAATTCAAATTACAAAACACTGAGTAATAAGAGAGTTTCGATTGCCTTTCTCCCAACATTACAACCAAATATAGTAGCAGAGCTGGTAACACCTAGTCAATAACATGAGTTTATATAGTAGCAAAGCCAGTAGGTATGTAGCATCTATAGGAAGGTAACCTTACAGAGCTAGTACAGTTGTATGGGAGTAACCAGGAGTGGAAGAGCAAAGGTGGTACTTGTTGATATGGGCTCCTAGGATCATAGATTCAAACCTCAGAAACCATCCACTTCAATGAGTTAGACAATGACCATTTATTAAATGTTTACACGAGCTTGGACAGGCTTTGGGAGATAGTGGAGGATAGAAGGACCTCGTGTGCTGTGGTTCATGGAGTCATGAAGTCAAAAATGACTGAATGACTGAACAACATGGAGACTTTTAGCAAACTCACTTGTTTGCAAAAAGTGACTCAGATTCAGGTAATCTTCTGGGATATGGAGAAAGATGGGACTTCATTGTTTGGAAATTGTATGAGATTTCCTTTACTTAGGTGGGTTTCCGCATATCAATCTGGCACATTAACCTATGGGAAAGCAAGCAGAGAAGTCTTGTACTACATGTCCTTATCTGTATACGTCCTGTGGTTATACTTGATATTGGTACTTTATGAAGTTTGTAGAACCATAGAACTGGAAGGGGCTTTAGAAATAGATTATTTCAATCTAATAATTTTACATGTGAGGAAAGTGTGGATCTGAGAGGTTCAATCATTTGCCTGAGCTAACAGAGCCAGAATTCAAACCTAGTTCTTCTGTCATCATACTCAACAATCTTGCCACAGCATTGTGTGGCCTCTAATCTTCACATCTGCATTATCTAATAAAATCAAAGTAAGTTTTACAATAGCAAAAAATAAAAAACAACAACAATGAAAACTGGAAAAACAGGACATTTGGGAGATGACTGAATAAACAGTGACAAAGTAGAATGCTCTAATGCAGTTCAGAGTGGTAAATTTGAGGAATACAAAAAAATGTGGTTGTTTTTGTCCTCCATTCTCGAAGATGACCAAAATGATATCACTATGCCAGAATCAAGTAGGATTGTGTCCAATCAGACTAATACGAGCTCCAAATGCTTCACCACAGGTTGGGGACAAATAGTCTGTGTGAACATTTGGGATGGATGTTCTAAACTTGGACATCCTATGTTTCCTTTGAGCTGTTTCAATTCTGTTTTGTTCATAGAGCACAGCACCTTTTCTGATGTGTGTACACCATGCTGAGCCATCCTGTGCCGGTATCCCCCATGTCACATAATCAATTCTAAAGTTCTTAAGAGAGACCTTGAAAAGTATATGAAATTATACAAAGTAAAGAAGGAAAAATCAAGTGTAGTTATTAACTATTGTTACTCAAAAAAGAAAATACATCCACAGATTTAGGGGGCAAATATAGACATGAAAAGACTGTAAGGGAATGCAGAGGGAGTAACCGATGACAGATATGTATATGTTGAAGTTCATTTTTTTGAAGGCAAGGTTTAAAAGGTATACTATATTAATTTATTGTTCTTTAAAATGAAATTTGTCTCAATTTATTTTAAAGTTCCTCTTCTAGCCTACTGAGTTATTATCCTATGTAGGTGATAACTTTAGTTTTATTTGTTTCTATGTTATTCTGGCTTGCAGATAAGTGAATTGGTTCAAAAAAAATTGAATGATTCTAATAGCACAATAACTATCATAACATCCCTAGTATTAATGGTTGTTATAGTGTTGATGACAGGTTCTGCCTTCCTGGAGAGGGATGGGGTATGGATAGACAGGGCACTTGAGAAGGGGAGGTGTTCTTCACTCTTCTAGTGAAGGTGAATCTATAATGATGAGGCTTTTCCAAAAAAGCTAATGAGCTCCATCTCTGAGATGGGAATTGTCTGAGACTGTCCAGTCAACCTTGGGAGCTCCAGATGTAACACTCCAGGTGTTTGAGAGTTACAACTGTAAAACTTTCAAGATAAGATGCGTGACATAAAAAAGACAGAGAAAAGTGGGACCATAGCTTGAGGGGGACAGCAGGGCTTAAGGAAAGATTTTTTTTTTCAAATTTTAAGTATTAAGGAGAATTCAGCATGTTTGTAGACAATTAGAGAGGAAATGGTACAGAGATATTGAAGCTATAAAGAGGAAAACAAGTGATTAATTAATACAGGACCTAGGGAACCAGGAGGGGATGGGATCAAGAGCACAGTTGGAGGGATAACATTTGGTGAATAGAGAGGCCAGTCCTTTGTGTAACTTAAAAAAGAGAAAATAGGCAAGGATATAAATAAGTTTTGAGGTATGGGAGATACTCAATATAATCATCATGGAATTTATATGATACTTTAAGGTTCACAAAGCCATACACACATACATACCCACATATACATAATGTATGTACACATGTATATATCTGTATATCCATGCACATATAGGCATATATATGTTTACACACACATGCACATATAGCCTCACAACAAACCTTTGAGGTACTTGCCATTGTTATATAAATTCTCCACATGCAGAAACTGAGGCTGAGAAAGATTAAGTTGAATGACGCCAATCTTAATAAAATTGAAGACAAGGGCATCTACTGAGGGTCTGGGAGAAATGAGGGACTCTTTCTTAGTTGCAATCAGACAATGAATTTGGAATCCTCAGAATTGGGAGATAATCCATTGTCCTTCATTTCCCTAGTCTGAACAGAGAGCTTCCAGGAGGAGTTGGGATTTGAGGATTTTTTAAATGGAATAATTTCCTATTTTCTATATTTTTGTCATTTAGTCATTTTGCAGTTATTTCCAACTCTTCATGACCTCTGTTTGGGATTTTCTCAGCAAAGATACTGGAGCAATTTGCCATTTCCTTCACTAGCTTGAAAAACTGAGGCAAATAGAGTTAAGTGACTTGCCCAGCGTCACCTAGCTGGTAAGTGTCTGAAGCTGGATTTGAGCCCAGGTCTTCCTGACTCCAGACCTGGCATTCTATCCACTATGCCACTTAGCGGCCCATTTTGTACTGCCAACAATATAGAAGAGACTTTGAATTGTGTCTCTAACAGTGAGGATTTATTTACCCTGAACCACTGAACCACCCACACTGTCTTACCCAGTAACAGTTATGTACTGGGGCATATGCTGGAAAGATAGCCAGTTGGGTTTTGGGCTATGATGGGTGATCCTGTAAAAGTGGAGCTAGTTGGCCCACATAGGATCTGACTCCATGGCAAAGTGGGACAATTTCCTCCCTCGTTTCATAATTTTCTGTGCAATCATAGCAAGCTTGTCAAAGTGCCAAGAAGCCACGGTTTGTGGGAACCAGAGCAAGACATCCATCCATTGATTTAAGTGTCTGGCAGTGAATAGGAAATGGGACTGTGGCTACATGTTCTGAGGCCTCTTACTTCATAGAACATCCAGGGTTTCTAAAAGGTCTATGGTGACTGTTGTTGTTGTTTCATATTATTTAAATGAGCAAGTGTCCTAGTTTCATAAGGAAGAGAATTTTTCATCAAATTTATTGCACATCTGTTTAAAGAATATGTGACAACAGTATGCATAAATATCCAATCAAAATATTACAGAATGAGCCAATTTCATGATATTAAAAATGTATGGCAAGGCACAATGTGCTGAAAATGTGAAGTTGCCATGTGCCTTTTCTGCTCCACTTGTGTTGGACTATTTAGCCTCAAATTAAATTTTGTGCAAAAATATACTGGAGGAGAAAGGAGTTAAACTTGACTCTAAACAATTAAGCTGATGGTTGTAAAAGTCTGTCTGTGTAATGTGCCGACATTGCAAATATATTTTTATAGCAACGGGATTTTTTTTTGGGGGGGGGGGTTGTATCTTACACAGATTTTGAAACATTTAAATTATATATGCCATAACATATAATAATGCTTTATGAGTATTGGATAATATCCTAATAGTAGAAAATTTAAAAACTCCTTATACCTAGAAATGTTAGAATGTTCCCTTTAAACATATTACTCTGATTTTTGCTTTAACTGGGTAAACTGAGCTCATGGGAAAGGTCCTCCTGTCATTTCCAATTGATTAGCCTGATATCTACTGAAAGGCAGAGGGAAGACCACCAGACTTTGAATAAGGAGAGACCTGAGTTCAATGAACTTCTCCCTCTAAAATTTACTTGCTCTGTGATTATGAACTACTCGTTTAACCTCTCTGAGCCTCAGTTTCCTTTCCTGTAAAATAGGACAAGACTAAATGCATGAAAAAGCAATTTACAGAATCTAAAGCAGCATATAAATTTCAGTTAACCTTTGCTTTATTGGGAACACCAATGTCATCTTTCCCCTTCAAGAAGGCACTCACAGTATCACCACAGTATACTGATTGAACATCTAGCTGAGCATGATGCAGTATGAGGGCCATGCAAAGTGAACATTCACAGGACTTGCATTCTGCCTGGCCACAGGAACTGGTAGCCTAGCTTTGTTTCTCTATTTCCTTCCTTCCTTTCTTCCTTTCCTTCCTTCCTTTCCTTCCTTCCTTCCCTTCCTTCCTTCCTTCCTTCCTTCCTTCCTTCCTTCCTTCCTTCCTTTTATTCCTTCCTTCCTTCCTTCCTTTTATTCCTTCCTTCTTTCCTTCCTTCCTTCTTTCCTTCCTCCCTTCCCTTCCTTCCATATGTCCTTCCTATTTGTTGTCTTTCATGTGGCTTTTCAGCATGAACATTTACACTTCAGAAAATGGCAAATGCTACACATCAGCTCTCAATTTATTGTTTTGTTGTTTCTAGACTTAAGGAAGTGATGGAGAAAATGTTAATAACACAGATTAAACTTTAACATATGTCATGTGTGGTTTTGGGGAACCAGATGTTAAACATTTGTGTTAAACATACTTAGATTGCACTTAACTTGCTTGGTTACACAAGGGAGCATTCAGATCAATGGGTAGAATCGCAAGGAGGCAGATTTAGGTTCAATGTAAAGAAATACTTCCTAAAAAGTAGAGCTATCCTAAAGTGACTTGGGCTATGTTGGGCATTGGTGTATTCCTCTAACTGTGGGTTTTCAGGGAGAAGCCAGATGAATCTTGCTGGGGATGTTGCAGAATGACTTTTTGGTCAGATATAGGCTAGACTCGATGGCTGTTGGAATACTATGATTCTCTTACCTTTCCTTCCAAATATTTATTGAACATTTACTAAGCAGTTGGGCTATATAAAGATGAATACATAACTCTGATGTCCATTGCTGGGCCCAAGGGGGCCAGTGGTGCTGCAGCTGATTCCTCTCCACAGAGAACCCCTTTGCTCTGCACCCATATATGTGGTCTATACCATGTTCATTCCTGACATAAAATGATAAGGGGGCTAGTCTACCTATTCTCCCATCATTTGGATCATTAAGTCCCACATCCTGGTGTCTGGGAAAAAATGGCTAAAGACTGAGGTTGTTAGGTTGCTTCTAAATCTCCCCAAAGGGGAAGCAAAAAAAGAACTCAATGCATTGTTTAAGTCAGACATAGGTCAGGTGTTTATTTCCTGCATACAGTAGAATTGCTAAACCTAAAAGTACAATTAGAACTACTTAACACAGGATTCAGTAATGTAACTTAAGACGACTATTGCAATCTGTTGAGGGTAGATATCTAAACCAGTTTTCAAGACTACTGATTAAGCATTTTATCTTTCACCTTGGTTCTGTATTGTCTTCCCTAAAATCCCTTTCTTCTGACCAGCTAGGCCAAGAGCTTGTTCTCCTTCTTTGGTTGGTGTCATCTTCTCTGATGAAGAAGCTCCCCTTGTTGCCAGTTATCTTCACTCAATGGACTCAAGACCTCTGGACAACTTGAGCCTAACCTTTATGTAACCTGGAAGTAACTATTATCCTGGGTGGGGAAGGATTAGCACATTGTCCTTCCACCAGTGGAAGTCTGAGAGTTGTATAAGGCCACTTGAAGAGTCAAAGGAAGAGAGAGCCAACTTGAAGCTGTTTCTCCTTTTCACCAACTTACCACCCTCCCTCCCTCCTCTCCCCTTCACTATCCCTGTCACAGGCTAGGAGGGACCACTGAATATTTTCTATATCCTACCAAGGTGACAAATCATTTCAATTCTAAACCACTATGTCTCTGGAGAATTTGGAAGTTTCTAGAGGGTCTGCGGGAAGGAGGATTTACATTTAGATAGTTGAATCAGAGAAAGCTTTCATGAAAATAATGATATTTGAATTAGATCTGGAAATATGGCTATGGTGTGGTAGGCATAGAATGGGAGGAAGGCTTTCCAAGTTGAAATAACAGCTCGACTAAAGGCACAGAAATAGCAAAACACAGACTGACTGGGACCAAGATGCTTCTTGGAGAGTAGTAAAAATTAAAGGTAGAAAGGTTGCTTGGGTGCAGGGAATGGAGTTAATACTGTAACAGTTCGATTCTCTGCCATTTCTTAAGTCACCATACATGTTTTTAATGATATCTTAACCAATACTTTGTATGTTGAAAATATGGGAATATACTGCAGCCTCCCCACTTCTATTGCTCAGCTTTTCTCTGACCTACAAATTTGATTTTTTTTCTGATAACATGGGACTGTGTGATTCAGAGACATATAGTATCATCTGGAGAATGTTGATATTATAGTAGAAAACATGTTAGACTTGATACAAGTGGGCATGAATTTAAATCCAGGCTCTGAAATCTTTGTGACCCTGGCCAAGTCATGTCATCTGGCTAAAGCCTTAATCTCCTCATATGAAAAATGAAAGAATTGGACTCAATCAATTCTAAGGTTTCTTCAGTCTCTGAATCCATGATTGTACAATATTAAAAAAAATTGTTTGGGTTGCCAAAAATAGCAATTGACTCAGCGGGCATGTTGTGATTTGGACATTATGCATTTTTCATACATTTTGTTTTTTCAGTGGGGTTAGCTAGGCTGATGTCTTTGGAATAATATTTTCATTGAAGAGACCTGATAATGTTTTACTATACTGAAAGCAACACAAACCATGAACAGGAGTATTTAGAGATGTTTACAGTCAATAGGAAATCTAGTCAGACTCTCTGAAGCTCCTCTTCCATTATACTAGTGGACTTCTTAGGAAACAAATACCTATCTTGTATCCTACTTGGTGCTGGCACTCAGTGAAATGTTGAAGAAAGACATCTCAATGCCACATTTGTAAAGAAACTTGTATGATTTTTATCATTTTTCAAATCAAACCCAAATACTTTCCAAGACTTCTAAAACAGCTGCTGGAAGTACTTACAGAATTTTCCCATAAGACCAGAGAGACTCCCTAATGCATTTCTTCAAATCTTTTAGAATGTGCTTTAGAATCAACACAGGAAAAAAATAAATCATTGTTCTTCAATAATCTGAGCCAAGAGAAATGCCCGTAGAATAACATAGTTAAATTTTAAAGAGGATCAGTTTACTTCCTGTACGAAAACCAAACTGAACACCAATGAATGAATCTTTAGTTAGACGATGAGTTATGTGGTTCGCCCGACATGCTAGGAATTAGAGTTGAATTTCCTTTTTTTGGATCATTCTGCATTAACACATCTTAAGAGTGCTTAACACCAAAGAAACAACAATATCAGATTTCAAGCAACTTTGTCCGCTACACAATGAAGTGTCACTTTCTCTATCCGTTCCCGAATAAGCCACTAATAATTCTGAAAGAAGAGGAGAGGCTGAAACATCACTTTACACTTTCTGTTTTGAATAACCAGGAGTCCTTAAGTAACAAATAATAGTCCTAGTGTAACATGGGGTGGTGGTGGAAAGGGTTGATTGAGGAATCTGAGATTAATTTGACAAGTTTCCTAATCAGCTGGATAAGATTCCAGGGAGGAAGCCTTTGTGTGGAGGCATCTGAGGGACACCTTAATATGAAAAGTATGGGCATGCCCAATGGCCCCTCGCTGAGAGGACACAATATTCCTGATTGGTTTCCATTGATTGTAGCTACCTCCAAGATAATTGATTTACTGGGGCTCAGTGGGATAGATTTTTGCTGAAAGATCTGTCCCACTCTGCGATGTATAAGAAATCAAGGTGAGGTACCAGCTCATGCTCTTTTGAACATCCTTTGCAATTTCTGTTGTTCAGAAAACAGACTAGCATGTAGCAAACCAGGTCTGGTTGTGGCAGGAGGGAAGCCTGTGATTGTTCTTAATCTCTTCCACAAGGAAGTCAGAAGGGCTCCTTGGAAGCAGAGGCAGGGGCTTGCAGATGTCTTTGGGGGAGTGGTTCTGAGGTTGACCTTTCATCCAATTTTTTTAAAGCTGACCCCATTCACTGGTAACCAATCAGGCCCTCTATGTTTTTAGCAAGTTGCCCAAGGGCATGCCCGTATTCTCCATGGGCACATATTCCTCAAATGCATCTAAATAATGATTTATAATATAATCTCACCATAGCAATTGGAGATCCCATCTGAAAAATAAGGTGTATAGAGTGGATGAATGTGAGGTCCCTCCAAATTCTAGCTCTGTGACCCAGTGATCAGTGCTCTTTAAGCTAGTATATACAAACAATTTTAAGGTGTGTGTGTGTGTGTGTAGTTATAGTTATATAGTTATATATACAACAGATGAGTTAAGAAAACAAGATCCAAACATTAAATAATGTCAGGACCTTATGTGATGTTCCTGTGATGCTTAGGACAGACAGCCTCATTGTTACTGCCATGCAACAAAACTGAAGAATTTCATGAGAAGCATTTCAATAAACCATGCAGATATTTTTAATAATAAAAGCAAATACGTATCTTCCAGAAGGGCATAGGCCAACATTGCTCCAATTTGTACACATAATTAGTATAAGATAGTTGGTGTTGCATAGACCTCGGACGTAGGGGCACTGGGGCAATCTTTTAGGATTTTTGTCATTCTCTGTTCTCTCAAGGTGGTAGAGTAGTTAGGTGCCCAATATCACAATGAGGTGTTCTTTGATCCATTCCACAATTTGATTAACAGCACAGCCCTTATTATCTATATTTCCGCATGATTTCTTATAACTCATATGATCCTCTAGAATTGAGTCCACAATCTTTTTGGCAGGAAGACAGAGCAGCTGTTTGGATTTGGTGAACAAGTCCCAGTAATAAAGAAGTCATGGTTTCAGTTCTTAGGACATCTTAATTTTAAACTCAACTCTTTCAGTGAATGTTTCTTCACTTCTGACAGGTTTTCTCAGGATTTTTTCTTTGGAGGTGGTTGAAGAGCCTCACTAGTACTACTACTTTCCCCAATTCTAGTCTTTTTTTTAGATTTCATTTTGACATGTCTCTGTTGTTGACAAGATATCTTCTTTCCTGGAGCTGCCTCTTTCCTGTTATACTGAACCTCTGCCTGCCTCAGTTTCCTCAGCTGTAAATTGGGATAATAATAACACCTACCTTGTTGTGAAGATTACAATGAGATATGAGACTAGCACTTAGTAGGTACTTCCATTCTTTGAGAGTAAGGAGTGTTTCACTTTCCATTAGATTGTAAGCCCCTTGAAGACAGGGACTGTCTTTTGCCTTTCTTTGTATCCCTAGCCTTTAGCGTAATGGCTGGCATACAGAAGGTGCTTAATAAATGCTTACTGAATGCTCCATTTGGCCCCATTTCTACAATTTGGGATCTGTACCATTGAGCCCTCAATTTTGTTGAATCCATTCATATCTGTTCCTATTTCAAGCATTGTTTTTCCTTTTTTGTCCTTTACAGCAGCTTTTGTACACTTCCCTTCATAAAAGAGAGGACCATGAAAATACAACAGCCGTGTATGAATGACTTTACATCTCCGGAAGTGTTTTCCTTCTCCCTGCACTGCCCTTGGCCTCACCCTACTCAGGCCTAATAGGGCCAGGCTCAGACCATGGCACTTTCAGCCCTGATCTAGTAGCATGGCCCCACGGCCTGAAATGCCCAATTCTCCTCCTCCTCCCCCTTCCCAGACCAGATGTAGAGATGATGATTCCTGCCCACTACCCCAGTGTAGACATAATGACTTTGTTCTCATCACCTATTGACTTTTCCCTTCTCTTCCTCAGAGATCAGGCAGGCACAACTCTGATCCTCCCGTCTGCAATCTCATCCTATCTAAGACAATTTTAACATATTCTGGGAGTTTCCTTGTTTGAGGAAAGCCTCAGACTTGGAAGTCTCTAGTCCATCTTGTTTCAGATGCTGCCTCATCTTGGAACTTCTCTCAGCACCTGGGGTCTCCTCATACTGAACATTCAACCATCCCAAGGGTCTTCTAATGCTGGAGTAATCCTCTTCAGGATTGGCCTCTTTTCCCATTCCTTCTGGGGCCTCCCTTTGGTGGAGGTGGCCAGACCTGGCAACCTTCATTGTTCCCCTACTTCTGCTCTTGGACCTTTTGGACTTCAAAACTATGCTTCTACTCTGGGTATCTTCATGTCTCTGCTCCCAGTTTTTCAGCTTTCCTCCATTAGAATGAAGACAAAGTTCTTGAAGACAAAAGCACTGTCTCTTTTTTGTTGTATTTGTGTCTTTAGCCCTTAGTACAATTCTTGATATGTATCAAGCTTGAATAAATGCTGATCACCTTGCTTTACTTTACAGTCATACTCAGACCTACAAAAATAATTTTGAAACTTGGGGCAAATGGGAGAAAACGTGCAAAGAAAAATCAACTTTTTGAGATAAATTCAGCAGAGGGATGGTTGATAAGACATCATAGCACAGTGCCCCCTGACAGTGAGAAGAGATGCCCTGTGGTCAAAATTTGAGGGATCAGGATGGGGCCAAGCTGAAGAAGTTCTCTCCTGTGATTCAAGGGGAAGAATCTGCTTGTTATCTGTTAGCCTGCTAATTTAATATCCCTGTTATTTTAGTTTTTATTATTATTATTATATATTATTCAATATTCCTGTTATTTATGCATGAAACAAGTTTTTCTAAGTCTCCAAAAGACTATAAGCATTTTCAGTGCTTGGTCCAAAGCCACATTTGCTGTATTGTAGTTACAACTCTGACTACATGTCACCTTCACGCTGTAAATGTAACTGATAAAAGAGTGTGTGTGTGGGGAAACAAACAAACAAAAACCCAACAAACCAACAAAAACCCAACAAACCAACAATGTGATGTTGTCATGATACTTTGAACCCATTGCTTTAAAGGAAAGCACAAGACATAAGCCAGAGATGGAAGGGCTTTTGATTTTTATGGATTCAGGATTCAGTGTAAGGGTAGTATGTCTTTGAGTTTGGCTATCATTCGAGTAAAAACTTTGAGACTTTTGGAGAGTTTAAAGAAAAAATGTGAGAAGGGATTAAAAAAAAGAAGAAGAAAAATTCACTGAAAACAATATGTATTTTAATGACCAGCATGCCCTGCATAGCATCAGGCTGCTGGGTGAGGCTACTAGTGCTGATGAGATAGCAACTCTAGAAAGCAGAAACATTTCCAATTTTGAATGAAATAGGATGCCCAACAGCATGCTCCATGTTGCATGCCCTTTTGACAGGACAGTTTGAAACAGTAAAAAGGAGGAAGTATTTCTGGACCATTTTCTCAAAAAAAAGAAAAAATGACTGTCTATCTAAAAATCTCCTTAAACCTGCTTATAAAAATCTCCAACCAAAGAAGCTCAATTAGATTCCAGGGTCTTGATTAGCATCTTACTTCACAATAATGGAACAGGAAGTATAGAAGGGAGTAAGGAAGGAAGGAAAAAAAGGAAAGAAGGAAGGAAGGAAAGAAGAAAGGAAAAAAGGAAGGAAGGAAGGAAGGAGGGAAGGAAAGAAGGAGAGAAGGAAGGAAAGAGGGAAGAATTGGAGGGAAGGAGGAAGGCATGAAAGAAGGAAGGAAATGAGCATTTATTAAGCATTATGTGCCAAGGCACTGTACAAAACATGCTGTAAATATTGTATTTTATTCTTATAACGACCTTAGGAAGTAGGTGCTACTGCTATCCCATTTTGTAGCTGAGGAAAATGAAGAAATCAAAGGCTTATTTAGATTAGGGTCACGCAGCCAGCATCTGAGACTGGATTCGAACGTAGGTCTCTCTGAGTCCAGGCCTCGTGTTCTATCCAGTGAGCCACCAAGCTGTTGAAAAATGAAGGCTGATGATGCCCTACTTGTCCAGTAGAATAGAGCCAACTTGTGCATGGCCTTGAATTCCAGGTTAAATAATTTTTGTTTTTTAAATGACATATGTCTTTGTAGTCACTTCTAGAAACACTGTGGATACTAGGCCCTTAGTTAAAGGCATTAAGTAATTGTTTCTATGAGAAAATCAGAATTTATATACATCAATTTATCACCTATGGGACATTTGGAAAAGCACTTAAAGCCTCTGGGCCTCAGTTTCCTTCCCTTTAAAATGAAGGAGTTATATTAACTGACTTCTCTTTTCCAGTTCTAAATATTTCTCTTTTACTCCATGAAACTGAGGCCCTCCTAGGCTATGTGACCTGCATAAGGAAACACAAATAATGAGTGGTATGGAAGGGCTTTGAACCCAGCTTTCTTGGCTCTAAACATGGACCACTTAAAAACCCTCCACCCTGACAATAAAGATCCCCAAGGAGAGTCATAGAAGGGTCAGGTAAGGGGGGCCCTTGGTTTGCTGGTTGAGGCAGATATAGTGTTAAATGAGGCATTTCATCAATAAAGAAGTTAGAACTTTCTTGGGGAGTAGAAAGAAGTGCTGGTCAGGTTGAGGTATATTGTTTCTGATAGCTAGGTCTCGAACATAGGGATTTAAGCTCCCTTGTCTGCAGAAACCAGCTTAAGGGAGATAGGTGTGGGGGAGGAGGGACTGAACCAATCTTAATCCCCTCCAATTCCTACATTACTGTGTTTCAGCAAATATTTTGCAAAAGGATTTTCGGGATGAACTTCAAACAGTGAGCGGTTTGATTCAACAGCTCAAAGAGCATCACAATTTTATTTTATTATTTTTTTGAGGGTGGAAGGAAAATGAACATTGTCTTAGCTGACATTTAAACCTCTCTCCTCTTCTACTAGCTTGTTACACTGCTTCACATATTTTGGTCAGACACGCTTCCCTGAAGAAGAAGAAAAGGATATTTATAGCACAGTAGGCCTGTAATATGGCAAGCTGGTACCTGTCAGTTTGTGGTTACATAAAAATTTAATAATAGAAACCAATAGCTTGGGCCAACCTGAGCAAGCACCTTTGTGACTGAGAGACAAAGGGACAGTTAGGCTTGGACAAGGACAACCCAGAGTTGCTATCTATGTGGCCTAATCTCTTACCCATGAATAAATGCTCTAAACCTCTAAGGAATCCCTCAAAGCCTTTACTTGGTGAATGACTTTGGGTCCTAAGAGAGAGACTTTGGAAAGAGGAGGCCAGAAGTCATCATTTAATACTGGATGAGACAATAGCAAACTGTGAACCCAGGTCAATCCTAAAGCTATCACTACTTGGACAATAAGAAAACTAATGTGCCCAAATGATAGCCGGGGGAGCCGGTTTGGTATAGTGGATAGAGTGCCGGCCTTGGAATCAAGAAGACCTGAGTTGAAATCCTGACTCTGAACTTTATTTAGCTGTGTGACCCTGGGCAAGTCACTGATCATCTCTGAACATCAGTTTTTCATCTGTAAAATGGGGCTAATTGTAGTACCTATGTCACAGGGTTATTGTGAAGATCAATTGAATTAACGTATTTGGTGCAGTGGAACAAACAAAATCAAAAAAACAACTGAACTCAGGTCCTGAGTCCAAATTCTACTTCTGAGGTTTACAAATAGTATAACCATGGACAAATCACTTGATTATCCTGGGCCTCATTTCCTTATCTGTACGCTACTGGGCTTGCCTTGTACCTTCCCGGACCACCTAAAACAGAGGTATCCACTTGGAAAATGCTAGGGACCTGCTTCTGGGAGAAGCTATGCTGGGTTCCCTTGTCTTGTAAGTAGGAGTAGCCTCCTCTGTGTAGCTGGAACAGGAGGACAGGCTTCCTCTTTTTCCTGTGTGTGTTTTTCCTGTTGCATCCAAAGGCTAAAGATCACATATAGTTCATTAACAATGCAGGCATCATAACTGAACTGAGAAGTGAGGGCAGGGAGATACCACTCCGACCCCTCTTTTTATCCTGTGGCCCTGAGAAATGGTCCTGGGATCTCTGATTGTTCAGTTCCAGGTGCCAATGGAGGTCATCCCCACCAGCTCTGTGATTTCTAGTCATGATGACTTTGGAGCCAGGATTTCAGGTGGGATCAGGTAGTCACCCAGTCCACAAGGAAGCCCAGAGATGCCAGGGTGCCTGGGACTGGAGCCCAGCAGGCTCTTTGTGTTTGAAATTTGGAGTTGTGTACTGCACTACAGAAACTACATTTGCCTATGAATTTAACCTTTTCCCCCTCCCCAGAGACTGAGGAGGTATTAAGGGAGATTAAGCCTTTCCTGTTGTGGAGTATGTTTGTATACTTGTTAATATACCTTTGAAGTAAATGTTCCTTTCTAAAAGCTGATCTGAATGTTATTGGCTAAATGGGTGTACAGGTAACCTTCTTCTATAATAGAGGTACTATCATCAGTAGGGGTCAGAGCCTTTGGTAGAGAGCCTGGACTCTCCCCAAATCCCCTTAAGCATACCTTAAGCATGGGAAAGGGGTAAAATGTAGCACATCCAGCCTTCCGGCAGTGGGGGTGGGTTGGGGCTCAGCATAGGCAGCGATACATGTAAAATGAGGAGACAGGATTAGGGGCACTGTGAATAAAGCCCAGAACTCGGAGTCAGGAAGACCTTAATTCAAATCTGCCCTTGGGTACTTGCTGGCTGTGTGACCCTAGGTGAGTCATTTAACCTCTGTTTGCTGCAGCTTTTTCATCTGTAAAATTTGTATAATAACAGCACTCCCCCTCCACGGTTATTATAAGGTTTAAATGAGATATTTTTATAAAGCGTGTGACACAATGCCTGATGCATTGGTTTTTTTGTTTGTTTGTTTTTTTGCTTTTTTTTGGAGGGCAGTTGGGGTTAAGTGACTTGCCCAGAGTCACATGGCCAGTAAGTGTTAAGTGTCTGAGACCGAATTTGAACTTAGGTCCTCCTGACTCCAGGGCAGGTGCTCTATTCACTGTGCCACCTAGCCACCCCAGATGCATTGTTTTTATTCAGTTGTTTTTCAGTCTTGTCTGACTCTGTGACCCCATATGGGGTTTTCTTGACGGAGATACTGGAATAATTTGCCATTTCCTTCTCCAGCACATTTTACAGATGAGGAAACTGAGGCAAACAGGTTTGCGATGTGCATAGGTCACATTGGAAGTGTCTGAGGCTGGATTTGAATTCATGAAGATGAGTCTTCCTGACTCCAGTCCTTGCACTCTATCAATTTCATCACTTAGCTGTCGCTGCCATGTGATATATAGCAGATATTTAATAAATACTCTTCAAATTTAAATCTAAAAAAAAATTCTATGGTGCTTTAAGGATTACAAAGCTCTTGATAGGTATTATCACATCTAGATTGCCCCCAGCGCCCCTTCTAGTTCCAAATCTATGATCTTACATAAAGCATTTGACAAACCTATTATTTGCTTGCAAAATAACTATTATTAATTCTTATTATCTGGGGAAATAGATTAGTATTTTTTTCTTAGTTATTATGAAAAGAAAGGCAGTAAGATATAGTGCATAGAAGGCTAGCCTTTGAGTCAGGAAAAGCTGTGTTTCAAGTCTTTCCTTTCATGTGGACTACTATGAAACTATGGGTAAGTCACTTACTGTTTTAGTGTCCCAAAGCGACTTTCTAAGGCTCCTAATTTCAGCCAAGAAGTTGACCTGCTTCGATACAGAGAGTTTCTATGCTGGGAGTTCTTTATACTCATGTGATCATGAAACTGGACCAAACAGAAACAAACAAAATAAAACTTCTCAAAACAGACAGACTCCACAAAAGTTGTCCAACTCAGTGGACTCAGGACACATGGCTGTAATAAGGGTAACTACTCACTCTTTGAAAGTTCTGGTACTGCTTGTTGGTTTAGCAAGTCCTAAAGAGGGTTATTAAATGACATGGAATCCAGGGATTCTGCAAGGAAGCTCAGATACCCTTTAGTCTAACTTTTTAGTTTAATTGTCTCAATTTGAAAATGAGAAAACTAAGCTCAGAAAAGAGAAATGACTTTCCCAAAGTCCCATGAGTAGTAAGAGTCAGACAGTTTCAAATCCAATTCTTCTGGTACCAAATCCAGACTTCATTCCATGTCACCCAAGCTGAAATAGTTACACCAGATAGGTCTCCCAATGCATCAGAGGGTATTTCCAGTCCTCCTGATCACCGTCTTGCCACTGGGCTCAGATGACTGGAGGAGATAGTGAGGCTGGTTACTTTGCATAGCCATGCCTCACTTAAATCCAATTCACTTACAAGTCAAGATATCACCTTGCCAATGTCATTGATCCTCTTTGAGAATGAAGGACAGGCAACAGCTCTGTCCAGCACAATGGGTAGAGAGTGTGTGCTTCTGTTCAGGGTAGTGTAGACAACATAGTGACATGTGCTTGGACCCCGAGGAGGACTGGACACTGAAAGATCCCAGGAGAAAACACACATACACACACACACACACACACACACACACACACACACACACACACAATTTATCCTGATGGGGTTGTTGTGACAACCAAAGGAGATAATGCATTTAATGTGTTTGTAAATCATTAAAACATTTTCTGAAGCTAGTTATTATTAATATGACTGCTATTTATAACATGAACAGATAAATTTTACTTAAAATTCGAAAGAATAATTAACTGACTTTACAGAATAAATATCAAAATACAGAAAAAAAATAAATTTTAAAACCCACAACTTAACACAGTTGACTGTCTTTTAAAATTTAACCTACAGTCAATTTTCTTTGACCCAGTCTCTCTTACAAAGCCTCTTCATAGCTCTTTGCAAAAAAGCTGGTCTATTTATAATTTCAAGCTAATAATTCTAGATAATCACAACTCTTTTAAAAACCATGAGGTCAGCAATGCCATGGTTAACTTCCAGATTTCAGAAGAACTCATTATATATTTTTGACGTAGTCCAAAATAGCCTTCATGAAACAAAATCTGCCTTATTATGCATGGTCTCTATGTTGTGGTTCTTCCTAAAACCAGCCTCCCCATCAGAGCTGTGGATAGAGCAGTGGGCAGGAATCAGGAAGACCTGAATTCAAATCCATTCTCCCCTGCTTCCTGTGTGACCTTGGGCAAATTACTTAACTTCCATCAGTTTTCTCAGTTGTAATATGGGGATAATATTAGCACTTACCCGCCCTGTTTCACACACTGTCCCCCACTCCCCACCCCCCAGGTTGTTGTGAGAATCAAATCAGAAAATATTTGTAAAGGGCTTAGTACAGTGCCTGGTACATCAATATTTATTCCTTTCTCAAAAGAAGGCATGAGTTCAGTGTAACTGCGTGCCTCAGTTCCTTATCTGTTAAATGAACGTAGAGAAGGAAATGGCAAAGCCTTTCAGTATCATTGCCAAGGAAATCACAAATGGGATCACAGAGAGTCAGACCCAAGTGAAATGACACAACCACCACCGCACAGGAACAACAACCGCAACTTATCTTAGACACAGTCTCACTATTGTGATCACTGCTTCCTGTTCTAGGTGTTTACTAACCATCCCTTCTACAATCTGTTCTAAAATTTTCCCAATAATTACAGTCAAACCCAGGAGCCTATACTTTTTAGACCCTATTGCCTTAAACATTGAGTTAACAGCTGCCTGACTTCAATGCCATGGTACATCTCTGATTCTTCATTGACAGTGTCTTCTCAGTAATCGTTTATACCAGGTCTTTCAGTATTCAAAGACTTACTTCATCTGGGCCTGGTAGTATGAACTCATCCTGGGTAGCGAGAAGCTTTCTTTCTATATCCCTCCTTTATCTTTCTCTATTTCTATATCATAGGAGAGCCTATGTTTTCTTGGTGTTAATTGTTAGGCCAAAATTAGCACAAGCAACAGAGAATTGACCCATACTTTGTTGCATCTCCACCTCAGAGGTGAACAAAAAATCACGCACCGTCCCTCCACTTTAGTCTTGACTTGTAGTCTTTTCAAGTTAAACGATTTACCATCATTGCGGTAGTTGACCTCGATGCCATCTTCATTTTCATCTTCTGACAACATTGGTGAAAACATCATGCTAAAAAACATGGGAGAAATTTTTGGGGTTTCAACTCACTATCAGGTATTTTTGTTCTGTCCTTTCCATTTGGAAGATCATTGTCCTGGTCAGGGAAAAGAGGTAAGCAGATTTGTCTCACTGTTGTTAATTTTTACCATTGCATTTACTCATTTTTCCTGATGGTTTTCTCTTTCTCCCACTAAATAAATATATATTTGTTATACACACATACACATATGGTCTGTAGGTTGGTTGGTTGTTGTCCTTTGTTTTTGAACAGGATCTAAATGACAACACTATGCTAGGTTCATGGTACAGTGTGTCCCATTGTAACTTAGCAGATCTATATGAGCTTGGAAGGCTCTATTACTTATCAGGCAAAAATAGTACACATGAATATTTGGAGTGGTGTCTCTAAATTTGCGTATCTTACATTTATTTTGAGCTACTTCAATTCTGCTTTGCTCACAGAGCATAGCACCTTCTCTGATGAGGCCATGCTATGCTGGCCACACAACTGATTCCAAAGTTCTTCAAAAAGTCCTTGAGATTTTCTTGTATTACTTCTTCTGACCTCCATGTGAGTGCTTGCTGTGTATGAGTTCATAAAATATTCTTTTAGGCAAATGCATGTTTGGCATTCAAACAATGTGACCAGCCCACGGGAGTTGTGCTCTCTGCAGTAGAGTTTAAATGTTTGGCAGATCAGCTTGAGAAAGGCCCTCAGTGTCTGGTACCTTATCTTGCCAGGTAATTTTCAGAATCTTCCCAAGATAGTTCAAATGGAATCAGTTCAGTTTCCTGGCACATCACTGGTATACTGTCCAGGTTTCACAGGCATACTACAATGAGGTCAGCTTAATGGCTCTGTAGACCTTCAACTTAATAGGCAGTCTAATACTTCTTCTCTCCCCAACTTTCTTTCAGAGCCTTCCAAATATTGAGCTAGCTTTGGCAATGTGTGTGTCAATCTCATCATCTATGTGTATATCCTTGGAAAGTATACTGTCAAGGTAGTGAACTTATCCACAGCATTCAATATTTCTACATTTGCTGTACCTGATGGTTCCATATATGAGTGGTGTGGTGCTGGCGGGTGGAAGATTTCTGTTTTCTTGGTATTAATTGTTAAACCAAAATTAGCACAAGTAGCAGAGAACTGATCCATACTTTGTTGCATCTCAACCTCAGAGGTGAACAAAAAATCATTCACCATCCCTCCACTTTAGTCTTGGCTTGTAGTCTTTTCAAATTAAGTAATTTACCATCAGTGCAGTAGTTGATCTTGATGGCATTTTCATCTTTGTGGAAGGCATCTGACAAAATTGCTGAAACCATGCTAAAAAACATGGGAGCAAGCACACAGTCTTGCATCACTCCATTGGTGACTGGGAAAGCACAAGAACATCGCTCATTATCTAGGACCCAGGCAAGCATGCCATTGTGAAATTGACATACAATACTGATTGATTTCTCTAGGCAATCAAATTTTGCTATAGTTTTCCACAAGCACTGGTGACTAACAGTATCAAAGGCCCTGGTAAGATTGACTAACATTGTATACAGACCTCTATTCTGCTCCTGGCATTTCTCTTGTAGTTGTCAGGCAGCAAACATGATATCAACCATTCTTTGACCCTTTTTTAAGCCATACTGGCTCGCAGGTAGATCAGTCTATAAAGAAGGACTCTTACAAGACTCTTGCAAACAACTAACTAAGAAAGAGAACCTGTGTGATTGTCACAGGACAATGTATTTCCATTATCTTTCTAGAGATGGATGATGGAGGCATCCTTGAACTCCTGGGGGATAACCTTCTCTTGCCATATAACCCAGAAGATTTCAATCAATTTTCATATGAGCAGTAGACCCCTTGCCTTGCAAATCTCAGCTGAAACAGAATCAGTACCAGGCACTTTATCACATGAGAGGGGCCTAATAACATTCAACAACTCTTCTTCAGTTGGAAGTCCAACTGGAGAGGGATTGACTTCAACCTGAGGTAAATGGTCAATGGCTTCAGCATTGGTTGATGATGGTTTGTTGAGAACACTATGGAAATGTACAGCCCATCTCTGCAGGATTATGTCCTCATTAGCTAATGAATGTGTCTCCATCAGTGCTGAATAGGACTTTGGCCCATAAATAGCCTTCAGGGCATCATAAAAGTGTTTTGGATTAAGTGTAAAACTGAATTTTATCTGTTCTCTTACTGAGCCAAGAATCTGCATCTCTCTAAGCTGAGCTTGTACTTTACTTTTGATGGAGTTAAATGCTGCCTTCTTAGAGATGGATGCACTATCTTACTGGTAAACCCTGTGTAGTTCTTAGTTTTCATTTAGTAACTTCTGAGTTTCCCCATTGTTTTTGTCAAACCAGTCTTGATGTTTGCCAGTATTCTGGCCCAAATGAACAAATCCAGTGCTGTACATCAGATCTCTGAAAGCTGCCCACTCCTTTCCTACTGCACTGTTGCCAACCGTGTGTTGGCTCAGCTTTCCCTCAAAGTTAGCTATGAACTATTTATGCTCAGAGAAGTGCTCTGATTTGTTGACATTAAGTCTTTTGGTCATCATCTTGCCTTGCAGCCATCACTTTTGTTGAATGTGAATATTTAACTTTCAGAGGATAAGCCTATGATTGACTTCATCACTCGCACATCCTGTCTCTTTTCCTTACAATGGCACAGTCTATTAAACGCCAAAGTTTGCATCTGCAAAATTTTATTGCATTTATGTAAATGGGAGACAGTGTTGGTGATGAGGTCATGAGATACACAAGTCTTCTGTAGTAAATGACCATTGCTGTTTCTATTTCTGACTCCATACCTCCCAAGGACTTATTCGCATGTCTGGTAGTTTGTGCCTTCTTTTGCAGTAAAATCACCCAGAATTATAAGTTTTTTTTTCTTTTGGAACATTGATAATAAAGATTTCTAAGCCTTCATAAAATTTTTCATTGACTTCATCAGGGCTCATCATGATGGGAGCATATACACTGATGATGGTGGTGTGGTGCTTTCCTGCAAGTGGCAATCACATTGTCATGAGCCTGTTGTTCACCCCTTTTGGTGGGCATACAAGCCTGTTGACTAGATTGGTTTTAATTGCAAAATCTATGCCAGCTTCATAGTGCTCCTCATTCCTATGGCCATGCCACAAAAATGTGTGTCCAGCTCTGACCTTGGTAAGCTGGCTTTCATTTGCCAACCTTATTTCACTCAGTGCTGCTGAGTTCTCTTGCAACAAGAATTTTTTATCTTTCATATCCACTGGATTTTATGTTGTCCATAAATGTGTACCATTCCATGTACCGATGGTGAGTGGAATCATCTTTGTGAAAGCTTTTATACATTTTGTGTGTATGGGTGTGCGCTTCTACCACAAGGTGAGATCTCTGCCCGCCATGGTAAGCAGGCCAGGTTTGAGTGAAGCAGACAATTTTTAGGACATCTTTTCTAGTCCCTTCCTCTCACTAGGATGTGATAAGTGTGGCCCTTTAACAAGGCTGCTCAAATACCCAGAGGGCTGCTAAATTCCACTGCTGATTCCAGTGAGAAAATGGCCCTATGGCCTAGGGCACCCGTATGCAGGGTTGTGATTACAGTTTCCATTACTACAGCCATGCCAGAAAATTTTATATCCAGCTCTAAGCTTGGTAATCTGGCTTTGCAACACCCACTGCTTCATCACTTGCCTGTTGTCATAGGACTTTTGAGGTAAGTAAGAAAGGTGGAATCTTATGGGTGATGCTTTTGATTCACACTTAAAATGGATTTAAATGAGGCAAAGGTGCATGAGGTTATCAGCCTCATTCTCTTCCAGAGTCATCAAAGTCCAGTGTCGAGACAAAGACAAGAGGATAGGTGAGGGCTTGGGATGCAATGGATGACCTTGGTGTCTTTAATGTCTGACCCAACTCTAAGCTCTCTGCAGCACCTGCTTCAGCCACTTTCGTGGCTGTTGGAACAAATTGTTCTCATCTGCCCATTCTGCCAGGGGAGGTCTTTACATGCTTGAGGTAGACACTCCCCTAATTCATGAACAGGTTTGAGGCCTTTTGGGTACCCTCAATATAGTTCAGCCCCTCTGAGAAAGCAGTTTACTGGAGTGTAACCACTGCACATGCTATAGTTTCTTGTAGCCACAGGGGAGAGTTGGGTGAATCAGGTGGGTATCAAGGGTGTCTGAGAAGACCTGAAAAAAGCTTGGCAGCCCTCACACCAGACATACTAGTCTTCCCTGAACATACCCTACATTCTATATGTACACATACATGTATATCTTTGTACGTATATAGAGAGAGACACATATATTTTTACACATACATATACATACATGTGTAGAGATGTCAATATATAACATAGATATACACTTATATAAAATAAAACATATATCACAAAATATATCAGAAAACAACCCCAAAGCTATATATGTATGTATAGATTTTTTTTTCTTGCTTTCATTTTAGTCTGAGCATTTTTGCACTCCTGACACTCATTTTTCTGTGCCACATTTTGTATTAATTACCTATTTTTGGAACCATCATCTATCTGTGCCTTTGTAGTCCAGATGGGTCAAATGAACTGTATAGCATATGACAGTTGTCAGCAACTGCACCAAATCTCACCTTTTCAGCTTGCTACCTGACTCATTATCTTATTAATTCTCTATTAGGGTTCTAAGGCAATCAAGAGCAATGTTTTGATATATCCTAATTAATTAATAAAAGTCATAATCTCTCATTAACCCACCCTATTTTATTAAAGAAACCAATTAGTATCTCTTACCTGAAAACTTTATTTCATCTGTATCTTAACTCTAAACCCCTACCCCTTAAAACCCCACAGGTATTCTTAACCTGAGTTCCACTGATGGCTCCATAGATAGATTTTAGAGGGTCCATGAATTTGGATGGGGAAAAATTACATCTTTGTTTTCACTAACCTGTAACAGAAAATTTAAATTTCCTTCACTTACGAATGTAAGCAACAACAGTTTTAGTGTGAAGGGATCAATAGGCTTAAACAGACTGCCAAATGACCTATGTCATACAAAAAAAAAATTAAGCACCCCTACCTAGTTTCATAAGTTTAAATAAATATCATTATTACTTACTCTAAAATTTATCAATAGTGTAACAAATGATATAAAGGCATATTTAAATATTTCACCATTGTCTTGTGGTAAGAAAGATCATGGAGAAATTATCATCGAACTGCAACTGCTTTCTTCTCCTTAACTCTGGAAACACAGTCCCACCATTCAATTCTATCAGAATGGTATTCAAAGTCTCTTAAGAATGCTTTTCAAGATGTATTCTTTATAGAGATTATCCTTCTCCATAATATAATATTTAGCCTCCATGTTTTTAGCAAATGTCTCTTTAGTTTCTTGAAAGTTAACTCACTGAGTTTCTTGAGAAAAAAAAATGTTGTCTGTCCCTAAATAATAACTCTCAAAGCGTGACATTTAACAATCTTCAGAGTGAAGTAAATTGCCACTTTCTCAAAATTCTCTTCCCTCTGAAACATAGGTAATAGTATTCATAATCAATTTACTTGGAGCTGGTTTTAATTCTTTATGAAATCTAATTTAGTTGATGAGTTCCTTTGTGTGTCCCCATTTACCCGGGATAGTCTTTATGTTAGTGCTATTGGCTGTCATGACCTACCTCATGATTTGAGGTCCTACTAAAGTTAGGTGATAGGTCAATGCCTGCATGAGACTGGAAACTACAAATAGAACCGCCATTTGGTGACACTCCTTTCCTAAGTAAAATTAACTTTTATTAAGGACAGTTTTTTGTAATCCTTTTTGCATTCATGCTAAGAGTTAATAATTTTCCTTGAAGCTGGGAACCTCATAGTTAGCAGAGTAAAAATTAGATGAATTATTCTTTATTTTGTAATTTTTTTGCAAGAAGTTTTGCCAGTTTCTCCCTCCTGCTCCCCAACCCAACTCTAAGGTAATGGGTAGCTTTTTTCCAAAGTTATTTTTAGAATTACTAGTGGCACTTGCACAGGGAAAACTAACCACAATGAGATAACAGCCCAGGTTATTAAATATGAGTTATCCTTAAGCTAATTGTGAGAAACTCCACAGGATAAGCCTTTCTTACAGATAGCAAGGTAAACACTTGTTTCTGAGGCTATTGGCTGCGTTGAATGTGTGCAATCCAAAAGACTGATCATATGTGTTCAGAAAGACTGTCCACCAATTCAATTGCATATACCAAAGTCTATCATTATTCCCAAACCTTCAAGGCCAGAAGTGGAAGTAAAACTTTTACTGACACAAGAGTTGGTACTTGTTTCTGTATACAAGCAAGAAAAATCTCAAATTGCATCATTGATGGAGATTCATCTCATGACACTCAAATAGATGCTTTGTATCTTTGTATCAGTGACTGGTACAGCTTTAAGAACTTTATTGGTCATGGGTTCCTGGGAGCATTTGGATTCTCAGTACTTTGTGTATATTGGAGATCCAGCTGGTTTTATTGGATCCTTTAATAAATTTTGGGATATACACAAGTTACGTGACAAATTTTCCTTTTCCTTTTCAGTGATGTAGCAGCAACATTTACCACATCCATATAGAAAACGTTACCTGCTCAATATTAGGGAAAGACAAAGAGGTCCCTCTCCAACCCTTAGAACTAGCCCATCAAACCTAAGACAAGATGACTATGTTGAAACAATTGTCTGCTTTCCTTTTGTAATTGTTTGTCATTGACTTTTGGGAATTTACTTGTTGAAAGCTTTTTAATATTGCTATTTTGATCATTTGTGGAAAGACATCTGATGTCATGATGACCCATTTCTTGGATTTTGTCTCTTGGGAATTTGGAGGCACCTAATATTTGTATTCTTCCCATACTTCAGCTAGCTCCATGTTATTTAGCTTGATGGACACACATAGTATTTTTCCTCCCCTCCCCTCCTCCCCTTCCACTTCACTTTTCATTTGAAAGATTTATTTCATTAGATTTGTAATTTAGACAAGCATATTCTTTCCAGTTTTTGTTACAGGTATTCAGTCTCTGTCCAAGAGCTTTTCATTCCTGTATGTTGAGCTGTTGTTCAAGAATCAAAATCTCCTCATATATCATCTTTTTAATGTACTATATTCACTTTCCAAATTTGCTTTTTTCTTTTGAAGTTTTAACTTCAATTAGAAACAGTGAGGAAAACATTACTATTACCCTTATAGCCTTCATTTTCTTACCCAAGATTTAATGCAATGTGTTTGAGATTCTGGCAATATTAAATGTATCCATGAGTCATAGACCCTTGTGAGCAAGCACAGTGTATAACTAAGTCTGTTTATCCACAGGCCCAAAAACATTCAAAATTTTTTTGGTCATCTTTAGCAATCTGATGGGTGTAAAGTAGAATCCTAGAATAGCTTTAATTTATATTTCTCTCATTAATAGTGATTTAGAGCATTTTAAAAATATAGTTATAGTTATCCAGTATTTTCTTATACTGAGAACTGCCAATTTATAGCTTTATGCCATTTATTTATTGAGAAATGGCTCTTATTCTTACAAGTTTGAATCAGTTCCTTATAAATCTTGAAAATTAGACCATTAGATAAACTGGAAATATTTCCCAGTTCTTTCCCTTGTAATCTTAATTTTATTGGATTTGTTTGTGAAAAACCTTTTGAATATTTTATAATTAAAATTATTTACTTTTTCTTCTATGATCTTCTCTATTCCTTGTTTGGTAATGAACTTTCATTCCAACCATAGAACTGATTGGTAATTTT
>CM053584.1:59066408-59084522 GCA_028627135.1 Pseudochirops cupreus | reverse complement strand
CTATCTAATCTATCTATCTAAATATCTATCTATCTATCATCTATCTACCTACCTATGTTTCTATCTATCTAAATATCTATCATCTATCTATATATACATAACCTAGGTCACATATCCATTTGGAATTTTTCTTGGCTTGAGGTAGGAATTATTGGTCTAAATCTACATTCTTCCATATAAATTCCTAATCTAGTAGAGAAAGTAGTAGCTAGATGGCATAGTGGATAGAAAATATCTTTATGAGTTCAAATTTGGCCTCAGACACTTACTAGCTATGTGACCCTGGGCAAGTCACTTAACCCTGTTTGCCTAATTTCCTTATCTATAAAATGAACTGGAGAAAGAAATGGTGAACCATTCCAGTATCTTTGTCAAGAGAACTCCAAATGGAGTCATGAAGAATGAGACACTACTGAAACAGCAGAAAAACAGCAAAGCTGAGAAAGTGATCTACATGGACATTAGTCTAGAAAGTGAACTCAGTTGCTGTAGCCTGATGTGGCTGCTCAGACTGAGGCGCTTTAGGGTCATGGTTTAAACTAGTCCTGTGATCTTTCCTCCAGCATTATGTTGCCATTAACAAATTGGTTCTCTAAGAAAATAGGTTTTAAGTAAGGAACAAACAAACTAACAACAACCCTCGGAAGTTCCCCCGGCAGTTATAGCTCAAATGATTCTTTTTCTTTATCTAATAGGGATTTTGATGATGCCAGTTTGCTTCATGTGATTTTTATGAGTCAAATATAGGTCTTCAAGCTAAAGTTGTCTTTCCAACTTTTTTTTTAAAGGCCTTGCTTTGTTTTGACACAGAACCAATAAGGTACCATGCCTACACAGTTCACTAACTTGCAAATTAGCTTCCTTTATGATGCAAAATTAATTATTTCTCCATTAAATTCCAATTTGTATGCCTTATCTTACATGGAGATGTTTGTGGATTTTCAAAGGCTATGCCAACAGGGCCTAGACAGGTCTTACCCAGCTGGAAGGGCTATCCAACTGCCCCTTGTGACAGACCTTCTGTTGTTTCAAGATGAGTTTTTTTCTTTCTTCTTTTTCTTTTCTGCAGCATCTCATGAAACTGTCTATCAAGACACAGCAGTTCTTTGACCAGCTATGGTGGGAGAGTACCTGCCCTTGAGGCCACCAATCTTTTGAAAATGCTGAAGTAATTAACTATCATTTGCAGATTATAAATATTTTAACATTCATTAAAATATTGTCTATTATATACAATTGTTTGCAATCTAGTTTCAAGTTTGTTAAGTATGATAAGACCTTGTTATCTTAGATTTCAGTAATTCAGAATTTGTAATAATTTGAACAGAGGCTGTTATGAAGTTTACTCTTTTAATGTCGACAAAGAAAATTTTCTATGTAAGAAAATCCTTAGTGTAAACAAGATTGTAAAGGGAGTATTTCCCTACTGAGGAGAACAAATTGTTTTCAAAAATTTTAGAAGCACTGATTTACATGTAAACAATGAAACTAAGTATAAAGCAGAAGCAGGTCCTTTGATATGCTAACTACAAATTGTTCTTATCCATTAATTAGAGCAGTCCCTCTGTTAGGCTATACTCAAGCCCATTTCTAGTTCCAGTAACTTTATGTAAATTATAATATAGAAGTCCATGTGATAGTGTCAGTCAACAAGCATTTATTAGGTACTTACTTTGTGTCAGATACTTTGTTAAATCCTGGTGATACAAGGAAAAACAAAAATGTATTCCCTCACCTCGAGGACTTCATATTTGGATATTGGGGATGTCCTACAAATAAGTGCACCTATCGTATATTTTAGCTTATATATGTTAAATATAAATGTTTTTGCATATTAATTTATGAAGTTATCTGAGAGGAAATAGAACAATAATGGAATTGAGGGTACCCCATATGTCTAGAGGTTGGAGAAAGAATAGCAAACACATTGATCAAGAAGATGAGTCAGAGAGGTTTAGGTAGTAATAAGTTACATTAAAATGGTATTTTAACTCAATTCAATGACCAATTATTAAGTACTTATGTATTTGGCACCGGGATATTGGGAAAAAATAAAATTATAATAGCTAGCATTTCCATAGAACTTTAAGGTTTTTAAATAAACTTTATATTTATTAAAGGATAAAATATTTTATTCTTTTACCTGGGAGGCAGATGCTATTGTTTATCTCCAATTACAGATTAAGAAACTGAGATAAGTTAAGTGACTTATCCAGGATCACATAGCTAGTGATGTGAGGCTAGATTTGAATTTAGGTCTTTTGGAGTCTAGGTTTAACCCTTTCTCTACTGAGCTACCTGATTGCTTCAGAACAAAAATACTTGCTTTAAAGGGAGGTGGCGAGGTAAATCAACAAAAAATACAGATAAGTAAATAGGAAATGTGTACAAGTTAATCTGGGGAGGACACTGTGAAGTAGGCAGGGAAGGAGCATCACTCCAATTTCACAGATAAGAAAACAAGCTTGTCACTTGCCCAGGGGACACATTGCCTAATACTATTAGAATCAGAATTTTCTTCTTTTGGAGGGGAAAGGGAAGGCAATTGGGGTTAAGTGACTTGCCCAGCCACAGCTCTAGTTAAATTTCAAGTGTCTGAGGCCGGATTTGAACTCAGGTCCTCCTGATTCCAGGGCAGGGTGCTCTATTCACTGCGCCACCTAGCTGCCCCTAGAATCAGAATTTGAACCCAAGATTCTTCTGACTTTAAGTTCACCATATTGGAGATGATGAAATGATGGGATAACGATAGGAACTGGCAAAGTCAAGAAACTGATGAAAATGGCTTGGAAAGTAGCTTTACCTGGGACATCTGGAAAGGAGATGAATTCTTTAAAAGACATATCCATGAACCAAAGAGGATAGAGCAAGGATTTTATGGTGTAGTATTTTACTTGAAGAATCATCCTTGGCTTGAATTTGTGCTTTGTGGAAAAGAGGACTATGGAGCTATGGGAAAGCATGATTGGCAAAGGAGGTGAAATAGGAACTAAGAAGTATCGACATCTATTAAAAGCTATGTAAAGTCAGACTCCATCATAGTTCTGCTTCTTACCTCTAACTTGCTTATTTATATTTTTAGTTTTTGTTCTGAGACTTCTCACCCTGAGAATCAAGTAATTTCTGATTCCCTAATGGCTTGGTTAAAGTCTCATGACTTGAACTGATGAGGTGCATGCTCTGGGAACCCCCTTGAGCTCTCCTTGAATCTTTGAGGTACAGGCTCTGGGAACCCCCTTCAACTCTAATTGAATCTTGATGAGGCATTTGCATGAGGCCATGAGCTTTTTGTTGTGGCTGGGCCCAGACCTCTGTTACTAGCCTTTGTCCATCTACTTCCCACCCTTGAGCCTATCAAAATATCAATCCACCCTTGAACTGGCCTAGCCCACCATTGTCTGTTGGCTCCAGGTAGCCTCCAGCAACTTCCCACCCTTAATTGACCTCATTAACTCCTCTTGAAGACCCTCCCCAAACTTATTACTGGAGTCTAACTTCATTGACTCCTCCTGAAGACCCTCCGAAAACTCTTCCTCCAGACCACCCCTAGATTGTTCCCACAGCCTTTCTGTATTTTGACCTTTTCTTGCCCCCATGTGTGTGAGAGTGCCATAGAATTTTCTAGTACAGATTTGCTCTGTGTCCAATACAGGTGAACTTTTAATAAACTTTGTTTTTCTTTGGCTGAGAGAAGACTTGAGTCGAATTCATTCAGCAGGACCTGGCTTGTTGGTATTTTGGGGTCTCAAGCAACCCTAACCCTAACCACATCAGAATGACTTGTTTAATAGGAAATGACTAGAAGGAAAGCTCAAGCTTAAGGTTTTGTTCCCAAGGTCACACATTAATGAGATAGAGCTAGGGACTAGACCTGTGATTTCATTGGTTTAGGGAACTTGTGGATGAGAAAACTTTCTCCTACCAATGTAAGTCAGTGTTTTCTCTGCAATTTGTCCTTTTAGAAAGTTGCTACACTCATTGAGAGTGTCAGTGAACTGCCCAGGCTCACTAACTTATATGCCTCAGAGATAGGTCTTGAATTCAGGTCTCCTCATCTATAAGGCAAGCTCTCTATTTGCTATATTACATTATCCTTGGGGGTGGTAACAGACTTAATTAGAGGCAAATTTAGGAAGGTATCCTTGCATTTCATCACATGACATGTTCATTCATCAATTCAACATGAATTTATGTAATATGGACAAATGCTGCTTTTGCCCTTAATGGAAACTCTTCCGTGAGGTGTTAGATGCCCACAATGGAGAGGCAAGGATGCTGCTAGTCACTGAAGAAAGTTCCAGGATATCAGTTTTTGTCATCTTCATGAAAAAGGAAAGGGCCTGGGCTATGTGTGAGCAAATACATAGAGGTACATAGAGAAGTGAGCAAATACATAGAAGTAAATTGCCGGATACTATCAGAGTGGGGTGGTAAAATGTAGAGCCTATGAAAGAAACAGTTTTGCTGTGATATTCTCAAAACCAGAGCTCCCAGAGGAATCTCTATGACCAGGGAACAAAACCAAGAGGCCTCAGCATATGTCTGCATGTCCCATGAGGCCAACAGATCTTAATGCAAACCACCGAGAGTATGCTAAGAGGAAACAGGGAGACTTTTTCTAGTTTTCTCCCATCATCTTCATACTCACTAAGAAACAGTTTCCTCAGTCTTTCATGAATTTACCCCAGGAATATGCCAACCTGTCTACCACCTGAAGATATAGATGACTGTAACCCATTTTGTACAGGAGAGTAGAATAATGCTATTTGATTCCTGATTTTTATTCCGTTGTTTTTATGTCTTAATTAAATGCTTTTGCTCTCATATTAATGCTAAAGAGCATTGTGCTGGTTGGGGGCTTAGACTGTGATATGTAAAAACTGATTACTAGAAAACAGCCCTCACTGGACCCTGGAGGCCCCCAGCCAGAGCTTTCAATGACTTCAGGGCCCAGTTGTTGCATAGATTAAGTTTTCTTGTTATGTACAAGGAGCTTAATAAATAGCAACTCGTATAACTAAGTGCTGCTTCCTGCACATGAAACTGCCAGATGGCCCTGTGAGTCACACTTCTAGTTTGTAAGTGATCAGAGTGCTAATCTCATCTAGATAGGGTAAAGAGAGTGACTGCAATGATTAGTGCCTTTGAAGGCTAGGAATGATGAATTCAGGACCATGATTGGGTTGCAAGCAAAGTGTCAAAAAGTAAACATGCCTTCTGTTTGGTGAAAGCTTCTGCCTTCTGCCTATATTGACAGTTTTCTCTAGATTCTCTTACCAAAGTATCTCGGAGTAAGAATCATGGAGTTTCAGGACTGGAAAGAGATTACAGAAAGCTTTAATCTATTCTTGCCATTTTACAGATTAATAAACTAAGAAGAAGTCAAGTCCCAAGGTCATATTGTAGTGTGTTTGTGGGGGAGTAGGGAAGGAGATAACACAGGGCTTCTTAGGCAAGCCTCGAATATCAGATGCCCCCTCCTCCTCTTATTCTTTGCTGTTTAAGCTAACATGTTTAAGTGTATGTGCATACATGGGGAGTGAACTAGAATGGTATGTTTGTTCATTCATTTGTCTACTGTAGATTTGAAGCAACTCTGCACAGAGGTGTCAAACTTACCACCCATGGGCCAGAGGCCGTTGCAAAACTTCTGAGTGCTGCCAGAACCAGAATGTAGTTCTGGTAAAATGTAATTGGGAAATGATTTACCAAATACATAAAAATATAATACCACAGAGATGATGTTAATCGGAGATTTTTCTAAGTTAATTTGTGGCCTGTATGGTTCAGTTTCTATTGTGAATTTGACACTACTGCCTGGTCAGCAATATGCTACCTTTACTTCTTTGGGGACTGTGACCCCCTGGTTGTATATACTTCTTCAACACTGTTATCATTGTTCCTCAGAGCTTTGTTTAGATGTCTAAATACAGCACCATGGAGGATGGATGAATTGACCGAAGTAACCTCCAACCTTGTCTCATCTTTGACTTCAGCCTTAGTCTTGTGGGTCAGATTTTGTTGTTGTTGAGTTGTTTTAATCCTGTCAGATTCTTTGTAGCCCCATTGGGGGTTTTCTTGGCAAAGATACTGCCATTTCCTTCTTCAGCTCATTTTACAGATATGGAAACTGAGGCAAGCAGGGTTAAATGACTTTCCCAGGGCCGCACAGCTAGTAAGTAAGACTGGATTTGAACTCAGACTCTAGGGCTGGTGGTCTATCCATTGCACCACCTAGCTGTCCTTTATAGGTCAAACAATTTCAAGAGGACTCAGAAGACCAGATGACTCTTCATTTCTCATAAGTTGTTCATGCTTGTATTTGACTCTACCGTTATCATGGCCTCCCTCCCTCCAGGGAAAAGGGCATCTTTAGAAAACTAGTATTAGTATTAGGATCTAGCATTAGCTTTGGTATTCACACTTTATTATTACCAGTCCTCCCAGCCCCCAACCCATTTTCAGCTTCCTTTTGTGTGTTGTCTTATCCCCTTACATTGTAAGCTCCTTGAGGACAGGGACTACCATTGTTCTTTTTCTTATTTGGATCCCTAGCACTTAGCACAGTTCCTGCCATATAATGGGTGCCTAATAAATGTTTATTTTACTAAAATTATGTTGTTACACAGGGGCAGCTAGGTGGCACAGTGGATAGAGCACTGAGTTTAGAGTCATGTAGATTCATCTTCCTAACTTCCAGTCTGGCCTCAGACACTTCCTCCTACTAACCCTGTTTGCCTCTGTTTCCTCATCTGTAAAACGAGCTGGAGAAGGAAATGGCAAACCACTCCAGTATCACTGCCAAGAAAACCCCAAACGAGCTCACAAAGAGCTGAACAAGACTGAAAAATGGCTGGTTGTAATACAGTATTTATTCTACTGTATTGTATTGCAATAACATGATAGGTTTAGGGCAGACATGTGGCTGAAAGGTTAAGCATGCTTTTACCTCATCACACTCTAGATTAAAAATCATATTCAAACTCTGTTCTTCAAAAGGAGAAAAAACTATTGTGCTAACTCACTTTCTGGTCTGCTGAACTGTCTAAATACACACACACACACACACAGAGAAATGTTCATTTCTCTCTGACTTTTCATCTGTTCCTCTTATTTATATGCTGATAGAGCCTGTCCAGAGTGAGAAGAGGAGGACTGGGGGCAGAATGCAGATCCAACCCTTTAGTGAGAATAGACTTGATGCTGGACTTTTACTAGCAGCTTCATACACATTCTAATTCAACAAATATTTATTATGTCTACTTTCTGCAGAGGGAGTGTATATCCCCTAGCTATCCTTTGGTGGATAAAATTACAAATATTTTGTTTTCTTGCTTTTGTTTCCCCACTGCTTGTTACATAGAAAGGACTTAATAAATGTTCTCTCTCTCTCTCTCTCTCTCTCTCTCTCTCTCTCTCTCTCTCTCTCTCTCTTTCTCTCTGTCTCTGACACTCTCTGTCTCTCCCTCCCTCCCTGTCTGTCTCTCTGACCCTCTGTCTCTGACTCTCTACCTCTTTGTCTGTCTGTCTCTCTGTCTGTCTCTGTCTCTTTCTCGCTGTCTCTCTCTCTGTTTCTCTCTGTCTGTCTGTCTGTCTGTCTGTCTCTCTCCCCCCCTCCCTTCCTCCCGCCCTCTCTCTCTGTCTCTCTGTCTTTCTCTCTTTTTTCCTGTTTGTCTCTGACTCTCTCTCTCTTTGTCTGTCTCTTTTTCTCTCTGTCTTTGTCTCTCTGTCTCCATCTCTGTCTTGCTCTCTGTCTGTCTCTTGGTCCTTCTCTGTTTCTCTCCCTCCTTGTCTCTCTGTCTCCCTCTGTATCTCTGTCTCTCTCCAAAGCCAATGCTAAATGTAAGCTCTAGAAGGCTGGTATGCTGGCAAAGCCTTTTTATGTGTCCTCTGTGACAAAGTCTGCTGCTTGAGACTAGGTAGAGATTCAGCAATGGAATGTAGACCACTAAGTGATGAATTAATTGCCAAAGGTGACCTAATCCTTTAATACTTCTAGATTCTGCGACTTCATCAGTGTGGGCATTCCTTCCACAAAAACAGATCATAAATGCCACACCCTCTTGACAATCCATTGATGAGACTCTCCAGATTTGTTTGGAGAACAGATAGCATGGATACTGTGTCCAAAGCATTTCCAACTTTGGAAGGGCTTACCAGAGCTTTTCCTTCATTTGTACAACCATGGAGAACTCAGGTGTAATTCTACATTATGACGAGTCATTAGAAGAAGACCTTAGCAGAGGGGCAATCCAATAAGGAAAGAATATTTTAAATGGTTTGTGGTTCTGCATGGTTCCTTTCTGCTTCCGTAATGATGGTGATGTGGAAGAAAACGGGACACAAGGTGCTAAAAATAATCTAGTTTTTAGACCACATATAAACATTAATTGTTAGTACTCAAAATATGAGATAATTATCCAATTGACTTACTGCTGTTTGAACTGAACTACACTGATATACACGGCCAGTGAAATGGGAAGGTGAAAGAAAATTATAGAGAAATGAAGAATGGCTCTGAGTTTCTGTGTCTCCCTGGAGAGGCTAATAAAGGAGTTGGTTTACTTGGTCATCTCTCATCCACATGATAAACACAAACAAAAAGGCTACCAGTGAGATAATGGCAACTTAGGTAGCAACAGTTATTTCCAAGGATGAGGAAGAAGATTTCACAAAGGAGTTAAAAGGATTCTCCAGCCCAAGAGAACACACATACATTTTTGATAATCTATTATTTCAGTGTGAATGTGTACTTGGGACAACGGCGGATGGTCTGTTAGAAAATGTGGCTTGGGTTTGAGAAAGGATAGATTCTAAAGTTTTGCAGACTAGTCAGAAACCTCACACCTCTTTTATTTTGAACATTTCCTTCAATAAGAAAGTCACAAGATGGCCATGGACATGACTATGTCTTAACATTCAGGAAATCACTAGTTGTTGCTGTCATATCGGAACCCACCATTTCTCTACAATCAGACCAGTGACAATTTAGAGGAGAAATCAAAAGCAACAGAACATTAGGAAAAAGGGATACATATGAGTAGACTTTGTACACAATTGTAAGAACCTCAACCTGACCTATTGAAAAGATCTGTTAATGTTCCAGTGTGAGAAATGGAAAAAAAAATTGCAAAGAGAATATATATCCCCTAGCTATTCTGGGTGGGTAAAATTACAACCATCTGATCTTGTTTATCAACATTTTTCTTTAAAATTTAACCAATTCAAATGGCTGTAATTAGGAGGCTAAGATATTTGCCCAAAATGCATTTATCATTTAATCAAGTAAACGTGGTAGAAAAAGATGACAAAAATGAAACAGTCCTCACTGTTAGGAAGTCTGTATTTTATTGAAAGAATAAAATATGTACACAAATGAGTATATTATAAGTAAGGAAAGTCAGAGCATTAGCAAGTGTGTGTGTGTGGGGGGGGGGAGGTGTTGATATTCAAGGGCAGCTTCATAGAGGAGATGACACCTGAGTTCAGCCTTCTAAAAAGACAAAATATCTGAGAGGTAAAAAACATTTAGGAGATTGCTTTATTTTCCACTTTTTGAGAATAATTTGTATAGTATAGGTGTTGCTTATTCTTTAAAATCTATGCATTCAGTCCTAGACTCTTTACTGAGTTCTAGTCATGCATAACCAACTACTTACTGTACCTTTTGAACTAGATGTCCCCTGGAAATCTCAAGTTCAACATGTGCAAAATAGAATTCATTATATTTCTCCCCAAACCTACCTCTGGTCTAGACTTTATTTCTGCCAAGGAAACTATGATCCTTCTAATCCCCTAGGTTTACAACTTTGGTATTATCCTTGAATCTTCACTTTTCCTCATTGCTCATTTCTGAACAGTTTCTAAATCCTGTTGTTTTTACTATCAGAATACCTCTCACATTTGTCACCTCTCCATTCACACAGGTACCACCTCGGCCCGAGCCTTTATCATCTACACCTTGAACTATTAAAATAACATTTTTAGAAATTAAATTTTATTACCAAATACACATTATATTCTTCTCTTCCCTCATTGATAAAGCAAGGGAAAAAAATCCCCCAAACTTTCACAAACATATATACTTTTTCAAAGTTTTTAATCATTTTTATTTAAAGTTTTGAGTTCTAATTTCTACCCCTTTCCCCTCACTGAGATGGCAAGAAATCAGATATAGGTTACACATGTACAATAATGTAAAATATTTACACATTAATCATATTATGCAAGAAGATTCGAATAAAAGAACAAAGAGAAAAAAAGAAAGTGAAAAATAGCATGCTTCAGTCTATATTGAATCAATATCAGTTCTTTCTTTGGAGGTGGATAGTATGATTTATTTTTAGTCTTTCAGGATTGTGTTGGATCATTGTACTGCTAAAATTAGGCAAGTCATTCATAGTTTTTTATCAAACAATATTGCTGTCACTGAGTACACTATTCTCTTGGTTCTGTTCACCTCACTGTGCATCAATTCATGTAAGTCTTTCCAGGTTTTTCTGAAATCATCCAGCTTGTCATTTCTTATAGCACAAAAATATTCCATTACAATCATATTATACAATTTGTTTAGCCATTCCCCAACTGATAGGCATCCCTTTGACTTCTAATTCTTAGCTACCACAGAAAGAGCTGCTATAAATATTTTTGTACAAATAGAGTTTTTTTCCTTTTTTTTTTGGTTGGGGGCGGGGGGGATGTCTTTGGGATATAGACCTAGCAGTGGTATTGCAGGATCATATGGTATGTGCAGTTTAATAGCCCTTTGTGCATAGTTCTAAATTGCTCTCCAGAAGGGTTGAATCAGTCCACAACTCTACCAACATTACATTATTGCCCCAGTTTTCCCATATCCTCTCCAACAGCTAACTTTTTCCTTTTTGGTTATGTTAGTCACCTTGCTAGGTGGTGGTTTGTTAGAGTTGTTTTAATTTGCATTTCTCTGATCAATAATGATTTAGAACATTTTAGAGCATAAGCACAGACTGCTTACTTGCCTAAGGGTCTGCTCTTTTACTGGAGGGTATGGCCTTACTGGTGGATTGCCCCAGGGTTGGAGCCCTGCTACAGGGCCCCTGCTGTGAGGCTGGTTGGGGCTTCTGCTCTTGGACCTTGCTCCTTTCCCACTTCAATAAAATAGATCTTTCCTGCCAGGCTGGTAAGCTGCTTCTCTTTTCCTATACCAATTCTGAGGTGGTTTTATAGTTGTATGGAGGAGACTTTGGGAGGGTTTGAGAGCATTCCCTCCTCACTCTGACATCTTTCCAGTGGAAGTCAATGATACATAGTTAAGCAAAACAAAGTTCCACATTAGACATGTCCAAAAATATATGCCTCACTCTGAATCTATCACCTCCATTAGGAGGTGAGAAGCATGTTTGTCATGAAACCTCTAGAACTGTAGTCTGTCACTGTGTTGATCAGAGTTCCTAGTCTTTTAAAGTTATCTTTACAATATTACTGTTTATATATATATTATATATATATATATATTATATATGTATATATACACACACATACATATATGTTGTCCTCCTTGTTCTGTTTGTTTACCTCTGCATAAATTTATATTAACTATTCTCTGAGACCACCACTTTCAACATTTCTCATAGTATAAATAGTATTCCATTGTTGTTGGTCTTTTGCTTTTGAAGAGAACCAATGAAGTAATGGGTGACATGTTGACTTCTAAGAGAATTGGATTTAAACAAGGTAGAGCTGTGAAAAGTCATTAACCTAACTCTCTTTTCCATAGTCATCAAAATCCAGTGGCAAGACAGGAGTCAGTATGACTGGTGATGGCCCAGGATGCAGTGGATTACCTTGGTATCTTCCATGTCTGACCAATTTCTAAGGGTTCCATGGCACCTGTTTCAGCCACCTTCATGGCCCATTTTAATATATTGTTTTCATTTCATTCTGCCAAAAGTCTTCCCATGCTTAGGGTAGATATCCCCATAACTCACTGATGGGTTTGAGGTCTGTCAATTACCCTTAACCTGGTTTAGCCTGTCTGCTGTAACAGTTTTTACCAGGGTGTGGCTGCTGCACATGCTCCAGCTTCTTGGAGCCGTAAGTGAGAGTTGAGTGCCAAGTGGACACCAAAGGTGGATGAAGAGCCCTGAAAAGGGGCTAGACAAGCCCTCACACCAGAGATACTAGTCCTTCCTGAACAGGCCCCACATCCTGGTATTCCAGTACTTTAATACACAATAAACTTTTTAATGCATTTCTCAAATAATGGGCACCACCTCAGTTTCGAATTTATTGCTACTACAAAAAAAGAACAGCTACAAATGTTTTTGTATATATTTGTCATTTTCCTCATTCTTTGTTCTCTTTGGGGTCTAAACCAAGTAGTGGCATTACTAGATCAAAAGACAGGCTGAGTTTAATGACTTTGGGGCATGATTCTGAATTGCTTTTCGGAATGAGTGAACCAGTTTGTAGCTTTCCCAGTGTACTAATGTACATATTTTCTTGTTGCCCCTTCAGTATTTATCATTTTCTTTTACAGGAAATTTTGCTAGTCTGATAGATTTGAGATGGAACCTCAGGTTGGTTTTAATGTACATTTCTTTGTTAGTGATTTAAATCTTTTTGTCATATGGTTATTTATAGATTGGACTTCTTCTTCTAAAAATTACCTATTCATATCCTTTGACCATTTATCAATGGAGAAATGGCTGTTATTCTTGTAAATTTGAAAAGATAATCCTTATGCCTCTTAGAAATGGAGCCTTCATCAGAGAAACTGACTGTAACGATTGCCCCCCTTCCCCTCTGTTTAACTGCTTGTGTTTAAAATGTATTTTAAATTGCTCATTTTGCCTTATGTGATCATATCCCTTATTTAGTCATGAACTCTTCTATTCGTAAATCTGACAGGCAATGTCTTCTGCACTTCTCTAATTAGCTTATATATCCAGTAGGAGCTGTCCTTGGTACAAAGTGTGAAATGTAGGTCTCTACCTAGTTTCTGTCAGATTGCTTACTTGGTTTTCCAAGTTTTTTTTGTTTAATAGTGCCTTCTTGTTCTTATAGCTGGGATCTTTGGGTTTATCAAATTCTATGGTACTATGTTCATTTGCTTTTGTATCTTGTGTACCTAATCTGTTCCACTGTTCAACCTTTGGATTTGTTATTGAGTAACAAATTGGTCTGATGATTACTGCTTTGTAGTCGAGATCTGGAGCTGCTAGGACCCCTTCCTTAGCAATTTTTCTCATTAATTCCATTGATATTCTTGATCTTTTGTTCTTACAGATGAACTTTATTATTTTTTCTAGCTCTATAAAGCGTTTCTTTGTATATTTTTCTAGTTCTATAAAATATTTCTTTGTGGTTTGATGTAGAATAGGATAAGTAAATTACTTTAGATAGCATTGTCATTTTTATTATATTAACTTGCACTACCCATGAGCAATTAATAATTTTCCAATTATTTAGATTTATAAAGAGAGTTTTATAATTGTGTTCACATAGTTTGTGTGTGTGTTCTGGTACATAGATCCCCAAATATTTTAAACTTTCTGTAGTTATTTTAAAAGGAATTTCTCTTTCTATCTCTCCTTTCTGGATTTGTGTTTGTAACATGCAAAAATGTTGACAATTTATGTTCTGCAACTTTGCTGAAGTTAATTGTTTCTATTCCTTTTTAAAGCTGACTTTTCAGAGTTCTTTAAGTAAATTGTTGTGTTATATAAAATGTGACAATTTTGTTTCTTCTTTTCTTGTGCTTATTTGTTCAATTTCTTTTCCTGTTCCTGTTGCTATAGCTACCATTTCCAGCATAATATTGAATAATAATGTTGATAATAGACATCCTTGCTTTACACCTACTCTTATACGAAAAGCTTCTAGTTTATTAACGTTATAGGCATCATACAGCCGAATGATAGTGGTTTGTGGTTTTAGATAAATACTATATATTAAGAAAGATACATTTATTCTTATGTTTTTTACCAGCCCCCCAACCAGAAATGTGTGTATCTCATCAAAAGATTTTTCATCTATTGATATAATCATATGATTTTTGTTGTTCTTGCTATTAAAACAATCAATTATGTTTATGAACAAGCCTGGTATGATACTATTCCTCATATAAATCCATCTTGTTCATAGTATGCAATCTTTATGACATGTTGCAGCTGTTTCCTTGGTAATATTTTATTTAAAATTTGTGCAACAATATTATTCATTAGGGATGTTTGTCTATAGATTTCTTTCTCTGTTGTGACTCTGTTTAAAAATCATGGCCATATTTCTATCGTAGAAAGAATTTGCTAAGTTGTCTTATTTTCCTATTTTTTTAAACAGCGTATATAGAACTAAATGTTCTTTAAATGCTCAATAGAATTCACTTGTAAATCCATTTGGCCTGTGTTTTGGTTGTTGTTTTCCATTTGGGAGTTCATTCCCTGTTCAGTTTCTTTTCTGGGACTGGGTTATTAAGTCCTCTGTTTCCTATTCTGTTAATCTGGGCATTTTATATGTTGGTAAATATCAATCCATTTCATTGGCATTGTCAGTTTTATTTGTATATAATTAGGTGAAACAGTCCCCAGTTATTTCTTTTTCACTGGGTGCGAATTCACCCTTTTTATTTTTTATACTAGTAATTTTGTTTTTCTTTTTTAAAAATAAAGTAACTAGGGGGAAGCTAGGTGGAGCAGTGAATAGATCATGGGCCCTGGAGTCAGGAGAACCTGAGATCAAATCTGACCTCAAACACTTAACACTTACTAGCCATGTGATTTTGGGCAAGTTACTTAACCCCAATTGCCCTGCCTTTCCCCATCCAAAAAGCAAAAAAAAAAAAAAACCAAACCAAAAAAAAAAACCCCAAAAAACAACCTGTTTATCCACTTTATTGTTTTTAATAAGAATTTGCTCTTAGTTTCATTTAGTAATTGGATTTTTTTTTGTTTTTAATTTGGATAATCTTTCTAATTTTCAGGATTTTAATTTTTGGTCTTTAATTGACAATTTTTAATTTGTTAATTTCCTAAGGGTTTTTTTTTTTTTGCTTTTGTTTTTTGTTTTAGCTTTAGGACCTGTGTGTTGATCTGCTCCTTTTTTTCTCTTATAGATGAAAATGTATAGAGGTAGAAAATTTTCCCCTAAGTGCTGGTTTGGTAGCATCCCCAGTATTTTTGTATGTTAATTCATTGTTGTTACTACCTTTAATAAAATTATTGATTTTTTTTTCTGGGATTTGTTCTTTGATCTACCATTCTTCGTGATTGGGTTAGTCTTCAATTAATTTTTAATCTTTGTTTCTGCGGCCTTTTATTTAATAATTTTGCATGCATCATGGTCTATAAAACATATGTATAATAACATTGATTTTTTTTATATTTTTGAGGTTTTTATGCCCTAATAAGTGGTTAATTTTTGTGAAGACCACAGCTGAGAAATAAGTATGCATCTTTTATTTTTATTCAATAATTTACACATGTCTATCATATCTAATTTTTCTGATATTCCATTCAGGTTATTCATTTATTTTTTTCTTAGTCATATTTACCTAGGTCTAAGAGAAGTAATGGAGATCTCTCACTATGATAATTTTATGATTTCTCCCTCCAGTTAATTCAACTTTTCATTTATGAATTTATATGCTGTGCTATTTGGCACATAGATGTTTAGCATTGAAATTAATTTATTAAATATCATAATTTTCCACAAAATGTAGTTTCTCTGTTTGTCTCTTTTAATTATGTCTATTTTTGCTTTTGCTTTGACTCATATTATGATTGCTACCATTGTCTTCTTTTACATCAGCTGAAGGATAACAGATTATAATAGTCCCTTACTTTAACTCAGTATATTTATGTTTCAAGTACATTTGTTGTGAAAAACATATAGTTAGATTCTGCTTTCTAATCCAGTCTGCTATTCTCTTCCATTTTTTAGGTGTGTTCATTCCATCCACATTCACATTTATTATTGTTTATTCACTTACATCCAATTCTCCTGTATTTTTCCTTATTTTTCTTTCCTATCCATTCTTTAATAGTTTGTTTTGCTTAGGACTTACTCTTCCCTAGTCTATTCTCCTTCTTATCCCTCTCCTTTCTTAACTATTTCCATAGTGAGTGAAATATATTTTTGTTTTCAACTGTTTGAGTATATGTGTGGTTGTATGTCTGTTCTTCTGTCTTTTTAGTAGTTCAAATGAGAGTGAGATTCAAATGTCTTCTACTTCTTCCCACCCTTGTTTGCATGGACATCTTGTGCACACTAGTTATATGAAATAATTTTTCCCATACTCTTTTTCTCCTCCTTTACCCCTGTATATTCTGATTGCCCTCTCTTTCCATTCTTCTTTTGACATCATAAAAACAAAACAGAAGCAGTTCCAAACCCTCTCTCAAATAAGACATCTTTTCTAACCCTTGATGATGATCAAGTTCTAATGTAGACAAAATTTCCTTAGTATTGTTCACTTTTGTTTATCTTTTTATGCTTTATTTGACTCCTGTATTTGTATTTCAAAGTTTCTAGTTAGCTCTAGCTTCTAGTCTAGAATCAAGAATGCTTGGAACTCTTCTGTTTCATTAAAAATTCATTTGATCCCCTCTGGAATTATTCTCAGTTTTTCTGGGAAATTATTCTTGTTTGTAAGCCTAGAAATATGCCTTCTGAAATACAATATTCCAAGCTCTCTGATGCTTTATGGTGTTACCTGCTATGTTTTGTGTGAGTATAGCTGTGAGTCCATGATACTTGACAGCTTTCTGTCTGCTCATAGTATTTTTTCTTTGACCAAGAAATTCTGGATTTTTGTTATAGTATTCTTGAGAGTTTTATTTCTGGGATATCTTCCAGGAAGTGGATTCTTTCTATTTCTGCTTTGCCTTTGACTTCTAAGAGATCTGGGCAGTACTAAAAAAATCATTTCTTAAAATATGTCTAAACTCATTTTTTAGTCATGGCTTTTGTGTAGTTCAAGGATTCTTAAATTTTTTCTCCTGAAACTGTTTTTTTTTTTAGGTTAGTTATTTTTCTTATGAGATACCTCACATTTTCTTCTATTTTTTCTATTTTTTTTCACATTTTTTCTATTTTTTTTTAACCTTGTTTTAACATTTCTTGTTGTCTCAATGAGTCAATAGCTTCTATTTGATCAGTTCTAATTTTCAGAGAGTTATTTTCCTGGGTAAGGTTTTGTACCTTATGTTCCAAGCTGTTAATTCTCTCCAATTCTTTATTCCACAGCTCTCATTTCTTTTCTTGTTCCTAAGTAGAATGCTCACTTGTTTTTTCTATATTTTATTTTATTTTGCAATTACACGTAAAAACAATTTATAATGTTCATTTAAACTTTTTTTACTTCCAAATTCTTTACTATCCTCTCTCTCCCACCCTTAGAAGGCAAAAAATTTGACATAGACTATGCATATGCAGTAATGCAAAACGTATTTTCATATTAGCTACGTTGCAAAAGAAAACACAGACTGAAATAAAAAACCCAAACTAAGAAAGACAAAGAGGGTTAAAAAAGTATGCTTCAATCTGCATTCAGACTCTGTCAGCTTTTTCCTCTAGATATGGATGGCATTTTTTTCACAAGTCTTTCAGAATCATCTTGGATCATTATATTGCTTAGAATTGATATTGTACAATATTGCTTATTACAATATTGTTACTCTGTTCAATTTCTCCTGGTTCTATTCACTTCATTTTGCCTCAGTTCCTATAAGTCTTCCTAAGTTTTGCTGAAAGCACCCTGCTTATCATTTCTTTCTTTCTTTCTTTCTTTCTTTCTTTCTTTCTTTCTTTCTTTTTTTAAGAAGTAACAGAATATTCCTTGACATTTAATTTGATTCTTTGGGCAGACATCCTCCAAATAAGGTTGTCTAAATCTTATTACATTATGTTAACATATCATAGCCAAGCCCCACCATGAAGTTATAAAAGCCTTCTAATGCCATCTGACTAATCACCCATTTAAACATCGCTCCTATGAAACTGCACATTCTTTTTTTTAAATTTTCAATTAAAAAATTGATTTGTTTATTTACTTTTAGTTTACACGATTCAGTTCCAGAATCCCTTGAGTTTCAAATTTTCTCCCCTCCTTCCTCCCCTCCCCCCCTCCCCCCATGG
>CM053584.1:59052948-59066308 GCA_028627135.1 Pseudochirops cupreus | reverse complement strand
CTCCTTCCATCCTGAGACTTGTGGAGTTGTCTTATAACTAACTGTGTGTTGCTGAGAGGAGCCCAGTTTATCAAGGTTGGTTGTCACACATAAGATATGTCTGTGATTGTGTACAAACTTTTCCTGGTTCTGCTCTTCTCACTCCTTGCTTATCATTTCTTTGGTTTTTTTTTTAAATGTTAATTTTTTGCTTTTTGGAGGGCAATTGAGGTTAAGCCACATGCCCAAGGTCACATGGCTAGTAAGTGCTAGGTGTCTGAGGCCAGATTTGAACTCAGATCCTCCTGACTCCAGAGCTGGTGATCTATTCACTGTACCACCTAGCCACCCCTCTGCTTATCGTTTCTTATAGCAAATAGTATTCCATCACAATCATATACTACAGCATGTTTATCCACTACCCAATTGATGTGCATTTCCTCAATTTCCAATTCATTGCCACCACAAAGAGAGTTACTAAAAATATTTTTGTACATACAGGTCCTTTTCCATTTTTAAAAATCTCTTTGGTATGCAGACCTAGCAGTGGTATTGCTGTATCAATAAGTCTGTACAGTTTTGTAGCTCTTTGGGCATAGTTCCAAATTGCTCTGCAAAATGGTTGGTTCAGTTCCCAACTCTACCAACAGTGAATTAGTGTCCTTTTTTCACCCCCTACATTCCCTTCAATGTTTATCATTTTCCTTTTTTATCCTATTAGTCAATTTGGTAAGTGTGAGGTGGTATCTTAGAGTTATTTTAATTTGCATTTCTCTAATCAACAGTGAGTTAGGACATTTTTTTCATAGGACTATAGGCATATGTGTTTATATAGTATCTAGGTTTATGTAGACTCCCAAATATTTCATATTGTCTACCTTTAATTTAAATGGAATTTCTCCTTCTATATTTTTATTGCTAAACTTTGTTGCTAATACATAGAAAAGCTACTGATTTATGTGGGTTTATTTTATAACCTGTAACTTTGCTAAAGTTGTAAATTATTTCAACTAGTTTTTTAGTTGATTCTCTAGGACTCTCTAAGTATACCATTATATCATCTGTAAAGAGTGATAGCTTTGTTTCCTCATTACTTATTCTGATTCCTTTCTTTTTCTTCTCTAATTCCTATAGCTAGAATTTTTACTACAATATTGAAGAATAGAGGGGGTAACAGACATCCTTGCTTCACCCCTGATCTTACTGGAAATGATTCTAGCTTATTCCCATTATAGATAATGCTTACTAATTAATGGTTTTTATGTAGTTACTACTTATCATTCTGAGGAAAGATCCATTTATTCTTTTACTCTCTAGTAGTGTTTTTCACAAGAATGCGTGTTGTATTTTGTCAGAAGCTTTTTCTGTATCTATTGAGATAATAATATGATTTCTGTTGGTTTTGTCACTGATATGGTCAATTATGCTCACAGTTTTCCTAATATAAACCAGCCTTGCATTCCTGTTATAAATACCATCTGGTCATAGTGTATGATCTTTGTGATAAATCTCCTTGTTAATCTTTTATTTAAAATTTTTTGCATTAGTATTCATTAAGAAAATTGGCCTATAGTTTTCTTTTTCTTTTTTTTTTGTTCTTTTTGGTTTAGGTATCAAAACCACATTTGTGTCATAAAAGGAATTTGGTAGAATTCTTTCTTTGTCTTTTGTTCTAAATAGTTTATATACTATCAGAATTAATTGTTCTTTAAATGTTTGGTAGAATTCACTTTTGAATCCATCTGGTCCTGGTGATTTTTTTTCCTTAGGGAATTCATTTATGGGTTGTTCAATTTCTTTTTCTAAGATAGAGTTATTTAAGTATTCTATTTCCTCTTATGTTAATCTTGGCAATTTATATTTTTATAAATAGTTATCCATTTCACTGAGATTGTCAGATTTATTTGCAAATAATTGGGCAAAATAGCTCCTAATAATTGTTTTAATCTCATCTTTATTGATGGTAAATTCATTCCCCCCTCCTTTTTTTTTTTAATACTGGTAATTTGGTTTTCCTCCTTTTTAAAAAAAATCAATTCAACTAATGTTTTATTGATTTTTTTGGTTTATTCATAAAAACAGCTCCCGATTTTATTTATTAATTCAATGGTTTTCTTACTTTCAATTTCAATAATCTCTCTTTTGACTTTCCAGATTTCCAATTGGTATTTAATTAGGAATTTTAAATTTGTTCTTTTTCTAGTTTTTTTGGTTGCACACCTATTTCATTGATTTGATCTTCCTCTATTTTATTGATGTAAGCATTTAGAGATATAAATTTCCTCCTAAGTATTACTTTGGCTGAATGCCATAAATTTGTGCATGTTTTCCTTACTATTGTCATTCTCTTTAGTGAAATTATTGATTGTTTCTATGATTTGTTCTTTCAGCCACTTATTCCTTAGGAATGGATTATTTAGACTCCAATTAATCCTTAATCTATGTTTTCCTGTTCTTTTATTGAATGTAATTTTTATTGCATTATGATCTGAAATGAACGCATTTAATATTTCTACTTTTCTGCATTTGCTTGTGAGGTTTTTATAGCATAACACATGGTAAATTTTTGTGTAGATGCCCTGTACCACTGAGTAAAAAGGTCCATTTCTTTGTGTTCCTATTCAGTCTCCTTCTGAAGTCTATCATTTATAAATTTTCTGTAATTCTGTTCATTTCCTTAACTTCTTTCTGGTTCATTTTTTTGGATTAGGTTTATCTCATTCTGAGAGGTAAAAGTCGAGGTCCTCCCCCCAGTACAGTTTTTTTGGGAGGTGGTAATTGGTTAAGTGACTTGCCTAGGGTCACACAGCCAGTAAGTGCCTGAGACTGGATTGAAACTCATATCCTCCTGACTCCAGGGCCAATTCTCTGTGCCATCTAGCTGTCCCTTACCTAGGGACATGTTTTACTATTTCCTCCGGCAATTCTTTTGAATTTCTTTGAGAATCTGAGTGCTTTACCATTTGGTGCATACATGTTTAGAATTAAAATTACTTAATTATCTATGGTACCTTTTTTACAAAATGTAGTTTACCTGCTTATCTTTTAAAAATGTATTAATTTTTAAAAATATATTTATGTTTTTACTTTGAGAACATCAATGCTACTCCTGGTTTGTTTGTTTTTTTGTTTTTTTCAGTATATATCCACTGAAGCACAATGGAGTCTGCTCTGGCCCCTTATTTTTACTCTGTCTATGTCTCTTTGTTTCAAGCATGTTTCTTGTAAATAGCATGTTGTCAGATTCTGGTCTTTAATTCCCTCTGCTATCCACCTCTGTTTTGTGGGTGAGTTTATCCCATTCACAGTTACAGTTAAGATTACTAATTGTATTTTCCTTCATTCCCCTTCCCCTCATGCATTTATCTTTCTCTCTCTTTTTGCCCTATCACTCTTCACAACTTTGATTTGTTTATGATAGCCGCCTCCCCTAATCCTCCCTCCCTTTTATCAGTTCCACTTCTTTTATCCCTTTCCCCTCCTGTTTCCATGTAGGGCAAGATATATTTCTATACCCTACTGAATGTGTATGTTATTCCCTCTTTGAACCAACTCTGATGAGTGTAAGGTTCAGGTGTTACCTGACATCCTCACCACCCCTGCTTTTAAAGCTCTTCATTTTACATCTCTTTCATCTGAGATAATTTGCCCCTTTCTACCTCTCCCATTCCCTTTCTCCCATTGCATCCATTTTTCTAATCTTTTATTTTAATTTTTTTAATCATCCCATCATAGTCAACTCACACCTGTGTCCTCAGTCTATGTTTACTCCCTCTAACTGTCCAAATAATGATAATGTTCTTAGGTGTTATAAGTACCATTTTCTTATGTAGGAATGTAAACAGTTCAATCTTATTGAATCACTTTTGATTTCTCTTTCCTGTATCCATTTTTATGCTTTTCCTGAGTCTTGTATTTGAAAGTCCAATTTTCTATTTAGCTCTGCTCTTTTCATCAAGAATGCTTGAAAGTCCTCTATTTCATTGAATACCCATTTTTTTCCTCCTGAAGGATTATATTCAGTCTTGCTAGGCAAGTTATCTTGATTGTAATTTTACCTTTTTTGCCTTTTGGAATATCACATTCCAACCCCTCTGATCCCTTAATGTCAAAAATGCTAAATTTTGTATTATCCTGACTGTGACTCCATGATATTTGCAGTATTTATTTTTGGTTCCTTGCAGTATTTTCTTCTTCACCTGGGAGCTCTGGAACTTGTTTATAACATTCTTGGGAGTTTTGATTTGGTGATCATTGGAATCTTTCTATTTTACCCTCAGGTTAGATTTACCTCAGTTTTTAAAAAATTTCTTGGTGATATCTAGGCTTTTAAAAAAAATCATGGCTTTCAGGTAATCCAATAATTATTAAATTTATCTCTTTCAGAAGAGCTCTTTTTTTCAGGTAAATTGTTTTTCTAAGGAGATATTTCACATTTCCTTCTATTTTTTTAAACTTTGTTTTATTTTTTTCTTGATGTCTCATGGAGTCATTAGCTTCCACTTGCCCAAATCAAATTTTTAAGAAATTATTTGTACCTCTTTTTCCATTTGACCAATATTGTTTTTTTAAGGTGTTATTTTTTCCATTATTTGTATGCGTGTGTGTGTGTGTGTGTGTGTGTGTATCTTTTAACAAGCTGACTTTCCATGATTTTCTTGTCTTGTTCTTTTCCCATTTTTTTTCTCTAACTCTCTTATTTAATTTTAAAAATTCTTTTTGAGCTTTTCCAGGAATTCTTTTTGTTTTTTGGGCTTATGACCAATTCACATTTTTTTCTGCTGCTTTTCATACACATATTTTGATTTCATTGTTTTTTTTTTCTTTTTTAAAAATCTTCTCTGTCACCATAGTAACTTTCTATTGTCTTGGTTTTTTTTTTTCCTTGCTCATTTTCCAGCCTATTTCTTGGCTTATAACTTTATATTAACAGTTGAGTTGTATTTCCAGGGTGGAAAGTCCTAATCTTGCAGCTGTTTTCAGAGTCAGTTCTGGGTATCCATAGGTTTTGGTTCTTTCAAGATGGTATGATGTAAAAAAAAGTGTAGTTACTGCTCTCCTGGCCTAGGCTGTGATCTGTGAGTGATTACAAGTACTTTTCTCTACTCTTGAACTGTGAGCAGGACCCCTGTATCCCTGCTACCACAAGTACTTGTGAGCTAGTGTTTCTCTTAGCTCTGGGACTATGACCTGAAACTGCATATGAGCAATGTGACAGAGTTCTATAACTGGTGCCAGCAAAAGGTCCCCTTGTAATCTTCTTCTGACTAGTTTTACAACTCTCTTACTATCTGTGGGGTGAGAGTTCCTGAAGCTGTTGCTGCTGAACTGCCTTCAAGATCTGCTATTAGTGTCCCTGCACGTGGTCTGCACTGGGCTTCAGATCTGCTGAAACAGTCCTTTCTGCCAATCACGTAAAATGTTCTAGATTGGAATATTGTTTCAATCTGACCTTTCATTGATTCTGTTCTCCAGAATTCAATTTAAGGTGTTATTTTAAAGTTGTTTGGATGAGGAATTTGGGAGACCTCTCAGATGAGTCCCTGCCTTTACTCCACCATCTTGGCTCCTGCCCTTATTTGGTTTTAAAAATATTTTTTAGCATTATTTTTGTCTTAAGCTCTTGTTTTATAATTCTAAGAAATTTGGTTGAACTTGTGCTCAAACTGTGTTTTCTTTGGGAGTTTTCTTGTAGATGTTTTGGATTCATTCTCTTCCTTTGAGGTGGTGTCTTGAGTATCCTTGTCACCAAACGAGTATTTTATGGTGGGGTTCTTTTTTGTTTTGTTTTGTTTTGTTCTTAATTTTTTAAATTTTATTTATTTGTTTTTTTCAGTCTCTTTATTGACTTTGACGTTTATATCAGGGTTGGGTTCTATGTACTTCTGGGGAAATATCTAGCCTGAGCTTTTGTACTCTTGGGTCTTTTTTCTATTTTCTTGGGATACTGATTGTTGTATTACTCTAGGACCTCAGAAACAATTCAAGTTGAAGATCTATAAGTTCTCAGTTTTTCCCAAAGTGTGTGATCTGGGAAAAGCTTGGTCTGAGCCCAGCAAATTTTTTTTAGACTTGGGCCTGAGAAGCACTTCTGTAGGCTTATTCCTTATTCAAAGTTCTTGTAAATTACCACTGGACTTAGTCCCCATCAGTCAGGTTAAAAGCTCTGGAGGTTCAGAGTAATAGAGCTATGGGCTCCCCTTTTGTTTGGGATCCCTTTACTTGTCATTAAATTGGAAGCTTCAGATTGGACTGGCAGCAGGAGATGAGGTATAGCTCCACTTCAAGGATCAGAGCCACGTAGTTACTGCTATCTTCTGAACCTTTTTCTTTCTCAGTGCACAGTCTAAGTTCCATGACCATTCCTCACACCTAAACAGCACACAGTTTCTTCTCCTCAATTTTCCTTGTATCTTCTACCCAACTGAATAGTATGCATCAGAATTGTCCACTGGAACCTGTTCCTATGTGTTGCATGAGGTTGTGGTGTTCCCATATGGGTCTGGAGTCTCTTCTTGTCCTCTGACATGGCCTGGTTCTCTTTTAGTCCCTGGAAGTTGGAATGCTCTATGGTGGCATGCTTCATGTCATACCCTGCCCTCTGTTTCCACAGCCCTCTTTTCCTGTATGTTAATGCCAACCTGGTCTGGAAAGGTGACTTGCTGTAATGTTTTTTTCTTGGATTTTCTGATCATTATTTAGTGCTACATTTTCTAGAGCTTTGTGGAAGGACTTTGTTGTAGGAGCTGGGCTATAGTTCTTGCTACTCTGTTCTCTTGGTTCTTCCTCCATTTCGCCTCCCTGACTTGTCTCTCCCCTCTCTATTTCACCTTCCTCATAGCAGATAAATTGGTAAGACTAATGTACAGATTTGATCAGGCCACTCCCCTGCTTCTTGAACTTCTTAAGTGGCTACCTATTGTCTCTAGGATAAAAGATGGATTCTTCCGTTTAACATTTAAAGTCCTTTGTAAGCTTATTGATTCCAGAGACCGTCATAATTTGGTTCCCCTGCCTCAGTGTCCCTTCTAGCCAAAAATTCTTATTTACTATTTTCTTTAATTATCTCTTGCCTCCCTGCCTTTCCAAAGGTTATCCTTACTGCCTAGAATACTCTTCTTACTCACCTCCACCCTTTGGAAACCTTTGATCTTTACAAGGGTATGGTCAAGCAACATTGCCTGTATAAGATTTTTTTGGATGCCCTAGTTTCTTGTCCTTCCCTCCTCCCATTATATCGTATTTATTCTGTATATATTTTGAATTTACATATCTGTTCTCATGTTGTGCTCTCTTGGTAGAATGTAAGCTCCCTGAGGACAAGAACTGTTTTTGTTTTCTCTTTGTATCCCCGGCTCCTAGCACAATACCTGGCACTTAATAAGTGCTTGTCCAAATGAATATAGTAAGAGTGAGGGATAATAGATGGACTGTGTATATGATACACTGGTAGCTTTAAAACAGCAAGAGTTAGAGGAAGGCCTTTACTGTATATGGTAGACACTCTCTGGTGGTCTGAGAGAACATGGACATGAAGGCACAAGATGGGGAGGCATGGGTAGGGAAAGATCAGTACCACTGGAGAGAATGCCCATATTCATGAGTTTACAGGCTTCACATTGAAGTTATTGTCCTTTTCTTTTACCTAAAAATTGTCACCACCACATTGTCACCATCTCCTTGCATTTTGGAACTGGTGCGCGCTTACTGTGTTGTCCAGTGGAGTTATTTTCCCCAAGTTTCTGGGTGAAGGACAAACTAAAAGAAGTATTACGCAAATATGAAGTATCCCAGGACCTTTATGTTATAGGAAACTTGTGACACATTTGCTTCTCAAGTGAATGGTTCTCTCATGAGACTTGATAGCTACAGAGAGCAGTGGATATTCTTGAATGCTTCCATGACAGTTGGGAATGCAGCCAAGATCCTTAAATCCAAACATTCATCATTCCTCAACAACAGACAGCTATAATGCAGCATCCATGTGGTTCAACTATTCCTAGCCAATTTCGTTGTTGGGTCGAGTCAGGCAGACCCTTGACCTTCCAGCCCTTGAACAAAAGGACTTATCTTGAATAAGCATGTGGGAGTTGGTGGCTCATGGTTATGGTGATAAGGGCTAACTCCCATTCTAAAAAATACACAATATACTTTCCTTGTAAGTCATAGGACTTAGAGCTAGAAAGAACCTTAGTGATTATCTAATCTAATTCCTTTAATTTTTCACTTAAGGAAACTGAGGTTTGGAAAGGTGAGCCTGCTATTGCCTGATTTTGCAGGGATAACACAAAAGAGAACTAAGATTGGAACTATATGATACTATATCCAGACACCTTGTTAATATACTTGAATCTCCAGGTCTCAACAAAGAAATGAACCTGAATAAAACCTTCCTGACTCTGTTCTGCTTCTATGTTTGTGATGCAGTATCTTCCTGTAATACTAATTCTTGGCTTTAGTAGATTGCTACACTTCTCTCTGCCATGGGACTTACTCTCTCCTTTTTTTTTTTTTAAATAGCTTTTAAGAATTTTCTTTCTCTTCCTTGCCTTACCTCACCCAAAACAGCACCAACACTTAATAAGCATCTGTGATGAGGGTGAAGTTGATGATGATGACAATGAAGAATAATGATTGTGATAATCCCAGAAAGAATGAATAAATCCTCAAATCCAAAGCTCTTGGATTTTGTTTGAATTTCATCTTGTCTGATTTATAGAAATTAATGAGCAACTAGATCTGGACCTGGTGTGCCTTGATAAAGAGAATTATTTTTAGTGCTTTGGCATTTAAAAGGATCTGTTATAATTTCATGCTTAAATAACACTAAATAATGGTCTGTGTTTATCTAGCGTAATTGGAAGAGGCGAAGACAAAAGAAAATAAAGGAAATAGTCCGTACCACACAAACTGGCAAGGATGGATTGTTGGAGAAAGACAAGGGAGAAAAAACAAATAAACAGCAGCCAAAAAAAAAAACAACCCTGAACAAATAAACTCCAAATTAACCACAGGGGCATCATTATTCGCTCATTTCATAGAATGTGACCCTAAACAACCTTCAGGAGGCAAAGACCTTCACCTAAGGCAGCAAAAATCCAAGATGCATGTGCATTTGTGTGTATGTGTATGTGTGTGTGTGTGTGTGTGTGTGAGTGTGAGTGTGTGTGTGAGTGAGCGTGTGTGAGTGTGTGTGTGCATGTGTGTGTGTGTGCATGTGTGAGTGTGTGTGTGCGTGTGTGTGCGTGTATGTGAGTGTGTGCGTGCGTGCGTGTGTGTGTGCGCGCGCGTGTGTGTGAGTATGAGTGTGTGTGAATGAGTGTGTGTGCGCGTGTGTGTGTGTGTGCGTGAGTGTGTGCGTGAGTGAGTGCGTGTGAGTGTGTGTGCGCGTGCGTGTGTGTATGTGTGAATGTGAGTGTGTGTGTGAGTGTGAGTGTGTGCGCGCATGTGTGTGTATGTGTGTGTGAGTGTGAGAGTGTGTGTGAGTGTGTGTGTGAGTGTGTGTGTGTGCGCACCTGTGTGTGTGAGTGTATGTGCGTGAGTGTGAGTGTGTGTGCATGTGTGTGTGTGCGTGTGTGGTTACAGAAACAAGAGTGCTTCCATGGTCATAACTATAGTCTACTGGTGGACATTATTAAGTGCTTCCTGCTTCCTGTTTCCCTGGGTTGTCTAAAGGACAAGTTGGAGAATGACTCTGACTCAGTGTCTCCTTCCTCTCTCTCCCCTCTCCCTGAACTCTCTCAGTGTGGATTGCTTTGGGTATTGGCAGGAGAGTCTGCCTCAAGAATCCCAAATCATTGCCTCTTTGCAGGAAGTGCCATGGAGCTTGGATGTCTGTAATTGAGTTCTGGACTGAGCCAGAGGATCAAAGGAGAAGTCAATATGAAGGAGGAGAAAGTGGGTCAGGTAGCTGGTATAAAGGAAAGAGGTCTAGATTTGAGGTCAGAGACCCTGCTTTAGATCATGGCTCTGCCACTTAGTACCTGTGTGATCTTTTTTAAAACATTTATTTTATTTTCAATTTATGGAATAAAACAAGCAATTCCATAACAATACAGTAAAAAGATGATTGCACATGAAACTGCAGATCTACTAAGCATAACTTGCTATTCCTTTCAAATATCCAACAAAATTATCATGTAAGTTTCTTTTTTTTTTCTTCCCTACCCCCCCCCCCCATCCTAGAGATGGCTACTGTTAGACACAAATAGGTGTCTCTCTCTCTCTCCATACACACACATATGGATATGTGTATGTACATGTGTGTATACACATACATATATGTATGCAATGTGTTTATCTGTTCTTTCATTGGATGCAAATAGTATCTTTCTTCATACGTCCATTAGAGTTAGTTTGGGTATTTATAATAGTAAAAATAACTTATTCACTAAAAGTTGTCTTAAAAACAATACAGTTGTTATTCTATATAATATTCTCTTGGTCTATTCATTTCACTCTTCATTATTTCATGTGAGTTTTACTATGTTTTTTCTAAGATCATTGGGCTTATCATTCCTCTTAGTATAGTTGTATTCCATCAAGTACCTGTGTGATCCTAGATGAGTCACCTGATCTGGGGTTTCAGGGTCTCTCATCTGTAAAAGGAAGATTCTGGAGGCAAATGGGTATAGTAGGAATAGTAATGGATTTAGAGTTAGTGGATTGGAGCTTAAATCCTAGCTCTGCACCTACTTCTTATGTGACCTTGGACAAAAAAAAAATCACAATCCCCCTAGGCTTCAGATTCCTCACGTGCAAAATGAGATTAGACTAAATGACTTCCTAAGGTTCATTTCAACCCTTAATCCTATGAGCTCTAAGGTACCTTACAGCTTTATGATACCAGGTACCTAGGCCACTAGAAACATCCTCCTCCCCTTGTGCATCAGCCTACTGGTCCTAGAGCTGGAAGATAACACAGAGGTTACCTGGTCCAAAGCCCCTCACTCTGCAGATGAGGAAACTGAGGCCAAGGTTGGTCAATACAGATCACAGGGATAGAATCTGAATTTAACTGATCTGAATCCAAATGCAGGGATCTTTCAGTAGTGGCTCTGAGGCAGACACAGAGCAAGCTTCCATCACGAAGCTCCACCTCCTTGTCCATTGCTTTCGACTGTCTCATCCCCAAGCCCCTTCACTGCCCCCGCCTGGCCCCTCTCTCCTCCTATAAAATCTGGCTCTGTTTGCCCATTTGCATTTCTGCTGAGTGTGAGGATCAGTTTAATTTCATGGGTGTCATTTCCTTCAAGAAATCTCTCTCTGAGCAGCCTCCCGTCGAATCCCCAATAAAACATATTTTCCTACGGTAATGATTTTATGGGCCCATAAGTCATGAATTTATTATGATCTCAGCCCTTGCTGCTGATTGCTGTAAAATGCAAAGTAATTAACAGCGAGCGGGAGCAGCTATTCCCACCTGGTAGCGTGCTCCTGCGTTCGCTGATGGGTTTGATTAAAGTAATGACTAAAGTGTAAAGCTGGGCTGTAAAATATTAGCATGATTAATGCTGTATCCTAAATAAGAAACAAAACTAACGGGCACAGTCTGAGAAATTAAAAAAAAATCCTCCCTCCCCCGAAAGCTATTGTTCTGGCTCATTTACAGTATGTCTCCCTTCTCATTAAATAATGTATAGATTCCAAGGCCAGGGGGCAGGCAAGCAGTGCATAGCACACGGTTTCCATAACATCTTAAGTGCTGATGTTAATTTCTTCTTCTCTTCCTCTTGGATGTGAGAAGCAGGTTTTCTGAACTTGGCTTTGGCTCTGGTACATTTTGATTGGTAGCAGAGACCTATAGAGAGGGCAGGAAGGAAAGATATCTATTGCTAAACTCAACCATGATCTCCCTGAGGCAGCTTTTCCAGCAGACTCCTGGGCATAGGAGGCAGGTGTTTTAGCTTCACCCACTCACCTTTACAATCTGAAACTGAAAGTCCATGGCTTTGCAAATACTGTTAGGGAGCTGGGAGAACACAATGAGAAAAGAATTAGGAGGAGAGCCATCTCCAGACAAGTACTACAAAGAAATATCGCACTGGGGAACAGGAGCTTAGCTCATCCTTCAGTAATAAAGGGAAAGAAAGTCGTGTGTGTGTGCGTGTGTGTGTGTGTGTGTGTGTGTCCTAACAAATAGCCTGTGAAGGAACATTGTTCTCATCATTGCTGTTTTCTTAAAGTGAACACTGTAGTGAAAGTTAATGCACATGATCGTTGACTTCATCTTTCTCTACTGCAGAGGAAAGAAAATGCAAGCGTATTCTGCAAAATGTTGCCCAGCATATTGCCCAAAATTATGAGCAACATAAATTTGCACTATTGTGTTACAGCCAAACCCTATCTCAATATGGTGTATTGGAAAGTACGCTGATTTTGGTGTTCCTTTAGACTGGAGCTTGAATCCTGCCTGCCATTTTCTCATCATGTGACCTTGAACAATTTTCTCAACTACTTTAGACCTTGTTTTTCTCTTCTGCAAAAAGAGGGTGATGATACTTGTGCTACCTATCTCTCACAGGAAGTGCTTTGGTGATCCATGATTGAGACCATAAAATCCTTCTGGGTATACTGGTGTGCCATGGAGTCTTTGCTGCTGGGGCATCTGTGGCTGGTAGACTGCTTGAGTTTGGTTATTTCGAGTTGTAGTAGGGCTTCAGAGATGATTAATTATTTGCAGTAAGAAAGGCACCAATGGAGGACCACCAGGTTACCCAAGGATTGGTGAACCAGTCCTGGTTAAGTTTCCATGCTAATTAGCATTGGGCCCATGAGTGACTATTATACTTTCAACCTGGGTGAGTTAGGGAGACCAATCTCAAAACAATGTTTAGTCTTTTTTCAGTTGTATCTGACTCTTTGTGACCCTATTTGTGTTTTTTTTTTTAGCAAAAACACTGGAATGGTTTGCCTTTTCCTTCTCCAGCTCATTTTACAGATGAGGAAACTGAGGCAAACAGGGTTAAGTGGCTTGCCCAGGGTCACACAGCTAGTACGCGTCTGAGGCCAGATTGCTCAGGAAGATGAGTCTTCTTGACTTCTTGCCTGGTACTCTATCCACTGTGCCATCTAGCCACCCCTCTCAAAACAATAAACAAAACTCCCCGAAGTGTGATTCAGCATTTTTTGACCAATCTTATAACCTTGTTTCTACATTACTAGATGTCCTCTTTTCCTAAAAGCAATTAACAGCATTAGGCAGGGCACATGTGTATGGTAGCACGGAGTCTAAGTGGTTGTAGAATAACTATTAATATGTCCACGGTATATGGTTTTCAGCTATCCTGAAACAAAAATGAAGAACACTGTTTTTGAAGGCACACCTTTAACCAGATGATTTTGAGAATAGCATCCAGAAGCTGCCAGATCTCAGAATGCA
>CM053584.1:59027772-59052448 GCA_028627135.1 Pseudochirops cupreus | reverse complement strand
GAAACCTCAAATGATGGCTCATTCAGGTAAGAGTAAATGAAGCATTTTATTTGGGCAAGTTGTGGGATCTTTTAGTACAAATCTGAATAAGGGGAAATAATGAAAGAAACATATTAGCTATTAATGCTAGGGACAGAGAAACATAGACAGTGCCACAAATCTGAGATAAGTACTGCTTTGCCCATGATTGAGTTAGAGAAGAAAATGTAGTTAAGCCACATTTTCTACGATTAGCCCTGGCAGACCATTGCCAAGAAGGTCATCTTTGTGAACCTTATCAAGCTTGAGTATAAAGATGGGTGTGAATTACAGGTACACAGCAAAGGCCAGCTTTGCATACATTTAAACAGAGCTTACAACATCTCAGCTATGGCGATCAGATGTTTCTTCCTGCTTCCCTTATTGTATTGTCTTTGTGGCCTTGGTTGCTAACTCTCACTAGAACAGGAATTTAAATGTGGAAGGGACATCAGTGGCAATCAATCACTTCCAACAGGCACCCAAAAGGAATTTCTACTATAGTATAAATAATACAGTACTATGTCCTGCTGATTCAGTCAAGACCTGGAAACCTTTTTTTCATGGAATTTCAGAAACAGAAGATATCTGAAAGCCCATTTAATCTCACCCATGCTCATCTACAACCTCTTGAAAAAAGTGATCTTCCAGACTTTGTCCAAAGACACAAGGTGGTAGGAAGCTGTCATCTCCTAAAGCACCCCATTCCTCTCTAGGAAAGTATTGTTAAAAATTATTATTATTTTATTATTATTATTATTATTACATTAATTATATTATTATTCATTGAGCCTAAAAATTACTCTCGGGATTTCTCTTCTTTTTCCTAATTCTGTCCTCTAAACCTAGGCAGGACAAACCTAATCCCTCTTATAGATATCAGTTCTTCAAACTATTGAAAACATTATTTCCCCCTTTTCTCCAGGCTAAAACTTTCTAGTTCTTTCTACCAAACTTACATAGCATAGTTATAAGGTAAGAATTATAAGGCAGCTAAGCGGTTCAGTGGATAGAGAGCTGGGCTTGGAGTCAGGAAGCCTTGAATTCAAATCTGGCCTCAGAGACCTAACTATGTGGCCCCAGGCAAATCACTTAATCTCTGTTAGCCTCAGTTTCCTCATCTGTAAAATGGAGATACACAGCACCTACCTCCCAGGGTTGTTGTGAGGAGGGTTAGTTCGAGAATCAAAAGAGATAATATTAGTAAAAACATTTTATATAGTGTTTAGCATACTGTTGACTCTTAATAAATGCTTGTTTTCTTTGCTTCACTATCCAAATCTCCCTTCTCTAGATTGTCTCCGGTTTATCACCATCTTACATTCAATGTGGTGCTCAGAACTGAAACACAATTCTCCAGAGGTAATCTCATCTGGGCAGAGTCCATAGTAATATCCACTTCCTATTTCTGAACACTGTCTCTTAATGCTGCCTGGGATAGCATTGACTTTTTGGCTGTCATAGCACACTGTTGGCTTGTATTGATATTGAAATCCAATAACCCCCTGATCTTTTTGTGATAAACTGCTGTCTAGCCACACTTTCTCTTTTTTTGTATCTCTGAGATTGATTTTTTGAACTCAAGCACAGGACTTTACATTGTCAGTTCAGCAAATGTCGAGGGTTTCAGCCTAGCAAGACCTTCTTGGATCTGTCAATCAGAATTTTAATTATCCTTTCTACTTTTATGTCATCTGAAAATTGGATAAGCACGACATGTTCCTAAAGCAAAGTCACTGATAAAAATATTAAGTGGTGCAAACCCCTAAGATATACCTCTCAACCCTTTCCCTATTTAACATTGAACCATTAATAACTCTTCTGCATTTGACTAGTCAACCAATTCCACATCCACTCATCTCTGTCACTGACTAGCTCACATTTGTCTCAATTTTTTTCATCAGTATGGTTTCTTCAGGAGATTTCACAAAAGAATCAGGGACAAGTAATGCATAAAACAATAGGGATGTTGTTATGGCATGTATTAAAACATATTTGTGAAGCCATAAAACCTAACCTGAGACACTTGGGGGTAGAGGTATGAGGGAACCAGAGCAAAGGAAAAGATGTCCTGGGTAAGGACTGGTGTCAGTCACTGGAGAGAGAAGAGAGATCCCTCCCACTTCTTCATCAACTTATTTTTCTGCTCCTTTATTTTTTCTGAACATTGAAGACCTCTCATATATATATATATATATATATATTTTTTAGGAAGGGCGAGGCATTTCCCGCTAGAAAGCTGGAGTGTGGGGAAATTTTTTTAATATGATATTTTATTTTCCCCAATTACATGCATATATAATATATTTATAAAATATATATTATGTCATATATAATATTATATAATATATTATATATAAAATATATTTTTTTGGTAAGGCAATTGGGGTTAAGTGACTTGCCCAGGGTCACATAGCTAGTAAGTGTAAAGTATAGAAATAAATTTTAGCATTAAAAAAAAATATTTTGAGTTCCAAATTCTCCCCTACCCTCACTACTTCCCCTCTTCTCTCATTGAGAAGGCAAGAAATTTGATGCAGTAATTATATATATATATATATGTATATATATATACATATATATATTCAGTCATACAAAAGATTTTTACATATTAGTCGTGTTGTGAAAGAAAACACAAACCACAAAGAAATCCATACTAAAGACACACAGCTAGTAAATGTCTGAGGCTGGATTTGAATTCAGGAAGATGTGTCTCCCTGACTCTAGGCCACTGCACCACCAAAGGAGAGTAGGGAAAATGATATTAGTATGGATTTTTGCCACATCTTTTTTTTCCCCTAGAGGACTCAAATAATTTATCTCCATTCAAATTCTGGTCCCTGAAATATCTCTGTGGAGAAAGGAGTGGCAGGTGAATTGGTACAAGTATTCTGTAAAACATTTTGGAACTTCTAAAAAAAAAATTTCCCTACACTGATGATGCTTTTTGATTCAGTGACCTCATTACCAAGCATATTCCCTAAGGACATCAATATATCCCATATAAAACAAAATATTCACAAGTAACACTTGTGGTAGCAAAAACAACTGATAAATGAAATTAATTCCCATTGACTAGGAAATTGATGGATAAATTGTGGGAAAGATAAAGGTCATGGAATACTATTGTACTTCAAGAAACAATGCATATGGAGAATTCAGAGAAAAATTGGGAGACTGAAATGATGCAAAGCTAAGTAAGCAGAATTCAAAGAACACATATCATAATCATGTAAAGAAAAATAATACTAAAATCAGATCGACAGTGATCCATCATGATTCTCATCATCCAACTGAAACTGCTCTCTCCTATTTTATCAATGACCCTTTAACTGCCAAATAAGATGGTCTTTTCTCAGTTCTCATTTTCCTTGACTTATACAGCATATAACACAGTCAATTATGTTCTTCTTCTAAATACTCTCTCCTCTATAGGTTTTCATGGTATTACTCTCTATTTTTCTCCCCCTATCTGACTATTGACTTCCTCTCAGTCTCCTTTACTGGTACATGATCCATGTAACACCCAATCACTGTGGCTGTCTTTGAAAGTTCAGTTCTGGTCCCCTTCTCTTTTTGACTCTATATTATCTCATTTGATAAAATCATCAGCTCCTCTGGGTTGAATGATCATCTCTATGGACATGATTCTCAGATCTATGTATCTAGCCCTAGTCTCTCTGCTGAGCTACAGTCACATATCTCCATTTCTCATTTGGAAATTTCAACTTGGATATCCTGCAGATATTTTAAACACAGTATATCCAAAAACAGAAGTGTTTTTCTCCCTCCACCACTGTTACTATAGTAGGCAGTATCATCATCTTAGTCATGGTCCCCACAACCTTGGTTTTCTTTTTGATTTATCACTCTCACTCATTCCATGTGTCCAATCCATTGCCAAGTGTTATTGTTTTTATATTCATGATATTCTCACATGCAACTCCTCTCCACTCACAGCCATATTCCCAGTTCAGAGTCTTATCTCATCTTACCTAGACTGTAGCAATAGTCTTTCCCTATTCCATTCCGTTCTTCACTCAGCAGCTAAGGTGATTTTTCTAAAATGTTAAGTCTGACTATGTCATCATTCTTGTTCAGTGAGCTATAGTGGTTCCCTATTAGCTCCAGGATCAAAAATAAGTTCTTCTTTTTGGCAAAAACTCTTTATAACCTAGTTAGTCCCTTCCTAATCTTTCCATCCTCCACAAACTTTATGATCAAGCTACAGAGACCTTCTTACAGTGTCTTAAACATAATGCTTGATATCCCTACTTTGTGCTTTTGCACTGACTGCCCACTGTGCCTGAAAATTTCTCCCTCCTCAACTCTACGTTGTAATTTCCCTGAAATTCTTCAAGACCCAGATCAAAGCTCATCTCCAGTAAACAATTCCTTATTCCTGTTTCCTCCCTACCTGCTAATGTGTTTCCCATTTAAAATAACTTTCTCTGTGTCTCTCTGTCTCTCTCTGTCTCTGTCTCTGTCTCTCTGTCTCTGTCTCTCTATCTCCCCCTCCCTCCCTCCTTCCATCCTTCCTTCTCTTCCTCTTCCTCTTTCTCTGTGTATACACACACATTGCCTGTTTGTATGTTATCTCCCTCATTCAAATAAAAAGCTTCTTGAGGGTAAGAAATGTATTTGTCTTTCTATGTGCCTGACACATATTAAGTGCTTAAATAAAATCTTGCTGACTAACAGAAATACCTCTTTTGAAAAAGAAGTGGTGGCCTATGGGTACAGAATGATCTTTTATCAGACATGATCAGTTTGTTTTCTTTAGCTACTTCTTTGATGCAAGAGAGGGCTGCATTTGGTTGTGGGGTAGTGGAATTGGGACTGGGAAATGACATCAATGTAAAAAAGTAACTTTATTCAAGCACTAAAAAATAGTGACAGGAGTGACTACCCATTTGCAAGGTTTGATGACAAGGGCTAGAGCAGAGAAATGATTGGTCATGGGTCCTCTCAGTCATTAAAGAGCAGAGACCAGGACTTCTTGTTACTCTAAATTACTTGTTTGATCCATTGTACCTTGCCCTTTAAGAGGGGCATGATCGGGAATTGACAAACACACCTCATTGAATTGGGGCAAAACACAAACAATTTCAATTTTTCCTGACTTGGCTATAAATCTTCAGAATGCTACATCTGCTCCCTTTCACAGTACCCCACCCTCATAAACACCCCCTGGAAAGCATAGAGCAGAACAGAGTCAGGGTTATTTCCGTGGCAGCCCAGATGTAACACGTCTGCTTCCTGATGGGAAATTTCAGACATTTCCCTGCTCTAATTACCAGTGAAACAGAGACCAGAAGTCACAGCCAGGTCAGGTGAGAAGATCAATAAAAAAATACCTCGTTGTCCCCTCCTCCCCAACCAATCTTCCATGGGAAGCTTGCCAAGCAAAGTCTTTGGAGGAAATATCAACTTCTGACTTTCTGCCTTTTGTTGCCTAGTCCCAGCTCAGCTCAGAGGTAGATGAAGAGCGAGTTATTGCTGGCGCCAGGAAGATAAACGCAATCGCCTCTCTTCTCTACCACTGAGCGGGTCAAAAAATGATTGCGTTGGGTGTGAAGGATTTATGTCTACCGTGAGTCAGTCAGAGTGTCGGGGTAAATCAAGGCTGACGTTTTTAGCATCTGGGGAAAAAAAAGCAATTGCATTTTATGTCTACATTTTGCTCTGCTAATCAAGGTGTGGAAGAGGCAGTGTGCCTGAGAAACTTTTCCACTTTTATTATTTAGGTAGGACTTGGCTTTTCTGATAGAAACATTCAGTGAGTCTATAAAAGCTTTGGTTTAGAGTCAAAAAGGAAGAGGTCCGGTTTGATTTGGAGATGTAAGCTGTCAAAGAATACAGCATGTAGGGAAGGGCATCTGCATGTGTCATCTGTGGAGTCAAACTGGTAGAGAAATGTAAAGGAGAGAGATTTGTTCCAGGTTAAGTGCTTGGGGATCTCTAGGAGGGGCTCCTGTAGAATCTTAAGAGATAGCTTTTGAAAACAGGCATCTAAACAGAGGTATTAAGGACAGAGCCCTAATTAGGGCAGGGAACCTGACACATTTATGTAGGGTATTTACTTTAGAGAGCTTATAACATGATCGTTCTGCATTTTAGAAATAACTGAATTTAGTACCTGGTTTCCAAGAACAGTTAGGTTAGAAAGGAGGCTATCAGAAGGTAGGCAGTGGTAAGATTCTTCTCTACTCCATTCTGTTGCTTCCCTGACCCTTATCCCTGGTGTCTTGGTTTCCCAAGTGAGTAGGCAAGTGAGCCACTCACCTCCCCTCATCTGAAGGAGTGCCTTTTTTGGTTGCCCCAGGAACTCAGATTCCCAGTTAAAGCTCTTAATACAGACCTATGATCAAATTAGATCATTTCTGGAAAAGCCTGAGTCATTGGCAATACCCATGCACATACCAACCAGCACAATTGTTAAGTTGTTATTTGACTGAACTGACAGTTTGACTACATTGAGCAATGAAATAAAAACTGTGGAACCAGGTTGGGGATATTGAAGTTGTGGAGAGCTGGAACAGTAGAGAAGGAAGAGCACTGTCCTCAGATTCAGGCCTCTTCTCCAGACTGCCTCTGACAGGTGTGAGTTGTATCATCATGGACAAGAAACTAACGCTTCTCTGAGCCTCTGTTTTCTCATCAGCAAATCGGGAGGTGATAATATTTGTAAGTCCCTACTTCACAGGGCTGTTGTAATGATCAGGTGAGATAATGTTCCTGGGGGATGGTGGTGATCTACAGTTTTAACGAATCTTGGAGACCATGCAATCCAATACCCCACTTTTACAGATAAGGAAACTGATGTCTGGGGAAGTTAAGTAATTGGTCTCATAGGTAGTGAACTCATAGGTAGAATTTGTACTGAGGTCCCAGAACTCCAGAGCTGTTGTTCTTCCCACATCACCACATTGCATTTAAAACTCATAATACACTTTAAAGTATATAAATATTTGTTGTCCTTTACTCATTTTTAGTCATGTCCAACTCTTCAGCAACTTGGCAGAGATACTGGAGTGGTTCGCCATTTCATTCTCCAGCTCATTTTACAGATGAGGAAACTGAGGCAAACAGTGTTAAATGATTTGCCCAGGGCCGCACAGCTAGTAAGTATCTGAGGCTGGATTTGAACTCCTGACTCCAGGTCTGGTTCTTTATCCACTACACAACCTAGCTACCCACATATAAATATCGTCATTATTATACAGATAGATATAGAGCTTGAAGGGCCCTTAGAGGCTATTATATCCAGCCACCTCATTTTAGAGATGAGGAAATAGACTCAGAGAGGTCAGATGTCTTGTCCAGGTTCATACAACTATTGAATATTAGGTATGAGATTTGAACCTAGGTCTTCCTGATTCTAGTCCACCCCATCCCCTACATTAGACTAGGCTATCTTTATTTGTAGTGAATGAAACACAAGGAGAAAATTCACGAAGTGTGTTTGTAACTTTGTTTTAAGGATAATAGTTGGTTTTTCCAGGTTTTTTGCTTGATTTAAAAAAAAGTACATTTAAATTTAATTACATTTTATTAATTAAATTACATTACATTACATATAAGGGACTAGACTTAGCAAACAATTTTTCTCCACGATCTTCCATTTGATCAAGGAAAAACTCCTTAGTTAAAGAAACAGTTAACCTTGAGAGGAAAAAGCTAAACAGAAATCGAAATTCTGAATTTGCTAATTGTTGGTATTTTCCCTTTAGAGGAAGGTTCTTTGCTTACCTTTTTGGTTACAGGGGAAAAAAAATAGCTCAGTTAAGACTAGTGGCTATAAGCAGCCAGACTCTGGTCTGAATGTACATTCACAGTAATGTATGTGGATGCTTCAGGGCTCCAGAGCATGTTTGATGATGCAGTAATCAGCAAAAGCAGATGCAATACTTTCCTTTCCCTCTCTATGCACTGAAATGAATGCCTAGGTGATTTCCATTTTAAAAGGTTCCCCCTCCCACCCGACCTTTTCTTTCCATTCCAAACACCTTTCCTCAACTCCCACACATTTAGCTTTCGAGGTGGCAGTGGCTAGAGAAGTGCTATTATCTGGCAGTGGTACTTTAGTGAATTGAAGAATTTTGTTAAGCACACCTTGGCTGTTGGTTTGAAAGATAAGCAAAACTACTGATCCCATAACGATGGAGGATGTGAACTGAGATAACCCCTGGAACAGTAAACTTAATTAAGGTTCATTGGATCATGAGTTGATAGGTTTTAGCTCCGGCAGAGACTTTGGGGATCATCTGATCTACTACCCCCCACCCTTATTCTATAGGTGAAGAAACAGACCCTCAAGTGATTGATCTGTGCAAGATCTCCCAGTGATTAAGGATCAGAGTTAGGATTCAGACTCAGGTCTGAGTCTAAAGTACACCTAAGCTTCCCAGCTTCTTGTGTTAATTTGTGTATTACCAGACGGGATGTCAGCACTGGATTTCACTGGAACTGCTGGGGATGTGTGGGTATGGGCAAGCCTACGTACGTGCATAGGTCACACTGCTATTACACCCACTGCATGCTGTGGAAGCCTATTACAGGCTCTTTGTGTAGACACCCTGCTTGAAAGGGCAATGACACATTTGGGTTCTGATATCAGTTTTTACTCCTACCTTTTTTGCTGTTAATTAGATGTACTTCACTGCCAATTTTCTTCTGTCTCTCTGAGAAAGCAGAAGGGTATGTGTTAAGGTTGATTCTGCAGATGTGGCTGTCAGCATTTGGAGGATTCTGTCTTTATACATATGAACTGGTTGGAATGAATTTACTTGAAAAAAAAGTTTGAATTAAATGGAACTCTCCCCCCCGACTTGATACCTGATTTAACTTAAATTTTTCAGTTTTCAAAAACAGTTGTTTCGCTGACATACAGACCTAACCTTATGCCTCATTGTGTCAGTTTTAGTCAGTAACTAACAATTAGCCAATCAGAAGGGTAGCAAACAGACCTCAGAGTTTTTTCCTCCCTGTTGTTATTGTGGGATTGTGGAATGTTTGCCTGTGTTTTGTAGTTTCTTTTTGCAAGTCTAGCCTGTCAGAGATTGGTTATCTCAATAAATTGACCACAAATGAACTATGCTAAGCGTGGGGAATACAGTGAATTTACATTCTAACAGGGGGAAGACAACATGTACCCATGTAAGTACGTGTAAATAAATTAAGACTATAAACTCAGTGCATGTAGGGATCAATTCATTCTTTGTAATTATTTTCCCAGCACCTGACTCTGTGCCTGACACATAGCAGGGACTTGATACATCCATACACAGACATAGGTACATGCGTGTTTATATTATATATGTATAAGTATATATAGATATGTATATATTATATATACATGCATATCATGGATACAAATAAATGTAAGATAATTTCTAGGATAAGGCCCAACAAATGGGGAGTGGGGATCAGGAAAAACTCACTGTTAGAGGCCCAGCTTTAAAGGAGGTAGGGATTCTAAGGGATCGAGGTGAAGATGATGTCCATGCAGGTATGGCGGGCAGCTTATGCAGATGAGAGATGCAATGTTGTGTGGAAGGAATAGCAAGGTCACTGGCTGAACTCGAGGTCAGGTTCTTCTTATCCATCAGGAGTAGCTCATTGGGGGCCCCATTCAGGTCTTGCGGTTTTTTGTTTGTTTCTGCCAATTCTTTATGATCCCTTGTTCCCTCACCAGGAACCTTCACCTTCAGTGGGTGAGGAATTCCTCTTTCCCCTAACCACATTCCCTGAAAATAGCCCATAGCCCCTCTTTTGGGTCCTTTAAAAGAGATTACTGCTAGTTTTGTGGGGTAAACTCATGAACGATAGAAAAGTTATAAAGTGACAAAAACCTTTAGACAATCTCAGCTGTATAAGCAAACATGCCTTCTCCCCTGCTCCCTTTTTCATTTCCTCTTCTCTTGGCGGGCTGACCCTTCTTCTTTCTTCACTCATCTGGAATCTGTTGGCCTAATTATGTCTGGGTTGGGTGTTATAGGAACACAAATCCTAGCTTTTTAGCTCCTGCAGCCTCAATTTAGCAAAGCTTCTTGAGGTCTTAGCCCTTCTCAGATCTTGCCTCCTGATCATTGCTAGGGATATGGAAGACCCTGGTCTATCATATTCCCACCTCTCCACTTCTTTTTCAGACTGACAGATTCAAAGAAGTTTAGAGTTGGAAGGAACCTTAGCAGCTATCTAATCTAGCCCATGTTCTAAAAGGAATCCCAACCAAAACATACCTGACAAAGAATGCAGCCCACAATGAGGGGGGGCCCACTGGGTCCTGAGGCAGCCCACTCCCATAATGGACAGTCAGTCAGTCAGTCAACAAGCAACAACTAATATGCCAGGCACTGTGCTAAGTGCTGGGGATAAGGCAAAAGACAGTACCTGCCCTTGAGGAACTCATAATCTAATAGGGGAAACAAGTAACCAAATGTGTACAAAAAGTTTTATGTAGGAAAAAGAGGAACTAATACATAGATTGTTGTTATTATTTAGTCATTTTCAGTTGTATCCAACTCTTCATGACCCCATTTGTAGTTTGTTTGTTTTTTGGGCAAAGATGCTGGAGATCCTGCCATTTCCTTCTCCAGCTTATTTTACAGATGAGGAAACTGAGGCAAATAGGGTTCTGTGACTTACTGAAGGTCATATAATTAGTAAATGTTTGAGGTTGGATTTGAATTCAGGAAGAGGAGTTTTTCTGACTCCAGGTTCAGTGCTCTATCCACTGCTCCACGTAGGAGGGAATGCACTAAACTTAAGAGAGGTTAGGAAAGAAAGTTTTTCCTCACACAGCTTGGCATAGGAACTGGACCTGAGAATCCACTGATAAAGGGAACTCTCAGTCAAAAAATCTTTATTAAGCACCTATTATGTGCTAGTCACTGTGCTAAATGCTGGGGACACTGAAAGAAGTGCAGATAAAGAAACTCCCCCCACCAAAGCAGCTTGGCACCTCTCTTTGCCCTTACGGTCTTGGAGAGTCACTTTAAGCATTGAGAAGTTGAGACTTCTCCAAAGTCACATAGCCAGTATGTATCAGGGAAGAGTCTTGAACCAAAGTCTTCCCGACTCCAACCTCAGCTCTTTATCTACTATGTTAAGGCAGCCTCTCATATCAGGCCTAAATTTCCCTTTTTACAATTTCTACTCATTAATCCTGATTCTGCCCACTAGAGTCAGATGGAGCATGCCTCCTACCTAACTCAATGAACCTTTCTCTTTGCACTGGAAATCAGCAAGGAATTTATGGTCACTACTGGGAAACGTTTAATGACTGGCTTTGCAAACAAACAAAAACATGTACTCATGATGTGCTTTGAAGCTTAATTTGCATTAGTAACATCTTTTACATCACTTTCTCAAGTATAGACAATCAACAAAATAATAATGGTAACCATGATTTGTAACATTTGGCATTTTCTAAAGTGTAAACATTAACATTGACAATTTAATTCATTTCTTATTTATATGAGCTGCTTCTAACAACCCCTAGACTCCACTTTAGAGAGAAGTAATGGTACAATGGAAAGAGCACTGAATTTGGAATCAGAAGATTTGCTTTAAAATTCCATCCATTCTTCTTACTAACTAGAAGACTTTGGACAAGTCACTTAACTGTGAGACTCAGTTTACTCTGCGTAAAATGATGAGCTTTGGACTTTTTAATCTTTTTCTTCTAGCTTTAATCCTATGACTCTAGAATTTACCAGCCATGGTCAGTCAAGGTTCTTCCCTAGTCTTTTTGGTTCATTGTTTGAGAAATATCCTTTTCTGTCCAGTCTTTAAAGATCTGTGGTTTGTGACTTTCTTCACTGCCCTCTAAGAGCTGCCTATTGCTCTATCTCAATTATTTCCATCTCCTATGAACACTATACTTCCACCCCAATTTCTGTGCCCTTCCCCTTTGTCTTCCAGAGGGTTAATGCCTTCATGCAGATAGAGACTGCTCTTTTCTCAAGTGAAAATGATCCCATGAACCAATTCATATTCAGATATTAGTATCTGATGATGGCAACATAATGTCCAGTTCTCCCAGGGATTTTTATATTTAAAAGAGGAAATAATTTTTATATTTAAACAATTTTTATATTTAAGAGAGGAATCAATTTAACCCCTATCATAAATCCCTAATGCTACAAATAGTAGCTAATGTTACTAAGAAGGGCTCAGAACCAGAAACAGTATTTCAGAAATTTCTACCACTTGGGCAGCCCTCCAGGAAGTCAGGTAGCCAAATGATAAAACATGAAAGCAAAAGTAATCCAAGTGGTATTTTAAGAGTATATGCTGGATTACAGATGAAGATTTTTTTAGAAATCCTCTATAGGCTGAAATAAAGGGAAAAATCTAACAGAATCAAATTCATTCACTTTGGTTCAAAAAGTCAATTGAATGAATAGAGGATGAGTTGTGGGAAGAAGGGGAAATCTTGACTACAGTGAATGGGAATACCATAGAGGGGATTTGTAGAATCACAAAATGTCAGAATTGAAAGAGACTTTAGAGTTTATCTAGTTGAACCCCCTTATTTTATGGATAAGTAAACCAAAGCTCAGAGAAATGGAAAGAACTTATCATCTAAGTGGTAGAACTGAGACTTGAATCCAGATCAACTGACTTCAAATCCAGTGATCATTCTACTAAGCTATACAGTCTTATAAGTATTATGACATCTGTCTGTATGAAATATTTTAGAATAGGAACCTTCCTAGAACCCTTAAAATTACACCATATAGCATACTGCCTATTGTATTTATTCATAAGTCTGGTTTCAGTCCTGAAAATGGTTTTAGAGTTTATCTTCATGAGAAAAAAAGACCAAGCCAACATGAAGAGCTAAATCAATTGGGAAATTGATCCAACACCTTCACCTCTGATTCCCCTATGTGCCTGTTATTAAGATGAAGTCAGTTCATCATAGCCAAAGTATCCCGAAGTCCTGTCCCACAAACTTTCTCATATACTCCCAACATCACAATTTAAATTGCTAATTTACTAGCCATCCAAGTATGGGACTTCGGGATCAAATGGACTCAAGAGAACAATTCTAATTTCATCCTGTGATTCAGATATGGTGATATATGAGACTTCAACTATTTAGGTCTGGAGTTTGTTCACATTTCTTCTTTAATATTCACTGAATTCTCTTATGCTATATTTGGAGTTGACAGGCATCCTAATTAATTCACCATTTTTTGTAGTGCTCTTTTTGTTTTAAAAAGAAAATACATTATCTTATAGGGCTTACGCTATCTATTCCACAATGTGTCTTTGTTTCTGTGGAGAGACTCCATTGTGGATTCAAGTTTTCTCTTTTGCCAATTATTATTTGCTACAGAATTTCTAAGGTCTGCTTTCACAATTCTTATTTCTTTCTTGAATCATTCGGAATATTCTGCTGTGGTTTCATGCTTTTTTTGGGGGGGAATCCATAGAGTTCTCTACATCATCAGATGTTAGTTCAATTTTCTTTGTTTTGAATATTTACTCAGAGATGTTAATGCTAATGTAAATGTCTTGGTGACCATCTTCTCTTCTGTTTTTAACATCTTTGTTGATTTATCTGTTTGTGCTTTAGGTATTTAACTAAATTTTCTTTCTCTTGACAACCTTGGTAATTTCAGTCTTTTCCCTCATATTCACCTATTATTCACTTTCTTATTCTTCTTTGATGGCAAATCCCCTGGAGCCTGGAACTTAAAGCTATCTCAGCTTCCTCCATGTTGGGGAATTCTCTTTTTACCAGTGTAAGTCCTTGTTCCATTTGACTTCTTAGGGGAACAGAAAGTATTCCAGTTGGATTCCCTTCCCCTTTCCTTCAGGCCTGGTATAGCTCCTCATACTCTCCAGTGTCCTGGTACAGTTTTCTTTGTTCTTTACTTCTCTGTCTGAGTGTTGTTGTAGCTGAATCTGGTGACATTCACGCTTTTTTTTTATACCTCTACCTTCTCTGTATAGGATTGCTGTTGTTTGTCTTTCTTTCTTGAAGAAGATTATGGCATCAGGAAGGTGAAGTCATGACTTGCAAGTGAATTGGATTTAAGTAAGACAAGATTGTGCAAAGTCACTAGCCTCACTTTCTCCACTGGAGCCATCTGGGTCTAGTGTGGAGACATAAAGCAGGACAACTGGAGATGGCCCCAGATGCAGCTGGAGACCTTGGCCTTTTTAAGCTAAGGTCTTTAACAGGTCTCAGTTTGACTGAGGCAACACCCATTCAGTGATTAAGGCTAAGTTAGAAATGAGACAAAGAATGGCTTCTTTTTATCTAATCAAAAAGAAAACAAAAAACAAACCCAACAGGTGGGAGGGGAAGACTCTCAAGGTATCTGGTCAAAACAGAAACAATTGCTATTTATACTTACTCTGAGCCAATTCAGGCCCACAAAAGGACCAGAAATTGGGGCTTGGACTGGGACCTATTGTTGGCCAATCAATGAGAGTCAAAGTGAATTAGGTTTAAGGCATGGTCCTTAAGAAAGAAATCTAACCCATAAACCCCAAGATAACTTATGAGGTTTCAGTGGTCAAAATTTATATTCCTTTGGGCAGAGTACCCACAGGTAAAGTTATGATATCTGATGTAGACAGGGAGAGGAAGGAGGAAAGGAAAGGAAAGGGCAAAAAAGGAAAAGGAAAAGGAAAGGAAAGGAAGAAGAAAGGGAAGAAGGGAGGAGTTGCATTGCCTATTTAGAATTGTCTGGTTGGGTTCCCAGGGGGACAGCCTGTACTATTCATAGGTTGTTGTTTGTCCTTCCATTCTTGAAGAGGACCCATGGCATCAGGAAGGTGACATCATGGCTTCCAAGTGAATTGGATTTTAGTGAGGGAGGGCTGTGCAAAGTCACCAGACTCACTTTCTCCTCTGGACGTGTCTGGATATAAATCAGGATGCCTGGAGATGACCCCCACTGTGTAAGGGAGGTATTTAGAGGAGAAGGAAAAGGAATTAAGGAAGTTGAGTAAAGACTGCATTGTGCTGCTTCTAGACACAGAATGGTATGGTGAGGGAACTGAGGGTGTTCTGGTAGGGATTACAGCAGCAACAAGAAATGTTCAGTGCATCCCAGATCACAAGCCTGGGATGGATCAGGTTGTACCACTGTGATGTAGCCTGTATGTTGGTGGAGAGGGGGAGTTGAGTGAGCATGGCCTTCTCTGATGTTAATTAGTCAGAATGTTGCCTCATTAGATTTCTTAATATCTTATCCATGGAGACAATTGTAATTAGCTTACCTCCTGTGCATATTTATTATTTGGGGAATTTTGAGTAGGGGGAGAAAATGTCTAATCCTTCATCTCTTTGTCCTATGACACCACTATTCTACAATGTAAATATTTAATTCATACAAAAAAATAATTACACAAAACACTATGCTAGGCAATTAGCACTTACATGGATAACTTGAATTGTTGACTGAGTTCTTCTCTGGCCTTCAATCAATCAGTCATTCAATCAACAAACTTCTACTATATTTCTGCACTTGGGTTATAAAACCTCAAGTTAAATAATTTTTGCCATTAAGAAGTTTACTTATCATCTTCTGTGTCCAAATAATTTCACCTCTCTAGCCCTCAGTTTCCCCATCTGTAAAATGCAGGGTTGCTTCTTGCTCTGAGTCTATAATATCATGAACTGGCTTATAAAAGTATTCCCAACTGCTTTTTCAGACTTTTCCTTATTTCTTCATGGTTCTACCTGTTTACTCTGGGATTACTGTGAAAGGAGATGGGGCGACAGAACTAGTATCAGCAAACAGTTAATAAGTGAGAAATGGGTGTTAAGAAAATATATGCTATAAGAGGGAATAATCACTTAGGTAAGACTTATAACTGCTATGGATCATCACTGCCTTAGTGAATTCTATATTGAAATGCAAGAAAAATGACATTAAACTGTCATAAATAGAATGTTTTTTAATGAAAATATATCTTTAAAAAAAGAACAACAACTCCATGCTTCCTGTGCAAAGTAAATGCCCAAGGGTCTTGCCCATTAAGTTGGAAGTAAGGCTGAATACAAACCTGTCCCTGATTTGGCTTTTTGGCCTTCAGGCAGTGCCTGTGGCTGAAACAAAATGAGGGTTAAACCTTCTCTAGGACCTAGAAAGAAAAGCAGAAGAATCTACTAGGAATGCCTAGGAATTAGAAAGGGAGTTTCAGAAAAGTTCCCAATTAGATAGTGTCCTAGAAAGTCATGTGGCTAAAGTCCAAATGCTGAAAAATGGAAGGGGAGAAGGAATGTATAAGGTATTTAGGAGGGTCTAATATATTTTGGATAATAGAATCAAGATTTTAAAAGATCTCACCAGACTAAAACAATGAGTCCAAACTAAAAGATGAGATTCAGTAGTAATAAATGTAAAGTCCAACACTAAGGTTCAAAAAGTCAGTTGTATGAGTATAGGATTAGACTGGTGGGGATGGTGCAGAGGGCATTGTTACATAGAGTGGAGTACCTGGACTGAATCCAATTCATGTAAAAAAGAATCTAGGGAGCTTACAATTTCATAGTATGCCAGAAATGGGAAAAACTTCAGATATCATCTAGTCCAAAAAACTCATTGATAGAAGGCAACTCACAAGTCTTATTTAAAGCTTAAAAACCCAACTTTATTATAATACCTTGTATTTTAGTACAGAAAAGTCTATAGAGGTGAATAATTTGCCTAAATTCACAAAATCAATGGCAGAGCCCATGACTCAAACACAGATGTTTAGATGCCAAATCTAGTACATTTTGTGATACTGTACTTTGCCTAGAACTCAATAGGATCCCAAAATGTGATGTGGCTACCAGAAAAATTAATTCAGTCTTAGACTGCACTGATAGAAATTGTTGGTGATTCATGGGAAAAACTAATATTTTTAGGGCTAGAAGATACTTCTTCTGGCCTAGCTCATATTTGCCTAGTGCTTGCTAATTAGAGAGATGATGTGATATAGTAGATCGAGGACCAGCTTTACACTCAGGAAAAACTGAGATGAAATCATGCCTTAGATACATACTAGCTATGAATTACTATTCCACTCACTTAACTTCTCAGTAATCCAGGCAACTGTCTAAGACTATAATTTTCAAAGGAGTGGCCAATCTACATTTGTGTCCAATTTCCATAATGAGATTTCCTCATTATGAATTATAAACGCAGATAATTCATTTATTTCTAGTTTTCAAAATGCTTACCTTGAAATAAACTAATGATACACATGATGCAAGTACTGCTATTCCCATTTAACAGATGAAGAAAACCAGACTCAAGAGTTCACTCACTTATCCTAGGTCACACAGCTAGTAAAAGGCAGGGTAGGGACTTGAACCCAGATCTTCTGACTTCAAGTCCAATACTGTTATTTTATATTACACCGATCATGAGACATGAGCTGGCTTATTCTATAGCAGATTTCTGAGCTTGACTAGTATGTTTGTTGTTGTTCAGTCATTTTCAGTCATATGCAACTCTTCATGACTCCATGGACCTCTGTCCATGGGGTTTTCTTGGCAAAGATACTGGAATGGTTTGCTATTTCCTTCTCCAGTGGATCACCTTTTTTTTTGACATGGCAGTGATCCACTGGCAAACAAAGGTTAAATGATTTGCCCAAGGTCACACAGCTAGGAAGTTTCTGAGGCTGCTTTTGAACTCATGTCTTCCTACCACCAAGTCCAGCACTCAATTCAATGTGCCACCTAGCTACATGGTATATATATGGTCATATACCCTATGACTCCTTAATTTTTTTGGCCAAAAATATCTGTGCTAATATTAGGATTCCAATGAACTCGGTGCATTTTTATTTGATGTACTAATTTTTAAGCCTTTGGAAACAGTAAGGGAAAAAGGTGTCATGGAGGTGTAATTGTGGTAGCATAGTAGGGAAACAGTCCATTTTCTACAGCAGGTAGAGGGACAAGGTTAAACTGTTAATGCCAGTACAATCCAAGGAGGGAAACAAATACCTGGTGAGTTGAGTGTACTCTTGATCAGTGGCTTAAGGGTTAAACATGAGATTAAATATTTAATGTCCATTCATAATTAGGTCCTTGGGGGCCTTGTGGAGCACTCTCCCTGACACAGTCATTTTTTCTCTCTCTATTTACATTTCCAGCTCAGTGGTGAGAGCGAACATTGATTCTCTATTCCGGTTGGTCATAATGAGTGTTCCTAAGAACTGTGTTGTAATCAGTCTAATTATTCAGAATCAGCAATGATTGAGGGCAGACAATAAATCTGGTATCTCAGGCAGATTTGAGCAGAGCACTTGGGGAGGAGGTACAGACCATGGGAGGGCTGACTTCAAGTTAAACACACTGCAGCTGATCCATACGGTACATGAGTTGGAGAAAAACAACAATAACAAATGATCAGAAAAGAATCAGAACAGAACTTTGGTTAGAAATACATGGATTCCTAAGAGAGAGATTCAAAGGACAAATATACTTTGGATACATGGGCTAAATATAGCCCAGGAGACTCTTGGTTAAACCCGCATTTTTGCTGATTTTCATAGGTGAGGGCAGGTTGACATAGATCCAAGCTGAGAGTAACAAGGAGGGCTTATTAACTGCTTCTTATTCACAGGATTGATTTATATCTTTGAGTTATTTAAAATTTACCTATTACCCCAGGGTCTTTGGAAAACATCCAAAATCTAATCCCATTTTAAAATAAAATCAGAAATACCAGTACAAAACTTTACTAACAAAAATGACTTATAAACTTTATATATAAAAAAAAATCTTCAATGTTACCAAAAAAAGTCATGTCTGTCCACACTTTTCATAAAGTAATATACATAAATAATGAACATTCTTAAGGTTGTTTTGAGCAAAATAAAGGATTTTATTGTGCTTTTTAATAGCATGTAAACACCCCCCAATGTAAATAATGAGATTCATTTCCATCCTTTATCCATTGTTACAGAATTATAGAATCATAGATTTAGAAATAGATAGGACCTTTGAGATCTACAGATGTGTGCTAATTACTTAGGGCAAGTGATAATTATAACAGGGTTTAACTTTGTGACAGCTCTGATCATGCCTCTGTCCTACTGACACTAAGCTGACTCAGGACACCTGACTCTGACCAGATGAAACCAGGTTGAGCTGGTTTCCCCACCTTTAGTTAGCTCTCTGCCAACTGGATTGCAGAACATACACATGTGTTTCTTTGCTCTCTTTTGTTTTAATTCTGTGGTTTTAAAGAATGATATTACTCGAAGGGAACACACAAAAGGTACAATTCTTGAAGAACAAACTTCGATGACTGTTTATAAAATAACTTTTTACTGATGTCTTATTTTTGACATTATCATTATCTCCTCTCCAGTATCCCTCCCTCATCCCAGAACATCATCTCGTAAAACAAGTCACATTTTTTAAAGGGGGAAAGAAAAGGGAAAAAAGTCAGTGTAATTGATCACTATATCTGAAACCTCAGGGCTGTTTTTGATTTGCAATTTTCTCACTGCTGGTGACTTGGAACAGTTTTTATTTTGTTAATAGTTTTTAATTCTTCTTTTGAGAACTGCTTAATCTTCTGAGAGCAATAATTTATTGAGAAATGACTTTTGTTCTTAAATGTCTATAATTGCATATTATTGCTTGTTGTATATCCATTATCTAAAAAGTCTGAAAATATATGCAGTGTAATATATTTGTGGATCTCCCATCACTGAAAACAGGTGGGTCTAGGGATGTCTTCTTACGTCTCCTTTCAAAACCTGTTTGCTCTTTATAGTCTTGAAACATTCACTTTTTTGTGGTGGTTGTTACCATGTGCATTGTCATGGTCATATATTTTGCTTTTTTAATTTTGTTTTGATGACTGTTCTAGCTCACATGGGTCTTTCTGTGCTTTTCTGTTTTGATAGCATACATAATTTCTTACAGCACAATCATTTCTATTATTTTTGTATGCCACCATTTGTGCAGCCATTCCCCAATTCCTTGCTTTTACAAAAAGTGCTGCTATAAATTTTTTGGTGTATTTGGAAATTTTCCTCTTATCAGTGACTTCCTTGGATTGTAAACTTAGTAATGGAATCTCTGGGTTTAAAGACAGACAGTTTAGTCACTTTGTTTGCATACTCCAAATTGTTCTCCAAAATGGTTATACTGATTCACAGCTCTACCAAGATTCACTAGTGTACTCATCTTCCCATAATTCCTCTGATATTGCCTATTCCCATCTTTTGTCATTTTAGTCAATTTTTGGAGTGTGAATTGAAACCTCAGGGCTGTTTTGATTTGCCATTCTCTTACTGTTAGTGTTTTGGAACAGTCTTTATTTTGTTAATAGTTTTTAATTCTTCTTTTGAGAACTATTTATTCTTCTGCTCAGAGCAGTAATCTATTGAGGAATGGCTTTTGGTCTTACATATCTCTAATTGTATATTATTGCTTATTGTATATCCATTATTACTGTTCATATATCTTGGTTACCAAACTGTTATCTCCTTGTTGGTGACCAACACATCTAAGAACTAGTCAGCTTTAAATAACATTGAGAATCTCTGGCTTATAACCCAGGCTAGATTTAATGGCTTCACCAAAAGAACAGTTAATATCCAATGTGGTATGGTTTTATGGTGAAGAATTAAAGAATAAGTGCTTATGTTGTGAATTCAATATCAAGTCATGCAAAACCAGTGATTGCTGTAGAAAGAGAACATATTATATTAAGAAAAAAAATTTTAAGGCTGTGGAAGCGGTGAGTTTTGCTGTATAAATCAATAAATTTAATTATTTACTTTGATCCTTGATAATTTGTAAAGAACTTCAGTTCAACCCTTTCATCTTATAGCTGAGGAAATCAAGGCTCAGAATGGTGGAGACAGTCCAAGTCTGACTTTAAGAATCCTGGGAATGGTAGTGTCCTCCAGCCTGGACATCCCAGTATTGCTACCCTGGCCTGTGTAACCATCCTCCAGTAGCTAAGACCTGGCAGTTGTCTCTGCCTGTGCCCTGTTCATCATATCCTCAGTAGCCACAGATACTGAAGACTTGGAAAAGAAGATTCCCACTATCAAAGTCACATGGTTAAGCATCAGAAACACATATAGTGTTCTCATTGGAAATTGTCGCCACCTTTGACGCTGTTACCTAAAAACCATGGGGCCTTCCCATCTGACTTGCATTTGAAATCTCTTATAAGAGGTTTCTTGTCTTATCTCCCTCTATTAGAATGTGAGTTCCTGGAGAGCAGGGGGCTGTCTTGGTTTTCTCTTTGTATTTCCAGTGCTTAGCAGATAGTAAGCACTTAACAAATTGCCCATTCATCCATTCATTTCATTCATTCAGTGACTTGCACAAATTTATACAGGTACTAAGGGGCAGAGTCATGATTTGAACCAGAGGGAAATTAGAAGAAAATTTAGCAGATGTCACAGAGAACTTCCTAACAGTTGGAGCTGTCCAAAACTGATATAGGGTTTCCTGAGAGATGATGAGTTGCCTCTTCTTGGAGGTCTTCAAGTTGAGGCTTAACGACTTTTGTTGGTTTTTGTAGTAGGAAATCTTTTCATGTATTGGGTTAGACCAGATGGCTGCTGATGTCGCTTCCAGCCTTCAAACTCAGTGACTCTGAATTTCAATCTTCTGACTCTAATTCTAGAATTTTTGCCATGATACCATGAAAGTTGAAGGGGAAAAACAAGACAGTGATGGGTGTCTCCCCCTTAAGAACCCTCCCCCAAATCTGTAAGCCTTAATGACAAAATGTGCCAGGTCTTTGGGACCAGGGATGGGAGACAGATGAGAAGTTATCATCCCACCCCATCAGTACCCTTCTCCTGCCTCCTGTGGAAGGTCCTAGCCTTTTTCCTTTGCTTCTCTGGGAAAGGAGGACCCTTCCCCACAGAGATGGTTGGTTATCCAATGTCATGAAAGATACATGAAAGAGGATCTTGGGTTCTGCTGCCTTTGTGCCTAGATCTTCTGCTCTTAACTCAGGGATGGATGGCATAACCCTCTTATACCACCCTAACCTCCCAACAGATGGAGCAAATTTACTCTATTTTTCTTGCTTTTGATGAAATTTTTATGAACTTTGCTGTTTCTGAAAAAAAAAAGATATATTTATGCAGGCATTGAACCAAAAAAAATCTAATAATTTTTTCTATCATATATCACATCCCCCTAAGAGAGCCTCCTCTAACCTCAGGTGAGTTTACTCCTCAGTCTGTAAATCAGTCTTAAAAATTGCCAGGTCTGATGGATGGAATTTGATGATGAAGAATTGGGAGACCTGAAGATACACTCCTTGTCAGACCTGTTGCTCTGTGCTTCTTTCCCCACTTTATTGGGTGTACTTTCTTTTACTTTTCCTCCACATGCAGGACTGCCATGAGGATGAAGGAGAGAGTGATGAGAATACATATATGGAGCATGCTAGAAAAAAGAAGTGTATGACTACAGAGTAATGGCATTAATTGTAAATGAGAACTAAATGTGGTTGTTTGTCCCAGAGGGACAGCTTGTTCCTCCAGCATCTTCTGGGCCCACCTGTACTTTTATGAAAATGTAGGCTAGCAGGGGAATTGGGGAGATGGTGATCAGCCTAGCTCTGAAGATGGCATCAGCTGGGGTGGGAAGGGGTGGGGGCAGAAAACTGTCAAAGAATGGGAGGTCTGAGAAGCTGTTCTTGCCAATATGTTTTGTATCTCAGCTAAATAGGACTGTGCTTGACCAGGAATCTACATGAACACAAGCCTTTTCTCTATGCCCCCCGGAGCTGTGAGTACTTGGTAATAACGTGCAGGGATTGCTGTGATCCTAATTGCTATGATCGTAATTGCTGTGGCAGTGCCCAGGGAGGGAGAGCTGGTGTCTGGAGCAACCAGGCAGCTCTCTCCTTCTCTGTTGGAGGATGATGTGCAAGGCCCTCCGGCTCCTGACAGGTTGCCAGCATGGGCCTAGATCCATAAGTGTTTCAACACAGCTTTGCTGCTGGGAGAATGGAAAACAGTGGCATGTCTATGTAGAAGAAAGTCCTACTGGAGAAGCAGGGAATGGAAAGGGAAACTTTTTATTCTGTCACCTGATGTAAAATCATGGGGGTGTAGTAGTGAAATCTTCAGAACTGGATTAAAGGAAATGTCATCTCTTTTGTGCACCAAAGAGTTAGTTAAACCCTAGAGGTAATATTAAGGATTTACATAGCATCCTTTCCCCTCCAGGACTCAAGATGCTTCCTCCTCTCTAAGCAGGGCTTCAATCAAATGGGCTTTCTCCAAAACGCTGATCTAATGCTTTATATTTTTATTTTTTCTTATGTTTTCAGTGGCATCAAGTACTTTTTATTAGGACCCAAGAAAAGAGGATGAGAAAATATGCAGGAAGAGAGAGGACCAGTTTAATGCATGTTTGTTAGATGGAGAAAATATTGATAAGGGTTTATGTACTGGGTACTGTGCTAAGCACTGGAGATACACATATAAACAAGCAGGACAGCCCTTGCCCTTAAGGAGGTTACATTCTAATGGAAAAGATGATTTTTTTTTCTACTTTGACCTCATGGTCTCCATTATCAAAGCAACTTCCTAAAATGAAGAATGTAAAGACCCACATGGCAAGCCCTTCATACCTATACCCCAGTGAGTGGCCCAGCTGGTATGTAAAGGTTAAGACCACTCACTTTAGCAGTGACCTGAGCAAAGATTTACCTTCTGATGTCTACTGAACTGTACTGGTCTGCTTGTTTCCCCACCCACAGCATTGCTAATGGTCCCGATATTCCAAAACATGGGTAGAGGATGGGAGGAGTTAAACAGTGGTGATGGTAGCAGGTAGGACTGAGGAGAGGGACTGCCATTGTAGTGTAATTGTTGGGAAGCATGGTTCTGGCTAAACTAGGGAGATGGTGTGGCAAAATGTAAAGAAATCAACAAAACTTAATTTTTAAAAAAAGAAAAATAATTTTGGCAATAGAGGCTAGCTTAGGTTGGAAAGAGACTTGAGACAAGAAGATCAATTAGAAGTCAATTGTAGGAAGATTCTGGGGAGATGGCAGAGCAGGTCAGAAAATTTCAAGCTTTCTAGATTTCCCCTACAAACAAGATGAAATGGCACCTCAGAGTGAATGAAGAGAGGCAAAAATAAACAAGAGTTGGGGCAGAACAGTAGTGCTCCTGGGACAATGGGAGAAGCAAAGAAAAATCTCAGAATTAGCTGCCTTGAAACAGCAAAAGGTGAGCCCTGGGGCTGGCTGGGTTGAGAGGTAGACTCAGTTGCAGCCATAGGAATTTTTGCCTCTCAGACAGTATAGCAAGTTGGGCACCTGAGTGGGGGAAGATTGAGGGAACTTCTACTGATAAAGGACATCAGGCCTAGTTTTGCTTCCCAGACACAGTCCTGAGCAAGAAGGAATCACACATCAGTTGAGTGCAGAAGTGGTGTGGCAGGGACGTTGGGCACTTACAGGAGACTGGAGTTCTTGGTTAAGGTTCCAGGCCAGAGGGTGTTGTAAGGAGAATGACAGGGGGTGAGACCACTATTCATTTTAAGTAGAGTTTAATGAGCCAATGACTGCAAGGGGTGAGCACCACCCAAATCAAGCTGCCTCAAGATGCATTTCCTCAGGGCTTATATAGACAAAAGTCACAACATGACTGTTACAGGAGGAAACCACAACTTAGTCAG
>CM053584.1:59010852-59027272 GCA_028627135.1 Pseudochirops cupreus | reverse complement strand
GGGGGAAAGACGGGGAGAAAATATGTAACTCAAAATCTTGTGGAAATGAATGCAAACTATAATAAAATTTAAAAAAAAATAATGACAATAAGTGGTCCAGTGGATAGAATCCCAGAATTGGATTCAAAAAGACCCCAATTCAAATCTAAACTCATAAATTTACCAGTTGTGAGACCCTACGCAAGTCACTTTAACCTCTACTTGCCTCCCTTTCCTCATTTATGAAACGAGATTAATAAGAGCAACTACCCTCCAGTGTGGTCAAGAGGAAAAAATTAATTAGCCTTCATAAAGTGCTTTGGAAGCCTTAAAGCACTATGGAAATGCCAGCTAATGTAATTAACTTGTCATTTGGCCCCCTGGGGTGGGGACTGGGCTACAGGAGCAAGAAGGCGATGGCAGGAGCATGGACTCTGGGGCACTAGCAGCTGGGGACTGAGTCAATGTAGAAGACACAGGGCTAGAGAAAGGTAAGAGGAGCAGCCAGTTGGGTGAAGCATGGGCTTCAGGTCCTAGGAACGGGGCTACAAATGTCATTTCTGGGAGTCTTTAGAACTTGCTGTGAAGCCAAACCAAGGTTCTCTAAAGAATGTCTGGAGGGACAAAGATGTCAAGACTTCTTCTTCATGAGAAGCACGGGAATGTGAATCCTTGCTTTAGAGTTGAAAGAGACCTTAGAGGCCGTCAAGTCTTAGCTCCCTAATTTTACAGATGGAGAAACTGAGGCATGGAGAGTTAAGTGACTTGTCTGGGGTGACACAGATAAAGAGAATCTGATGTAAGATATTACATCCTCATGAAGTCCAACGTCCTCAATTTATGGCACAGCAGATGAAGTTCAGGATTTGAAGTCAGGAAGACCTGCATTTGAATCCTGCCTCGTCCTCAGTTGCTGTGTGGCCCTGGACAAGTCATTTAACCTCTCTCAGTCTCAGCTTCCTCTCCTGTAAAGTGAAGATAATGATAGAGCCCACCTCTCAGGGCTGTTGTAAAGATGTCTGTCAAGGGCATGATTCTGCTTAAAGAGTAATTCAAGTTGTTGTTATCCCACTGGCCTCCTCCTCCTCATCTTTATCACCATCATTCGGATAAGATGAAATTGTGTATTTGTGGTCACAGAGCTGGCAGCAATGAGTGGCCGAATTAAAGCTATCATCAGTCACCAAATTCCCAATTTAATGTTCTCTGTCAGAACTCGAGGAGAGATGACACACTGACAGAAGGAAGGAAGGAAGGAAGGAAGGAAGGAAAGAAGGAGGGAAGGAAGGAAGGAAAGAACAAAGAAAAAGGAAGGGAGGGAGGGAGAGAAGGAAGGAAAAGGGAGGGAGGGAGGGAGAGAAAGAAGGAAGAAAGAGAGGGAGGGAGGGAGGAAGAAAGGAAGGAAGGAAGGAAGGAAGGAAGGAAGGAAGGAAGGAAGGAAGGAAGAAAGAAAGGAAAAGGGAGGGAGAGAAAGAAGAAAGGAAAAGTCATTTGTATTAAGGCATTGTCCACAGAAGCCTCAGTTTAAGTGAAAACGCTGTCTGGGGATAAAAAATATAAAAATCAAATAAGACGAGGTCCTTATTATGGACTTTGCATTATAAAATGGGAATATGATACATAGACAAATAACTACAACACAGAATGATATCTGATAAGTACATTAGAGATACAAGGCAAAGTGAGGTCAGAAAGGGAAAAAAATCATTAGTGTCAGGAACTACATACAAAAGCTTCATGCCATAAGTAGCATTTGAATGGTTTATAAATGTTGGAAATACTGAGCTCCCTGGCAGAACCGTGTAGGAAATCTTTGGGGCAGTTGGGTGAGATAGTATCCTGAAATAAAACCCCAAATGCAGGTGCCTATTCCCCCCATGTAAGGCCTGAGTCCAGTACCCAATTTCCTTGAAAATGAGCTTCAGCCTTCATGCCCAGGGAATTCCCTGGGCATGAAGGCTGAAGCTCATTTTCTACCTTAACTGTATTAGCCAAAGAAGTCATATTTGATCATTTAGCCCATCCCACTCACTGTTTCTTGTGCATTCCTCCTTAATTTGCTGCAGTAGAGTTATCGAGTGTACTCTGTGTAATTTGCTTTTAATACACTAAGCACCCGGGCTTTTATTAGGGATGGTATATTTATCTTTCATGTGCTTTATAGATTTTCCATGCCCAAACCAATTCTATTATTTCACTGAATATTGACATCTGATTCTGTGGATAGTCGTTGGGATATTTCTTTTCTTACACTTTTCCAAAGCAGGCACTACATCAGGTTTATTTCTATGACTTTGGATACATCTTGTCCTTCCCCTAAATCCTGTATCACTCCTCCAAAATTATTTTAAGAACAACCCAATCTTGGAATATCTTTGGATGTCAGTCAGCTGGTCCCACCAGTTAATTTCAGTTCAGATTTGGCTACTGTTCCCCATACTAGCCACTACCACACCACCTTTTTCTTTAATTCAAAGCTTACTTTGAGGGGACTTCATTACTTTTAATTGTCCAAGCTTATTTTCTTCTTTTCTCCTATTACAGGCAAGTCTGAGTAGAGAAGTTATGGGGAATGGGACCAATGCCCCCAGAGGCTCCAGTCAAGTTGAATAGTGTGCTTGTCTTCATCGATCAGTATACCTCCCTTTTCTATTTCTTCATTTTTTTTTCTGAGTCTATTTACAAAATCCTCTCATTCTCTTCTGCTCTCATTCATTCACCCTGTTCCTTGTTATTCTGCCTAAAGCTTCATATTCTCTTTTGATTTCCTCCCATCCCTTTCCTTTCTCAGTCAGATTTTTCTTTACCCAGAGGTGTTTTAAACTGCCCTTTGTAAAGCCACTTTACAAAGAACAAGTAATCTCCCAGTCTTCTTTTCCAGAGGAATTGTAATCCACTATGCTTTAATTACAGTGTCTCTTCAGACTCTCAAGCTACCATCCATTTATGGATTTTAATACTTCCTCCCTATGCACCATATTCATTAGATTTATTAATTCCCCCAAACATGCTTTTTTGAAGTTTAATCCCTAGATTCTTTGAAGCCACTGCCTACGCATGGAATTCAAGAGGTTCAGGATTACTGGTTGGGGGAAGTGATAGAGGGGACCTAGGGAGGGCATATACCAGTGTCCCATGCACTTCTGCATTATCTTTAACTTGTGGACCCCAGTACTATCTTCTGCTGGTTTGATTTCACTTATTTGAAATTAAAACATGATAGTTTTCTTATCTGGGGACTTTTTTTTAATCTGGCTATATTTGTAGCCCAGTGGATCTTTGGCACTCAGAAGGATGAGGTCAAAAAAAAAAGGGTCATTCCCTCACCAATTCACAGTCAGCCTGGGTTTAAATGCTCAATTACCCTAATAGAATATAAACTCCCTGAGGGCAGGGAATCACTTTTGTATCTGTATCACCAGGAGCTTCTGGACTATTGTGATAGCAATAGGAGAATAGGACCTATGATTTCATTGCTATAGGGGACTCCCAGATGAAGAAATGCTCTTCACCAAAGCAGGTGAGCAACTTCTCTGCAATTCTACAATTCAGAGTCCCATGGAAAGATGCCTAGAGCTTGGAGAAGTTAAATGACTTGCCCAAGGACACAAAAAAATAGTATATATCAGAAGTGGGGCTTAAACCTAGGTCTCTGTCCAAAAAAATAGTGGCTAACATTTATGTGGTGCTTTGAGGTTTTCAAGTGTGTGTGTGTGTGTGTGTGTGTGTGTGTGTGTGTGTGTGTGTGTGTATGTGTCACGCGCGCACACACACACACACATTATGACAAGCCAGGAAGGTAGGTACTGTCATACCAAATTATAAATTTACTTTTCCAGGCTGAGAAATGTTAAGGGAATGTTAATTATGTTAATTAAAAATGTTAATTAACTCACTATCTCACTCACCAAAGTGACTCTTTCAAACTTTTTCATCCCTCCTCAAACCTTCCAAGGAACTATCTCTCCCTTGCCCTCTCAGCTGAGAACCTCGCCTCATATTTCACTGACGAAATTGAGGCCATTTGTTAAGGGTTCCCTCTTCTTCCCTCCTCCTCATCTCACATCACTCATACCTATCTCATATCTCATCGTTTACCCATCTCATATGAAGAGATGTCCCTTCTCAGTGCAAAGGCCAAGGGTAAGCCCTCTCTCAATGTACATAAATGATCCAATACTATGCCATCTTCTCCATCAGATTTCCTCTTCTGTCATCCCTACTTTTCCATTTATCTTTAGTCTTTCCCAGTCTACTGGATGCTTCCCTACTGTCAACAAACATTCCAATGTCACTCCCATCCTCAAAAACTCCTCACTTAATCCATCTGTTGCTGCTAGCTGTCATCCTATATTTCTCCTTCTAACTAAACTCCTTAAGAAAGTCGCCTATAATTAGTGCCTCTTCTTTCCTGAACTCTCTACAGCTGGCTTTGAATCTCAACCTAAACTGTTCTCTCCAAAGCGTGGTTGTTGTTGTTCAGTTGTTTCAGTCATGTCCAATTCTTCATCACCCCATTTGGGATTTTCTTAGCAAAGATATTAGAGTAGTGTACTATTCCCTGAAGAAGAAACTGTTCCCTGACTCTGGATATTTCTACTGGCTGTCCCCAATATATGGAATTCTCTCCCTCCTCATCACTGTCTGCTGGCTTCCCTGGCTTTCTTCCAGTCCCAAATAAAATTTTGCCTTTCACAGAAAGCATTTTCCAATCCTTCATTCTAGTGCCTTCCTTCTGCGGATTATTTCCTATTATCCTGTCTACAGCTTGTTTGTACACAGTTGTTTGCATATTATCTTTCCTAACTGTGAACTCTATGAGAGCAAAGACTGTTTTTGCCTTCCTTTGTAACCCCAGCACTTAGCACAGTGCCTGGTTCATAGGAGGTACTTAATAAATATATATTGACTGATTGTCCTATATATAATAGGTACCTAAGGGGAGGCTAGGTGGCACAGTGAATAGTGCACTGAGCCTGGAGTCAGGAGGATCTGAGTTCAAATCCAGCCTCAGATGCTTAACACTTATTAGCTGTGTGACTTTGGGCAAGTCATTTATCCCCATTGCCCTGTCTTCTACTCTCCAAAAAAGCAAAATAATAATAATATTAGATAATAATTAGATAATAATAGATACTTATTTGTTTGATGCTCTGGAGATGGTCTCTTATTGCTCATTTCTGAATTTTTATGCTTTACATTTACACCACAAACCATCAATATTTCATTTGTGGAAAGTAATTTTCAGTCTTGTAAGAGCTTTGTATCCGTAACCCAACTCATTTTCCCAGTTAATCAGCTGTCTTTGTTTCTCAATTAATCAGCATTTCTTCTATTCATTTGTTCAAACAAATATTTATTAAATGTGTGCAGTGTGCATGTCTTATCAGTCACTAAGGCCGTTAGGAGACTCTCTGACATATCCAAGTCATTACCATCTTTATATTAATCTCTTGTTGACTATTTATCTAGTCCCAGAAAGGTTGCTCCAAATTTCTTCAAATTTGAGGCCACCAATATCAACTCCACACCCCCAGACCAATGCTCACTCAATAGATAATCACTCTCAATAGACCATTTGACTTCCTACTTTCTTTATGTAAACTCCCTCAACTTCTTTCCCTTCACTTCAAAATATCTTTTTTATCTCTGGCATCCATCTTCTTCTTTCTTCTTTCTTCTTTCTGAAGAAATGATCCCCTTCCTTACTTGGGTTAATCCTTCCAACTGTGCTCTTGATCCCATCTTGTCTCAAGGTCCTCTGAGATCCTTCTCCATCAATTATTCCCTCTTTTTTTTTTATCTCTTCAATGTCTTACTCTTTACTAGCTCCTTTCCATCTATCTAAAAAAAATTCACATTTCATCTGTTCATCGCACACTCTCAAGAACACATAGTCACAGAGATACACTCCCAAAAGAATGTTTCTTTCATCTTAACGTCTCATCTCTCTTTCCCTAACATCCACTTCTTGAAAGAGCAAACTACACTTGCTGCCTTTTGTTGTTCATTTGTTTACTCATCTCCAACTCTTTGTGACCCCATGAACCAGTGTGCCAGGTTCTTCTACCTTCCATGATCTCCCTAAGACTGTCCAAGATCATGTTCATTGCTTCCATGACACCATCTATGCATCTCATCATCTGCCATCCCCTTCTCCTTTTACCATCAATCTTTCCCAACATCAGGCTCTTTTCCAATGAGTCCTATCTTCTCATTATGTGGTCAAAATACATAACCTTCAGCTTCAGTGTTTTTCCTTTCAATGAGCGGACTGAATTAATTTCTTTAAGTATTAACTGATTTGATCTCCTTGCTCTCCAAAGGACTCTCAAACATCTCTAGGGCAACAGTTCAAAAACAATGATTCTGTGGTGCTCAGCTTACTTTATAGAGCAACTCTCACAGCCATACATTGCTACTGGAAAAACCATAGCTTTGACTATATGGACTTTTGTCAACAAAGTGATGTCTCTACCTTTTACTATGCTGTCCAGATTTTCCAGAGCTTTCCTTCCAAGGAGCAAGCATCTTTTAATTTCATGGCTGCAGTAACCATCTACAGAGATCTTAGCACCTAAGAAAATAAAATCTAACACTATTTCCATTTCTTTTCCCCCTGTTTGCCATGATGTCAGTTTTATGGTGGTTGTGGTTGTTTTGGGGGGTGGATAGGGTTGTTATTTTTTTTTTTTTAGTTAGCTTCAAATCAGTTTTTACATTCTCCTCTTTAATTCTCATCTAGAGGCTTCTTAATTTTTCTTCATTTTTTACCATTAAAAAGAAGTATTGCCTGAATCTCTGATATTGTTAATATTTTTTCCAGCAACCTTAATTCAGGCTCTTGTTTCATCAAGCCCAACATTTCGCATGATGTACTCTGTGTGTAAGTTAAATAAATAGGTGACATTATACAGTCTTGTCATACTGCTTTCCCAAACTTAAACTGATCAGTTGTTCATGTTCAGGTCTAATTGTTGCTTCTTGACCTTCATACGTGTTCCTCAGAAGACAAGTAAGATGATCTGGTACTTCCATCTCTTTGAGGACTTGGCAAATTTTATTGTGATCCACATAGTCAAAGGCTTTACTGTAGTCAATGAAGCAGAAGTTGATGATTTTTTTCTGGAAGTCCCTTACTTTCTTCTTAATCCTGCAAATGTTAGCAATTTGGTCTCTAGTTCCTCTACCTCTTAGAAAACCAGCCTGCACTTCTAGTAATTCTCACTGCATATTGCTGAAGCCTAGCTTACAGAATCCCAAGTATAACCTGGCTGGCATGTGAAATGAGAACAACTGTTTAGTAATTTGAACATTTTTTCACCTTGCCCTTTTTTAGGATTAGAATACAAACTGATCTTTTCCAATCCAGTGGCCACTCTTATGACTTCCAAATTAGCTGGCATATTGAATGTAGCCCTTTAACAGTATCATCTTTTAGGATTCTAAATAACTTAGTTGGAATTCCATCACCTCCCCTAACCTTATTGTTATCAATGTTTCCTAAGGCCCATTCGATTTCATTCTCCAGAATGTCTGGCTCTACATTAGTAACTACACCATTGTGGTTATGGGTGATGTTAAGACCTTTCTTGTTTAGTTCTTGGGCATATTCTTGCCATCTTCTTAATCTCTTCTAATTCTGTTAAGTCCTTAACATTTTTGTTTTTTTATCATGCCCATTTTTCCATGAAACATCTGTTCAACATCTCTAATTTTCTTGAAGAGATCTCTTCTCTTTCTCATTCTATTGTTTTCTTCCATTCCTTTGCACTGCACATCTAAGAAAAAACTTTCTTCACTCTCCACTCTGTTCTCTGGAATTGTGCATTCAGTTGGATATATCTTTCCCTTTCCCTTTCCTTCTTTCCTCAGCTATTTGGTCTGATATATGGTCTGATAGTTTTTTCCTACTTCAATTAAGTCTGAACTTTGCAATAAGAAGCTCATGATCTGAGCCACAGTAAGCTCCAGGTTTTGTTTTAATTGATTGTCTAGAGCAGTGGTTCTCAACTTTCCTAACGTCGCAACCCTTTAATACTTGTATGTAGGCATATCTGTGCATATCTGCATGTGGGCGGACCCACCTGGAGACAGATATAGGAGGTTCCTAAGACAATGGGAAGTATGTGTTTTCTGATGATCTTAGGTGATCCCTGTAACCCCTGTGAAAGGGTCGTTCTACCCCAAAGGGGTTGCGACCCCACAGGTTGAGAACCACTGGTCGAGAGCTTTCCCACCTTTGGCTGCAAAGTATATAATCAATCTGATTTTGATATTGACCATCTGATGATGTCCATATGTAGAGTCACCTTTTGGGTTGCTGAAAAAGAGGGTTTGTGGGGTAACTAAGTGGTGCAGTGAATAGAGCACCAGCCCTGAAGTCAGGAGGATCTGAGTTCAAATCCTGCCTCAGACACTTAGTACTTGCTAGCCATGTGACCTTGGGCAAGTCACTTAACCCCAGTTGCCCTGCCTGCCTCCTCCAAAAAGAAAAAAAAAAAGAGGGTTTGCTATGACCAGCAAGTTATCTTTATAAAACTCTATTAGTCTCTGCCTGTTTCATGTTGTACTCCAAGGCCAAACTTGCCTGTTATTCCAATTATCTTTTAATTTCATACTTTAGCATTCCAGTCCTTTATGATGAATGTGACATCTTTTTAAAAAATTGTATTTCTTAAAAAGATTTTGTAGGTCTTGATAGAAGCAACTAACTTTGGCATCTCTTCAGCATCAGTGATTGGAGCATAGACTTGTTTGCTGAGATGCTAAATGATTTGCCTTGAATTCAAAGAAATATCATTTTGTCATTCCTGAGATTATAACCCAGTACTGTTTTTTTCACTCTCTTATTGACTATGGGGGTTACTCCATTTCTTCTAAGGGATTCTTGCCCACAGTAGTAGATGTAATGATCACCCGAATTAAATTCACCCATTCCTATCCATTTCAGTTCACTGACACCCAAAATATCAATGTTTAATCTTTCCATCTCCTGTTTGACCATAGCCAGCTTGCCTTGGTTCATAGGTACATTCCAAGTTCCTATGTAGTATTGATCTTTACAGTATCAGATTTTCCTTTCATCTTAGAGACATCCACAGCTGAACTTCCTTTCAGTTTTGGCCAAACCACTTCATTAGTACTGGAGCTACTTGCAGTTCTGCTCGGCTCTTCCCCAGTAACCTGTTAAATACCTTCCAACCTGAGGAGCTTATCTTCTGGTGTCATATCTTGTCATTTTAATTCTGTCCATGGAGTTTTCTTGGCAAAGATACTGGAGTGGTTTGCCCTTTCCTTCTCCAGTGGATCACCTTTTACTGCCTTTACTTCCTCACTACTCTCATACTCTTCAATTTATTACCATCTGGCTTTAATATCTACTTTATTTTTTAAAAGGCACTTTTGAAAGTCATGAGCAATCTCTTCAAAGATGGATCCAATGATCTTTTATCAGCTCATTTTGTCTTTGTTCTCTATATAGCATCTGAGGTTATTGATTCCTTTAAATTATCTTCTCCCTTCATGGCCAGGACACTGAGCTGTCTCAGTTCTTTCTCTTTGACTCTTCCTACTCTACCAACTTCATTGGCTCTTTTTCCTCTTCCTGACCACCTAATTGTCACCATTACTCAAGGCTCTGTACTGGACAACCTATTCTAGTGTGGGAGAACTCTAATTGTTAGAAAATTTTTCCTTACATCAAGTCTAAATCTGCCTCTCTACAATTTTCATTCATTGTTTTAAATTCTGTTCTCTGGGGTCACATTGAACAAGCCTAATCTCTCATCCATGTGATAGCTCTTCAAACACAAGAAAACAGCAATTTCTCCCCTGGGCTTATTAAATCTAGTTCCTTCAGTCAATTCTATAGCGTGAAACTGGAGTTTTTCTTCCTCCTGGTTGCCCTTCTCCAAACATTATCCAGCTTATGACTGTATGACCCTGGGTTAGTCACTTGCCCTGTCCTTCCTAAAATGTTGTCTGCTTATTTAACACTTGTAGGGGACACTATGGGAAGTATTTGACCTTATCAGCTCCTTCCTTCCTTCTCTAGGGGGTGGAGCCTCATCTCATTAGACCTTGACTACCTCTCCTCTACCTCCTTTTTTTTCCTCACTAAAGACTGAAAATTTAATCAGCCAACATCTATCATAACAACTAACTCAGCTTTAGCCTGGGGCAATAGAATGGCCTTCAGATCCTGGTGGTCCCTTTCTCTGAAGTTTTAGAAAAATTTACAAGTATAAGCACAATCGCTCAAAGCCCTCAGTTAGGAAAATTCACAAGAATCAGACAAGTTTGTTTTGCTGCACTAATTCAAAATTTGAGGATCTCAGGCTAAAACCCTGGTCTCTCTATATTTGAGGGGAAATAAGAATGCAGGAAACATTTAGTTAAAATAAGCAAGTAAAGTATACTACAGTGCTATTACTTAAGCTTGGAGAGGCAAATTGGGGAATAAGAGAGCCTTTTTTGGGAACTTTCTTCAGTCTTTGAAGATGCGAATACAGCTGGTAGCTTCATTCTCAGGCTTCTGTTTTAAGATGCTTTGCAAAGGCCTAATAGCCCACCTCAATCTTTCTTCTTTTCTTTGTTGCTCCTTTTAGATTCTCCCTTTGCTTTCTGCCTTAAGGTTCTTTTTTTCTTCTTCTTCTTCTTCTACATGTTGCCCTTTTATGTTGGCTCATTAAAACCCAGGCACTCCTTTTCAGAGGCGTAGAGTGGTGCATATCATGTCAGATTTTTTTTTCAACATATTGGACAATTTTGCTGATTTTTTTCCCTCTTCTTCCTCTTTATCTTTTTTTTTTAATTCTTTTTCATAAAAGATGCATTTATGAGAAAGTGAAGGAGAAGGCTTAGGGTGGGGTAGAATTACAAGGGAAAACCTAAGTGATTTTAAAACAAAAGATAACAAGAAAAATCTATTGTAAAAAGTGGGAGGAAACACTGACTCCCTTGACCTCAAGAATTAATGGAACTTGGAATATAAAACATATGCTACACCCCTCACCCTCAGGAAAAATAAATGTCCTGAATCTTAGAATATGCACTGCCAACCAAGAGTAATAAGTCAAGCCTTCTGGGATCTTTCTCTTGACATTTCTCTGTTTTCTCCTCCAATCAAGCAGGAGAGGGAAGGGGTGGTTCTCTTCTTTCCCTTTCAGTCTCTGCAACTCCTACCCATTAGCCTCAGTTTTGCTCTGTGAGGGTTGAAAGAATAAGTCTAATGCCTTTTCTGCATAACAGTCTTTCAAATATTTGAAGGCAGCTATCATGTCCCCCTAATGTCTCTCTTCTCCAGATTGACACTACCAGTTCTTTCAATGCATCGTGGTATGACATTGTCTCTAGAACCCTTATCAACCAACTCAGCCTCTTCTGAACATGATCCACTTTGTAAATGTCCTTCCTAAAATGTAGCAGCTTCATGGTAGAGGGGATAGAGCACCAGGCCTGGAGTCGGGAAGACCTGAGCTTAAATCTGGCCTCAGATACTTACTAGCTGTTAACCCTGGGCAAGTCACTTTACCTTGTTTGCCTCAGTTTCCTCATCTGTAAAATAACTGAAAAACAAAATGTTTAATCCAGAGTGAACATAAAATAACAATAATAGTAATAGTTGATAAATTAATATCTATATAAAATAAAGATAATAAACATATACATAATATTTTAAGGTTTGTAAGATGCTTCTCAAATATTATTGCATTTGATCCTCTGTAAGGTAAGCTTTATTATTATCCCCATTTTATAGATGAGGAAACAGATTGAGGTATAATGACTTACCCAGGGTGACCTAAGTGTCTGAAGCCAGATATATACTTAAGTCCCCCTGACTCCAATTGTATCTCTCCACTGTCCTACCTAGCTGCTAAATAGTATGTTATTTAACAAGGAAAAATAACATGACGGAATATAATTTAATATCATGTTATGTTATACAAAGTAACACAACATAATACAGTTCCAACATAACACATATCCTAACATGACTCAATACAGTAGGTGATATGACACAACCAGATTTGAGGTTACAAGAACAGAGGAGTTTTTCTGGTTCTAGATATTAGGACTCTCTTAATGAAGCCCAGGGGACTTTTTTTTTTTTACTGTCTTTCATTCATTTGTCAAATGCTCATCAAAGATAACCAAAGCCAATAACCTAGTGTTCAATAAACCTGAGAACATAAATTATTTAGGGAAGAATTCCTTATTTGATAAGAATTGCTAAGAAAACTGGAAGGCAGTTTTATAGAAATTAGATTTAGACAAATATCGTATGCCATATAATAGAATAAGCTCAAAATGTACATACAACTTAAATATTAAAAGGCATTCCATAACAGAAATTAATAGAACCAAATCAGATTGTTTTTGTATTTAGGGGAAACAGTTCTCAAACAAAAAAAGGAATAGAGGCTTAGTCACAAAAGACAAACAGATCATTTTTATTACTTGAAATTGAAAATGGTTTGCCCAAATAAAATCAATGCCTCTTAGGTAAGAAGGATATTTGTCAATTGCAGAAAAAAATCTTTGCATTAAATATCTCTGATAGGGATCTGAGAACATGGACAAACAATTCTCAAAAGAACTATACACTATCAACAACGACATGAAAATTGTTCCAAATCACTAAGAATAATAACGCAGATCAAAACGACTCAGAGATTTCAACTCATACCCCATCAAAGTTGAAAATAGATGGAAACAGTCGATATTAGAGGGATTGTGGGAAGACAGGCACAATAATACTTTGTGGGCACATCCATGAACTGGCTTAACTACTCTTGAAATCTATGTAAAATTGTGCTTAAAAAGTAACCTTTAACCCAGAGATCACCCTGCGAGGCTTACAACATAACTACTCTGTTTGTAGATGTTTCTGGAACTTGTCAACATGCCTTCTTTCGCTAGGAAATTCCTCACGGAGAAATCTAATTGTGCTGCAAGATTGAATCTGCCTGGTCCTTACACCTCATTAGTCATAATCATTTTAAAAAATTAACATTCATATAGCACTTAATATGTGCCAGATGTTTTACAAATATTATCTCAACCCTGTGAAGTAGGTGCTGTTGTTTGTCCTTCCTTCTGGAAGAAGACTGTCATATCAGGAAGGTGATACCATGAGTTTTAAGTGAATTGGATTTAAGTGAGGCAGGTCTCCCAAAGTCACCAGCCTCACTTTCTCCTGGATCCAGTGGCAAGATATAGAAAAGCTGGAGATGGCCCTGTGGGAGGTAGATATTATTATTATCAGCATTTTACAGAGAAGGAAACTGAAGCAGATAGAAGATAAGTGACTTGCCCAAGGTCACACGATTAATAAATGTCTGTGGTTAGATTTGAACTCACATCTTCTTGAACACAGGCCCTTTGTTCCACCTAGCTGCCTCTACACTGCTTTTGGGCTCTCCAATCTGCCCCCATGCTAGATACTTTCTCCTCATTACCACTCCCTTTCTTTACAACTTCTCTTTGCATATCGTCTTCCTCCATTTGATTGTAAGCTCCTTGAGGGCAGGGCCAGCGTGGGTTTTATTTCTGTTTGTATCTCCAGCCTTTAGCACCATACCTAGTGCATTAATAGGCACTTAATAAATGACTGATGATGATGATGTCAAAGACCAAAATTCCAAAATAGTGAAGTAGTACTTTTTGTACTAGCAAAGAACTAGGAACAAAGTAGATACCTATCAGCTGGAGAATGGTTAGACAAACTGTGGTGTGTGAATATAATAGATTACTATACCATAAAAAATGAGGAATTTTAGGAAATTGGAAAGGTGTAGCAATACTTATTTGAACTGATATAAAGCAAATAAAGAGCACCAAGAACACACTGTACACAATGACTGCAATCATATAAAAAGAAAGAACAAAAAACAAAATTTAGTTAAAAGTAATTATCATGATTAAGATTAAGCCCAAAGAAGATATAAGAAAATGCACCATTCTCCCTTCTTTAAAGAGGAGAGGGATGTGAGACATGTACATATATGATCAGACTTAGTTGATTTGTTCATTAGTTTAAATGGACTGACTTTTTCTCTTCCATTTTAAATATTCTTTCTTTCAGGGTGGCTAGGTGGCAGCCTGGATAGAGCACTGGCCCTGGAGTCAGGAGGACCTGAGTTCAAATCCGGCCTCAGACACTTAACACTTACTAGCCAAGAGACCTTGGGCAAATCACTTAATCCCAATTGCCCTGCCTTCCCCACTCCAAAAAGAAGATAAATAAACAAATGTTCTTTCTTTCAAGAGATGGTTTGCTGATATTTAGAAATGAAAGTAATGTAAAAATAAAAGACAATAGAATTTTTTTGAAAAATAAATAAATAAATCCAAGCTTTGGAGGACTCACATAAACTTTTTCTGGAATTTCCTAGTTCAGATCATATTGGCAGAAGTGGGCAGAGAGCTGTATTGTGGGCCCGGTCAACAATTAAAAACTCTTCTGGCCCAGCTGCTTACTACACTGACTTCTCTGGGAACAGGTTGTTGAATAAACCTTAACTGCCCTCAGCCCTTCCCTAGGGGGGTAGATTTCCAGAATTCATAAAAGAAGGGTACGGGAAGATACTTGGAAGACAAAGCAAATAATATCAAACAATTCTTCACATCAGTAAGGGCAAGCTACAGCATCACAGCAGTAGATTTCCTTTCCTTACTAGGACACAGGAACAAAGGTTAAGCGATATTGGCCTCACTCTGAAGGCATTTTTCATTTCAGATATTTTCACCTCTGACCACCAAACTTTATTGACTTCCAAGGCAGCGTCATGTGTAGAAAGGGGAGATAATCTCCAAGAAAATTGAACCCTATGGCAAAATACCCATTTCTAAGGAAAGTGAGAAATCTTCCTCCACCCCCACCCTCAATCCATGTACAACTATTAACTGATACCCAGATATTCTTGAAAACCAGCCTTTGTGATACCTGGAGCTTTGACTTTAGAAAGCTTCAGTTATTTCTTTGCCTGAGTTTGAATCTATTTTGAACACAAAATAACTACTTGATTCTGAGCAAGTTAATTGACCTACCTGAATCTCATTTTCCTCATCTGTGAAATGGGGCTTATAGGATTTGTATCAGAATCAAATGAGATAATAAAAGTGTTACATAAAATGTTGTATCACCATATATACAATATCATATATAAATGTTAGGTATTATTTGCACATTTTCCAAACATTACTGTCTATTCTTGCCCCGGGAAGAAAGAAGACCCTCAGGAATATGGTTTTGGTTGGAACACTTCCGAGGGGAGCATTATTATCCAAAAGCTTATAATAGCAGAATCCTGCAAAGCCAAAAAGGGCCTCAGAATTCATCTAGACCAAGCTGTGCCTGGACAACAATCCCGTCTGCAAAACCCTGGACTTTTTGCCCAAAGGCCTCATTATCTCCTGAGGTAAAGAAATTCTGCTTTTACCCAAGTATTCTGTGGTGATTATTAGATAGGTTTTTTTCTTGTATATATGCACATCTGCCCATTGCTTTTCATTCTGCCCTTTGGGCTCAAGCACAAAATGCTAAATCTGCCTTCTGCAAGATGTTATCCCCTCACCCGACATGCCCAATCGGTTCATGAATCTTAACTTTTACATCTCCTGACATCTCTCAAATTATGTTTCCTCCTCTCCATTCCCATAGCCACCACCCTAGTTAAAGTCCATTACCACAAGCCTGGGCAAATTGAATAGTTTCCTGTTGCATATACTGGTGGCAATCTGTCCTTAGACACAGACTAGCTGTGTGATCCTGGGCAAGTCCCTTAACCTCCGCTTTCCTCAGTTTCCTCAAATGTAAAACAGGAATAAAATAACACCTCCTTCACAGGGTTATTGTGAGGCTCAAATGAGATTATATTTGTACAGCACTTCGCATAGTGCCTGGCACATAATAGGTGCTTACTAAATCCTTATTTCCTTTCTCCCTCCCAATCTGTTGTCTTTTCATCATTTCTGTCTCCATAACATGGGTCACAAAAGTCCCCTTCTCCTCTTCTACACATTTGAACTCTAGTCCAGGGTCTCCTTATCTCCCATCTGCACTGCTACAATCGACTTCTTTTGTTAATTTATTTTAAACTTAATTACTAAAACAAATATACAATAAGAAAAGAAAAAGAAATGTATCATAAACATATATTAAAAACTAAACACAAAATAATAAAAGAAAAAAGCATTGCCATATGCACAGAAGAACATAAGAGAGGATTCAAAATATATAGTAATGAATTTCTATTTCAAGAAAGCCTATATAATAAATACTACACCCTGTGTTCAGAGCTGTCCATCTTCACTTTCTTGTAAGTTTTCTTTTGTTCTCTGTTGTATACTTTTTACTCTGTTCATTTTTCCCTTTTCTTCCTCCACCCACAAAAGCTATAATTAAGGATATATATGAATGTATGTGTGTGTATAT
>CM053584.1:58952968-59010352 GCA_028627135.1 Pseudochirops cupreus | reverse complement strand
ACTTCCGGCTGACTGGATAACAAAGACTCCAAGACGGAGACCCAAGACAGCGATCCGGCTCCAGGCCGCTCAAAGTGAGAGCACTGACCTGAGGACAATCGCTCAGTCCCCCTGCTTCCTGCAGGCCGCGGGCAGGAAGCTGCAACGGGAGGCGGGTGCAAAACCTCTGCCTTTCACTTTTCTGCTCTGGAGGCCTTCTGGCAGGACTGCTTATCTCCCCCTTTCACAGATCCCACTCGCAGCTGCTGCTAATCTGCTCACCTGAGAGGCTCCTCCACTCCTCCCATCCAGCTGCCCCCAGGGCACAGCTGCCGGCTTCAGGGCAGGCTGGTTTTGGTTTGCAGTGCTGATATGGTTCCTTGTAGCCGAAGCTGACTTTAGTGGGAAGTATCTTTGTGTGCGTTTTGGAGTTCTAGGATTGGTTTAGAGTCCTGCTTTATGGGTATTTTGGGGTGGCTATGTGAGAGCTGCGATATATTGCTGCTGCTACGCTGCCATCTTGGCTCCGCCCCCACTTATTGTCATTATTACAATAATCATCATAATCTTCACAGTGGAAAAAGTGCTGAAAATCTAGGTTTACTTCTGACCTCTAACAAATACTGGCAGTATGACCCTTGATGAGTCACTTAACTACTCAGTGATCTTGACAACTCTTTTAGACTACGAGTTCTAAAACAGCTGTTGGTCTGCTTTATGAGAGAGAAATTCCTCACTAGGTGTTCCCTATACCAGTGCAGTCTGGAGTTCAGACCAAAATAACACAGAGCATGTTATCACTCACGGCAGATGGACTATTATAAGTATTGCTGGATTACAACATTCACTTTCTTCATCTGTAAAATAAGGTGGTTGAAGTCTTTCAGATCTAAACTTACTGTCCTACTATGATCACTTTCCTGATTTTTCTTAAGGTGGAATTTTTCCCTCTTTCCTTTACTAGATTTGCGATTTAATTAGTATGGGGAATTCCTCCAGAGGAGGAAACACTCTCTATGCATATGCCTACTTTTGTACCTAAAGTCCTGGAGGATTGCCTAGGGCATAAGGAGATTAAATCACTTGCCTGGGTCATTCAGGCATTGTGTATCCAAGGCCTAGTCTTCCCGAATGAGAGGCCTGCTCCTTACTCACTGAAGTTGCCGCTCAAGAATTAAAATAAACCAAATCTCCTCTGACATGGCCCTCAGCCTATTGTAATTAGGTTGAATACTCACCACCTTCCTATGGAAGCAGGATTAGGCAATGCCCACTAAAGTCAGACAAATGGTTTCACACATTATGGCAGCCCATTCCAAGCATCCATTTCTGGGAGCACAGTAGTGATGGGGTATGTATGGGCTTTGGGCTCCTCCCCCTTTGAACTTTCCCATGAATTCCAGGAACCCAGCCCCTGAACTTAGACCCCTAGCGTTAGCCTGAGACATTAGTGAATAATCCTTTTAACTGCCCTTTCAGGGTGACCCTCATTGTCTGGACCTGGCCCCGCACTAGACCACCACTTCTGGATTCCATCTAGACTTACTCCTTGACCACTGTATATAATTGTTCATCTTTCCCCCATCTGATTGCTGAGATTCAATCTGACCCGCTTGTCAATCCAAGCATCACAAACGCTTAGATTCCTAAAATCTTGCTGATGGTGTGGATCCCTAAAATCTCAGCTACCCCAGCTGGGGTTTTAATAAGACTTGTCTCTGACTGAAAGAAGGCTTGGGTCGAATTCATTCGAGGCAGGACCTGTGTTGTTTGCACTTGAATTTCAGGGTCCCTAACACCCCTAGACCCCAACAGTAGGGGATAGGAGAGGACACTACCTGGGGGATTTGTCTTCCTGTTTCTTCGTCCCCACTTCTCTCTAGGTAGCTGAGAGTAACTTCCCGTGGAGTATCTTAAGAGTGTGAAAACAGTTGCTGTAGAGAGTGAACAATTTTTCTTTTTAAAAAACTAATAGAGGGGTGGCTAGGTGGCACAAGGAATAGAGCACCGGCCCTGGAGTCAGGAGGGCCAGAGTTCAAATCCAGCCTCAGACACTTAACACTTACCAGCCGTGTGACCTTGGGCAAGTCACTTAACCCCAATTACCCTGCCTTCCCCCCTCCAAAAAAGCAAAAACAAAACACAACACAACAAAACAAACAACACCAACAACAAAAGAAAAACTGATGAGACAGATGGGTGGCACAGTGTGAATAGAGAGCTGGGTCTGGAGCCAGAAAGACCTGAGTTCAAATCCAGTCTCAGACTATTAGTAGCTATGTAACTCTGGACAAGCTGCTTAATTTCTGCTTGCTCAGTTTCCTCACTTGTAAAGTGAGCACACTCACATGCACCTTCTAGCATACACCTGCGTGTAATGTTTGTAAAGGACTTGTAAGCCTTAAAGCCCTGTACAAATGCTGCTTATTAGTCCCAATTCATATTCTTGTAATTGCAGAGGCTAACTTCTGATGGTGTGTGTGTGTGTGTGTGTGTGTGTATATATATATGCATTTTGTGCCTCTTTTGGTTTATTTTAGCCCTATGCAATGTTTCATACCAACCTTATTAAATAGAATTGACCAGAAACAAAAAAATATGAAACAGAGTTGAAAAGGTTAAGGAGAGATTCATAAAGAAACCAGTGAACTGTTTGCAAACACCTCTTCTCTCTGAAGTTGTTTGGAAATTCCAAACATTTATGAGTCCCTAGGGGAAAAGGCAGATATTACATATGCAGATATTTTATTTATTGTTCCCCCCTCTCCCCCAACAGTAAGTAATAAACAGATAAAGCTGCAAGGCTAGAGAATCACATTACATTTAGGCTGGGACCAAGCAAAACTTTAATTTCTAACCAGCCGAATTAAAAGACATCTTCCATTACTCTGAGACAGAGACAGGATGTCGGAGAATCTTCATATGAGGGGATTTGGTCTGAGTATTAGCAGCTTCTGGACAAGAAGGCACAGGAGGCAGGATGCTTTGGAGGAGAGAACCTTTGATTAGGGTCCTGGCCTGTTCCCCTTCTCATCCATAGCCTGAAAGCCAGTCAGTCAAATTTCTAGGATTTTTGGTCATGAAGCAGATCCTCCAGAGCTTTTAGGGGCAAAGCATAAGCCCTTTTTTTTGCCATTTCTGGGAAAAGGTCAAAAAACAACCAAACAGAAAACACTGAGCATGTAGTTACCCTCTGGGGTCATTTGGTCCTGTAGGATTAAGATTTGACTGACTCCAGCTATACCGCCGATTCCTGAAAGGGTCAGTACAAGCAAGAAGGAGATGAAAAGGGAGCAATTATAAAAGCAATTTAATCCCTGGAGATAGTCAATTTGGGTGAAAAATCTTCCTCTCCCTTGTAGCAGCAGGTTGCTGAGTCTCCTCCTACCCAGCGCACACCATTAATTATTTACGTGAGTAATTACATGGATTTTCTACCTCACTTTACCTCTAGAGACCCAGCCTTTGGCAGGGCATGAGACGGCTTTGGGTCTCAGTTTCTTTGTCTGTAAAGTGAGGGCAGGTAGTACAATGGATAGAGTTCTGGATCTGCAGTTAGAAAAACCTGAGTTCAAATCTAGCCTCAGACACTTACTAGCTATGTGATCCTGGGCACATCACCTAACCCTGTTTATCTCAATTTCCTTATCTGTAAAATAAACTGGAGAAGGAAACAGCAAATCACTTTAATCCCTAAATGGGGTCATAAAGAGTTAGACATGGCTGAAAATACCAAACAATGACAAATGAGGACATTAAGCTCCTTGTACTTTGTAGGGATGCTTTTGAAAGTTAAGCAGTCTAAAAGGAAACCTGAAAAGCTCCTTAGAGGTTGGAGCTTTGTGGTTAAAGCTCATCATTATTTTTCTCACCACTGATTTACACAGCCTGTGGGACCCAGTCAGTACCTGTCACTCTCCTTCCTCTTGGTCCCTTCCTATAGAGATGTGCTTGTCAATGCATCTAAGTATCAACAAAGTGAGTAACACCAGGGCCTCTTTTTCCTGGTGGCTCCTTTGGTTCAGTGCTGTCCCCCGCAAGCCCATCCTTACAGATATCAGCATTTTATGGAAAGCCCGAAGCAGAATTTTGTCTTCTTGTCTAAATTCAATCACCCTCATTTAGGGAACAGCCAGAGTGGGCTCTATACTTGGCAATGTGTTTGCTATACTGAGCTTGAAGTCTAAAGACTTGGGTTTGAGTTTTGGATCTTCCATTTAATTGCTAGGTGACCTTGGGCTTTCTACTTCCCTAGTCTTGGTGTGCATGGGATGGATGTATCCACACTAGGAACAAATATTATCATTGGCCCTTTTCCTTCTGACCCAAGCTTTATGTACATGTGCTTCTGGGTCTCAGTTTTCTCACCTGTCACTAAAGTGGTTGGAATAGATAACCTCTAAGAGTTGGTTTTAGAGCTAGTGGCTAGTAATTCTCTGTATGCTGAAGAAATGGAAAAAAGGGAATAGTTATATTTAGAGCAGTAACCAGGGTGGCATGATAAGTGCTTTGTCTGAAGGTACCAAAACTTAAATGGTGCAGTTGCTGACAGATGACAGGCTCCACCCTTTCCCAGTCAGGCATGGCCTCTGATATCCCAGGTTTCTCTTCTTCCCATTGCTGTCTGATAGAACCTTGTGTTCTAAGGTCTCTATCTTCCCCTTGCAAGTGAAACCGTCTTAAAATTTCAAGGGTGACTACTGTGCTGAATATACCAGAAGCATTTTGTGAAGCTTGCCCCAGGCACTAAATTGGCTAGTTACAGCCCTGAAAATAACTGGCTTGAGACTCTGGTTGCTCTCTCCTGAGATTTTAATTCGGTTCCTTGCATCAGACCTCTTTTAGATTTCTTGTGCGATCTTCACGGGCAAACAATTTCTCTTTATTCTCTTTCTTAAACTGAGTACCCTTTGCTGGACCTGTTAATAGCTGTGGTATTTCACCTCAAGATTGCTGGCCACCCAGCATCAAGTGAAGTGGTCCTTTTGTTCAGCTTATCGATATTCATTTGGCACATCTGTCTCGTGGCCTGGTTTTGCCCAACCTGCTCCAATTGTCTCCTGCAATTGCTTTTATAACCAAGATGCTCTGTTGATGAAAGGTGTACTACACTTGCCATATAAATTAATATTATGATGCTAAGTCCTTTCCATTTGTCTCAGAATTTGCAATGATTTACTTTTTATGGGTAAAGTTTTATTCAACTTTTATCAGTGAAACATAAAGCCATTAAAAGAATAATGAAACCAATAAAGGCAGAGCATAGAATAAAGAATAAAAACCCAGCACTGGGAGCACGTATGAGGATATCTCTAAACCCTAAGGCAGGACAGCCTAGGTGCCATTTCCCAAAGTCTGCCAATGTAAACATGCCTTGATTTTTATCATCATTATCATCCTCCTCATTAATATTATTGGTGTGGTCTTCATGCTACTGCCCTTTAGTATTATTGTTTATGGAATTAATTTCCAACCTTGGGGAAGCATCCTAATGAGGGTCCATAAAAGTTAGCAAACGGGTGTTATGGTATAGTGGAAAAAAATCTTGGCTAAATCTGATGTTATCTGCAATGTTCTATGCTCATAACCCACCAACCCTGAAAAGATGGGAGGGAAGCACCTTCTCATGTTTCTTCTTCTGGATCAAGTTTGGACATTATAATTTCCCAGTGTTCACTTTCAATCATTCTATTATGGTTATACTTTCCCTTTCCATTGTTGTGTATTTTGCACCACGTTTTATAAGTCTTCCATTATGTCTCTTTATTTATCATATAGTAAATATTCCATTATTTACTTAATTTACTTACCTACTAAATATTCCATTATTTATTTAACTATTCCCCAGTTGATGGGCATCTAATTTGTTTCCAGTTCTTTGCTACTACAAAAAACCAAACCAAACCAAACAAAACTGAACACACACAGACACAGACATAGACACAGACACAGACACACACACACACACACACACACACACACACACACACACACACACACACACACACATACATGCACCGTGATAGATATTTTGGTGTTTAAAGAGTTTTCTTTTCATCACTGACCTCACAGGTGAGGTAGGGGGGGAAGGAGAAGGGAATGAGCATTCATATAGTACCTATTATATGCCAGGCATTATGCTAAGTGCTTTCAAATTGTTATCTCATTTTATTTTCCAACAATTCTATAAGGTAGGTGATATTATTTTCACCTCCATTTTACATTTAAGGAAACTGAGGCACAGTGAGGTTGAGAGGCTTGTCCTGGGTTGCACAGCTAGCAAATGCCTAAGGTTAGATTTGAACTCTGGTCTTTTTGTCTCTGGGTTCAGCATTCCATTCACTGAGTCTTTAGCTGCCTCATTGGCTTTTATGATTATCAGCGGCATCTTTGGGTCAAAGGATATGGAAATTTAAATAATTTTATTCAAATAACCCTGAATTGCTTTCCAGAATGATTGTACTCACTCATGTATTATTGGACACAGCTCTCTCAAACCATTCCAACATAGACTTACTACCACTTTTTGCCATCTTTGCTAATTTGCTAGGTGTGAAGTAAAATCTCGGAGTTTTTCGGCTTTCATTTTCTTATTATCACTGATTTGGAACAGTTTTCACATGGTTGTTAATAATTTACAGATTTTTTTTTTTTGGAGAACTGTTTAATCATACCATTTGACCAACTATCTGTTATGGAATTAGCCACTTCATTTTATAGATGAGGAAATTAAAATTAAGTGACTTGGACAAGGTCACACAGGTATTTTAGTTTCAGCTCTAAATCTACATTCCTGAGATTTTCAGAAAAGATAAACAACAGGTTCCTCAAAACCATTGGCAAACATAGAGGAGGGATGGGAGACAGAGAAACTTTTTTTTTTAAACATGTTTTTAATAAGGAGAAATTGGACAGGGTGATAGACTGACTTCAGCACCAGTCCTTGCTCATCTACAATGACTGCCAAAGCTACAGTGATGTTTGACCTTGGCAATATCTCCTCCAAACAACAATAACACTCAAAGATAAGTCACTCATGTTCTCAGAAGAAGTGGCTGCCACCACCAACATCTTTTTTTTCTTCTGGGGTTCACATGGTTATGAGTAACCAGTTATGGTGAGGGTGTCTTGTATGAGGAGCACCGAGCAGGCCAGTCTGGCTAGGCACTAGACAGAGTAAAGGTAAGTGATTCATAAATCTACAAAGAGGGACTGGAGTCAAGATGGGAAGGACTTAACATGTGTTTGCTGGAGGCTTTGTTTTCCAAACCTTTGCTGTGAGCTTTGTGTATAAACCGGATTTTTTTTTTTTTGGAAAGTACTTCTAGAGGAAAGATGTGGAGAAATTTATGTTAAAGATATTCAAAAGAGAAATTAGGGCTAATCAGAAGAACTTCGCTCATATTAGGTAATTTGTTTTTTGGTCATTTCAGTCGTGTCCAGCTCTTTGTGGTCCCATTTGGGTTTTTCCTGGCAAAGATGCTGCAGTGGTTTGCCATTTCCTTCTCCAGCTCATTTTACAGATGAGAAAACTGAAGCAAACAGGTTTAAGTGACTTGACCAAGGTTATACAACTAGTGACTGAGACTGGATTTAAACTCCCTTCTGACTCTAGAGCTGACAATCTCGTCTCTGTGCCACTAGCTGTGGTAGATGGAAAGACAATGTCCTTGATGGTCTGGCTGTCTTTTGACCTAATGACAAGTAACAAAATCATCTGTAACCACATGTGGAGGAAAAAGCTATATACCTGTAAATTTTGGATATCTGGGACAAAGTTCCAGTTGTCTTACCTAGTTCTGACTGTGAATATGTAAATATGAGAAGGCTACGTGATTTTATCAGAAGACAACTAGCCCCTACTCTATGACTTACTAGATATACCTTGGCTGGGAGTTTTCTGAGTCACCATGATTTTATCAGAAGACAACTAGCCCCTACTCTGACTTACTAGATATATCTTGACTGGGAGTTTTCTGAGTCACAAGGATTTATTTAGTAAGTGACTTGGCCAAGGTAACTCAGTAAGTAGTAAATGCCATGGGCAGACTTCTACCTAGGGCTTTTGGAGTCCCAGCTCCACACTCTGTCCATTCTGACCATTACCATCATTGAAAGGTTATGGATAAAATAGAGGACAAATCCTGGACTCAGGAGGTTCTGGATTCAAATTCTACCTCTGACATAGATTTACCAGGTGACTGTGGATAAGTCAGTATGCCTGAAAGTGTCCTGAGATGACTCTTTAATGTCATACATTATAGAATAGTTGCTTATCTGTGTTGATAAAGGGAGTTTCCTCGCTTGAAGTTTCTCATCTCAATTAAATCGATCTCCCGGCCTCCCTTTTCCCCACTCCTCCATTAAGAATTCCTTATTGTAAAGTCCTATTTTGTTTCCTTTTTTAAGTCTAAGAGGCCCAGAACTTCATTTTTCTCTGGAGTCATAGGAACAAAGGGTAGGAGCCACAAATTTACAATGATAATGAGTAGACATTTCTTCCTTGAATCAATTTGTTGGTGACATCCTCAACTAACATTTTCTTCCTAAGTTCAATTATGGAACGGAGGGCTGGATTCTCAAAGGCGGGGTCAGTAAAAGAAAGGTTCAAACAGGTCTTGTGAAGTTGAAATTCCTTTGAGCATTGGCCCTCAATATGTCTGTCCTCTAGAGTACAGCCTGCCTAAGTTTGCAGGAGCCACCACCAAACTGCCCCCTGGGTTAAGAGTTCATATCACAAGAACCACACACAACCCACAAAGACTGTAACTAGGTCCCCATTAGAGTGAATAATGAAACCCCTGAAGTGGTCAAATATATTTAAATTTACAGTTATCATTATATATATAAAATATGGTAATTGATTCCAGCCCAATGGAAATATGCAGGATGAATTTGAATGGTGCGACCACTTTGAAAGATTCATTATTCACCCTAATCCAACCTCAATGAGTGGGTCAGTGATTACCCACTCTGGAAAAATGACCACGTCTTAAAGTACTGAAGTATCTTTTACTGGTGTCTCAGGAAAAAGCACCCACCAATCTTTCCAGTCATTCTAAAAAAGCTTTTTGTACTGCAAAGCAATAATGTGTGTATAGATCTTCCAGAAGTCTCCTTGATTCAGATCAAGATGCTCCATGGACTGAAGCAATTTGAGAGCTAAGAGCTTAGAACAGTGATTCTTGACCACTGGGTATCTGTAACAAACATCCTGCTTATTTGAATGTTTCTTTTACAACCCTTTCCCCTCAATCCAAAAGCATTTCTTGGGTACTTGCTACAAGCTAGGCACTGTGCTAGATGCTGGGATGAAAGAAATAGTTTCTGACCTTGAGAAACTTACATTCTATTGGAGGAGATGACCTGTACATTTAACAGTATATGGAAGATATTGACAAACTAGATATAATTTTGGGGGTGGGTGGTGAGTAGGAGGAGGTACTGATATGGGTCAGGGGCAACATTCAGGAAAGGCCTCATGTAGAAAGTCATGTTTGAGTGGTGCCTTAAAAAAAGAAATAGACATTGTTAAGAGAAAGAGCAGTTAAAGCAAGAGTGCATTTCACATACGAGAAGCAGGCTGTGCAAAGATGAAATGCCATATGGGAAAAACAGCAAGAAGGTGAGTTTGACTGGACTATAAAAGGGGTGAAGGATGAAAAGATAGGTTGGAACCAAGTTATGGGAGCTTTAAATGGCAAGTAGGAATCTATATTCAACCCTAGAGATAATATAGACATATCACAATTTATTTAACAGAGGTCTCACATGGTTAGTCTTGCACATTTTGAAAAAAAAAATTAAATGATCATAATGGAACACAATTGGCCACTGAGGCTGGTTCTTATAAGCATGTACAAAGAGCTAGTGTTACAGTCTTCTGCATGGGATGAGTCTAGAGTACTTGTTTCTCATAGAGAAATGATGACCTTTAATGGGCAGTGCCTTAGAGACATTTTAGAGTTTGCTTCTCTTTTTCTAAGCATGTGATATAGGAGATCTGTTTTGATTGGCTAGGGAGGGATGTATTTAAAATTTTTTAGCCAAATAGAACCTTATTCTCTCTCTTTTCTTGGTTTGGATTCTTCTCTAAGGCTTACTTTTCTCTGCCAAACAATGTCTGGTGAGAAACAGCACTGGTCCCCTGGTCCTCTCTGTCTGAGGATAGCATTTGGCCTCAAGAATAGGGACCTTGGCTCTTTGTCTTCATGTTTGTTCATTTATTTTATGTGAGGAAAATTAGATGTGATGCCCTTGTGAGTTTCAAAAGATCAGGAGAGTGAGCCATGTGAGTGTCTGAGAATTCAGTGCATGCCAGATTTTGCAGCACGACTAGAGCTGAGGAACAAAGAGTGACCTTCAGAGCCTACTAATGGTAGCAGAGAGGACTTCTATCCAGCAACAATGCCACATTTGGACATGAACTTGGTGGGATCAATGCTATATAGAAAGTGTGTGAAAACTGATCCTACTGTCCCTAGAGACAAGGTGGCATAGAAAAACATGTGCCCTCGAAGTCTTTGGGCTGTGGGGGGGAAATGACTATTCCCTTTGCAAAAGCTAATTGGTACTAATTGTTTTAATGGAATTGGGAGAGCTGTCAATGGTGGTTAACAGTAAGGGGAGCACACTTAGAATGGGGGCTTGAGCTGATGGCACTAGAGGAAGATACCCTATCCCCTTAGAGTGCCCCCTAGAATCTTGATGGGGAAATGCAGCCAGCCTGGTTGGGACAGAGAGCCCAGAGAATACTATAGCATCATAGACTCATAGCTAAAAGGGACCTTAGAGGTTGTTGAGTCTAACATCCTTGTTTTAAAGGTGAGGAAACTAGCATCTTTGCTAGAGAAGTAAGTGACTTTCCCATCATCACATTGCTAGCAAGTGTCCAACTTGGAATTTGAACTGAGGTCTTCCTGACCCCAAGTCCAGTGTCCTGCCACTCCCTCCCTCCATTCTCCTCCAGTAGGTCTATAGGCCATTACATGTGTTTGCTTGCATTTTGACTTTTTGAGAAGTTCACGGTATCCTTTAAGATAATTGTGAGCACTCTGAGGGCATTGCAAGACAAAGGTTAGAAATCTCAGGCTACAGGGAGAGAGAAGGGAGGGAAGGCAGAACAATATTTAACATTAACTGAAGAACATTAAAAATGATATTAAACCTCATGAGATGAAATGTTCTTTTGGCTATGAAGTCACTAATCCCTCCCCTCAGTGCCCTCAGTGAATTGCAAGCTGATCTTCAAAGTGGCACAGGTCTCTGCAGAACAGAGTAGAGAAAAATTTCCAAATTCTCTGACCTCTTTGAAGGCAGGGAAGGTTTGAATCAAGGACAGAAGCCCTAAATTGCATTGCACATGGCCTGGCCCTGTTCCAAGAGGGTAATTACTTTATGCTGGCTGAGAATTTCTCCTTCAGTTTAAAGAGGATATCGTATTCTTTACTTCCTGTCCACACTTTGCTGTTTGCTGTTGCTGTGCATATGTTAAGCCGTCTTCCATCTCAGCTGGCACTGCATTGGAGTAATGAAATTAGGGCATAAATTGGACAGCACTGTGGAACGTCTCTGATTAGTGGAGTGGAGAGAGGACAGATAAAGATACACTTTCTCTGTAGGGCAGGAAAGATATTTGTGTATTTCTCCCTCCCTCCTTTGATTTTATTCTTTCCTCATTTAAAGCCAAGAATAAAATAATAAAATCAACTCTCAACAGGTCTTTGAAAATCAGGTTTGAAAATCTATAAAGTCCATTCTGCTATCACTGAAAAAAACAGGCAAAGTAAACGAATCAATTTCGGTAATAATGGTGAAAATAATAATAAAAATATTGTTTGACTTATGAAATAGAAATGACTATGTGTGTGTGGCCGGGGGAGGGGTTGACCATGGAAGCTCCTCGCTTAATGAGATTTAATGATATAAGGGGAAGGTAACAGACAATAACATACAGGTAGTTACTCTTTTCAGACTCTGTCTCTGTTTCTCTCTCTCCCCCTCCCTTCCTCCTTCCTTCCTTCCCTCCATAGATATATCTCCCTAGATAGATAGATAGAGATGTAATTGGAGATAATCACAAAGGGAAGGCACTAATATTAAACAAGATTGGAAAAGGCTTCCTAGTGAAGGTGGGATTTTAGCTGGGACTGGAAAGAAGCCAGAGAAGACAGGAGGCAAAAATGAAAAGGGAGAGATTTCCAGTCATGGCTATGACCAGTGAAAATGCCCAGAGATGAGAGATAAAGTGTCTTGTTCAAAGAACAGGAAGGAGATTAGTATCACTGAATTATAGTGTGTATGTGGGGAAGAGGAAGATGCAAGAAGACTGGAAGTGTTGGAAAGGGCCAGGTTATAAAGAGCTTTAAAAGCCAAACAAAGGATTTTATATCTGATGCTCAGGGTAACAGGGAGCCAAGGCTATTTACTGAGTAGCAGGTGACATGGTAAGAACGTTGCTTTAGGAAAATTAATTTGACAGCTGAGTGGAGTGGTGAAAGATGAGTCAGGAAGTCCAACCAGAAAGCTATTGCAATAGTCCTGACTATTAGAAGTGAAAATACTGAAATGAAAGTTTAGGGGAACAGAGACACAGAGTACCTCAAATGTGGGGTAGTTGTCATCTAGAAACACCACTCAATAAATGGAAGGAGGGGAGATCCTATGCCAGGATCATAGATCTTGAGCTGAAAGGAAAGCAAATGGTATCTCTTCCAAATCCCTTATTCTATAGCTGAGAAAATAGAGGGCTGGGAGGGGTGTGGAGTCAAATGACACCATTTGTAATCATACAGTTAATCTCTCTAAGAGGCAGGATTTGAATCCAGATCTTCTCATTTCAGAATCAGTGATCTTTCTACAGTAACATGTACCTCAGAGGTAATGTTATCTAACTTCCTCATTTTGGATCAGCATCTCAGACCCCATCCTCTAAGCATGGGGTTATCCCAAGATTCTGTTCTGTCCCTTTTGTCTTCTCTTTCTCTTGTGATCTTATCAAATCATATGAGTTAACTTATCATCTCCTTGAAGATGACTCCCAGATCTAGAAATCCAGCCCTAATTGCCCAAGTTCCAGGACCACATCACCAGCTGACCAGTGGGAATTTCCAAGGTTCCATAAGCATCTCAGACTCAATTTGTCTAAATTAGAATTCATTATCATCTTTCCTAAATCTCCCTCTACTCCTGATTTCACTATCTCTGTTGCAGGTCCCACCATCCTTTCAGATACCTAGAGTCATAAAAAGCCCTTACTCTCTTCCTTCAATTAACTTGATGCAATTATAAATTGACTAATCATTGGCTAGCTGAAGGATCAGCTATTCCCCTGATGGCCTTCTATATCCTATCCGTTTTCAAGTCAATTCTTCTGGTACCCATTCCCTACTCTTCCCTAATATGGCTACCACTCTAACTCAGGCCCTCATCACCTAGACTTTTGCAGCAGCCTCCTAACTGGATTCTTTTTCTTTTGTTTAATCTCCACATAGTTGCCAAAATACTCTTCCAAAAGCACAAATCTGTTTATGTCAACTTCCCTACTCAAGAGGCTTTAGTGGTTACCCCTTGGATAAAATACTAACTTCTCAGTTAGGCATTTAAAGCTCTTCATAATCTTGTTCCAGGTTATCTTTTTATATTGGATTTTTATTACTCACCCTCACTGACCTAACTTGCCAAACTGGGAAACTTGGCATTCAGTCTCTTGTGTCCATGTCTCCCCAGTGCCCTGAAGTTCTTGACATCTCTCCCTTTTGGAACACCCAGCTTCTCCCAGGCTCATCTCATGTGCTACCTCCTACAGAAAACCTTTCTTGATCCTCCTCATTCTACCCCTCCCCCAAGTGGTTACTCTTGAATATATGTCTCTGTATCTAGATAGATAGATAGTACATAGGTAGATAGACAAATAGATAGATAGATAGATAGATGGATAGATAGATAGATAAATGGATAGATGGATGGATAGATGGATAGATGGATGGATGGATGGATGGATAGATAGATAGATCGGCAGAACTATGTAACAGTGGCTAGAGTGCTGCCTGGAGTCAGGATGACTCCTCTTCCTGAGTTTAAATCTGGCTTCAGACACTTACTAACTGTGACCCTGGGCAAGTCGTTTAACCCTGCTTCTCTCAGCTTCCTTATCTGTAAAATGAACTGGAGAAGGAAATGTCAAACCACACCAGAATCTTTGCCAAGAAAACCCTAAAACAGGTCACAAAGAGTCAGACACAACTTAAATGACTGAACAGCAACTTTATATACACACATATGTGTGTCTGTGTGTGTGTGTGTGTGTGTACACTCTCATATGGTAGGACTTATAATAAGCATTTGCAAAATATTGTCAGTTACAAGAACAAAACACACACACATGCATATATATATATGTATATATATATACACACAGACACACAAGTATTTCATTGAAACAGTGAAGGTCTGTTGAAATTAGATAACATAAATCTATAGTGAATGCAGTCTCATGGTTGTAATTCTTTCTCCAGGAACATTCACAAGCCCAATATAAGAGCGGAGAAGGTGAATGGTGGGGTAAGAAGCCAGGGTCAGGATTTGACTAGATATTAACTATTATAGAACAGGAAGTTAAGGAATTCAAGAGTAAAGGGTGCTGTAAAATGGAACTGATTAATAACATGGACAAGATTATGAAAAGAAAGAATGAAGTCAGAGGAAGGTTGATAGAATGGGAGAGAAGGAAAGGGTTAAGCAATTTGTGGTGAGGATAAAGAATAGATTTAGGATAGGAGTTCTTAAATGAAGATCTTGGGTTTGTTCTTAATATTTTGATAACTATTCAATGTGATTACTTTCCTTTTTAATCTTCTGTACTTTTTGCATTTAAAAACATGATTTGGGAAGGAGTCCATAGATTTTACCAGAATGTCAAAGGTCCCCAAGACTAAAACATGGGAAAGAAACCCTATTCTACAAAAGGTGAGGAAAAGGAAGAGATTTAAGGGTAGGAAGTCATGTTCTGAAGAAAGACTTTGAGAGGTTTGGATCATAGAGATTTAAACATTTAGGTTGAAATCAATCATATGATCATCGCAATATAGAGTTGAAGTGGAATGAAGGTTAAAGTTGTAGGAGTTGAGTAGGTCAGTGAATTGGGAAACCAGGTAGTTTGAGGGGACATCAACAAATACTCAGAAATTATTAAGTATAAGAAAAGGGGCTGGGGTGCAGAGGGAGACTCTTAGCTCAACACTGAGCCCCTTGAGATAGGAGACCAATCAGCAGCCTATTATAGTAGCCCAGGTGTGAGAACATGAGGGCCTACCACCAGGTCTGTGATGGTATCAGAGGAGAGAAGGGGGCAAATATGGAAGGCATTACGTGAGACAATGTTATATAATCGAATGAGTTCAGGCCTCCAATCAGGAAAGACCTGGATTTGAATTCTTCTGAAACTTATTATCTATATGAACTTGGGGAAGTCATTACTTACAGGAAGGGAGAAAGGGTTTATACCATAAGTTCTCTATACAAATAAAATCACAGGTTCTACACCAGGCACTCCCTAAAGCAATGACATCACAGGACCAGACTACCCCCCCCCCCAAAAAAAAGGATAATGACACTTGAAATATAGAATTGGCTGTTCTCGCTTCCATGTCTAGAATGTACTCCCTTCTCATCTTGACCCTTTAGAATCCTCTGCTCCCTTTAAAGCTCAGCTCAAATAGTGTCTTGTATATTAAGCCTTTCCTGACTTTTCTCCAATAGCTGTGTAGTCCCTCTCCCAATAATTACCTTCTATTTATTTTGCATATATTCATATATATACCCATATATGTATATAAATATACATACATACACACACACACACATATGGAGGCTATCTCCAGTTGTCCTGATATATATCTTGCCACTGGACACAGGTGGCTCAAGAGGAGAAAGTGTACCTTGGTGACTTTGTACAGCTTTGCCTCACTTCAATTCAATTCATTTGCAAGTCATTACATCACCTTTCCAACTTCCTGGTTCTCTTCAAGAATGAAGAACAAACAACATCCCAGGAATAGTAGTAGTTGCCTCACTGGGGACTCAACTGACCATTTGTTGTCCAATGCAGCTTCTTCCTTCTTTCCTTCCTTCCCTCCTTCCTTCCCTCCCTCCCTTCTTTCCTTCCTTCCTTCCTTCCTTCCTTCCTTCGTACCTTCCTACCTTCCTTCCTTCCTTCCTTCCTTCCTCTCTCTCCTCTCTCTCTCTTTCTCTCTCTCTCTCCCTCTCTCCCTCTCCCTGACCTACTTCTGTCCACCTAGGGAATCATACCTTTATCTGTGGGTACTCTGCTCAAAGGAATGTAAATTTTGATTGCTGAAAACTCACAAGATGTCTTGGAATTTATGGACTAGATTTCCTTTTAAGGACCTCAATCACTGATTGGCTCTCACTGATTGGCTCACAATAGGTCCCAGCCAAAGACCATCTTGGTCACTGTTTAGATTCTGATGGCTCAGAATGAATGTAAATAGCAGTTGTTTCTATTTTGGCCAGAAATCCTGAGAGTCTTCCCCTCCCAGATTGTTGTTTTTTTTTTTGACTGGTAAAAGAGGCCATTTTTTGCCTCATTTCTTATCTAGCCTTCCTCACTGAGTGGGCTTTGCCTCAGACAAACTGTGACCTGGGAAAGACCTTAGCTTAAAAAGGCCAAGGTCTCCCAATGCATTAGGGCCATCTCCAGTCATCTTGATCTATATATTGCCACTGAATCCAGATGGCTCCAGAGGAGAGAGAGTAAAGCTGGTGACTGCATATTCCTGCCTCACTGAAATCCAATTCACTTGCAAGTCAAGACATCACCCTCCCTATGACATTGGTCTTCTTTGAGAATGAAGATCAAACAACAACAATTTGTATATACTTATTCATCTTTCCCTCAATAGAATGTAAATGCCTTGAAGTCAGGGGCCATTTCATTTCTGTCTTAGTATTTCAGTTCTGCTAGATAGTGTATGGCACAGAGTATGTACATAAATGCTTGACGTATGATAGATGGATAACTATATAGGGCTGTTTTGAGGCAACTACCTTGTAAACTTTAAAGACAGACATAGATTTGTGTTATTATTAAGTTGGTTTGACATTTGCCCTCCTATAACTTCCATCCATTGTTCCTGGAGTCAAATCTAGCAAGTCTGAACCTTCTATCATAGGACAACCCTTCAAATATCTGAAAATCAGCTTCTCTTTTCCTGATTAGACATTTACAGTTCCTTCCAATGTTCTTCATATGACATGACATATTTATTTTTTAATCCTCATCACATTATGGATTGATAGGTTAAGAGCTTATTTGGCAGATATCAAACAGATGTACATAAAAATTCTAATACCAAACAAGTTTTTAGTTTAGCTTAGTTTTGTTGGCATACAAGTAGGTACAGTGTCCAGAGGGCATTGGGCATCAATGATTTTTTTTTATTTTCGTTTCAAATAATTTTTGATTCCTTTTGTTTTTACATCCCATAAATTCCTAAATATTCCACTTTAGCTACCAAAAGAGCTCTTTTTTGCAATAAAGAAAAACAGTTAAAAAACCCCACAATGACCATATCTAGTATTATATGTGACATTCTATATAAGCATTCCTCCACCTCTAATGAATGAAGAGAGGTACTTTCACAGGTCTAATATGTGTTGTTTTTAACAACTTAACACTACAACATTCACATATTTCTTCTAGCCATTCTGCAACCGAGGTGTAAATACTTTATTTTTTCATTTCTTTCCTATTTCATAAAGGGCTTTTCTGAATATTTGATATGAAAAGGATCTTTGTTTTTTTCTGTGACATCTGTGGGGGCATATTATAAACCTAGTAAATGGGCACTCTGGGTCAAAGGACATCAAATTTTGTTCTCAGGAGCATCCCATTGGAGGGTATGTCATATCAAAGAGATCTGTCCAGCAGAAAGGAAAGAGCCCAGTTTCTCTGAAAGCAAGGTTTCTGATAAGGAAGGTACAGAAGCATTTTCAGACAACTGGAACCAGGATCACACAAGAACTCAGAATCGTAGAGTGGAAAGAATGCTGGATTTAGGATGATCTGAGTTCAAAGGCTGACTTTGTTATTTCCTGCTACTATGACCTTGGGCCATACATCTTTCCTCTTGGGTCTTGGTTTCCTCATGTGTAAAATGAGAGTTATTGGATTAGATGACTTCTAAGGTCTCTTCTGGCTCTCAGGTCTACAAAACTCTACAGGGACCAGGTATGGAGCAGTTATGGCTAGTTGGTTGAATTTAGCTGTTTTGTACACTAGCCTATGAACAGTCATATTGTCCAGATACCATCCCCACCATCTGTGCCTCTGACAATTTTCTGTGGCTGTGTAGGCCACGAGGCCCAGACAAGTATTCCATAAAGCCAGCGGAACATCTAGAAACACAGCCTCCCAGCCTTTCTTCTTTCTCCTAATCCCCGGAAGGCCTTATTTGACTTTTCTGACTCTAAAGAGATGCAGATATATAGAGCTAGTATAGTATATTGGAAAGAGCCATCAACCCCTCACTTTCCCTCTTGTTTCCCTCTCTCCCCCTAATCAGTTGCCAAGTCTTATTGATTCTTCTTCCACATCCACCTCTTTAGTTCAGGCCCCCATCACCTCTTATTGGACTAGTCCAATAGCCTTCTAATTGATCTCCTTTTTGCAAGTTTCTCCCTTTTCCAATCCATTCTTGATACAGCTGCCAAAGTGAATACCCTACTATTAATAGTGTCAACTCCAAATAGAAACGGGGTTTACTCATTCAAAGATAAGGATCCCAGGAATTGACTTAGTTTTTTAAATGTAATATTATCTATGTATTTTTATTTATTTTGATCAACATTTCCCAATTACATTTTGATCTGGTTCAGACTACCCTCAGGAGGGTTGTGGAATGTATTCACAACTGAGGATGGCATGTACCCCTGTAGGTAGCATTTCTGATACCTCTGCTCTACATGGCTGCCAAAACGAATGTCCCAAAGTAGAGGTTTGAATACATCACTGCCTGGCTCAATAAACTCCAGTAACTCCTTATTACCTCTAGAATTAAATGCAGATCCCTCTATTTGGCCTTTACAGCCTTTTATCCTCTGGATCCAGTCCAATCCAGGCTCTTTATATCTTCCTTCCTATGCTCATCAGTTCAGGTAAACTGGCTGTCTTGATCCTGAGACAGACTTTTTAGCTCCCCTCTCTAGGTGTCTTTGCACGATCATCTCCTGGGCCTGGAATGTATTCCTTCCGAGAACCCCAGGTTTCCCCTAAGAATTCTATTGAGAGTTGTCTCCTATGTGAGTCCTTTCCTGATTCTCTGCCAGTGTTTGGTGCCTCTCCCACTAAAATATCTTGCATTTACTGTTTATATTTTAATTTATTTATACGTGCTTGTGTTGTCTGCCATGATGGATTCTAAGTTTCTTGAAGGAAGAGACTGTTACATTTTTGTCTTTTTATCCACAGTGCCCAGTTCAATGATTAATAAATTGTTGATTGATTTCAAGTCAAAAGACCTGAGTTCCAATTTCAGCTCTTAAAATATATGTGACCAGAGGCTAATCACTTAACATTTTCTTCATTTGTAAACTGAAGAGACTAGGTCTCTTCATTCCAGCTCTAAATCCTTTGATCAAGTGAATTTCTTCCACAGCTCCATGAAATATGAACAAGGTAATTGTACAGTCTATGCTATGGCACAGGACTGGGATGGGACACACAATGGACCTGGGTTGAGAGTCACAAAGGTATTTTCTGTGATTATCAGCTTGGAGAACATAGTCAGTTGGTACTAATGGACACCACATTTTTGCCAATGGTAAAACCATCCCATCTGCTACTGAGACGCACCATGTCAACTCTGGATTTGGAGTTAGGGATCAATCAACTCATTTTTCCAGTGCCTACTACATGCCAGAGGTTGTCTTTAGGGATACAGAACCCTCCTTAAAGGCAGGCAATGTTTTGTTTAATTCATTCACTGAGATAGTACAAATGAAACTAGTCTATCTGGGGAAACAATTGTAAGTCAATATACAGGACTTTAGGGGTGAGGAGGCCTTAAGGGCTGGGATCAGAAATGGTATCATGAAGGAGGTTGTGCTTGAACTAGATTTTGAAGGGAGTTAAGGATTATAAATAATCGAGGTTAGGAGGGAGGTCATTTCAGGTATAGAGGCCAACCTGTGCAAAAGTAAGGAGACAAGAGATAGAATATATATGAGGAAGTTCATATAGGCCAGTTTGACTGGAAGGAAGGATGGAATTAAACAAGCCTTTTCTTGTAACAACTCTGTGCCAGGCACTTGTGCTAAGCACTTTCCAAATATTGTTGTCTCTTTGATTCTCAAAACAACCTTGGAAGGTTGGTATTATTATTCCCCACCATTTTACAGTTGAGAGATTAAGTGACTTGCCCAGGGTCACACAGCAAGGAAGTGTCTGCTATCATATTTCAACTCAGGCCTTCCCAACTCCAGGCCCAGAGCTCTAACAATTAATTGGGCAAGTCACTTAACCTCTCTCAGATGCAGTTTATAAATATGTAAACTAGGGATAAAGATAACTGGGGTAATCACTTTCTAGGTGGTTGTGAGGCTCAGATGAAATATTCTGTGTACAGTGCCTGGCAAACTTTGAGGCTCTACATAAATCACATTTTTTTTATATCACATTAGTAAAAGACTCCATACTCTTCTTGAGTTTAAGGCTCACCATCCTCCTCATATTGCCAGCAGCTCCGATTTTAATAAGAGAAGGCTGATTCTTCTTCAGTGAGTTAATTTTAAATGAAATTAAAACCCAAGTCATAATTTTTGGTTCACTACGCAGACAACAGGCACTGTCTGCCTCATTAATGATTAACACGGCAGCTGGTAATATCTTACAGCTGGTTGACCGGTTTAATGACTCCAGGATCAGGTTGAATCTGTCTTGTATTTCCAGCCAACATCTGGATTAGATTATGGGACAAGGAAAGTTTAGGACGAGTGGAGAGGGCAGGATCCACTTAACGTTTTCTAAATACCAGAAGTCCAAAGATTGGGTGAAGGAATCTCTTAGGTCCTGTCTCTGTGTCAGGTTTCAGTGTGGTGGCTGAAACATCAGCACCAGAGAGCCCTGGTCCATCTTGAATGTGAGATTAATGAGTCAACAACAAGAAGCTCTTGTAAAGTACTTCCTGTTGTGCCAGGCATTATGCTAAGTCTAGGGGATATGAAGAAAAGAAAAACAAACAAAAAATACCCCAAAGTCTTTTGATCAATTTTTAAGATTCAAATTTTCATGATTCAAATTTCAAGATGATTAGGGGAAAAGGAAGATGACTTCTGTGTTCTAAAATGTTTATCACAGCTCTCTTGGTGGAGGCAAAGAACTGGAAATTGCAGAGAGGAATGCCTATCAATTGGGGGATGACTGAGCAAGTTGTGGCGTATGATTGTGCTGGAATATTATTGTACTATGAGAAATGATGAAGTCAATGATTTTAGAAAAACATGGAAAGACTTGCATGGAATAACGAAGAGTGAAATGAGCAGAACCGAGAAAATAGTGTGTGTGTGTGTGTGTGTGTGTGTGTGTGTGTGTGTGTGTGTGTGTATGAGCAATATTGTTTTAAGAACAACTTTGAGTGAATAAGTTATTTTAAATACCCAGATTAACTACAAAGAGCATATGAAGAAAGATGTTATAAACATCTAGAGAAAGAACGGATAAATAGAAGTATTTATAGAACAATTTTACATATACACAATGCATTATGTGTATATATGTATGTGTATATGTATACATTTTATATACATACATATGTGCATATATACACACATACACACATATTCATATATACACACACACATACATACACACATATACCTATTTGCTTCTAACGGTAGCCATCTCTAGGGTGGGGGCAGAGAAAAGGGAAGAAAAAAAGGGGAAAAAAAGAAATTTACATGCTAATTTTGTTGTATATTTGAAATAATAGCAAGTTGTGCATAGTAGGTTCACAGTTTCATGTATAATCATTTTTTTTATTGTAGTATGTTATATAAATGCTTGTTTTATTCCATAAATTAATTAAAAGAAAACAAAGAAAAACAGTCTTTGTTTTTGAGGAGATCATAGTCCAATGGGGGAAACACCATGTCCTCAACTATGTATAAACAAGATGTATACAGGATAAATTACAGAAAAAAGGCAAAAGGCAGCAGCATTAAGGAGCCAGTGTAAAGGCTCTATGCTTAATGTGAGGCCTCTGGCAGGCAGAGTGATAGACTAGGATTCACCAGTTCCATATCAGTGCTCAGGAAAGCAGACAATAGTATAACAGTGTATAGCTTTCACAGAAGACAAGGTCCAAGAGGTCTAAGGAAGTGAAAGAGGAGTGTGTATTCATTAGAGGGCAGATGTAGAAGGAAGTCAGAAATCAAAGAAGGTAAACCTCAGGTATCTGAGGTCAAGGAGAGCAGAAGAGCTGGAATCTGAGCAGATGGTTAAGTGGGAACAAGACAGTAGGAATAAAAGGACTCTGGTGTGTGTTCACTTAGGAAGCAAAACCTGGCCCAGGAAGGGAGTCCCATCTTTTAACAAGATAGACACTTGTTTTCTCAAGACATGGAAAAGCCCATAGCCATGAATAGGGTAATGGTTGAATATAGCCAGAAAGTAGATGAGAGAGGTCCTTAAGAGTAGGCTTGTGGTTGAAAGGTTTTACAGTCAGATTTTCTGGTATTGTGAAAAGATCAAGTAACTTTTGGAGTTGTGGACCTGGGCTCAGATCTCAGTTCTTCCACTCATTGCCTGTGTGACCTTGGTTAAGTCATAACTCTCTGGGCCTCAACTTCTTTTTTAAAAATGAGCAGGTAGGATTGAATGGCCCCTGAAGTTCCTGTCCACCCAAGACCCACATTCTTCTTGTGGTTTACATAGCCTTATCATCTCCAAGTTTCTGATTCTTTTCATTCTAACATAGCTACTTATCTTGACCATCACCATGGGACTGTTGCTAGGCACAATAAATCAATGATTTATGGTGTGGGCTTCGCAGAAAGAAATTGCCACAGAACTGGCAACCAGGATTGAGTTTGGGGCTCTCCCTCATCATGATTAGCTCTAAGCAGCTTGTCTTCCCTGGTGTCTCAGAGCAAAGAGACACTAAAATTAGCTTTCTACACAGTACAAACTCTCTCTGCATTTGGCACAGGACTGTGCATTCATATCTGATCCAAGTTGCCACCATGCCTTTCCTATGACCTAGGTTACTCACCTAGCAGCTGAAACTGCCTAAGAAAAAGCAGGCACCAGGAGCAGAGCCTACCAGTTTCTGACACTCTCCTTACATACAATATTGGAATGAGTTTCCCACTCCTTTCGAAGCCAGCAGTCTCTCATTTTTAAGAAGCGTTTGATTTTTTTCCTAAAGCATTGTCAGTAAAGAAAAATGGAATCTGAGGTTGCTTGATGCCATCTGGTAAGTTAGATTGGCTGTTGTCTATTGTGGCGTGTGGCTGTTGTACTGGCCGAAGATTGAATGACTGGCATTCCTTTGGGGGCCAATAGGAAAAGGAAGCCTTTTGGGTAAGGGGGTGTCTCGTGGAATGGAAAAAATTTTAAATAAGAATACACAACACCATTGTACTGCAGCCTTCATCCTGTTATGCCTGGTGGGCTTGGAAGGTATCCAGCATGGTCCCTACTATAGACTACCTAGCTGGGATTTGCCAGTGTATGCTCATGGCAAAGCACCAATTAATTCTATGGGGATGGAAAGGAACATGATGATCATGGTGCTTGTCAATGCCTGGCCATCCCATCAGTCTCTTTTTTACTTGACCTGCGGCAATCTTTCCTCCCTTTGGGTAGCTGCACAGGCAGAACTCAGCTCATCACAAGCCCCTGCAAAGGAAACACGTTATCAAAGTAAAAATCCAAGATGAAGGGAGCTTTCCTGCCTGCCTCTTCCCATTGATCTGGAGCCTGAGCTGAAGCTGCTCCCCACCCCCTCCTCCTACCTTCCCAGAAATCAGTTCTTGATGCATGGGTTAGACAAGATGGACAACTCCCTGGCCACTGATGAGGCAGTAGCAACATCTGCCAGCAGAAATGGGAATATGGAAAGTTTAGGACAGGAGTGGGGAGGGTAGGAGCCACTTAACATTTTCTAAATATCCAAAGATTAAGGAAAATGATCTCTGAGGTCTCTTCTTAGTTCTAAATTCCATGATTCTAAGTTAGCCTCCCTCGAGTGAAGGGAGCAGGCTGTATCAAAGCAGGCCTTCTGGTGCATCTTGGACCCTTGAGTTTTGTGGGCCTTGATACACTCTTGAACACTCAAATATACTTATTTTCTTCAAAGAAGCAACTACCAAATTCCTGGACTTTTTGGCTTCCCATTTCCCCCTTAACTTCTACAACACTGTTTAACTCTTTGTATACCAAAAGAGGAAAAAAAAATCTGAGTACAATGGTGAGTTCTCCTTGTGATCCTTCCAAGGGAGCTGCACAGCACCTAGCACAAGCTAGGTAGATATTTAGTGCATGGTTATTAAGAGAGGAAGCACCCTGATATAGTGGGAGTTACCCTGTATCTGTAGTCAGGACTTTCATTCAAGTCCCCACTCTCCTACTTACTACCTGTGTGACTTTAGGAAAAGTTGTTTTCTGTGCCTGTTACTTTTCCAAGTTTCAGTTTCCTCATCTGGACTAGATGACCCCTAAGGTCCTTTCCATTTTCAAATCTGTGCTCCTATGAATGATATTGGGTTTTTATAGTGGGTCTCAGAACTTCTGCCATCTGTTTCTCTCCCCTACCTCCCTCCTCCCATCTAACATCATCAGCATCAGCATCATCAACAAAGGAAGGAATCATAGATTTGAAGCCAGGAGGGACCTTAGAGACTGTATAATCCAACTCCCCTGAAATGAGCAAACACAGAGGTTGCAATTCACACAAGGCCCTAGGCCCGTAGATTCCATGGAGTACAATACCATATTATGTTTTGTCTACTATACCAAATGTTTTCGACTAGAATAGAATACTTCTACCTACCTATGGCTCGAATGGTTGAAGACACTGGAATTAGCTGGCCCAGTAGACTCCTAAGCCAAGTGGACCCCTTCATGGAAAATACATGACTGGCTACTCAGAGAAGAGGGTTCCAAAAATTAGGAAAGGAGTATCACAGCCACCCATAATAACAGCCACTGTGGTGTCATGTGGGTGGATGTTAGCGGTAGGGAAAGAAGGGCTCACTTTGTTGTTCCTGGTTTTGTCACTTGTATGATGTGGGAGTATCGTCAACAATCCTGTGCTCAAAAGGAGGGCAGAGAGATTTCTGAACATCAGCGCCAGCTGGGTCCATCTGTTTCAACCGCACACCCTGCTGACTGCTGGGAGCTATCTAGGAGATTTAAGACCTTGGTCCAGCCCTCTTCTTCAAGTCTAGGCATCAGAAGCTGAGGCTCTGTTCCCATCCCAAATAGCAGAGGGAGGAAATGTTGGAGTCGCTGATGAATTTGCCCTAAGACCCCGTCATGGGATGTGTCATGAGTTCTGAATTTTGAGTTAGATGCCTCCAGGTAATTTCTCAGCATAACATAACAAGAAGCTGAAAGTCGGTGGTAATGTGTTTTTTTCTTTTTTTTCCCAGTCTATAGTTATTGTTTCGTGCCAGCTCATTACTTCTCCTAGTGGGTATTAGCGGCAGAAACAGAAGGGGTGAAATACCACCAAAGGGACTCTTCCTTCAGTGTTCATAGCAGGTGTCTCCATTAGGATTTTCCCTGGGGCCACAGCCAGGTGTATCAAATTAGTTAGGAAGGCCACAAGTTCATTTGCATGGGATTGGCGTAGCATTTGCACACACCCGCGTATGACAATGCTGGGTATTCTAAAGGAATTTTCAAGCTGATATTCACCTTGAAGGTGGACTTTTCTTGGATTTTCACTTCTCTCTGTTCCCTCCCCACCATGTACAGACAATTGCCAACTCTTAGCAAAATCAGAGACATTACCAACATGGAAGACACCACAGAAAGGAAAGAGGGGGAAGGAAGCAGTCTTCCAGCAATCTTCACAGGAGCACTTTGGAGAAGTGCTCACTACGTCAGGGAGAACAAATGGAAATTTTAGAAACCCTCACCTGGAAGCTTATTGTCTCAGGATTTTCCATTCAAGATGTTGCTGTTGGGGGGCAGCTAGGTGGCATAGTGAATACAGTACAGGCCCTGGAGTCAGGAGGACCTGAGTTCAAATCTGACCTCAGACACTTAACTCTTACTAGCTGTGTGATCTTGGGCAAGTCACTTAACCCCAGTTGCCCAGCCTTCCCCCCTCCAAAAAGCAAAAAAAAAAAAAAAAGACATTACTGTTGCTACTGGTCTTCCTGCTGATACTGATTTTGCTGCTGCTGCTGATACTGGTTCTGTTGCTGATGGCAATTTTTCCTCTGGTGTGTCTGGGAGTTCCTGACTCTCTGGGGCCCAAATACCCTCAAGACTTTTCCATCTGCAACAGTATCTTTGCAAATTCTAGCACAGTCAACTCATCCATAACCAGTGTGGGGAAAAAAAATAACTAGTGGTTGTCAATGCCAACTTTTGCAGGAAAAAAAAACACCCCGAATTCAAAGGATGCTTCTGCTAGTATCCCCTTGAGAGAGTCTAGCTCTCTTTCTCCCTCCCCCACTCTTCCTCTTTCTTCCTTCAGACTTTGGGGCCTGTTAGGAGATTTACTTTCTTTGCCAACAGCCTGAGGGCTTAAAAAACACAAGTTCAGTCTTTCTTTGGCTGAATGAAAAAAAAAAACCCAAAACAAAACAAAAAAGTCTCCAAATTATTTCCTTAGGGAATCAAAACAGTATATTCTCTATATTCTCTCTCTTTCTCCCTCCCTTTCTCCCCCATCTCCCCCCCTCTCTTTCCCCTTTTCTCTCTCTTTCTCCCTCACCTTCTCCATCTATCTCTCCCATGACCCTTTTTTCTTCCCTTTTTTTTCTGGGTTCTTTTTTCCTGCTCATTCTTCTTTCATTCTCCATCCTCCTTCCAAAAAAAGAGAAAAACAAGGAAAAGAGAGAAAGAAAAAAGAAAGGAAGAATTATTTTGGAAGAAAACTGAGAGACAGGGGAGAGAGAGAGAGAAGAAAGAGGGTAGAGGAGACAGGAAAAAGCATGGAGGCAAGGAAAAAGACAGGGAAAGGAAGATTTGGGAAGAAGACATGGGAGAGAGAAAAGACATGGGGGAGAAAGAGAAAGAAATGGAGGTGAGGGAAGAGATAGAGGAGGAGAGAGAAAGGAAGAGATGGAAAGAGGAAAGATGGGGAGAAAGGGAGGGATAATCAGATATAGATGGGGAGAAAGAGAGAGAGAGAGAGAGTTTATTAGAGAATATATTTCTCTCTACTTTTTCTCTTTTTCTATAAGCCCTATGCACAGAATTACACAAAATTCAATCCAGAGCAAAAAAGCCATGGGCTCAGCATCAGCAATGGGAGGGATGGGAAGAAAGATTGTAATGAACAGGAGGGTGAGAAGTGGTATATGTCAGGATAAGGAAGACAGCATGTGTTAACGATGGGGACAAAAATCCTGTGATTATATACTCAGTAAAACTTGCACTGCTGTGGCCAGATTCCACGCCAGGAGGATTAAACATGGTTTGTCAGACTCTTAAAGAAGCAGTGGCCGTGGCCGTGGCCGTGGGAGCTGCTGGAGAAGATCAAAGTTCCACTTCTTAGTTAGGATAGGAGGGTGGGAAGGGCCGGGTAACAGCATCACCTGGAACTCTGGGCATAGGAGTGCCCTGGGCCTAACTGGTTGGGTTTCTAGCCCTGGAGCCAATGCAACTTCAGAGTAGGCCCCAGGATCCGCAGATAAAAATTCTTTGAAAAATTCCTCTGTATCGAATATATTCCTAGATTGAATTTGTGCTGTTTTTGACTATATCTTATTTTGTTGATGTTGTTGTTGTGTTTGTCTCAAGCTGAAGATTATTGTGGAGAAATGCCAAGACAACCTGGATCAGAAAATTCACATATTCCTTTCCAAGAGCCCAGGTGAGGCAATTAAAGAGTTACCACCATTGCAGGGCAATCACTGAATCCTTCTGATGAAATGGTTTGCAGCCTCCCTGTACAGGTGGGGAAGAATGCTAAGAGAGAGCAGGCGTCTTTGAGAACTCATGGAGCCTGTAGCAGGTGATGTGATTAGAACTGTGATCTCTTATTTCTTAGGGAACACTGATTATAATCTACTAGAAATCCAGGGTCCAAGTTCTAAGCATATTCTCTTTTTGTAGCCCATCCCTACCACCTTCAATGACTTTTCCTCAGTCCCTCTCCCTCCACCTCTTACCAACCTGTATATCTCCCCTTTCTCCAAGGTCTAGTGAAAAGGGCCAACTGCTAGGAGTTATTAAACCAAGATTCTAGTTTGAATCATAGTGTTTTAAAGGTAGCAGGGATCTAGAGAGTGCTAAGTAAGGGGAAAGAAAGGCAAAAACACAGTCCTGCCCTAAGGAACATGCAAATAAACATGTACAGAAAAGAGATATGCATATAATATAAATAGTGAGTAGTCTCAGAGAGAAAGTATTAGAAGTGGGGGGGGGGGGATAGTGTGAGAGGGATAGGGTAGGACATTGAAGACTGGCAGGACAGCAAGGACCTTTGAGGTCATTTAGCACAACCCCTTAATTTTGCAGCTGAGAAAAGAGGCCTAGAGAGCTTGCCTTGGGGAACACAATAAATGTCTGGCAGAAAGAGTTGAAATCACAAGGAAGACTCATAGAATGTCAGACTTGGAAGGGCTTGTCCCAACTGAACCTCAATAGGAATCTCTTTTCCAAAACATCCAGAAAATGATCTTAAACCTTTTTTATTAGTGCCTTTTGGAAAGTTTTAATCCTTAGAAAGTTTTCCTGAGACCAAGCCTAAATTTGGCTGTTTTCACCCATTGTTCCTAGTTCTGCCTTCTGGGTCCAAACAGACCAGTGGTTCTCAACCTTCCTAATGCCATGACTCCTATATAGGCATATCTGCATGTGGGCGGACCCGCCTGGAGACAGATAGAGGAACGGTGTCTTGGTTCCTAAGACCTTAGGAAATATACGTTTTCCCATGGTCTTAGGTGACCCCTGTGACCCCTGTGAAAGGTTGAGAACCACTGAAGCAGACCAAGTCTGCTGTTCCTTCCTCATGACTGTCCTTTGGACCCTTCCAATACATTGACAGCAGGTATCACATTCCCTCTAAATCTTCTCTTCTCCAAGCCAAGTATCCTTTAATTAGTCTTCATAAAACATAACATCAAGGTCCTTGTTGATTTCCTCTGGTCACCTTATCAACATAGCACCCAGATATGAACAAAATACTCTGTTGTGACATAGCCAAGGGATAAGACAAGGCTGAACATCTCCCTAATTCCTGCATACTATGCTTCTCTTAATATAGCCTAAATTTGCAAGAACTCTTGTGGCTGACATATCACATCGAATTTCCAGCTAGCTATCTTCCTCACCTTGCATTTGTGAAGTTGCCCTTTTGAACCCAATTATAAGACTTTATATTTATTCCTATTTAATTTCATCTTATTAGAATTAACCAAGTATTCAGATCTATTTGTATCTCTACTTGTTCTTTCAGTATTCTCCTCGTTGGGTCATTTGCAGATTTGATGAGCACACCATCTATACTTTAGTCCCAGGACAGATCTCCCTGAGATCGATACTGATTCATTAATGACTATACTTTGGATTTGGTCATCAAGTCAATTCTGAATCCTGCTAATTGTTCTATTGTCTAGCCCATAATACTCTATCTTGCCCATAATGATAACATGAGAGACTTTTGTCAAATGCTTTGTTAAAATCTTGTTTAAACTATTCAAGATTCTCTTGCTCTAGTAATCCCTTTGTGGCAAATAAAATGCAATAAAGGTAAACTGAGGTAGTTTTCTGAGTAAGATCAATTTAGTAATGACGATGCATATAACTGTGAAGAAGTAGATCAGACTGGTCCCCCTCAGTAAGACCAGTGGCCCCCATGACAAAGAAGAAAGCCCTTTTTATTGACACACAGAAAAGGAAAGGATCTGCATGGTTGGGGAATCTTATAGCTGGCTACAACTAGGCTAAGTGGGTTGGCCTTCACACATGGCTGCTCACACCCCTCTTCGAAAATTTTCTATCAGTCACTTTTTCAGTCTTGTCTTACTCTTTGTGACCCCATTTGTGGTTTTTCTTGGCAGAGATACTGGAGTGGTTCACCTTCTCCAGCTCATTTTACAGATGAGGAAACTGAGGCAAATAGTCTTAAGTGATTTTCTCAGGGTCACACAAATAGTAAGTTTCTGAGGCCGGATTTGGAAAAGATGAGTCTTCCTGACTCTATGCCCAATACTTTATCCACTGTACCACTTAGCTTCCTTCTGACAATTAAAGAACATTAATTGTTTTATGGGACTCCTCTGCTTCTTATAATCTTGGCTAGAAAATCAGAACCACCCAAATCAGAACTACACAGTTAGTTGTCCCCTTGAGGGAGATCAAAATAACACTAATTGCACAAGGACAGTGAAGGAGTTGTTTTTGATAAGTGTTTACATGTTTATAGACTTCAAGACAGATGTCCCAGGTTAAATTGTTGAGGCATACTGACCACAAACAGATGTCACAGGGGCTAGTTGTATGAGCTATAGTAACACTCTCTTTCAAACACACCATTAAGTGAATTCAGACTGTTTTTGAGCTAGGTGAGTTCAGGTTGATAGTGACAATTATAAAAATTCAATATGGCATAAAATAAATTATATTGTAAAAATCAATACAGTAGAAATCCCCTACATTTTATTTATGAGCAAAGTGAAAGACTACAAGGTTAAATCACTTGCCTCAAGTCTCATAGGTAGTATTGACAGTGGAATTTGAACCTAGGCCCTCTGAATTTAGAGCAAGTTCTCTTCCCACCATTCCATAGCTTCTCTATGATTCAGGTGTCTTTCCACCATGCTATCCCAGTTTGACTACTGATTTACTATGTGATACTAGTCACATCATTTAATCTCCTTGGGACTTAGTTTCTCCAACCTATCTTAGACTATTGTTGTAAGAATCAAATAATATAGTAGATGGAAAAAAATGTTTTGATAGTATACAGTGCTATATGAAGCAACAGAATTATTATTTGCAGGATCCTTATCATTATCTCACTGACCTAAGATTTTAGTTCCTTCCATTGAGGTCCCAGAGGATGCAGGTTTATTTTCTGTATTCCCTTAATCAGACCTCAGGCACATTAGATTTTCTATGTTTAGGCAGAGAAATAAATAACAGTACTTCTCCTCCCCCAACTGCTATACATGTTTGAAGGCAATAGGTTATATCCCTTCAGATATCAGAGGTCACTAAAGTTTCTGGTGCACAAAAAAAAAGAAGAACTCAATTTACATTCTCTGTGAATGTTTCTCTGAGGTTAGTGTGTCCCTCCTAGACCTGAATACTCTGACGCCTCTAATTGACTTGAAAGTATCTTGTCTTCCCTTGGAAATGTCACCTAGCCCTTTGCAAGTGCAATTCCAGGCAATCAGGATCAATATATTGCTTAGGCTAAGCGTATTAGCTGGTGATTGACTGCACAAATGAGTGTGTGCTCAGGCTCCTTAGATCTCTTCCGATATGAAGACTTACTGAAACCCATTTATATCTCTCTGTAGTGATCAATGACCCAGGAGTTCCACAGCTGGAGAAGAAGTGGACCCTGGAAAAAGAAAGAAGGCAAATCTTTTAAAAGGTAGCTTTAAGTATTTAAAAAGCACTGAATTTGGGTGCAGTCAAGATAGCAGAGTAGAGAAAGTGCTCCACTGAGCTTTCCCAACATTCCCCTCCAAAAAATTTTGAAATAACTCATCAAATCAAATTCTAAAGTGGCAGAGCCAGTGAAAGGTGAGAATGAGAAATTCTTCTAGCCCAAGACAACATTGTAGGTTGGAAAGAGAGATCTGTGACATGGGGGAGGAGGCTCCCCTGCAGTTCACGTGAATGAAACATTAGTGGTGGGACTATGTGGTGGTGATAGAAATAGCAGTTTCAGGAGTCCTCAAGTCTGGAGATGGCAAGGAATCCTCTAAACTGGTTAGAAAGTAACTATAGGGGACCCCTATGCTAGTATTGGACACAGCACCAGATGCTGTTTGGCCACTCTATGGCTTATACCCACTTCTGAGTTATAGTTCAAAAGTGGAAAGGGGCACTTTTGGCCAAGAGGGAGTGGAGATTCTAAGAGGGAAGTATCACTTCTGACCCCAAGGGATCAATAACATTGAAGAACATGATTGTTTCTGGAACAAGACCCTTAAGGAGTAGTAGCAACTGCAGTCCCAAGAGACCAAGGGTTGTTTCTGGGTAAGGACCAGAGTACAGACCAGGAGAACAGTGACCACTCCTCTCTCCAGATCATACCACCTTGGAAACATCAAAAGCTTCCCCTCTCCCCCCTCCCAAACTAGCTCTGAAAACAGCTGTGCAAAAAAGCCTGAAGCTTGAGACAGTGACCCTCTCTTCACATACACACCCATATGCAGGAAACACAGTCCAACATGAATATAAAGTCCCAAATGAAAAATAGGGTAGAAAAATGAGGGGGGAAAAAAGAACCTGACCATTAGAAGCTACTGTGGTAAGAGGGAAGATCAAGAACAAACTCAGAAAAAGACAATGAAGTAAAAGCAGCTAAAAGCAAAGTCTCAAAGGAAAAAAAATTAGACACAAAACCAAACAAGAATTCTTGGAAAAGCTAAAAATGAGCTTTTGTACTTCCTTAAAAAGTAAATTTGACCAAATGGAAAAGGAGATACAAAAGCTCATTGAAGAAAATAATTTCTAAAAGAGTAGGATTGGGCAAATGGATGCAAATGACTCTGTGAGACATCAAGAAACAAAAAAAGCAAAGTCAAAAGGATGAAAAAGGAGAAGAAATTATGAAACATCTCATTGGAAAAACAATTGACCTGAAAAATAGATCAAGGAGAGATAATTTTAAAATTACTAGATTACTTGGAAACCATGATGAAAGAAAGATTTTAGAAATCATATTTCAAGAAGTTTTGATATCCTGGAAATAAAGGGTAAAATACAAAATGAATGAATCTACTAATTGCCACTTGAAAGAGAAAACTCCTAGGAATATTATAGCAAAATTTCAGAGCTCCCACATTAAAGAGAAACTACTTCAAGTAGCCAGGAAGAAATCATTCAAATCTTGTGGAATAACAATCCAAGATCACACAAAATTTAGCAGTTTCCACATTAAGAGATTAGAGGGCTTGGAAAAATGATATTCTGGAAGGTAAAGGAGCTAAGATTATAACCAAGAATAACCTACTCAGCAAAATGGAGCCTAGGGAGTTCAGGCTGTTTAGACAGAGATAGTATGAAGCTTGGGTATTGGATCTTTTCCTTTCTGTAGGTGGCTTACTCTTGTTTTTCTTCAATGAGCTTTTTCTGACGGCTTTGCCTCTTCTCTTTCAGTTTCTACAGATTTCCTAGTTGCGGATTGTTAGTCAAATTCTTTAACCAATCAAAATTCTTGGCATATTCAACTTATGATCATCTTTCCTTCACTGAAGGTTGCATGTATTTTGAACTTTTCAACAATTTCAGAGCAATTGAGATGTAAATGCAGGCATATAACCATTGTAGCTCTAACAAGAGCATCAACCCCATCTATTTTAATAAGACTTGTGGACAGCAGATAGACAGCCCAGAGAGCTACAGCCTCTAGACCACTGATGTAGGCTGACACTTTTTAGATCTTGTTGTGTGATAAAGAAAGGCTGAAAGAAAACCAGAGGGGAACTCTGTGTGAGTCAACAAGGCTGATGTTCCTGGATGGCTTTCCTTGTAAGTGTCTATGTTTTGATGCGTTTGTCCTAGAGGAAACCTTGTGTTTCTGGTCTTGCTGCAAACTGCCTGAGGTCTTTGGTGCCAAAGGGTTAGTAATTGTGATTCTGTAGCAGGTTCAGCAGTAACAAAATTTTTGTAATTTGCCTTCTGATTCCTTCTGCATTCTTTTTGGTTTATCTGCATTGGAGGTTATGGGACTTTGAAGTTTGCTTTGCTCGGCCCTCATATCTGAATATTTTAAAAATTATTTCTGACCTTAATTTAGCACTGATCTCTCATGGTTTTGGGGTGTGTGTGTGTGTGGGGGGGTGGCTACTTCTTTTATCCTGGCTTTTTGACCTATCCCTTTGACCTTAGTATTGCCTCTCAGTTTATATAAACTTGGGTTGCTAAGAAAAACAGCATAAACTCAAGGAGAGATTATTAAAATTTTATTGCCAAATATTGTAATTTCTATCTTTACCACATTACTCAAACATATATCATCTGCTGTCCACTTACACAGTTACCACCCTAGCTCAGGCCCTCATTACTTCTTGCCTGGAATATGCAATAGACCCCTAATTAGTTTTTCTGCCTCACCAATTTATTTTTCAAAATAATTATCCCTTAAAATAACTGGCAAATCATTGCTTATTGTGATACCTTTCAAAGGCCACTTTGACCTTGACATTCTTGTTCCTTCTGAGGTCCAACCAGCTGTGGTCTGAGTAAGATAACCCAGGCACTGAATCCTAACGTTCTCTGGCAGCAGAAGCCAAATTGCCCCATGTAGTATGGTATAATACAAAAATCACTGAAGTCCTGTAACCTGGGTTTGAATGCCAGACCTGACAATTACTAGCTGTGTGAGCATGGGCAAAGCACTTAATGTCTCTGAATCAAGGCAGAGAGAAGCGAGCAGAATCAGGAAAACAATTTCTACAGTTAACAACACTGTCAAAAGGAGCAGCTTTAAAAGGCTTAAGAACTCTGATCAACACAATGATCAACCATATTTCCAGAGGAGGGTGATGAAGAGGGCTACCTTGCTCTTGATGGAAAGCTGACGGACTCATGATCTGTAACGAAACATATTTTTTGGTCATGACCAATGTGGAAATTTACTCTGCTTGACTGCATGTTTGTTACAGGAGTTTTCTGCTTCTGCTTCTTTTCAGTAGAGGAAAAGAGATGGTGGAAAGGAAAAAAAGTGCTCGCTAATTCAAAAAATCTCTGTGCCTCATTTTCTTTTTATCCAAAATTGGGATAATAGGACTAGCACTATCTATCTGTCTCACAACATTATAAAGCACTAGAGAAATGTGAGTTATTGTATCTTTCATTCACATTGCTCAGAGGAAACTATGTTAAAATAAAAAAAAATGAGGTCACATCTGAGGTGTTTGACATGCCCACCTAGAGCTACATACCCTGCATCTTCTGTACTCCTGGAACACCTGGAGTGCTCAGACATCCCCAGCTCAGCATGTGGTACTCTGAATGAGGTTTTCATTGTGCTTTCTTCTAATGAGAGTTTTCAGTTCCCCTGCTTTAGGGTAAATTTTACTTATTCATTCCCAAAGAAAATCTCACCAGATATATGTTTGGGTTTGCAGGAAGAATCCCTAGGAGCAGTGGCCAGGCAAACAGAAAAGGCCTTGGAAAGTCAGTAATGGGAGAGAATGGCACTGGCATTTTCCTACAGGATGTAGCACCAAGTAACCTGGTCCTCAGAAGGCAATAGTTTCTCTGGGGCTGGTGGCACTGCTTTTAAAGAATTGCTAGTGAATCAGGATAATCGGTTTTGTGGAGCCTGCAAAGAAATAACAACGATAACAGTGATCACAATGCAGCATTTATATAGTCCTTAAAGGTTGGCAAGGTGCAGCTAGGTGGGGCCGTGGATTGAGTGCTGGGCCTGGAGGCAGGAAGACTCCTCTTCCTGAGTTCAAATCTAACCTCAGTTACTTACTAGCTATGTGACCCTGGGCAAGTCACTTAACCCTGTTTGCCTCAGTTTCCTAATCTGTAAAATGGACTAGAGAAGGAAATGGCAAAACACTCCAGTATCTCTGCCAAGAAAACTCCCCATGGAGTCATGAAGAATTGGACACAACTAAAATGACTGAATGGCAAAAAATGGTACCTTAAATATGCTATCTCATTTGATCTTCCCAACAACCCTGTAAGGAAAGTCCCATTATTATTCTTACTTTGCAGATGAGGAAAATGGAGTTGAGAATACCCGCATCATTTCGCTCCTAAAAGTTACCTGTGATAGTCATATTTAAAATCACAGAAAATTAAGAATTGGAGGGAAGTCAAAGATTTTTTTTTTCGTCCAGCTCATACTTAAACCAATATTACCTCTACAATAACTTCAACAAATGATCACTCAGCTTCTGTTCATAGATTTCTAGTGACGGGGAACTCACTGTCTGTCAGAACAAAATCATGCATAATCTCAGAGGTGGAAGGAATCTCAGAAGCCTTTTTATCTAACTTCTGCTTGAATAGGATTTCTCTCTACAACTCATCAGGTCTCTGATTGAAGACCACAAAACTTATCACCAACAATGAAGCATGTGCCACCTCTTGAGGAAGATATTTCCATTGTGGGGCAATAATATAATGATGATGGTGATGGTAATAATTTTTTTACTGATACCACTTTTTATATCACATTAATTTCTGCATATGCCTTGCCCCCTACCTTGTCTCCCAACTCAGAAAACCATTCTCTGTAGCAACAGAAGGAGATAAAATAGTTAAGCAAAAACAACCTACCCACCAATCATAGCTGACAGTATACGTAACACTTCACACAAAGAAGATGAAGGAGGTACATTTTCTCAGCCCTTTTCTGGGGCCACATTTAATCATTATAGTAAAAAAAAAAAGTTTCCTTATTTTGAGTCAGCCAGTGGTATAGTGGGTAGAGCTATGGACCTAAAGTCAAGAAGATCTGAGTTCAAATTTAGCCTCAGACACTTAAGTAACTGTGTGACCATTCAGAAAGTCACTTAATTTCTGCCTGCTTCAGTTTTTTCAACTGTAAAATGGTAATAATAGTACCGTCCTCCCAGAGTTATTGTGAGGATCAAATAAGTTAATATTTTTTTTAAAAAGCACTTAAGACAGTTTCTGGCACATAGTAGGCTCTATATAAATGCCTATTCCCTTCTTCCCTTCCATTTGCATTGTTGCAGACGGTTGAAATTGTTAAGAAAAATTTTTTTTGGTTGCATTGAGCTGAAATCTGTCTCTGAAACTTGCACATATTTCTCTTATTTCTGCTGTCTGGTGCTGAGCAGAACATGCCTAAAGCCTTATTCACATGCCAGCCCTTCAAATACCTGAAGGCAATGATCATATATCCTCCCAGTCCTGTCCTTTCTTTTCTAGACTTGACATCCCTAATTTCTCCGACAGATCTATGTATGGCAAGATCTCCAATCAATCCACCATCCTCTTTGCTTTCTTCTGGTCACATTAAAGTCTGTCACTGTCTATTCCATGTTTCAGTGGTCAAGATGTTCTTCTTTCTCTAGGGTCAAAATCTGCCTCCTTTGACTTTGATCTATTGGCACTAATTCTGTCCTTTAGTTCTTGTAACTTCCAGAATGAAAGAAAAGGAAAAAAACAATCACTGAATTAGCTTAGAACAGTCTATTCAACTTCCTATGATGCCTGGGTCTCCAGAGAGCACAAGCCTCTGTTGCTCCATGAGCCACTAGACACATACTCAAAGAGCCCTGTGTGCAGAATCTGGTTCTATGTATTTCCAGGCTGAAATGAGCCCAGGGGCAAAAGATATAGAAATATCTTGGACCTATAAGATAGTTGTTACTAAGGTGAGAAAATGCAAAATACCATTCTGTCTCTAAAAGGAACTGCAATTTTTTTCCATTCTGGGATTTTTGAGTGGTTTATTCTGGGATGAAAGCCACAGTCATGAAGGGTAAACATCACAAGTGAACTAAGATTATCATCTTGTAATCAAGACAGCACCTAATTGGGGCATCAAGCTTCTTCGATAGTGGTCTGAAAATGGAATGCTGGATCTTTTAATAACTTTATCTTAATAAAGACAAAGAATCCCTCCCCTGACCCTATTATGTCCCTTAAAATAAACATCTTTTGATTTATTCATCACACATTTTTTTTCTTTACATGACTGAATATGAATCACCAGCCCCAGATGAATTCCATCACAAAACACTGATGGAACTTATAGCTATCATTATTGAGACATTATGAAGAATGGGAGAGATTCTGTCAGAATAGAAATAGAAAAAAAAAAACATTTTTCACCTTTCCAGAGGGGAATAATATGAGTGTCAAATGCATGCATAGTACATATATACGCACATACACACATGTGTGTATGTATAAATATAGTGACTGTCTTAAACTATTCATATCCTTCAATCCAACAATCCTACTACTGCATTGCTAACCCAAGAAAGTCAGTAATAGAAAGAAAGATTGTATGCATATAAAAATATTCACAGCAACTTTATTTATAGTAGCAAAAACTCTACACAATTTATGTGCCCATCAAATGGTGAGTGACTGAAAAAATATTTTATATGCTGCAATTTAATATTATTGAACTATAATAAATGATAAATATGAGAATTTCAGAAAAAATAGGAAGATCTGTATAAACTGATTCAGAACAAAGGAAAACAAAAAAGAAAATTATACATCAAGACCACAACCCTGTAAAAGAAGATAAAGATTAAGGAAATTAGAATTTAGGTAAAATAAAATGACCAATATTAATTCCAATGACAGGTTAAAATACTCTTTGTTTCTGTTAACTATAAGGGTCCAAAATTTCATGTGTTATCCAACAGAAATGCTATATTAAATGGTTTTACTTAACATTTTTCATGAAGAGATCTTATGGGAGAATTGTTTATTGGGAAGTGATTGATGTGTTAAAATGCATTGTTTCAATAAAAAATTTCATATACATGCATACATAAAATATATATATGTATATACATATACACATCTACCTATCTATCAATATATTGGTGAACTTAATATTAATTCAAGGCAGAATCCTAGAGATGATTAGTCAGTGGATGATATGTGAACCCTTATCTCTACTAAGGGAAATAGGAATCATTATGAATCAGTATAGGTTCATTAAGAAGAAATCATGCCAAACTAATGTTATTTCCTTTCTTGTTCAGGGCTACTAGACTGGTAGATTAGGAAACGTTTATGAATATAGTGTAGATTTTAGTAAGGCATTTGCCAAAGGCTCACACCATATCCTTATAGACAATATGAATATGGGCTGGGAAGATAGCACAGTTGGGTGAATTGGAGACTGGTTAAATGACTGAACCAAAAAAGAATGTCCAGTGTCAGTCTGATAGGAGATCTCTAGTGGAATTCCATAGCTTTGTTCTGTTTGACATTTGTGTCAGCGACCTTCCTGAAGTCATGATTGACATGCTCAGTGAATTTGCAGATGACACAAACCTGGAAGGAATGACCAAATTGGGTGAAAAATATCTTACCAGAGTGGAACAATATACCAATTTAATTAGATAAAATTTAATTTTAATAAAGGTAAGGTCTTAACATTTGGCTTAAAAAGATCCTCGTGAAAATATTGGATGACCAAAGACATGACCAAACAGCAATACATATGGAAAGGAAAAGAGCTGATTGTAATCTAGCTGTACATCAATAGTGTGATATAATACACAATGGAAGCTAATGAAAACTTCGGCTTAGTAAAAGTATAACATTCAAAATGTGAGAGGTGATGGTAGTTTCTGCACTGATCAGAATACATTAGGGGTAATAGGTTGAAATCCATATCACATTTTAGGAGGTACATTAGTCATTAACCAGTATGATGAGAAGATGCAGAACTATAACTAAGGGCTGAGCCTGTCATTCACAGAGGATGAGATCTATGTGATTTCATCAGAGTGGGTAGTACCTTGACCCTTGGGAAGCCATGTCCTAGGAAAATTGGTTGTAAAACCTTGAGATACTGAGCCTGGAAAAGGGAAGAATATGTGTGTGTGTGTGTGTGTGTGTGTGTGTGTGTGTGTGTGTGCATGAACAACTAATTCCGGTCACCTACTAGCTTAGTTCCAGGCACTAAGTGGTTGGTTTGTTTGGTTTTTTTTGGCAAATATTTTCTCATTTGATGCTCACAACAGCCCTAGTTAGGTGCTAATATCTTCATTTTACAGCTGAGGAATTGAGTTGTTCAGGGTCACATAGCATCTGAGGCTAGATTTGTAGTTACGTTTTCTCCATTGAAGGCCAAAGGCTCTATCCACTGAGCCCCCAGCTGCCTCTGCATAATGGATCTTCAAATTAGTGAAGTCTTTTTATGTGTAAAAGGGATTAAAACTAGATGACTCAAGAAATCAGAAATAGTACCAATGGGTATGTAGAGGGTGCGACCAAGACCCCTGGTGGACCTTACAATGTTAAAGGATCACTTCTTTGTCCTGGCCTTGAAGACATTTCTCTACATAAAGAGCGGCATCCCCACTGAAATGATTGAAGCCTCTTCGCCCATGCCCCTTATTAATGGAGGAGTCCATACTTTGTAGAGGGAAATGCCTTTAAGGTCAAAATGATGCCCTTAGCTTTCATAAGATTACCATTCTGGAGCTTCTGCCCAGGTAGATTGACCAGCCTATTCCTGATTGTACCCTCCACATGTGAAAGTTTTCTCTCTCAAAGATAAGATAAAAAGAACTTTTTGGAAAATAGTGCTTTAAAAGTTGAAAGCATCTTTGATGTAACAGAAAAGGTACTGCATTTGGAATCCATGAATGTGGATTCAAATCCCTGATCTATCTGTGAAACTTTGGACAAATCATCAAATCTCTCTGAAACTTAGTTTCATCACTTATAAAATGAGGTGGACAGAACAGATCTTTTCCAAGGTTCCTTTGCTCTCTGAGGTTAATTATAAGATCTCCTTAAATCTATAAAGCAGTACCAAGGTGTGGAAAACAGTAGCATCTAAGGATCCTTCCAGTTCTATCATCTAATCTGTTAGAGATATGGAAGCTGCATGACCCCAGAAATGGGGTCAAGATGATTCATGTATCAAGTATGAGTTGAATCAGATGACGTCTGAGGTTCCCCCTCTCCCCCCCCCCCACTTCTTGAATTTGATGGTTCTATGATACTCAAAGGGATTGGGTGTTCTAATTCAACCCCATACAATTCATTCACACTCCAGTGTTAAGAAGATCCAATGGTTTGGGGAGTTAAAGGCATCAAACTTCAAGGACCTAAATGCCCAAGTGGTTTGAGCAATTGTGTCATAAACATGAAAACCAAAGCAAGGAAAGCAACTTCCCTCCAATGTGGGACAGCTAGTTACTCACCCCTCACCTTCAGCTCTCAGAGTTTGTTTTGTTTCAGAGGGCTTGAGGAATTTCTGCCGGCAGTACATACATCACAACAACCTCAAAACCCAAACAAGGGGCCCTGCTCCATCAGGAATAACGAACGTCCAAGCCGTTCCTGACCATAATTTATTTCTGCTCCCAGAGTTCATCATACAAACTGCCACCACGGCTCATTTTCTACAAATAATTCCTCTAGATGTCCATGGGTTTCCAGCACTCATCACCCAGAACAGTAAAGAATGGTCATGCTCTTTGCTATAATTCATCTCAATGTCCACAAATCTCTCTTACTCCCCATAAACAAAGTAGGATGCAAAAAGCAGAATACAACAGTTCATCAGTGCATGGGCATGTCTCCAAATGCAGCATAGACAAAGAGAATGAGAAAGGGAATTGAAAATCTAAGCTCTCGTGCCTTTTTAGGCTGACTTTCCAGCTAAATGAGGTTGCTGGCTGTGGCAAGATCCCCCTAAGCCTCAGCTTGAAATCAGCCTTGGACTGACTACCTTCGTTTGAAAGATTAACTTTTGCACAAAGGTTCAGATAGAGGTGGGTGTGGAAGGACCACAGGAAGAAGGGAACAAAGCTGAGTGAATACCCTGTCATGAACATTCATCTTTCAGGGCAGGAAAAAGGGGCTTGGGCAGAGTCCTACTTACTTTTCAGTTATCTGTTACCAGTCACCCAGGCTTTTGAATGAGTGGTTTGGTCTGTGATTCATGGGGTAATATTTTCTCCATAAAACCAAGGGAAAGTAAGGAGGTCAAGGACACAGTCTGATCAGAAACAAGGGGATTCTCATGATGAGCATTGGCTCATTCCATGTCAGGAAGGGTGGGAAATATAGAATAATCACAGAGAAAATACAATGAATGGAGTCTAGACAAGAAATCCCAAGAAGCAGAAACAGGGAAGGAGGGAGGCTCAAATGTAACAACAAGAACCACAGTGACAACATTAATAACAGTATTAAGGTTTGCAAAGCACTTCATAGATATTATCTCATTTTATCTTCATTTAACTCTGGGAAGTAGGTACTCTTAGCCCACATTTTACAGATGAGGAAACTGAGATGGACAGGGGATCAGTGACTTGTCCAGGTTCACACTACTAGTAAATGTCTGAGGCCAGATTTGAATTCGGGTTTTTCTGACTCCAGATCCAATGCTCTATTCATTACACATGTGTATTATAACATACACATGTACATGCAGATATGCATACATTTTATATATACAAACATGTAGAGAATGTCATATGTTTTGTTGTTGTTTAGTTGTTTTAACCTGGGTCTGACACTGTGACCCCATTTGTAATTTTCTTGTCTTATTAGATTTTATTAATTTTCTTGTGTGTTAGAGGGATTTGCCATTTCCTTCTCTAGCTCTTTTTTACAGATCAGGAAACTGAGGCAAACAGGGTTAAGTAACTTGCCCTGGGTCACACTGCCAGCAAATGTCTGAGACCATATTTGAACTCATGAAGATGAGTCTTCCTGACTCCAGGCCCAGCACTTTATCCACAGAGTGGCATGTGTATACACATGTATATATTTATATATGCATACATATGCAAATATATGTATAAATTTGTATATGTCTAGGCATACATGAAAGCACCATTTCTATAATGGCACTCAGGAAAACAAAGAGCAGAGAAGCCAAGCTGAAACAAATAATCCTTTGATCTTTTGAGCAAGTAAATCAAATGCAGCCAATGAATAGTGGTCATCCAGGGAACCCCATGGAAACAACTCACGGTATTATTTAGCCGTCCGTTGGACCTGATTGAGCCTCTCACCTGGGGCCAACCTGTCTAAATCCTCCTGTTTTGGGGGTTCGATGTGATATGGTTGAAACTTAGATGTGATGGGGACGAGGCAACTCAGAATTTCATAAACTGAGGCCCATGTATGTTCTGGGTGATGTGTATTTGTTGGTAGTTTCTGAATCATTTTGCATACAATTGATTCTACCAGCTAACCGTTGTATGATTACTTATTGCCTTGTTCTGAATCACACTGTAAGTTTGTTGACATCAGGGAAATGCTCTTTAATTGTTCTTCATTTCTACCCAAAATGTCCCATTATCATGCCGGGAGTAGAGGTGTTTTTACTGAGCTGAACTACTCAAGAAGAATCTAAAATACACATAACCCATGAGGCAACAGGAAAATCTAAAGATCAATGTGGAGTTATAATAGGCTGCAGCATTACTACCAATAAGGATACTGAAAAGTGGAATAAAAGTTATTAAGTAATGGGAAAGGAGGTAGGTGAGAAGGAAAGAGCATATGCACAGTCTGAATGATACTTTGCTCTACCACCTCACCCCATGATAAGATATGAAAAGAACTATAAGAAAGCTTATGATGGACTGGGAAGGCTGTCTATAGATTTTACCTGTCCCATAGAATGGGAAGATATGGAAGGGTAGTTAGCGATTTTGAAAGGTCCAGGAACTACTCACACTGATGAATTCACACAGATCCAACCCTCTGTCAATGAGGGGCTCCATCCTTATGGTCTTGCATCTTCTCCTCATGCTGGTCATCTGGTCATCTGGTCATCTTTGGGATGACTAATATTCCTTTCTAAACTGTGACAGTCAGATAGCAATATAATACTCCTGGTGAGCTCTTATCAGTGCAGAGTAAAGAACCTAATGTCATCTTCCATATTCTAAATGTTGTACTTTTACTAAGCCAGCTTACAATTGCATTAGCTTTCATCATGCATCACATTATGCTTCTGACTTACAGTTAAGTTGCAGTCAACTACTGCCCTTAGGTCTTTTTCATATGTATTGCTGCTTAAATAATTTCTCTGGTCTTCAATTTGTATTTCCACAGTGACCTTTTTTTAAAGCCACATGTAAGACGTTACTTTTATCAAAATTAAATTTTATCTAATTAAGTCAATATATTGTTCCAGCCAGGTAGGATATTTTTGGATCCTGATTTGGTCACCCAATATATTAGATATCCCTCCCAGGTTTATGTCATCTGCAAATTCACTGAGCATTTCAACCATAGCTTTAGCAAAGTCACTGATAGAAATGTTGAAGGGAACAGAGCTATGAAATTCCCACTAGAGTTCTCCTTCCAGACTGACATTGGATATTTTTTTGGTTCAGTCATTTAACCAGTCCCCAGTTCACCCAACTGTGCTATCTTCCCAGGCCATATCCATATTATCTATAAGAACATGGTGTGAACTTTTGCAAATGCTTTACTAAAATCCACGTGTACTATATTCATAAACATTTCCTGATCTACCATTTCTTAATGAACTTATACTGACTCCTAATGATCCCCATTTCCTTTAGTAGAGAGAAGAGCTGAAAATACTTTAGGATTCCATTTCTATTAAGGGCCCTGACTCTTTGAAGGGTCACAGAGTTGTCTCTTGGATTCTTGAAAAGATCTTGCATTGAATTTTCTTAGCTGCTAGCTCCACTGTTATCTATAATTATGTTCTGAAAAGCCAACATTGCCTCAACTCAAAAAAAAAATAGGCTCCTGATTCTTGGAGGCAAAGAAGATACCTTCCCTATCTTCACTGACATATATCTGGATGCTGGCCTCAGTTCTTTGCTTTTGACTGATGGATACCTGGTATTCATTTGGAGAAAAACAAGGCTTCCATTAATTAGGAAACTAACTGGGTCAGAGTCAGCTTAATGAAAGATGATGATGTGGGCCAAGTCCTCTTGCCCTCAGTCTTTCCATCACTGCCACACCCCAAGTTTGTATAAGTCTCTTCCACTTTCTCCCTTCCCATCTCTCCTCTTAGCACCCAGATGGAATACACAAGGACATCCCTTGCTCCCTTTGATGGAGTGAACCTGCTGTCTCTTGTTGCATATCTCTCTGAAATTAAAGGTTTACAAATGAACCTCTAAGTGGCAGCTATTTTGTGTTTTTATGATGGGTGGGAAATTAATTTCTTATCCAGTGGTGTGGGATTATCCATTTCCCCACATGCCTCATTTCAGAGAGAACCCATAATTCTCTCCTGACTACCATGCTCCTGAGGTACAGTGTTTACTTTCTCTGTCTCTATCTCTGTCTCTCTGTCTCCTCTATGAACAAAACACTTCCTCTTTGGGTGTGCTTTATCCTTCTTGTCTAATGATTCAATTTGAGGCCATTTCCTTTGATGTGTTCTTAAAAATACTGAATTCATTCTCCCTTCTTCCCCTGCCCCATGTTGTGAAGATTATGACTTATGAATGTTCCCTTATGTGGGAAAACAGGGTGGTAACTTTAAAGGTGGGTCCTATATGACATGGTCTGGAAGATTTCTTAATTTTTGTTTGCTCTAATAATTTAGAACCATTGTTCTCTGTCTGTTCATTAGTTCTCAAGTGTTGGTGAAGGCCTATTGTTAGCTTCAGGTAATTTCAGGTTGAAATAGCCACAGGAGGAGGGAAGAGTATGATGGTGGTAGGATAATCTAGTTAAACCCTTTGCTTCCATTACCACATATTGACACCATTGGACCTTTCCAAGTGAGTTTTTTTTTCTCCAACAGAGTATATCCAGAAGGTTTCCTTTTAACCACTCCATATTCCATTATCAGAAGTATCCCTTAATCACTGGAGGATAAAGGATAAATATCAAAGGAGCTTAATAAAAGGCAGCCCAGTGAGAATTCTAGGGGATGATGTTGCTTGCATCAGCCTTGCACATACTACATTAAAGGAATTTCTTTCACTTTACAGAGGCCTCTTATTACCCTAAGGATGTTAGGGTATCAGGAATGATCAAGGAAACTCCTGGCATACTGGACTGGAACACCTCTCACGGAGCACCTCATTGGGGAATATGTACCTTTCTGAAATGACACTGAGAACTCCAAATTGGTCCCCGGTAACTAGGGCCACTTTGAAGATCTTTTATGTTATTGCCACTGGGATTACTTGGGAGGAGGAAGAAGAGAGACGTCCCCCTCCCCATCTTCCTTGATGGAAAGACAAGTGAAGGAAAATTCCAGAAGCATCTGAAAAGAGATCAAAGTTATTTTTCCTAGAATCATTTATAGAACATAGAGTAAATATCTCCTCCTTTCAAGAGTCCATTCTCCTTACTCTCAACTTCCTATCTTCTATGGTGAAAATTACTAGGGACCAATCACGAATTCCCTATGTTATCTCAGAAAGATTCCTGTCCCAATCAAGGAGTTAGAGCACATGTGTAGCTCCATGAGAGGTGCCCTCATCCAGTAAAACAGGGGGCACTCTGATAGCCCCACTATATTATCATGTAGAATGAGAAATAAAGAAATTTCGGAAGGGGGATAAAGAGAAGGTCTACAATGTTACCTTTCCTTGGAATATTTATATTATGATCTAGTACCATGGATTTTCTTGCCTGGTTTCTAGGTTATCCTAATATATATCATATTCCAAATAATCAGTACTTCTCCTCTTGTCCCTCAATTACATCGTACTTGTTTACATGGTATCTGTTTAAAAGGTACATCTCTCCAGCCAAAAGGAAGGTTCTTGGAAGTAGGAATTTTTCATTTTCATTTTGTAGTTCTGGCACCCAGCACAGTGCCTTGAACATAATAGGTGTTAATAAGTATTAATTGAGTCAAATTCATATAAATATGCTTTTGGTCCAGAAGTTCCTGAGTCAAAAATATCATGATACGTTCTTGGGAATTGGTTTTCAGTGGCTCTACCCTCAGCTCCAAAATAGTTTTTGCTCTCTGAGGCAAAGAATTGGATCACACAGCCAGAACTAGAAGGGCATTCAGAAGCCATCTGTTTCCATCTCCTCATTTTATGGATGAGAAAACTGAGGCCCAGAGAAGTTAATTGGCTTGCCCAACACTAGAGAGGTCATAGAGAGCAGAAAGGGGATCTGAACTGACATCTTTCTTCTTCAGATTCAGCACCACAATGTCTCTCATTTTTCTCTTCTTTTCTTTCTCAACACACTCTCTCTCTTAGTGAGCTCATTAGCTCCCATCAGTTCAATTCCTAAATCTTATATATCCAACCCTGGTCTTTCTCCTGATACCCTTCCAAGTCTTGCATCATCAACTATCTGTTAGGTATTTCTATCTAGATATCCATAGGCATCTCAAACTTAACATGTCTAAAACTGAACTCATTATCCTTTCCATTAGCCTGCCCTTCTTCCAAACTTTCCTTATTTCTTCTTATTACAGGCTCCATCATCCTTTCAGTCATCCAATATATCCATTACATATCATCCCAGAAAGAAATAGCTTTCAAATTTGGAACAAAATGATGATTCTGATGGCAGAAATTAAGCAATATCCAATGGTACCTTCAAGTTTCAAAGTTAAGAAGAATTTAAAAGGTTCACAACCTTGGAGTTATCCTCATCTCCTTTGTCTCTCCCACCACCCATATCCAATAAGTTGTCAAGACTTCTGGAATCAGCCTCTAAACCATGTCTCTCATCTATCCTCTCCTCTATTCATGTGGTCACCACCCTAGTTTCAGCTCTTATGCCATCTCAACTGGACTTTTTCAACAGCCTCCAGTTAGAACTCTCAGCTTCCAGTCAATTTTCTCTCTACTCCATTCTCTATGCTACTGCCAATATAATGTTACTAAAGCACAAATCTGACCATGCCACAGTGCTTCTCCAGTTAATTTGATGATGAAGCTTCCTAGAGCTTCCAAGATAAAATAGACATGTTTCCTGGTTATAATACTCTTTTTTGCATGTACTGCATTCCAGCCAAGTTGGCATATTTGGTATACCTTGGATATGTTCATCTATTTGCTGCTCTGGTACCTTTGCATCATAGTTCTTGCCTAAAATTCATTTACTTCTTACCTTCAGGTTTTCGAATTCCTAGCCTTCTTCAAAGCTCTGCTCTAGTTCTATCTCCTCCAGAAAGCCCTTCCTGATTTCATTGTTACTACTTGTTCCTTGTGCCTCAAATTATCATGTATAGGAAAAGTGATTTGTATATTACACCTCTCCAAATGAAAGTAAGTTTCTTGAGGGTAGGCCTTATATTGATTTTTGTCTTTGTTTTCCTAGAACCTAGTACCGTGTACTTGATGTGCTTAATAAATGTTTGATAGATGGAATTGGATTATATTATGATACCATCTGTTATTGTTTCTTTGGGGCTGGGTAGAGGATAGTAGAGAATTTTGCCATGGAAGGAGGTGTTTCCTATTTGCCAAGGGAATTTTTTTTCCTCTAAAGGGAGAGGATAAAAATAGCAACTTAAGAATGGAAGCTAGGAGTGCTGTGTGTGAGCAAAGAGTGAACCACAGGCTCACTCTTTGCATCAGAACAGATTTCTGGTTGAGCCATCTATCTTTACAAGTCAAGCAAAAACTCTTCCCTAAATTAGCTGAGCATCTAGACAATTTCCCAAAGTACCTCACTCCACTTCAACTTTGGGGACTTCATCTGCAATTGGGTCATCCTCAAAGGCTAGCAAAATGTACCTCCATTTGAGTGAGCTCAATCAGGTAATAGTAGCCTGAAGACTGAAGTTCAGATTCTGACTTTTCTACTTAATTTTGTGTAATTGAATAAGCAATTTCTTATCCTCTGTACTGGCTTCCTCTTCCTCTTACATGTCATTGCACAGGCTGTGTCTAGTATCTGGAATGCTCTCCTTCCCCCTGGGAACCCCTTGTTCTGTTCAAGCCTCAGGTCAAGTGTCATCTTCCTACACAAGACCTCTCCTCAGCCTCTTAATTGATAGAGCTTCCGACCAAATTTACTTTGGTTTTGATTTGGACAGATTTTTTTTTTCACTTATCTGCATTCCTGTTGTGTTTCCCTGTGAAAATATAAGCTCTTTGAGTATAGAGCATATTTTCATCTTTCTATACCCAATACCTGGCACAGTGCTTGGTAGCCAGTAGGTACTTTATAAATGTTGAACTGGATCTATAAAATGGGGACATGATAGAGTCAATTCATCTTTTATACATGACCTCACATATACAGTTACCAAATTTTATTGCTTGTGCCTACAACATCTCTTAGATCTAATCCCTTAACTGTATTCATACAGCAGATGCCACTGAATCTAGCCTTTGACACTTCTTAATCTGAGCTGTTGCAATAGCCTCATAAATGGCTCAAACTTTCCACCTCTACAATAAAGTAGAGGACTTGGAGTCAGGGAGACTGGTTCAAATCCTGGCTCAGATATGGCTGTATGGCCCTGGGTGAGTCTCTTTATTTCTGTTTCTATAAATTAGAAATAATAATAGGATCTACCTCACAGGGTTCTTGTAAGGATCAAATGAGATAACATGTTTAAAGTGCATAACAAAACTCAAATTATTATATAAACAATAGATATTATTGTTATTATTATTATTTTACTAAATTTGACTGAGCAATTTTCCTATTCCACAGGTTGGATCATACAACTCCCTCTATTTGATAAACTCCAGTAATTTCCTGTTACATTTAGGATCATGTGTAAACTTCCTGGTCATTTAAAGTCTTTTGCAACCTGACCCTAACCTACCTTTCTGGCCTTATTATACTTGATGCCCCTTTTCCTTTTCTGTTGCCCAGTCAAATATTTACTTTGTTCATATCTTGCTTTTACTTTTTAAAACAAAATAAATTATTCTTTATTTCTTTTTAAAAACATTTTTCCAACGACATGTAAAAACAATTTTTAACATTCACTTTAAAATATTTTGAGTTCCAAATTCTCTCCTCTCCCTCTTCTCCCCCCTCCCTGAGAAGGCAAGCAATTTGATATAGACTATACTTGTGCATTCATTTTTGCTTTCACTTATCAGCAAATATGTTGTGCCCTCCAGCAGAATATAATATATATTATTTAATATAAGAAATATAATTCCTTAAGAGCAAAACCTTTTTTTCTTTGTCTTTCCAGTGCATAGACCAGTGACTGGCACATGTAGACACTGACTTTGTTGATTATTTCACTGAATGTGAGTTTTTTTAAACAAATTTAATCCTCCTTACTTCCATAAAAGTGAATCATTTCTGCAACAATATTAATCATTTAAAAGAAAGAGCATCTTAATAAAAGAAAGAAAGGATGGATGGAAGGAAGAAAGGAAAGAAAGAAGGAAGGAAGGGAGAAAGTAAGGGAGAGAGACAGAGAGAGACAGAGAGAGACAGAGAGAGACAGAGAGAGACAGAGAGAGAAAAGAAAGAAAGAAAGAGGAAAAGCAAGAAAGAAAGAAAGGAAGAAAGAAACAAAGAAAGAAAAAAGAAAGAGAACAGTCCTATGGAATCCTTTGCCAATGTGTCATCCACCATGGACCCTGTTTAGACAAGATGAGGTGTCTACCTGTGTCAGACCAGCTACAAAAAAAGTTGTACTTACCTTCTTAAAATAGATTCTCTTCATAAACAGAGATTGCCACCATATTTTCCAAAGCACAGGACAAAGAGAGAATGGAATAGGAGACATAAAATATTCTAACTAAACTGAAAAGGTAAATTTCCCCCAAACTGGTTGTAAATTAGATATGGGAACACACGTATAAAGATGCTTTAAACCTTTAACAAACATTTTGGGGAGTACTGATAAATGGATCAGCCTAGAGGAATTCCAGTTCATAAATCCTGTCATTTTATCAATGAAGGAGAAAATGTTTTCAATAAAAAAGTGCAGAATGCATGACTCATTGTAATGGTCCTCTTCTCACCACCTGTGCTGGCTGACTCCATTTAGTACTTCACTGTTCTTAGCCCTGCTCCCTGCTCTGAAGGGGAGCTGCATTCCAAAAAAACAAAAGAAAACCAAACACAACCCAAGGGGAGGTGTGTGTGTGTGTGTGTGTGTGTGTGTGTGTGTGTGTGTGTGCGTGCACGCGTGCACGCCTGCTGATTAATAGAGACAGCACCAAGATGGAAAGTGCCGACTGAGCAATACAGGTGGGTAGAAGCCTTAATAAAGGAGACTGTACCTGCTCTGAGTGGTCATAAAGGGTCCTGTGGGGACACTTAATCCAACCCCACACAATTGCTGGAATGAGCTAACCCAGCTTTCCTGTACTTAGCTGAGTCAAGGGATCTAGAAGAATTTGAATGTCTATACCTGAGTTTTGATGCATTAGTCAGCCTGCTGAAGTTTAATTAAAAAAGAAAAAAAAATCATATACTGCAGACTTATTTAGAAAAATGTTTCCTTTGCTGTCATCTTAATGACACCTGGATCATTGCAGCTAAGAAGAATTTAGACTCTAATTATCTATTAGGTGTTTAGATATGATAGTGCTGTAACTTGGAGAGCAAATCTGGACTGACCCAGTGACTACTTACCCACTTCTACTCACCTTTGCTTTGGTGTTTCTCATCTACTGGTGAAAATGATGGGGAGAATTAACTTTCCATGATGGATGTACTCCTGAAAAAGTGTATGAAAGGCAAATCATTATTAAATCAAGAAGACATGTAAGGTAATGGAAAGAGCACTGTGTTTGAAGTCAGAGAATCTGCTTTGGCATCTCACTGATGAACTGTGTATCCTTGAAGAAATCATTTAAATTCTCTGAACCCCAGTCTGTAAAACTGAGGTGATTAAACTCTATTTAACCCCTTCTTCCAGCTGCTAGAGACTCCCTGCTCCCAACCAGGTTACTCTCAATCTACTCTGCATTTGTCTCATGCACATCTATTTACATGTTGTCATACTCATTGGGATGAAAGCTTCTTGAGGACAGAGACTGTATTTGCTTTTCTTTGTATCTACAACTGCTCAGCACAGTGCCTGGCACATTGTAAGCCCTTAATAAATGCTTGTTGATTGATCTCTAGGGTTGTTACACCATGCACAAGCAGCTTCCCAAAAGAATGCTACCGTGAATAGCTTTTAAGGTTCTGATTACACAGTATAGTGAACACTCCATTTATTCCATAACAAATCAAGGCAAACATTCACAACAAATCACAATATAATATTCACAACATTACATCTTATCACAGAAAATCACCATAGAGTGTTCACAACAGCTTAACATTAGAATGGCCACATAGTTTTCACCAAAGTGGTCACAGTATTTAGAACAAAGAACAAAAGAATAATCACCTGGTATCCCTAAGGAGGTTTGCCTCCTTACTTAATCATTCAATCATTTAACAATACAAGTCCATCTTCCACTCTTGGGGCAATCATAGATTAACTTAATCAGTCATTTATCTAGCAATCAGTCACTAAATATCGTTAATCACTAAATACAATCATTACAAAATTACACAAACCCTTCACCCCTCAGTCTCTAGTAAACTTCAATTTCATCACTGAATTCAATATTCAAGGAGAGACCTTTCCTTTATCTTGACTCAGGGTGGTCTCTCAGATTCCCTGGATCCCCTTCCATGGTCCCAGCTCCTACCTGAATCCACCAGTCACCTGGATTCAGAGGCAGACAGCTCCCAGGTTCTCATCCAGTTCTCCAGGCAGTCCCTGCTACACACTGAAGTTCACAGGGTCCAGCACATCTCAAAACCTTCACCACTTCTGTTGCCAGGAACTTAAGGAACAACCAAGCCACAAACAAACAAAGTCTTATCCTTGTCATGCTTCTTCAGTCTTCCAGTAGTTCGGCTGGCCCTAGCAGCCAGAAGAAATCTCAGCCTTCCAGGTGGTCTTCTTGGCAGCAACTTCAGCCTTCTCCAGATTCTGGTCTTATAGAAAACTCCAACTCTGTTCTCAGTTGAGATCACCAGGAGCCTGTGAGAAGAAAAAAATCTTGATTCTGCCTGTCTCTTCTCTGGGCTCTTCTTAAATACACACACACACACACACACACACACACACACACACACACACACACACATTGGCTTCCTGTCTCAGCCAACCCCTTCCTGTTATGTCAGCAACAGAAGACAGAGTTCACACCTTCCTTTCTTTCACAGAAGTACTTAGTCCTTAGTTAGTAACCCTAAGTACCTGATTAATTGACATAACAAAAAAGGAGTCTTCAAATTTAAATTAATTACCATTACAAGAGTCTTTTCTTGTTTTAAGTCCTATGACCCTAAGTCATGCTTTTGCATTAAAGGATCCACTTAAAGGACTTGGGTTTGCAAGTAAATGGGGTAATTTCTCTAATGTATTGGTCAACAATTTTGGTAGCTACCACCAGGTAAATGGTAACAACAAGACCCATGGCACTTAAAGGTTTACAGAACTCTATATACACATAGTCTGGTTCAATTGCTGCAGAGGGCCTGTGAAATAGATATAATGTTATTGTTTAGTTGTTTCTTCAGGTTTGAACTCAGGATGATCAGTCTTCCTGACCTTCAGGACCAGCAATCTATCCACCAAGCCACTTAGCTGCCTGTCAAGTAGATAGAACTGTCCTTATTATCCCCATTTCACAGATGAGGAAACAGAGATTCTATGTAAGGAGGATTTTGTCATCCTTTTTAGAGTTAGTTTCTCAGGATCCATGGCCGTGGGAATGCCTAGTTTCCAGGTGTTTGATAATAACTCTCAGAATAGCTCCAAGAATTATAGATATTAGTTCCCAGAATCATAGTGACAAACAGTTCTACTGAGGCTGAGCCCTGATATATGGGGTGACATAATGCAATATTTACTATGCTTGCACAGAAAGATGATTTGCTAAAGATAACTTGTGACCTTCATGTTGGCAATATGCCTTCTTTGTTGCCCTATAAAGAAGTGGGCTCTGGTCAGTGACATGGGGAGAAACCATAGGGAACCCACAGGGAAAACCATGGAGAACCCATAGGGGAATCTGTGTGTACCTCAATTAGCCCCCATTGAGGCTTGAGGGGATTTAGGGGGCTGCACAAGCTGTGCTTGTCTCTATTGACCATACAGACATAGGGGTAGTTGTCCCCCCCTTTATTGCAGCCCCAGTGAGAAGGGTGATTAGGGAATTCTGTAGGAGCTGGTTCTCCCAGCAACCATCTGAGAAGAGTAGACTAGAATAAATCTGTTTTTTAACCCCTCCAAAGCTGTCTGCCTGTCTGACCAGATCAAGAGTGAACCTGTTAGAGACTAGAGACCCAGAACTCCAGTGCCTCCTGTGTGTTATCGGTGAAACAGAGGCTCAAAGGAGGTAACTTACCTAAGGTCAGATAAATAGCAAGGGCCACAGGCAGTCAGAATGTATTTTTTTGGGGGGGGGGGGAGGACAATTGGGGTTAAGTAACTTGCCCAGAGTCACACAGCTAGCAAGTGTTTGAGGCTGGATTTGAACTCAAGTCCTCCTGATTCCAGGGTTGGTGCTCTATTCACTATGCCACTCCTCTTCAGATGACTTTTGTGTGTTAAGGCTATCATACCTATATTTTCTCACCTTCAACAGGACATATTATCTAATAAAAGGTTAATCCTATTGCAAAAAACAAAAACAAAACAAAACAAGAAATTCATTAAAAGCATGTATTTTTTTTCTCTTAAATTAGTGGCCATTCTGAAAAATTGGCAACGTGTAGTCATTTTACTTATGGTTAGATATGTCTGCCACATATCCCAAATTTTCCAGAACATGTCTTATTTCAAATATTCTGTCCTATTATCCTCACAATGAAACAGTCTGGAATTATGAACAGAAAGCTGACTTCAGAGACAGAAAGATCTTTGATCAAGCCTCTTCTCAGACTGATACAGGATTTCTGATTGTGGGCAGGTCATACAATCTCAGAGCCCAGAGTAGGGATTTAAGACTGACTCTAAGTGTAGAGAAGGTTATGATCTGTATTGGAAGAGGGTATTTCTGTAGTGGAAGTTCTATATACTTATGAGATCAAGATGTCTAGACAAAAGCAATCAATTACCCTCCCAAACCAAATAACCTAAAGTATTCATTTGTCCCTATTTTAGTTGGGAAAATACAGTCATTGTAAGCATTGACAGGCTGATGAGGCTTTCCACACTTGATTCTCAGCATGATTTAGCACATAATCCTTTCAATATTTTCTTTTTTCCTGTAAAAATAGAACTCTTTACTAAAATAACACATAGATAGCACCCAAATTGTAAGCAGTGATGTTTCAAAAATTGATTTGTAAGTCAGTTGTCTGGGGTGTGGGAGTGCGTTTTTCCATAGCAGTTTTACTATACACAATGGTGGGGTCACGAAGAGCTGGGCACCATTGAAAAATGACTGAACAACAAAAATATTACTAACAGATTATTTGACAAAAGTTTATTTAGTCCATATTTTACTAATTTCTTTGGATTATTTGGTTTAGGAGGGCAATTGATTGCTTTTCTCTGGATCTCTTGATCTCACCAGTATTTGCAGACAAGTGCCTTCTCTACAACTTACAGTCAGTCTTAAATCCATAAAGGAGAATCACCTAGGAATTACCTCGGCAACAGTGGATAGAGGTACTAGGTCTAGAATCAGGAATTCATCTTCCTGAGTTCAAGTCTAGCCAAGAAAACTCCCAATGAGGTCACAAAGAGTCAGACACCACTGAAAATTGAACTACAGGATTGCTGGGTGAAGGCATATATATAGTATAATCCTTCTTCTTGCATTACTTACAATTCAAAATTCAGAATGGTTGGATGACTTCACAACTCCATGAATGTGTGTCAGTATGCCTATCTCTCCATAGTTCTAACACCAACCATTCCCATATTTTGCATCTTTGCCAATTTGCATTTTGTGAGGTGAAAATTCAGGTGTTTTCTTCTCCATTTCTCTTTCTCTTTGGGATTTTGTTTTTTTTTTTCCATATGGTCTCTATGGTTCAACCATACTGACCTTTGAAGAGTCCATCTCCCATCTACCTGCCTCTGCACCAACTGTTCTCTATCCCTGGAACATTCTTTGTCCTAATTTCTTCCTCTTAGAATTCCTAGTGTTCTTCAGCACCAAGTTCAAATGCTTCATGAAACCTTCCATAATTTCTCCAAGTTTCAAGTGCATTTCCCCTCAAAAACTACCCTGTACCTATATTTTGTATACATTGCATAGGCCTACATGTGCATATGTTTGTATCCAAATGTAAGTTCTTTGGGAGATGGAACTGTTTACTTTGTTTTTGTCTTTGCATCCCTAGGATTGAGCATAGATGCCTAGTACAGAGAAGACCCTTTATAAATGCTTGTTGATTGATGTAGTTATTTATGCTTTTCCATTTTTCTTTTGAAAAATGTTTATATTTTCTGACATCTACTTATTTGTATTCTTTGAATAACTGATCTATCAGGGAATGGCACTTGGATCTATACACTTGGGTCAGTTCCCAAAGCACTTTGTGTATCAGTGAGTGAACTCAGTTTGGTTGTGGTTCCTGTAGCTTAGAGCTAGGTGTACAGCAAGGTGAATGTTAAGAGGTAAAGACAGAAGACCTAGAAAGCCTGGAGGACTGAAGAGGCCTGTATCTATGTTAAAGAACCATTGGATTATGGATTTGGAGACCTGAGATCCAGTATAAACGCTATAGTAGGGTGGGAAACCTTCAGTCTTGAGACCACATGTGACCCTATGGTCCTCCTCAAGTGTGGCCCTTTGACTGAATCCAGACTTCACAGAACAAATCCCCTTAATAAAAGGATTTGTTCCATAGAATTTGGACTCAAGGACCTAGAAGGACCTAGAAGGCCTCAGGTTTTCCACCCCTTCTCTATAGCATAAGTAGCTTTGTGACCTTAAACAAGTCTTTTTAACAATCTGGCCCTCAGTTTCCTTTTGTGTAAAATAAGTAGGTTTTACAGGATAATTTATAAGATCCTTTGTTAGCACTAAAATTCTGTGGTTGTGTATTGAATAGGCTGTTGCCTTGAATTGTGTCACTCCAAAGGACAATGAATAGAATCAACTTTTCCTATGATTAGTGGAAATTTTAGGGCCAGATCTGAGCTCAGCACTTTTGTAATGCCAAGCAAAGGCATCTTCCAAGGTTGGATTACCAGCATAGTAATCACTCTGTTTATTCCATTACAAATCAAGACAAACATTCACAATATATTCATGACATTATAATATTCACAATTACATCTTATAACATTACATCTTATCACAGAAAATGGTCACACAGTTTTCACTACAGTGGCCACAATATTTAGAACAAGAAACAACAGAATAATCAAACTTCCACTCATGGGGCAACTCAATACTTAATCATTAACAAGAAACAATAGAATA
>CM053584.1:58925455-58952468 GCA_028627135.1 Pseudochirops cupreus | reverse complement strand
ACAGAATGATTCTCTTCAGAGTGCTTTTGAGATTCTTTCTCCATCTGGCAAAGGCGACTTTTTAAGGCATTCTTCTCCTCATTGGCTTTTTGGGCCTCTTTTGTCATTTGAGTTAATCTATTTTTTAGGGTGTTGATTTCTTCAGTCATACTGCTGACTCTCTTTTCATGATTTTCCTGCAACGTTCTGATTTCTCTTCCCAATTTTTCTTCCACTTCCCTTATTTGGTTTTGAAAATCATTCTTCAGCTCATCTCTAGCTTTAAGGCATTCTTCATGTTTATTGGAGGCCCCTGGTAGGAGTGCTCTGGCTGAGCTCTCCTCCTCCCTCTCTCTCCCATGATCTTTCTTTTCCCCAAAGAAGGAATCAAGGGTTTGGGAGCTGTTCTTACTTTGCTTCTTATGCATAGTCTTACTCATGGTTCTTCAGACCGTGATTTTTTTTTTAAATCTCTGTGGGGCTCTGCTTCCAGAAGGGAAAGCTCTGTCCCAAATTGCTGGAGTCCTCCTGGCTGCCGTAGCTCTCAGGAAGATGCTGGGAGTCTTCCTAAATACTTCTGGCAGACTGGATAACAAAGACTCCAAGACTGAGGCCCAAGATGGCGATCTGGATCCAGGCTGCTCAACGTGAGAGCACTGGCCTGAAAACAATCAGTAAGTCCCCCTGCTGTCTGCAGGCCGCAGGCGGGAAGCTATAAAGCAGAGGCGGGTGCAAAACCTCTGCCTTTTGCTTTTCTGCTCTCTGGAGGCCTTTTGCTGGACTGCTTATGTCCCTCTTTCAGAATCCCCATTCGCAGCTGCTGCTTATCCACTCACCTGAGAGGCTCCTCAGCTCCTCCCGTCCAGCCGCCCCGGGGCACAGCCGCAGCTTCAGGGCAGGCTGGTTTCGGTTCGCAGTGCTGATATGGTTCCTCGTAGCTGAGCTGACTTTAGTGGGAAGTATCTTTGTGTGTGTTTTGGAGCTCTAGGATTGGTTTAGAGTCCTGTTTTATGGGTATTTTGGGGTGGTTATGTGAGAGCTGCGATATGTTGCTGCTATGCCACCATCTTAGCTCTGCCCCCTGCAGATTAAAAATTTCAATCCAACAATGTTGCTTTCAGAAAACACAATAAAAATGAGAAATACACCCAAAAAATAAAATGAAGGGCAGGAGTTAATTTATCATGTGAAAAAAAGCAGCAGTAATAATCATGATGTCAGACAAAGTTAAAGCTTAAACAGACATAAAAGAGAAAAAATAGGAAAACTACACTATGTGTGCACAATATTACTCAATATAGTTTTTGACCATTTAAAATAGTATAAAATACCCAAGAGTATACCTTCCAAAATAGACACAGGAAGTATATTAACATAAACATAAAGCACTTTTTATACAAATGAGGTCAGATCTAAATACGTGGAGTAATATTTATTGTTCATGGGTAGGTAAAGCTAATGTCATAAAAAATGACAATTTTACTTCATTTAAAATGAATTCAATGCCATCCCAATTAAATTACCAAAAATTATCTGAGTTAGAAAAAAATAATATCCAAGATCATTTGAAAAATCAAAAGATCAGTAATGTCAAAGGAACTAGGGGGAAAAAATATAAAGGAAGGAGATTCAGCAGCACAGAACCTTAAATTATATCATAAAGTGAGAGCATTTTTGAAGTGTAAAATGAATAATTTTGATTATTTTAAATTAAATTTTTCATGTATAAATAAAACCAAGTGTAACCAAGAATAGAAGAAATGCAGACAATTGGGGGGGGGGGGCTTTCATAGACAATCTTTCAGATAGGATGTGTTGGAAAAATGTTTTGGTATAGGAAATGATGAGCTGGTTGATTTTGACAAACACGGAAAGACTTGGACTTGTGAAGATGCCATCTACCTTCAGAGAAAGAGATCTTAAGTGGAACTATGTATTGCATGGTCTTACATATATGTGTATCTCTCTCTCTCTCTCTCTCTCTCTCTCTCTCTCTCTCTCTCTCTTTCTCTCTCCATATATATATCTATATATATCTCTATAATTTATATATGTATATATACATATGTATATATATATATACATATATATATACATATACATATATATGTATATGTGTGTTTGTGTTTAATTATAGCTTTCCTCAAAGTGGTGGGGGAGGATGGGGCAAAAATTAAGTTGAAAGTACACAGCAGAAAGGAAAGAAAACCCACAAGGAAGCAAAGAAAAGCTGGGTAATGTGGAAAACAATGTGTAGTATCTATTATATAGGTTTTCTTGAAATGGAAATGTATTGTTTTGTATTGAATTCTCTCTTATGTTCTACTGTGTACATGGCAATATCCTTTTCTTCTCTTCTCATTTTGTATTAAAGTATAAAATGAATAAAAACTTACATAAAAAGAAAACTAAGTCAAATTTATAAAAATATACATCTTTCCCCAATTGATAAATGGTCAAAGGATATGGACAGACAGTTTTCAGATGAAGAAATCAAAGCTATCTATAATTATATATTAAAAAAATGCTCTAAATCACTATTGATTAGAGAAATGCAAATTAAAACAACTCTGAGGTACCACCTCACACCTATCAGATTGCTCATATGACAGAGAAGGAAAGTGATAAATGTTAGAGAGAACGTGGGAAAATTGGGACACAGATGGATTGTTGGTGGAGTTGTGAACTGAATGAAGCATTCTAGAGAGCAATTTGGAAGTATTCCCAAAGGACAATTGAGCTGTGCATACTCTTTGATCCAGCAATGCCACTATTAGCTTTGTATCTCAAAGAGATAATTAAAAACAGAAAAAAGATGTACATGTGCAAGAATATTTATAGCAGCTCTTTTTGTGGTGGTGTAATAGTAATGGAATTTGAAGATCCCCTTGTATTGGAAAGCTAACAGATACTTAGCACTTAGTTCCAAATTCATGATGGTATCAAGTATTAAGACCCAGAACTTGTGAATCCCACAGTGGGATGAACTTACTGACATAACAGGAAGGGACAGGACAGCAAGGAGCTAATACCTTATAGAAAGAAAAGCCCAAGCTAGAGAGGCTAGAATTTCTGGGAGCGAGCATCTGGAGGCTGGGCTGCTATTGCTAGAGAGAGAGAAGAGAAATGAGAACTGAACTGAGAACTGAGAAGAACTGGGAAGAGAAATTAGAACTGAGGACTGAGCTGAGAATTTAGAAGAACTGAGAAATGAGAGAGGATGCTGGCAATGTGAATGAATGTTATTGTGGCTTTCTTAAGCTTTGTCTTCCCAGGAACAGAAACTGTGAAGGACTTGAGTAGACTAGACACTGTGAGCTTCAGTATGGAACAGGAACTAGATAAGGAGCTGGACAACAAGGATCTAGCAGGAGCTGGGACCATGGAAGGGGAACCATGGAAGCAAAGAGCCAGCCTCAAGTTAAGATGAAAAGACCCCTCTTTGGGTATTTAATACAAACTGAGAAGATCATGATTTACTAGGGGTGGAGAACTTTGACCTTTACAATTAAATGATTGAGTTAAGGACATACTAATTAAGGATGATTAGAAACTGATCTCCAATTAAGAAGAAAGAAGACTTTTTGATTGAAGAGATTAAGGCAATGTGACCTAGGGATGGACAACTTTTGACCTCTGTACTTTGTTTAAAACTATGTGACCACTTTGATGAAAACTATATGGCCACTTTAATGATAAGTTGTTAAGCTATAACAGTGTAAATGCTGTATTTTAATTTCTGTGAATGTTTTGCCTTAATTTGTTACTGAATAAATATAGAGTTCACTATATTGTATAATCAGAACCTTGAAAGTTGTTCACAGCAGCAGTCCTCTGGAAAGCTACTGGTGCTTGGCTTTACAGGTGGCAAGGAATTGGAAAGTGAGGGAATGACTATCCATTAGATAATGGCTGAACAAATTGTGATATATGATTGTGATGGAATACATTGTCCTGTCAGAAAAACCTGGAAAGACTTACATAAATTGATTCAAAGTAAAGTGAGCAGAACCAGGAGAACATTATATACAGTAACAGAAATATTATGTAATGATCAACTGTGACTGACTGACTTCACTGTTTTCAGCAATGTAGTGATCCAGGACAAGTTCAAAAGACTCCTGATGAAAAATGCTATCCACATTCAGAGAAAGAACCAACAGCGTCAGAATATAGATTCGAGCATGCTACTTTTATTTTCTCTATGTGTTTTATTTTTTAAGTTTTGTTTCTTTTTTCACAATATGATCAATACGGAAATATATTTTACATGATCGTGTGTATATATATAACCTATATTTAATTGCTTACTGTCTTAGGGAGGGGCAAGGGAAAGTAGCAAGAAAATTTGGAACTCAAAATTTTATTGAAAAAAAGTTAAAACTTTTTACATGTAATTGAAAAAAATAAAATACAATTTAAATGGAAAATAAATGAGTCTTTGGAATATGATTAGTCACCACAATGATCCTAGTTCTTAAGTTTTCAAAGTTGTTTTCATTAACAATGTCTTAGTGATTATGTAAATTATCCTTCTGATTTTTTTCATGTCACTCTGTATCAGCCCATATAAGTCCTACAGGATTTCTCTGAATCCAACCTTCTCTGAATCCATTATATCTTACAGTACAATATGATACCATTATATTCACAAGCCATGATTTCTTCAGCCACTTCCCAAATGACTATCGCTTACTTATGTTTCAAATTCTTTGCTGCCACAAAAAATGCTACAATAAATATTTTACTCACATCAGTCCTTTCCCTCTTCATTTGTTTTATGAGGCACAAGACTAGTAATGATAACAAGGAGTTGAAAAGCATGGGAAGTTTATTTAGCAGGCAATCCCAAACTTTTCCAAGATATTTAATCTAATTCACAAGTAAAAGCAACAGTGCATTAGTGTTCCTTGCCCTCCCATATAGCCTCTACTAATTCTCATTTTCCCTTTTTTTTTTTTTTACCATTTTTTCTAATCTAATATTACAAGATGGACCCACAGAGTTGTTTTATTTCTCTTATCTGTGATACAGAACATTTTAAAAAAATGTTTATTAACAACCCTAAGTCTGTTCATATCATTTGATAAATTATTTATTGGTGAATAGTTTTTATGTATTTGTATACATATTTTGGATCTCAGAAATTTATTAGAGAAATTTGCTGCAAATATTTCTTTTTTTGGGGGTAACTATTTCCCTTCTAATGCTAATTATTGATTTTGTGTGTGTATAGAAGCTTCTCAGTTTTATGTAATCAAAATTGCACATTTTATGCCCTATGATCTTCTCTATCCCTAATTTCATTAAGAATCTATCACATGTATATTTGTGAAAGGTATCTTCCTCCTTGTTTCTCTAATTTGCTTATGATATTATCTTTTATTTAGGTCTTGTAACCTTTTAAAATTTATTGTGATATACTGTTGTGTGATGATTTGGTGTGAGGTGATGATCCAACTCTAATTACTTCCAGTCTGCTTTTAATTTTTCCCAGGAATATTTTTAAGTGAATAAGAAGTCCTTATCTTAATAGTTAGAATCCTTGGATTTATCAAATGCTGTACTATATTATCAAATACTGTTTATCAAACACTGTACTACATTAAATTGCTTTGTATCATATATACAAATTATAAATTGTAAAAATGCTGAGTATCATGTACTTATTTGCTCTGTTTCAGGAAATTCTGGGCCCCCTTTTGTCCCACATTTTTCATTATTTCCTGAAATTCTCAATCATTTTTCCTCTAGATGACTTGTTATTTTTCCTAGTTTTAAAAAGTGGCCTCTCATTAACTTGAATGGCATGATATTGGATATGTAAATTAATGTATTGCCATTTTTATTATCTTGGCACAGGTCATCCATAATAAGTTAATATGTCACTCATTATTCAATTTATCTTTATTTCTATAAAATGTTTTGTACTTGTATTCATATAATTACCATGTTATATTAATCACTGAAAATATATAGAATATACAAAGTATTTTGTATATTCTATGGTTATTTGTACTGAAATTTCCTTTTTCTTTCTTGCTGTATTTTGTTGGTAATATGAGGTTACCTAGTGGGCATTGTGGATTTGGAGTTAGACAAAGCTGAGTTCAAATTCCTTCCCAGACAGTCACTAGCTGGATGAACTTGGACAAAACTCATTCAGCCTCAATTTCCTTCTCTGCAGAATGGTGATAATGGCTACTACCTCACGTTGTTGTCAGTTTCAAATAAGATAATATATGTACACCACTTAGCAAACCTTATAATCTTATGTGTATGTGTTAGTTATTGTTATTAAATTGCACAGAAGGTTCTTAGTTCTTCAGTAGTTCAGATAACTGAAGTCATGTTTCTATTTTTGCTTATACTTCTTGTACTCTATGATTTGTGGAAAATAATAAGTTCTTTCTCATTTATTCCCCAGTATATTACTTTTCTTCAACATTTGTTTTGTCTCTTAAACCCAACAAAACAGAACTCTCCTAAGGTCTGTGTTTTTCTTATTTGTCTACTTCTGTGTCCCTGGAAAACATTAGGACTCCAAAAGGACACTGGATTCTTTTTCCCTTATTAAGTAAGTACTTCATTATAATTTAGGCTCTTTAAATTATGCAGGTACATTTTCCTTTCTAAGTGTTTCTTCCTTCCTGTATTTGCATTTCAAAGATTCTATTCATCTTTGGTTATTTTATCAGGAATGCTTAAAAGTCCTCTATTCAATTAAAGGTCAGATTTTTTTAGTTTAGTTTAATTTTGTTTTTTGTTTTTTTTGTTACTCTGTTGGATGTTCTGAATAAGTTATTCTTGATTGTAAATCCTTATCTTTTTGTCTCTTGAAACACAGTATCATAGTTTGAGATTTTCTCTTTTTTATTGTCCTGTATGTTGTCTTATATGCTTTTAGTTGTTTTCTTGGTACTTGAACTCTTTCTTTCTGATTTACTTGCAACATCTTTATCTTGACTTGTGAGTTCTGGATTTAGGCTATTCTTAATTTAGAACTTTTTTCAAGAAGTTATTGATGTAGTCTTTCTATTTTCACTTCCTTCTCTGGTGCTAATAGACACGGGCAATTTTCTTCTACAAATTCATGAACAAGATGTCCATTTTGGAGGTCATGGTTCTCAAGTAGTCTGTTGATTTTTTTTTGGTCATATGCAATTTTTCCTCTTTCTTACCTTTTGATATTTTATTTTTAATTACATGTAAAAACAACGTTAACATTAATTTTTAAGAGGCTTTTTTTTTTGCTTTTTGGAGGGAGAAGGCAGGGCAATCAGGGTTAAGTGACTTGCCCAAGGTCACATGGCTAGTAAGTGTTAAGTGCGTGAAGTCACATTTGAACTCAGGTCCTCCTGACTCCAGGGCTGGTGCTCTATTCACTGTGCCACCTAGTCACCCCTGAGTTTGAATCCCCAATTCTCTCCCTCCTTTTTATTTCTCCCTGCTTTCTAAGAGAGCAAGCAATTTTAAATAGATTATACTTGTACAGTCATGTAAAACATATCATATTTTTGTATTAGTCATGTTGTAAAAGAAATAGACCACACACACACATACACACACACACACACACACATACACACACACAAACACACACACACACTAAATAGTATGCTTCAATCTGTATTCAAACAACATTAGTTCTTTCTCTGGAGGTGGATAGCATTTTTCATCACAAGTCCTTCAGGATTGTCTTGAATCTTTGTATTGCTGAGAATAAATGACATTTACAATTGATCCTTGGTACAATATTGCTGTATGGTATACAATGCTGGGCATCATGCAGCAATATTGTATTGTTACTTTGTACAATGTTCACCTGCTCTCTTCACTTTGCATCAATTCGTCTGTCCTTCTAAGTTTTTCTGAAAGCATCCTGCTTATCATTTCTTATTAGCATAGTAGTATTTCATTACAATCATATACCATAACTTTTTCAGTCATTCCCCAATTGATGGTCATCTCCTCAATTTCCAATTCTTTGCCACTTCAAAAAAAAGCTGCTATAAATATTTTTTATACAAATAATTTCCCCCCCCCCCCCCATTGCCTTTTTAAATCTCTTTGGGATAAAACCTAGTAATGGTATTGCTGGGTCAAAGGGTATGCACAGTTTTATAACCCTTTGGACCTAGTTCCAAATTGCTCCGCAGATTGCTTGGATTTCACTTTCTACCAACAGTGCATTCATATTCCAATTTTCCCACATCCCCTTCAACATTTATCATTTTCCTTTTCTGTCATATTAGCCAATTTTACAAGTGTGAGATGGTACCTCAGAGTTGCTTTAATTTGCATTTCTTTAATCAATACTGATTTAGAGCATTTTTATATGATTATAGAGAGCTTTGATTTCTTCATTTGAAAACTGCCTGTTCATATCCTTTGACAATTTATCAGTTGGGGAATTACTCATATTCTTATAGTTCTCTATATGGAAGGACTTAGCTGCTTTTGAGAGTCCCCTTCCCTGCATATCTGCTCAGCTAGGTAAGGTTCTTCTTAATGGCATCCCTATTATTACTGTAGGGGCAGTAAGTTGGTTCAGTGAATAGAGTGCTAGACCTGGAGTTAGGAAGACTCATCTTCCTCAGTTCAAATCTAAGACACTGACTACCTGTGTGATTGTGGGCAAGTCACTTAACCCCATTTGCCTCAGTTTCCTCATCTGTAAAATGAACAGAAGAAGGAAATGGCAAACCACTTCAGTATCTTTGCCAAAATAATCCCAAATGGGGTCACAAAGAGGTGGATAGGACTGAAAAGACTAAAGAACAACACATAACTGTAAACACAGTTAGGTAGGTAGTTAGGTAAATTGAGAGTGGTTAGAGAGCTGAACTTACAGTTATAAAAACCTGAGTGAATTCTTCTTCAGACACTTATTAGCTGTGTGATTCTGGACAAAGTATGTAACTTAACCAGGCTCTTAATCAAACTGGGCTAAGATGAGGTAAAGGACAGGTGGTGTTTGGTGTCTTTGGGAATTGTTCTTCCTGGTGATGCCTCTTAGGCATACTCTACATCCTCTAGAATTGCATTTGTTTCAGAGTCTTGTTCAAGTTAGGGTCAGAAGCTCACTCATGGGCTTGGGGCTACCTTCTCAGAGTCAGGGAAGTTCTGAGGCTTCATCATTGCTTCAAAATGGTCAAAGAGCAGGATACAAAAGAAATGCAATATATTAAAGATAGTGAAGGATTCAGAAACTTAGTTGCTTTTGAGAATCATCTTCCCTGTATCTCCGCTAAACTAGGTAGGGATAGTGTTTGCTTTTCATTTCCCCATTTTATTGTGAGCTCTCCCAGGGCAAGGATTGTCTTTTGCCTGTCTTCCTATTTCCAGCGTTTAACATACTGCCTGGCACGTAGAAAGTACTTCATAAAAATGTTTATTGACTATTTTTCACATACCATCTAATTCCGGGCTGGATCCATCAGAGATGCTAAGCAAATTCTTGTTGAAGAATGAATTAATGAATGAATGAATGCTGTGAAAAACTCAGCTTTCTTGACTCATCCCTATAACCCAGCACAAGGACACTATTTCCTCCAGCAGTTGCTGTCTGCTTTTTAATTGCTAGCTTATTTATTAATGTGTTAATCAATGCTATCTCTACTGTGTAATTACCAGAACAGGGATGGATCCTTATGTAACTCTTTATGTAGCAGGATTACAGTGAATAGCCTCTTTGTTCTTACGGGGAGATCTGTATGACATTATGCTGAATTCTTCTGTCTTGGCATATAGTGGAGATTTGCAAGGGTGCTTAGGTTCTGGGTTGGTCAATTCATGCCTTATATAGTGCATGATTGTAAAGTACCCTAAAGCTATGTCATGGAAAGGGACAGCAATTATCCCTGACATCTGGCTATCTAAAAACTTTACAGCTCTAGCATTCTGTGATGGAGTGGTAGGCAATTAAATATAATTTATATTTGAATTACTGATCCATTTTGATACTTAAATCTGGACACAGGTATGTTGAATACAATGATGGGGACTTTTTTTGTCTTATAGAGAACAATTCATTCACAGTGGAAGTCCAGGTCTGGGGGAGGGGCTGGTAGTGGTATTAGAAAATCAATGGAAAACCAGGTGAGTTCTTGTCCCCAAAGCTGGGATCTTTGTGTTTATCAAACACTGGATTGCTATGGTTACTTACTACTGTGTATTGTGTACCCATTCTATTCTACTGGTTCAACTCTCTGTCTCTTACTACCAGATATATATACACATTTTATATAATACATTTTGATATCTAGTATACCTAGGCCACTTTCCTTCACATTTTTTCCCGTTAATTCCCTAGATATTCTTGATCTTTTGTTCTCCTATTTGAATTTTTTAATTATTTTTCTAGCTTTATAAAATAATTTTTGTATTATTATTATGACACTAAATAAGTAAATTAATTTAGTAAAAATTATAATTTTTATTATGTTGGCTCAGTCTACCCATGAGTAATTAATATTTTCCAAATGTTCAGATCTGATTTCATTAGTGTGAAAAATGTTTTATAATTGTGTTCATATAATTCCTGGGTTTGTCTTGGAAGGTCTACTGCTAAGTATTTTATATTGTTTACAGTCATTTTATTTTTTAAATAATATTTTATTTTTCCCAGTTGTCTGTTAAAATAATTTTAACATTTATTTGAAAAAAATTTGAGTTTTAAATTCTTTCCATCTTCCTCTCCTTTCCCACCCCCTGAGACAGTAAACAATTTTATATAGCTTATCCATGTGCAATCATGCAAAACATTCCATATTAGTCATGTAAAAAACAGATTTAAAAAGGCAAAAAATAAAGAAAGTGAAAAATAGTATGTATCAATCTGCACTCAGACTCCCTCGCTTCTTTCTTTGAAAGTGGATAGCATTTTTCATCATAAGACCTTTGGAATTGTCTGGATTCATTGTATTACTGAGAATAGCTGTCATTCACAGTTGATTATCATACAATACTGATGTTCTCATGGTTCTGCTCCCTTCATTCTATATCAGTTAATGTAAGTCTTCCCAGGGTTTTTTTTTTTAAAGCATCCTGCTCATCATTTCTTATAGTGCAATGGTATTCCATTATGACCTTATGCCACAACTTGTTCAGGCATTTCCCAAATGATAGACCTCACCTCAATTTCTAATTCTTTGCCACTACCAAAAAACCCCAAAACAAAACAAAAGACTGCTATAAATATTTTTTGTACAAATAGATCCTCCTCCTACCTTTTAAAAAATCTCTTTTGGGAAACAGACCTACTGGTGGTTTTGGTGGATAAAAGGGTATGTACAGTTTTATAGCCCTTTGGGCATAGTTCCAAATTGCTCTCCAGAATGGTTGGATCAGTTCACAAATCCACCAACAGGCCATTTGTGTCCCAGTTTCCCCAATTCCCTATGACATTTATCATTTTCTTTTTCTGTCATGTTAGTCCATCTAATAGGTATGAGTTGTATTTCTCTTATCAATAGTGATTTAGAGCATTTTTATATGACTAGAGATGGCTTTGATTTCTTCATCCAAAAACTGCATGTTCATATTCTTTGATCATTTATCAGTTGGGGAAAGACTTGCATTCTTGTAAATTTGACTCAGTTCTCTATTTATTTGAAAAATAAGGTCTATTCCCATTCATTTTTTTCCCAAGAGATCTATCACATCTAACTTTTTGAAATTCTATTCACCTCCTTAACATCTTTCTTGCTTATTTTGTGGTTAGATTTATCTAGTTATGAGAAGGGAAAGTTGAGATTGCCCATAAGTATAGTTTTACTATTTCTTTCTGTAATTCATTTAACGTCTCCTTTAGAAATCATATGTTTAGTGTTGATATCACTTCATTGTTGATGGTACCTTTTAGCAAGGTCTGGTTTTCCTTCCTTGGTTCTTATAATTAGATATAGTTTTGCTTTTGCTTTGTCTGAGATTACTGTTGCTACTCCTGTTTTCTTTGCTTTAGCTGAAACATAATAGATTCTATTCTAGCTCCTTACCTTGGTCTGTGTTTATCTCTCTGCTTCTAAGGTACTTTTTGTAAAAAAAAAAAAATCAACAAAAAACATATTGTAATATTCTCTTTTTTAACCCACTGTGGTATCTACTTCCATTTTATGGCTGAGTTCATTCCATTCACATTCATCGTTATGATTACTAACTGTATATTTCCCTCTATCATATTCTCCCCACCCCCCATTTATCCTTTTCTCTCTGTCTCCTTTCACTCTCTTCCTCCTCACCAATGTTTTGCTTGTGGTGACCACTGCCTATCTCAATCTGCCCTTGCTTCTATCAATTCTCCTAACTTCTCTTGTCCCCCTCCCCTCCTACTTTCCTATAGGGTAAGATAGATTTCTATGCAACTGAGTATTTATTTTATTCTATCAACCAATTCTGATGCGAGTAAGGTTAAAATATTGCTTACCACCCTACCCCCATCTTTTTTCCATTGCGATAGCTTTGTGTACCTCTTTTACATGAGATTAGTTGCCCCATTCTACCTCTCCCTTCTCCCACTGCATCCTTTTTTCTCACCTTTTTATTTTTATTTTTATTTTGGTATATCTTTCCACCACAGGCAACTCATACCCATGCATGAGTTGTATACTATGTATGTATATCTATGTATACTTCTTTGATATACTCTAATAATTATAATGTTCTTAAGAGGTATGATTATCATCTTTCCATGTTGCAATGTAGTTTATCATTAACAAATCCATTATGTTTTCCCTTTTCTGTTTACCTTTTTCTGCTTCTCTTGAATCTTGTGTTTAATAATAAAATTTTCTGTGAAAGTCCTCTATTTCATTAAATATATGTTTTTTCCTCTGAAGGATTATAATCAGTTTTTTTCTGGGTAGCAGATTCTTGGCTGTAATTCTAGCTCCTTTGTTTTCCAGAATATCATATTCCAAGCCCTCTGATCCTTTAATGTAGAAATTGTTAAATCCTGTGTAATCCTGACTGTACCACCATGATATTTGAATTGTTTCTTTTTGTCTGCTTGCAGTATTTTCTCCTTGACCTGGGGGCTCTGGATTTTGGCTGTAATATTCCTGGCAATTTTCATTTTGGGATCTCTTTCAGGAGGTAATCAGTGGATTCTTTTAATTTCTATTTTACCCTCTGGTTCTATGATATCACAGTAGTTTTCCTTTATAATTTCTTGAAATAAGATGTCTAGGCTCTTTTTAAAAAATCATTGCTTTCAGGTAGCCCAATAAATCTTAAATTATTTCTCCTGGATCTGTTTTCTGGGTCAGTTGTTTTTCCAATAAGATAGCTCACATTTTCTTCTATTTTTTCATTCTTTTGATTTTATTTGATTGATTCTTGATGACTCATTGAGTTATTAGCTTCCATTTGTCCAATTCTAATGTTTAAGGAATTACTTTCTTTAGTGAACTTCTGTACCTTCTTTTCCATTTGGCCAATTCTGCTTTTTTTCTTTTGAGGCAATTGGGCTTTTAAGTGACATGTTCAGGGTCACACAGTTATTAAGTGTCTGAGGCTGGATTTGAACTTGGTCCTCATGACTCCAGGACTGGTGCTTTATCCATGGCACCACCTAGCTCCTTTGTTGATTCTACTTTTTAAGGAGTAATTTTGTTCAGGGAATATTTGTATAACTTTTAAAAAAATTTTTGTGCTTTTTTTGGTGCATTTTTTGTGTTTCCTTTACCAAGCTCTTGACTCTTTTTTCATAATTGTCTTGCATCATTCTCATTTCTTTGCCTTATTTTTCCTCTGCCTCTCTTATTTGGTATATAAAATCCTTTTTGAGTTTTTCTAGTAATTTGTATTTTTTTTGGCACTAAGACCAATATTTTTCTTAGACTTTTCATGTAGCTCTTAGGTCGTTTTCTAAGTGTGTGTTTTGATCTTCCCTATCACTATAGTAATTTTCTGTGGTCAGGTTCTTTTTTTTTATTATTTGCTCATTTTCCCAGTCCATTTCTTAACCTCTAACTTTATGCTAAATTTGGACTGTCCCAATCTTTAGGTTTTTTTCCTGCTGTTTTTTAGAGCTAGTTCTTGAGGTCTGTTAAGTTTTCAGTTCTTTCAAGGTGGTATGATCTAAGGAGAAATGCAGTCATTGTTCTCCTGGCTTATGCTACAGTCTATGAGTGACCTCAAGCAATATCTTTCACCTTCACACTGTAACCAGTGTCCCTGCTCCCCTGTGACTGTGAGCGCTAGTATGCTAGTGCTCCTCCCTTACCCTGATATCGTGACCTAGGCCTATGACCTGGAACCAGGTATGGACAATGCAACAGAGTCCTGAACTCAATGCCTGCAAAAGGTTCCCTTTAATTAATTCCCTTCTCATCAGTTGTCTGACCCCATTACTCTCAGTGAGCTGCTAATTCAGTTGTCCCTAAGACCTGCTGCTGGCTTGCCCAGGCACTGTTGGCTTGCCCAGGCACTGCTTTCTTGCTGGCTGTGTCCTGATGCTGGCTTCCTGCAGGGTACTTCCTGCAGCTGGTTTGCTGGGGGTGTGGTCTGTGCTAGACTGCTTTACTCTTACTCCAGTGAGACAGACCTTTGCTATTTATCTTCTAAGTTGTCTTGGACTTGAAAATAATTACATTATGTCCTTATGTTGGTTCTATTGCTACAGAATTCATTTTTAGGCATCATTTTAAAGTTGTTTCAAGGAGAATTTGGGAAAAGTCAGATGAGTCCCTACCTCTTCTCTACCATCTTGGCTCTGCTGCTCTAGTGCATAGATCAGGAATGTATAACATATGGCCTGAGGACCACTTGCAGCCCACCAAAAGGATTTCAGGTAGCTGTCACCTGACCCACAGCAACCAACCATTATCAGTCTATCTCTGGTTTAACCTTTCTGTCATCCAAAGAAGTTTACAAATTGTGCAGGTTTGCATAGATTTTTAAATTATTTCTTCTTGACATATTTTACTCATGAATTGCTTTTTGATAGTGGATACTTTTTTCTACATTTTTTTCAAGCATTTGAACATTTTAGCATCTCTTGTTGCTTCAGGGAGTCATTGAGTTCTTTTTGCTCCATTCTCTTTTTCCACTCCTTGCATAAGCTTTTCTTCCTTCTGCTTTAGGCTATTGATTTATTATCCTGTTCATTTTTTTTCCTTCCTAGCTATAATTCCTTTTTGTATCTCTTGTTTCATTTTTTCCCCAGTTACTTTTATAAGCCTTGCAGCTAAGCAATTTTTTTTCCCTCTGAGACTCTATTTGTAGTTGTGGAGTTATTATCTTCTGGTGAATTTATCTCTTAGGGTTCCTGTAATGCAAAGTATTTTTTTCACTGTGTTTTGTTTTCTTCTTTTTTTTTTCCTTCCAGTTTTTTCAGCCTTAGTTCATGCTTTGGGATTTTATGTTTGGATCAGTCCTTTCTGTAGTCTGGATTCCACTGCCATTACCTATCCATCTGGAATGGGTGTTGTTAGGCCTCAATAGTTGGTTTTTGTCTCAGTCTGCTGGTGACCCACTGTGGATTCTGGCTTCAGCTAGACTCTGTCTTCTCTTTGTAAAATCCCAAATCAGGAATTAATCCCATGGCCAGTTCCTGTACAGTCTCCTGGTGGTAGTGATTATATGCTCTTTATCTTATCTCTTGCTATGGTTCCTAGTGCTCCCAGGAGTATATCTAGGCCATAAGTTCCTGGGGAGTGATCTACGTAGGCTATTTCTGCCCCTGCTTCTGTTCTGACAGACCATTGTTGGGGTTGGGGTTTGGGTCTCTTTGCTGCTTCTGGGCTTGTTCTGACTTTTCTGGGATGATTACTATCCAGGCTTTGTGTTTACCTATATTCTTGCTGATTTCCCTGATAAGACCCTTCTACCTACAGCTGGTAGCTTCTGGCAGTGTTTTATTTTATAATTCTTCATTGGTTAGAGGTTACTTAACATTTAGTTTCCATTTATTTTACTGTTGTTATATCTAGGGGCCCTTTATTTGTTGGGGTTTATGTTGGGGCTTCCCAAGGATTTTTTACATTGCCATCTGCCCTGAAATTCCTTCAACAATGCTACTTATAAGGGAAAGCTTTTTGGAGGAGCAGTAGAAGTGATGAAGAGTCATGGCAAATATTGAGGAAGTAAGTGACTGATAGTGATAGGGTACCTACATGGCACAGAATGCCACACCAGGAGTCAGTAAGACTCATCTTCCTGAGTTCCAATTTGGCTTTAGCTATATGCTAGCTATGTGACCCTGGGTAAGTCATTTAACCCTGTTTGCCTCAGTTTTCTCATATATAAAAATGACGCAAACCACTCCAGTATCTCTGCCAAGTAAACCCCAAATAGGACCATGAGGAGTAGGACACGACTGAAAAAATGACTGAACAACAACATTGATGGTGATGTGCAAAGAGGAAGAAAAGAACATTAAAACATTTTAAAAACAGGACAGAGCAGAAGTTTAGAAGAGGCCACAGTGTGGTGTTGCTGCTGTTATGTGAAATTTTATATACATGTGTATGGACTCATATACCTTTAAGAGTTATATAGGATAGAGATGGTTTTATATTTAGGGCTTACTTATTACGATTTTCTTTTCATATGAGAATGTTCGTATTTGTTTATATTTGTTTAGATCATAATGAACAGAAATTAAAAATTTAAATAAATGAAACGAGGGGGATGCACTCCATGGTCTTTAAGATCTTTTCCATTTTTAAGATTCTAGGATTCTATTCTTTATTTGGATGCTCGGAAGCTGTTGTGCTGCTGCTGGAGTGTCATAGCCTAAGCAAGGCTCACCACATTAAGCACAATCATCAGTACCAGTAAATGACTACACTGCTTGAAAAGCAAATAGTCCCTGGTCAAGGGAAGTCACTTGGATGCGTTGTTTATTGGTTGCTTTGGTCATTGGCAGGGGACAAGTTGCTCTAGAAAGCCTTTCCTTCCACTAAGCTATTAGGGCTGCCTACCCAGCTAGAAAAGCAAGTAGGTTAGCCTGCCCTGAACATTCAAATTTGAAACCCCAAGAAACTTTCAGGCATAATTTTTAAAAAGCAATACTGTTCCAGATTTCCTCTTTCTTGAGAAAAGGCTCCTACTGGGTGACTGATTAGAAACTTTGTCCTTCTCTGACTGATGAAAATAGCTGAGCTCAGGCCGTCAGAGCACCTGCCTTGCTTTCTGAAGCATCTACTACTCGTTTACAACATTATGCAGCCTCCCCTGTGACAGGCACATCCTATGGCAACCTTTGGTGCTGATTTTTTTTTTTTTTTACCATTATCAGCATTCATGGCCATTGCTATTTGTGTATTTTCCCCCTGGAGCTGGGGAACAAATCTCTGGGTGGTTGCCAAGTTGAAAAATTCCATATCTTTAGTGGAAAGTACACTGGATTTGGAATAAAAGGAATTGGATTTGAAATCTGGGCATACTACTTACTGTTTTAGTTAAGTAACTCACGACCTCTGGACTTTTGTTTGCTCATTTTTTTATATGGAAGAGTTGGGCTAGATCATCTCAAAGGACCTTTTTCCCGCTAAGCTTTATTATGTATGTTTGCAAGCAGAGATCACTAGAAACCCAAGATTTCAGCTAAGGGTCCACTTTAGGAAAAATTAAGAAATTGGCAAAATTTATGTTCAGTTCCTTCATCTTTGTAGCTGTTGATTCCTCTATCCTTTCCTATGGAATACTTCAGGTCTCTCAACATTTAATTTCTAAAACTAACTTTCAGTGAAGGACATGATAGTCATCCATAAAGAGGCACACATGACCAGAGCCTTTATCGCCATGACTGTCTTTGAGAGTGACAAGATAGGAAAAGGGAATATAGAGTTTTAAGTTGGATCAGGCTTTAGGAATTATTATCATTCTATTTCAGGCTTCCACATTAGGTCCATTTTCATCAAAATTCATTGCCATTGCTACTGTTCCCTTTTAGGGGTGTATTTGCATTTTATTAGGAGGCAAAATTGTGAATTTCTAATTATAGAAATTCACATATCATCAAGACAGTGTGTGGGGCAATAGATGGAGTACCAGACCAGAGATTAGGAAGACCTGAGCTCAATTCTGGCTTTAGATACTTCCTAGCTATGTAACCTACGCAAGTCATTTAACACTGTTTGCCTCAGTTTCCTAATCTGGAAAATGAGCTGGAGAAGTAAGTGGCAAGCTACTCTAGTATCTTTGCTAAGAAAACCCCAAATGGAGTCAGAAAATGTCTTAATAACAAGAACCAAAGTAGGTAAAACTATGAATTTCTAATTACAGAAATTCACATATTACCAATATATGGTGCATGGAGCTGGGAAGGATTTGAATAAGGGGTAGCCTTTCTGCTACCTCTGCAATCATATCATGTAAGTCAGCAGCTGGTGACTTAGAAGGCTGATTGTTGCCTGGCTTAGTTGTCTTATTGACATAATTTGTCCACTTATAATTACTGGCTGCTGGCTAACAGATCCTCTTTGCAGATAATGGAATGTAAAGAGGAATATCGATATTGACTATTGAATTGTCAGTGGGAACTGGCAGCAGAAACCGTCAGAGGAGTATAAGCTTGGAGGACTCGGTGTCTGGTTCACTGTTGCCTTCACTTGCATTTTGCAATTCACTCTCATTTTGAAATAGTGTGCACAGGTGGCCTCGTTTGATTCAATTTCAACAGTTTCTGAGATTTATGGTCCTGCCTGCTCATGGCCTGATGGCTTTCATATTTACCCCCCTCCCCCAGCCCCCTTCAGAATGCTACAAATTTTGGACAGGGAGAAAGTAATTGTAGGAGCCTGAGTCACTTGGCTAGGCGATATATAGGGTGCTTGGCCTCTCTCTCTCTACAACCTGCTCCTCCAGGTTTGGAGACATCACCAATGATGAGACAAAAGTATTTTTGTGAAATATAAAGTATAAAGTATAAAGAGGGAGCTAGCCTCACGGTTGGCAAAGTTTGAGACTGATGTATCCATTACTGCCTAAGCAGAGAAGAGTAAAAGGGAGTTTTATGATGTCCTGATAAGAACAGTAATAATCTTTATATAAAATATCCTCCCCTTTTAGGACATAAGCTCATTGTGAGTAAGGGTTGTTTCATTTTTTTGTACTTACATCTGCAGTGCCTAATTCAGTGCCTGACACATGGTAAATGCTTAATAAATACTTCTTGATTGGTTGATTGAATAACAACACATTCACATAGCTTAAGTTTTCAAGGTGCTTTTCATACATTATCTCATTGGCTCAGGACATTTTAGTGTTCTGTTGTTGTTCAGTCATTTCAGTTGTGTCTGGCTCTTCGTGTCCCCCCCCTTTTTTTGACATAGATACTGGAGTGGTTTGCCATTTTCTTCTTCAGCTCATTTTATAGATGAGGAAACCAAGGCAAACAGGGTTAAGTGACTTGCCCAGAGTCACATAGCCAGTGAGTACCTGAGGTCAGATTTGAACTCAAGAAGAAGAATCTTGCTTACTCCAGGTCCAGTGCTCTATTCACTGTGTCACCTAGCTGCCCAGAATTTAGGGCATTTAGAAATGAGAAAACTCAAGGGTCAGAATAATAAGAGTTGGGATTCATATCGTACTTTAAGGTTTACCAAGTGCTTTACAAATCCTTTCTCATTCTATCCTCACAACAGTCATGAGAAATGGATACTGGTATTAATTACTCCCATGATGCCGGATTTCCAGATCTAGTACTCTATCTACTTACTATACAGATGCCTTAGAAAAGTCAAGTGACAAACCCAGGGCCATGCAGAAAAAAATGACCCTATTTAAATCACATGGAGCCTGATCTAAGCAGATCCAACTAAAAGCAAAACAAAACACCTAGATTTATGCTTTAAAAAGTTAGAGATAATGTATTAAGGGACTCATTTGAAAATCAGTCACCTACCTTTCTAATCTTATATTATATTGCTACCTTCTACATGCCATTTTTACAATTTTTCCACAGTATCTCATGTTTTTGTTTGCTTGTTTTTTTGTTGTTTTTTTTTTGTACCACCTATGCTTATGTTGTTTTTCTGTCTAGAATGGCATTCCCCACCCATACTCCCATTTCTTCCTGTTGAAGTCCTAGTGATTATTTAAGGCCCAGATTGAACTCCATTTTCTTTAGGAAGTCTTCTCTCAGATTCTTCCCCACACAAACCCCCTCGTATCTTCTAGTCAGAAAGGATTCTTCTCACTTCAGACCTCACACAGCATTTATTTCCATTTCTTTTAAAAAAGCTCACTATATCATATTTGGCATTATAATCATTTATAGATATTGTGTGTATGTGTATTATATCCATCTGCTAGAGTACCAGTTCTGTGAAAGCAGGAACCACATCTTCCTTAATCTTTAACTCTTTCCCAGCCCAATCTCTGATACATATCAGGTGTATGACCCTGTGCAAGTCACTTAACTTGTCAGTGCCCCAGGCCGTTTATAAGACTATAAATTGCAGCCAAGATGTGGACTTGTTTTCCTAGAGGAAGCTTTTAATCCAGAGTTCCCAACACCAATGAAATCACAAGTTTGGTCAAAAGAAAAATCTTTTCCAGGGCCTTGTATAATAGCAAAATGTTGCATTTACATGATGGGGTGTTAACAAGTATTTGTAGAAGTTTCAAGTAAAATGCAAGGATTCAATTTAAAACTTTTCAGTGACATAGGTATTGCTTAAATGAATTATAAAACTGATTTTTCCTCTCTCTCTCTCTCTCTCTCTCTCTCTCTCTCTCTCTCTCTTTCTTTCTCTCTCTCTCTCTCTGTTTCTATCTTCCTCTCCCTCTCTCTATCCCTCTGTTTCTCTCTCTCTCTGTCTCTTCTACCTCACTCTCTCTGTTTCTCTCTCTGTTCTCTCTCTATTTCTCTCTGTTTTCCTCTTTCTCATGTTTTCTGACTCTACTCACCTCTGTACTCATGACATCTGGGGTTCACTAAGACCCGTAAGACATTAACCAAGATCTTTGATTTTGGGTGACAGCTGAGAATCTTCAACTGGGCTCTCAGGCTCAGCACCACCCCCCTACTCCCATATAGCTACTCAAAGGCTCATGGTTGAAGAAGGCCACCCAGGTCTCTGGTTCAAAATGCTTCCATTCCTCTTGCCTTTCCTTTTACTCTTAAGAAACCAGATGGACTCAGTGGCTCACATTTCCTTAGAATCTTAAAGTTTTATAAATGTTTTCCTCCTAATAATTCTTTGAGGTAGGTAGGGATGGTATTATTAACCCTATTTTTGGGATGAGGAAACTGAATTTAGGAACAGGTAAATGAGTTAACCACAATCACTTATTTAGAAAATGGAAGAGCCCAGGTTTAACTGAAGTTTTCTAGTTCTGAATCATTCTAGTATAACAGCATATCTGTCACTGCTTGGTCTAGTATTTTGCTAGGGGTTTCTTTGGCTATTCTCAAACTAGGAAGCAGAAAAAAGAAACTGAAACATGAAGAGACACACTACAGCACCCAGTTTTGCTTTGTAAAAATGAATCCCAATCAATATGTGCCATCTTTGATGAATTCTGCTGCTATTTATAAGAGAGGGAGGGTTCTTGCTTGTCTACTCTAGTTTATTGCATTGTAACTAGGTTTTGGAGCATAAACAAATAGATCCCTTAAGATTTAGGCACTCACATGGGAGACAGCAAAGGCCTTCTTCTGAGAAATGGGTGGACTGGCAAAGGCCTGGACATCCTGTAGGGCCTTTCACACCAGTCAGAATAACGTTTTTCCATTGGCTGAGTAGCTAAAACTGGCTGTGTCTTTAAAGCTACCTGACTGAGGCATCTTTGATTTCTTTTTTTAGTAGTATCCATGGATGATGGACTCATTCACTCACAGCAAGGGCACCATGAAGTAAACTGGGGAAGGAAGGGACCAAAGTCACATTCTTTCTCCTCCCAACCAAGGCAGCTCAGGGTTTTAGTCATGTTTCATTAGACCTTTGGAATCCTAAGTCTAGGAATCTCTAACATGGGAGCTCTAGCCTTTGTGACCTTGGAGCCCAAGACACAAGGTCTGATGTTGTAGCCAGCTCAGCAAGGAATCCATGAGAAGCCAGGGTCTTAGGAAGTTAGCTTGAGTTGGAAAGGCGAAGGGGGATCTTTGAACTTGTTTGTGCTGTTTAATAACTGAGCTATTCCGTGCTTCCTACACATTAAAATAGCAAAAGGGAGATGATACTACTGAGGTTGGGGGAAATGTACTTGATGCTTGGGTATCTGAAATTGGGGGAACACAACTTGGGGAAACATTGTGTTCTGCTAATCTGTAGGGTATTGAGCCAATGGCAGAGACAAGTGACCTCCCATCAACACCCCTAAGGGTATCAGAGAACTCCAAGAGAGAAGGTGAAGCACATTTGACCTTTGGACAGTGGAAGCATATAATGTGATTCTTCTAGGGTCATAGACTTAGAGCTACAAGGGATATTAAAGGTGATCCAGTGTAACTGTATCATTTTACATAAGAAGAAAGGGAAGTCTAGAGAGGTGATTTCTGGTCACAGTGACTTGCTCAAGGTCACATAGTAGTGAGTTGTAGAGTCATAATTAAAACTTATGTCTGATAGTCCCCTTCCCCCCACCCCCCAAGTGTAGCCCTTAGTTGGCCTGTGGGAAGGCAGAAAAGCGAACAGGGGAAGGTAGTAGGGGGAAATTGCTTTTCAGCCCTCAGAAAGAAACTAACCCTGTTCCTGATTCCAGGAAATGAAATGCAGTCAGAAACTCATTCCTTACTCCTCCTTCTTCCTCAATCTCTCCCTTTACCTCCTACCAATCAGTAGGAAAGCCTGACACATTCTTCTCTCATGATTGGTTTGAAGGAGTAAGGATGGTAGTGGGGGGCGGGGATGTTGGAAGGGACGTGAAACAATAAAGATGATTTAATTTATATCTGATCACAGTAACCAGCTGCCTGTGCTATCAATTATTCCACCCTAGAAGTTATTAAAGTGCACCTCTGTCATCGAAGCCTTATTAGCAGGGGATTTATGGAGCACAGACCCATGGGAGGAAATACTGATATTTCACTCCTAACATCACCCATGAATGGCTGTTCATCCATTCCTTCCCTGCTCTCTTGTCCTTTGTCTCATCCTTAGAGAGTCTACTTCCCTGACATGTTTCCCCTTAACCCCATCATGATGGGTTACAACCCCCAGAATGCTTTGCACCTGGATCAGGAGTGGTGAAAATTCTCATGCAGCTGTTTCCATCTGTTTTGTTTCAGTTTTATTTTCATGGCAGTAAAAAGACTGCTTTTCTAGGGCAGAGTGTGTCTTGGTTTCTAACATGCATTTCTGGTTTTAGTTACGTCCTAAAGCACCCTCTCAGGTGTGTGTTCTGACCTCATGTTACTACATTGTTACAATAAAAATCAATCTAGTGAGGGGAAGAAAAAACTAGCAACTGAGAATCTGAAAATTTTCATTATAGTTTAACCTGGTGCTAAAAGACTCTCTCGAGAGAAGTCTGGATTATTGTACCTGTCTCTGAGGTGGCCTCCCTGCATCCAGTCTTTTCTCTCTCTGATTCCTGCTACCAATGCCTGTAACTTGAACTTCTGAATGCTTATGTCCGATCATGTCACTCCCCAGCTCAAAACCCCTTTGAGTTACCAAACTATGGAATGGACCAGGGCAGCCATTCAGAGGCATTAGGGGTTTTGAGACTCTTAAATTCATAGGATTGAGATCTATATGTGACCTGAGTGGTTATGTGCTCCAGCTCCCTCATTAGGAAACTGATACTCAGAGAGGTTGAATGACTTGTCTGAGGTCACATAAATGGTAAGTAGCAGTGCAAAGATTTAGACCAATTTCATCTTTCCAAATCTGATGCTTTTTCTGTAATACTTACATAGCTAGGTGGTATAGCAGATAGAGTCAGGAAGACCTGAGTTTGAATCCTCCCTCAGATACTAGCTTCATGATGCTGGGTGTGTGTGCTCTTCCCAGACTTGGTTTCCTCACCTGTAGGGTTGTTGAGAAGATCAAATGAGATAACTTATATAAAGTGCCTTATGATTCCTGAACTGTGTGATACAAATCTTAGCTATTATTATCATTGCATCAAGTTAGCAAACTCCTTAGCCTGACATTCAAGGCCCTTCAGTATCTGACTTCCATCTGTATTTCCAATCTTCTATCAACCAAACTTTGCATACTTTCCATACTCTATATTCAAACAAATTGAATTATTCATGATTCCCTTAAACAGATACTTAATTTTCCTTCCTTTGTAGCTTTGTTGCCATACTCCTTGATTATTGGAATGTCTTATCTATCCGCTAAGATAGATAGGATTGCAATTTGATCCATCTTTTATCCCCCAGCTCAAAGGTTTCCTCCTACAGAAAGCCTTCCTGGATCTTCCTACCTTAACCAGAACTAGTAACAATATGGTCTTCAGCTTAAGTACAATTAATTCATTTTGTTCATTTTATATGCATTTATCAGGCAGGCATATGTTGTCTTCACTGGATTCCCAGTTCAACTCACTCTCTGTTCCTCCTCCTGACACAGATGTGTTCCTCACACATCTCCCCTTCCAATTGTCCTTTATACTTTTTCTTCATGAATTAGAATTTAAGATCTTTGAGACTTAAGATCTTTTTCTTTTTCTTCATATTCTCAGTAATTATCAGAGTGCCTGGTACAAAGTAAGTTTTTAATAAATGTTTTATCTATCTATCTAGCTAGCTAGCTAGCTAGCTAGCTATGGTTATCTAATTTGTATCCCATATAGTTTTGGTTAGCATGTTTCTGAGTAACCCTAGTAAATTATAACCTTCCTCAACTCTCTTATTTATCACTCTTCCCAGCACCTAGCACAAGGTAATGCATAAAGTTGGCATTTGAATGAATTTTTGTAAAGTAAATGAATGAGACTGAAGACCTTGATTTTCCCACCAAGCATACTCAGTACTAAATAGAACATTAAAAAAAACAAACAAACTCCACTCCTGATTGCCCTGATATTTAAATGGTCTCAGCTCTGACCTAGCACATCCCTCATGCCCTGGGGCCCTCTGGACATGGCAGCAGTGATCAGCCTTGGATATTTCAACATGAAAGGGACATTTCTTTTTATTTTGCTCTAGACACAATTAGATGCTTCAGTCATCCCTAGAAGCAATTCATTCCTAATTACAGCCAATTATTATGTCGTGTGACGCCAGCAAAAAACCAAATAGCATTTTTAAGTTTTAAAACTCTGCAGGGAAGAATAATGTAATGGAGCCAGCCAACCTAAGTCAGCTGCAAAATTTTCCCTAGAAAGTAGCAATTTCTAAAAAAAGAGATTTGATTCAGATTTTTGATTTCTTAAAGTAGCAAATTGTCAGCAAAGGCAAAAAGGAATGACATAAAGGAAATGTTAACTGAATTATTTACTGTAAAACATGGATTTAAGTATTATTAAGCACCATCAAGAGAAGACTCCACAGTATGCAAAGTGGCATTTACACACACATAAACGCAAATGTGTGTGGGGGTGGTGTTATCACCAAATATAGGACAGAGCACTGTCTTCCCATATATAGTGAGTGGGACAAGGGTGATAATCCAGCGCAGGAGATTGAGAAGTATCATCCAGACCGGTAGCAGAACCAGGACAGAGGAATGTCCTGAAAGCCCAAGGAGGTGGGGATATCTACAGGAGGAAATGGCTAAGAGTTCTGCAAAGAGGTCATGAAGGTCAAGGATTGGAAAGACACCATTGGATTTGACAATCTGTGCTGTACTTAGACACTGGAGTCTGGGGTAAAGGGGGAATTCCTGAAGCTATGTTCCTCTTAAGTAAGTGCTAAATTCGGTTGTTTTTCACTGCTGGAGGATTTCTAATGCTGTCAGCACCCTAGGGCAACACCTCACTCATATCACCCTAATTACAAAACTGTCCTCACAATTTTGATTCTTTGGAGAGGGTGGTGTTTCAGGAATCATAGCCATATGGTATGATTAGGAGAATATCAGTGTTGAAAAGCTGTGCTCTTGCGTCAGGGAACAGCTTGGGAGAAGCAGCATCAAGGCCATGTATGATAAGAAAAGGAGGTGGGTTCATCCTATATTGAGTCAGGAAAAGCAAGTGGGTAAATTGAGTGTGGTACTGCTCTCCAAAAATATTAGCAGATTCCAAGGAGGAGTCTAGTAAATGGAATAGACGCTTCTTTTCCTCCTTTGGCTAGACCTGTGATTTCATTGTACATTTAATGTACAATTTCATGTACAGAACTCCCAGATGTAGAAATTCTTTCTGTCAACAAAGATCAGCAACTTTATAGTCAAGGAAATATGCCTGGGTATTGAAAGATAAAATAACGTGCCTAGAGTCACTCAGCTAGAATGTATCATATATAGCATTTGAACTCAAGTTCTGACTTCAAAGCAATTCCCTACTAACTACTACATGTTATCCTTAAGTATTTATGGAAGAACAATGGCAGAAGGGGAAATCTGGCATAGGTTGAGGTCTCCATCATTGGATGGAGTACTCTCAGAGTCATAAGATCACTCAGTCAACAGCATTTATTAAGTCTGTACTTAAGTATCAGGCAGCGTGCTCAGCATTGGGGAGACAAAGAAAGGTGAAAGATAGTCCCTGTTCTCCCAGAGCTTATAGTCTAATGGAATCACAGATCTAGCCTCTGTCAAAGTATAATACAAAGAATAATGCCATACTTCTATGAAAGATGGTTCTGGTTACCTTATTCATAAAAATTTTTAATGCATTCATAAATAACATAATCCTTTGTATTAGAGGCAAATTAAGTGTCATCAAGAGACATGAAAAAGAACATGTCATTTTCAATCTCTGTGAGAAGAAATAGGATGAAATTGTAAATAATTAAGAAAAAAAACACTGGTTCCCAATGGTAGCTGGGGTTTTACGGCAGGGCCCGTGGTTCTATCATCTGAGACATTGGATCAATCTTCCATGTCCACTTTCATGCAAACTGGAGACTCACAGGCTTATAGTTTGTTTCCATGGTAAAGTTTCAGAGATTTTAATGTACTGAAGTAGCTTACAACAAGCCAATGGCATGAGGTCAACAAGGAAACAAGTTCTAAACCTGGAG
>CM053584.1:58906482-58924955 GCA_028627135.1 Pseudochirops cupreus | reverse complement strand
AAGCCTTTTGTAAATACGATTTAGAAAACTCTTTCACAGGTGCCAATATTTAAGAGGATAAATGACCAAGGAGAAAAAAAGAGGGTGGTTCACTTGAGAAAATCCTGTCCTAAAACAACAGAAATAAGGCTTTAAGAATATAGGGATTTGGATTCTGAATTTCATTTTTTATTAGCTATACACATATTCATTTCTGAAAAGAAATTTGTATGTACATGTATTATAATGTCTTACACGTGTGTATATATGTGGGTGTATACTTTATAAATTTTGTTTTATATGTGCATGTAATATGTGCATATATGTGTATACACACAAATAAATACACATGTATGTGTACATATACGTTTCTTTCCAGAAATGGATTTTTGATTCAATGGTAAAGTTTTTCATAATGTGATCTTACTGAGTCATTCCTATTTTCCTTGTAGGAACATCCTAGTTCTCTTTAATTCTCATAGGATGGAAAATGAAGATCCATTTGGCACACATGGCACTGAGACATGTACTATGGATCCATAAAAGGACAACACTGATACAGCCTGGGTAACTCGATGAGGGGTCTGCTGTTTACAGATGTGGGATACCACCTTGGGTCAATCATTCAACAACATTTATCAGTCTCTCGTGATATATGTCAGGCACTATGCTAAGTGCAAGAAATACAAAAGTAAGCATCCAGAAAGACAAATCTTTGCCTTTGAGGAGGGGGGAAGGGAAGAAGAACAAGCATTTATTAGGTACCTACTATGTGCTGGGTATTGGGCCAAATGCTTTACAAATATGATCTCATTTGATCAAGTTCAAGGAACTTAGATTCTAATGGGGAAGAGGACAATTCAAGGCTTGTTGATTGATGCAAGTAGCCACATATGTCTCTCTGATTCAGACTGTGCCTATAACCCGTTCAGTTCTCATACAAAAAAATTAAAGAATCGTGTTCATTTTGTAAGCATCCGCTACATCCCTTTTAAGCAAACTCAAATACACTCAGCCAGTTTGCAGATCAGCACTACCCAATGAGTTATTAACCATTAGCTAGACATAGAGAATTGGTTACTATGGATTCAATTTGGATGCTCCATCTGCTAGGGTGGTCTTCATTGTTCTTGCCTCCTAGGCAAGGCATAAGGCCCATAGGTTCAACTTGCATTAGCAGCATGAAGGTTGGGGAGAAACTTATGGATTGAACCTGAGACAGTTCAAGAGAATGCAAAAACACACAAAAAATAGAAGACCACAGTGTCTTTATAAACTTTAAAGAGTGTGTATGACCAGGGCATTCATCAGCCACGCAAGGCCCGTTGTAGGTCAGGGCCTGTGTTAAACTCAAGCTTTTCCTACATCCAGGTCTCCCCTACCTTCCGCTTAGCCACCTAGGGAGCCAAGAAATCCTAATAAACCTTAGAATACACAGAAAATTCCAAGAAGGTAAACTCTGGACTATTTTTCCATAAGACCACAGTGAATCTCTTCTTGTATTCAAAGTTACGTAAGTTGGAGCATCACAGAATCATGTGTTACTACATACTGAAAAGCTAAATTATGACAACTTAACTGAACACAATTCAAGAAATGTTCAAGGCTACAAAGATAGTAAAATGACCTAGCCCATTGTGCTCTAGGAGCTTACAATCAAATGGGAACAATATGAGTGTGGGTGGATGAGGAGATATTCAAGGTACCATGTGAGCAAAGGTTAGTTCTGAACAATGTATTCTAGGAAAAATTGAGGATTCAGAGATTGCTTTTCATTTGGGGGGTGGGGGGCACCAGGGAAAGCTTCATGGCTGAGGTGAGAGTTAGACAGAGTTTTGAAGGATTTTTAACAAGTAGAAGTGAGGAAGGAGTGCATTCTAGACATGCAGTATTTCTGGTATTGATGCTCAGAGGAAAGAACGCATATGAGTTGACTGGAAATTAAAGAGTGGTACTGTTTGGCTAGTCTTCTTGGCTAGTGGATTCTATTAATCAATCAACAAACATTTGTCAAGCACCTACTATGTGTGGGTTACTATGTTAGGAGCTGGAGATAAAAAAGGCAAAAATGGAACGTTCCTTGTTCCCAAAGAAGCTTTCATTTTATTGGAGAAGAAAAATGTCATTTTGAGAATGGGGAGAAGGAAAGAAACAAGCATTTAAGTGCCATAAGTGCCAAGTATTGTTCTAAGTGCTCCAACAGATGTCTCATTTGAGCCTCACAATGACCCTGTGAGATAGATACTGTTATGATCCCCATTTTACAGGCAGGCAGGTTGTCACTTGCCCAGTGACTAATTATCTGAAACTGAATTTGAACTCAAATCTTCCTGCTCAACATTGATCCAAGGTGCTCCTTAGTTGCCTTTAATGTCCGAATGGCCACTGACTCTTCAAGATAGAGTATCAGTGGTGAGGTCGTGTTAGATACTCATGAATATCTCACAGTATAGCAAGCAGAGTTTTTGATTTTCAGATGGCCCAAAGGATCCACAAGTGAAGTCTCATAGCATTATATCATTTATCTGAAATTTAATTCATTTTCATAAACACTCACACACACACACTTGTCTTATTTCCCTAAATATGTTTTAGAATTACAGATTTAGATCTAGAAGGGACCATGAAGGTGATCTCTTTTAATGTTACTATTTTTTGCTTTTCTTCCTCAAAATTTCCCTTCACTTCTGTGTATTTGGATTCCCGACTATTGTTTTCTCTTCTGTTGCTTTAGTGAAACAGCCCATTGCAGATTCAGGCTATTCTATTCTGTCCATTATTTGTGTAGCATAGGCCATAAATTCTGTTCTTTTAATTATCTGTTCTCCTCTACACCACTGTGAAACAGAATGTCGTAGTTTCATATTCTCCTCGGATTCCTCTGACTCACTGTTATTTCCTTTGTCTTTGTTTTGTAGTATTTATTCATAGATCGTTGAACTGATATACTATATCTGGAGGCCATATTTGCTTTGTTTGTTAATGCCTTCCCTATTGATTTATGTGCTTATGTTCAAGGTCCTTGAATTTTCTTTTTTCCGAGATTTTTGATAATTTTAGCTCTCCTCATCCTTACTCCTTATTTTTCCTTATTGTTCACTTTTTGTCTCCCTCTCCCTCTGATGGTCCTTTCCTTACAGCCTGGATTCAATATTGGATAATTTATGATTTGCCAACCTAAATCTCTTCTCCAAGTGACTTTTTTTTGAGAGGGAGACAGAACTGACTCCATCTGGATGCTAATCTCTTTTTCTCAGATTTGGTCAAATGCTGGAAGCTCCTCCCACTGGTAGTCCTATCCCAGTGTCTTATCTCTCTCTTTTTGGTCCTTAGTTCTCTGGCTGTAGAGTTGATGTCTGTATTTTGGGTCTATGAGGTTATAAGAAGTTAGAGTTTGGGTCTGAGTTCTATTTCAAGCCCAGAAATGTGTTCTAGTCCTTTCCCACTGTACTTCCATTCTCCTACTAAGACCAATAATACAGAATAACTTGCAATAACACAGAATGCTTCCCTGGCACAGCACTGGCTATTGGCTTTCACATCCTGGAGCTTGGATCTCTATGGCACTGGAAGAGAAAGGGGAGAAAATTCTATTTCTTAACTAATACCAAATATTTTGATGATTGCTACTTTGTAGTATAATTTGAGATGTGGAATTCCTATGCATTCCCTCCCACTTTACCCTCATAATTTTCCTTATTTTTGACCTGTGGTCTTTTTGAAGGATTTTGTTATTATTATTATCATTTTAGCTCTGTAAACCAATCCTATGGTACCTTTGTTGATATGACTATGAATAAGTAAGCTAATTTTTTAGCACTGCCATTTTTACTATGTTAGTTTAACTAATATCTACGAGTCATTAGTCTTTCTCCAGTTACTTAGGTCTGTCTTCATATCTGCAAAGAGTATTTTGCAGTTGTATTTGTGTAGTCCCTGAAAGTTTTTTGGTAGGAATGCTACCAAGTATTTTAGACATTCTGTAGTTAATTTAAATGGAATTTCTCCTTTTGTTTTTCCTGCCGGATTTTATTGGTAATATACAAAGGATGATGTACTTATTATTGATCTTGCTACTTTACTGACATTATTCACTGTAGATGAAGCTTTTCCATCAGTTCTTAGTATTCCTACCTCTTCAAGTTATCTTGTCTGATTCTGTATATACCAGCAGTTCTCAACCTGTGGGTTGTGACCTCTTTGGGGGTTGAATGACCCTTTCACAGGGGTGGCCTAAGACCATCGGAAAACACATATTTCTGATGGTCTTAGGAACTGAGATACTGCTCCTCCATTCTTCTCCAGGCAGGTCTGCCCACATGCAGATACGCCCACATATGAGTATCAAAGGGTCACAGCATTGGGAAGGTTGAGAACCACCGGTACATACTGTTTTTTACTTACTCATGCACGTGTTTTATCACCCCAGTAGGATGTAACGTCCATAAGGGTAGGTACTAGTTCATCTTGGTTTTGTATCCCTAGCACCAAATGCAGTGAATATATCTTGAATTTGAATTTGAAACAAAGTGGCACAAATTCCATTTTGAAGTATATGACATGATCCTGCCTAGATGACAGAAGGCAATTTTCCCTATGGCAGGATTCCCTCCCCTGTGGAATGAACAGGTAAAAGGGATTTGATTTACCAAAATAAGGGATTCAATAATATAGAATGAAAGTAATCCTTGTCAAAATGAAGAGTCACTAGAATATCTCACCATCTACACTTCGTTCCTTAGAAATCTTTCCCTTCATAGGGATAGTCTTGCCTAGAGAGAGAAAGATGGCAAGATTTTTAAAAAAATCTCATCTGGAATAAATGGAAGAGGAATTAGAGTCAATAGCTATACTATACTGACCCAAAGACAGTATTCCATCAACTAACAGTTGTATCATGTACATCCTTGTATATACTCTGCTTGTCATGGAACCTTAAATGAACCAATTGCTTAACAACTGCTTACTGAATGAATGCACCCCTGTAATGTAATCCCTTTGAAAGGAAAAATATAAACATTAAAAAATAATTATACCGAATTACCTACGAAAATATATTTACTGTGAAATTGAAACTTCTGGGGAGGATTTTGGGAATCTGTGTTGATCAGAAACAGAAAGGAGAGACCTTAGGACCTAATGTGCTGGTGTAAGCAGACACCATGGGTCAAATTACAGATCTGAATTCTGTAGAAGGAGAAGGCTTGAAGACCTTTGGCGACCAAATGCAAATTACACAAAAAAACACTGTTTCTTGCCAAGAGAAACTAGAAGTTAGACAGACCAAAAGCCATTTAGAACATAATTACAAGTTGTGCTCAGTCTTATAAAAGGCAACTTTATTTTTGGTGGAAAGTGCCACCTATAGCCAGATGAATATATTTTAACTTTATAATCCTGCCCACGTCAGCCTTCCTCGCACACCTGGAAGGAAGAGTCCAGGAGGACAAAAAAAAAAACCACATCATATTCTAGCTCCTCCTCCATTTGCTGGGGAAGGCAAAGGCAATTAGATAGCAATTGTTAGACTGCTGCTGGCTCCCAGGGTACAGATTGTACACCTGGTAATGTGTCTTGGACTGGTGCTAAATGATGCCACTGATGGCCAAAGCAATCTGTGGAAGTCTATGGTTTGGCTTGTATCTAGGTGTGGGTGCCCAGAGAATCAGTCCTCTGTCAGGGATAGGTTTGTGTAAACAGGATTTTTACAATGCTCCCTAAAGACTTCACTAGGATCTGCTTAACATGGATGCTTGCAAAATAAACCAGGAGGAAGCTCATACATGGCAGAAGGCAACCTGTATTTCAACTCCCACTATCCTAATATTTTCCAAGGAGGAAAAGGGGCATGTTTGCCTGCAACATCATGGCTTTTATTCATTAGTAGTTAGATGAGCATTTTGCCCTGGTCACACCACATCTATTTTATTGTGTTCATATATGGACATCCTAATTTGGAAAGGTTATTAATAAATTGGTAACATTTTAGAGGAGGGCCACATAAATGGATTAGAGTCCTGAGTCCATGCCATTTGAGAATCAGTTAAAGATAATTAAGGTATTTAGCATGAAGGAGAGAAGACTGTGGGGAAAGGGTGAGAAGAGGACATGTGGGAAAGGGAATAGAGGTTCTTTGCTTGGCCCCAGAGGACAGAATACAGATAAATGGATATGAGGTGCAAAGAAGCAAATTTAAACTAGATATCAGGGAAAAAAACAAACAAACAATTAGAGCTATTAGAAGGGGAATAGGCTGCTTTGGGGGAAGTAATGGTTGCCTTCTTATTAGAAGCCTTGAACAAATGTGGGATGAACATTCATCAGATGTGCATCTGCCATGGTTAAACTAAATGGTCACTGAAAATCCAACACTTCAATTATTTTATTCCATAATGTAGAGCAAGATAAAATATATGGAATCAATTCCTTTTTTCCCCTCATTTTATGCATTGTCTCTGAGAGCTATTCAATTTTTTTGTTTGCCTTCATGTGGGTTTCCTCAAGAGATTTTATATTCTCTCGCCTAATCTACATGGATGTTCAGGCAGGCAGAGGCATTGCAGATGACAGACGTGCTGACGCCCTCTACAACTGTAAAGTGGCCTCATCTTTGTCCATTAAATCTTGGACACTAATGGATTCCCCATTGATCTCCCTCCTGCTCAGCCATAAAACCCAGGGCTCCATGCGGTTACTTCTTAAAATATCCTTATAAATCTTGGCCATCGTCTTCATTAATTACAACCAGCCAGAGCTCAGGCTGTTAGTTATGGGTGGTAACTTCATTTATTCTCACATTAAATGCTTTATTTCTGTGGAGTTATCTCAGTCCCACTCCATTACTTAACTTACCCACCATTAACATTCTCAAGCCATGTTACCCGTGGAAAAAGGGAAAAAAAGGTAGAACCATAGAATCTTAGATTTGAAAACCACTCTCAAAATCATCTAATCCAACCCTTACCTAAAGCTCTTTCCCATTATCTTAACCAAAAGACCAGATCAATTTTAATCCCCATCACAGAAACTTATTTGGTGAGTTGATGATGGTTGCTATTATCGTAAATGGACAGCATTTATGTAGCACTCTGAGATTTGCAAAGCACTTTATAAATATTATCTCATTTTATCTTTACAACAACCTTAGAGGGAAGGGATGTTATTAGCTTTATTTTCAATGGGGAAACTGAGGCAGGCAGAGATTAAGGGATTTCCCTAAAGTCCAGTGGCTCGTAAATGTCTGAGACTAGATTTTTAACTCAGGTCTCTCTAGTTCCACATGCAATGCTCTGCTCGCTAATCCAGACCTGCACAATTTGTAAACTTCTTCAGGCCATAGATAGGTTAGACCAGAGACAGACTAGACTGATGATGCTTGGTTGCTACAGGTCATGTGACAAACAGGAGAGCATGCAGTGCACGCCTACATTTTTTTGCCAGCAATGTGTTGGCCTGCACTGAGCCAATTAGCTGATTCCAAAGAACAATATGATGTGTTCAAAATACTACCTTAACTCATAGTTGTCACCTATTCTACTATATTGCGTTATAAAGTGATATTTGAAATCTCTCTCTCTCTCTCTCTCTCTCTCTCTCTCTCTCTCTCTGTCAGTTTCTCTTTCTAAAAAAAGTTGTCTCTTTAAGGTCCAGGTCAAATGTCATCTTTTCTATCTCTTCCTTTCTTTACTAGACTAAGTTTCTCCTCCTTCAGAATTATTATATTCCTTTGGTTGTAGCTCTCTTTTGAATTGACAAAATTCTATATTTGTGTTATAGCCTCCAGGCCATGTATTGTTGTCATGTTTGTACCTCTAATGGCAACTGGCAGAGTGACTTGGGCATAGAAATTGTTCACTAAATGATTGTGGAATAAATGAACCTAGTCATTTTACTTATGAAAAATTTGAGAGTGTAGTGTTAAGTAATAGCTTGTAGTGTTGCAAGACTGTATGTATGCAAACAAGGATATATATGTTTGTATACATATAACACATATGTATGTATATGCATGCATCCATGCATATAGCCAACATGCATGTATATAATACATAATATATGGATACTGCATGTATATATTGAATATTTGCATATTGCAAATATCTGTATGCATAGATAGCTTATGTATGTATACGAACATAAATATGTGTAGACACAATTACATTGCATATGTATGGCACATATATCACACACATTTGTCTATATTGAATTGCACATGATGCACATGTAGGATATATATATATAAAAAAAAATATATATATATATATATACACATATATATGCATACATTTGTAGCATCTATACATGCTACACCTGTATATCACATCTATAGCATACATGTTATAACATATACAGTGTACATATATTCACACATATATGAGTATGTACATAACAATATTGACATACATTAAATGCCAGAAGATAGAGATCAATTTTGCCATGATAGGGCCCTTCCACCAAGGAGTGAACAAGAGAAAAGAGATTTGATTTGTAGAAAGAATGGATTTAATAATATAGGAGAAAAAAAATAACCTTGTTCAAGTGAAAAGTGACTAAAATTATTCTCCTTGGTTCCAGTCTCTCCCCTATCTAATCTATTCTCTTCATAGATGTGAAATTGATACTCTTAAAGTATTCTGAACATATCACATGACACCTTTCCCAATAAAAACAAATTGTTATCCTTGAAATGGGCATGGTTATGGCACTTAATTCACAGGGTTGTTTTAAAGATCAAAAGAGATACTATTTATAAAACACTTTGCAAGCCTCAAAGTGTTACGTAAATGTTATCATCACATCATTACCATCAGCCTCACTATCATAAGTTGTGGAGAAAGTATAAACTTGCATTCGTAGAAGAGTTTCTATTACCAGGGAGTCAAGATCCAGTCCTTTTTATGAAAATCTTTGTTGTTCAGTCATTTTCATGAGTGTCTGACCCTTCACGACTCTGTTTGGGGTTTCCTTGGCAAAGATACTGGGGTGGTTTGCCATTTGCTTTTCCAGCTTATTTTACAGAAGAGGAAAATGAGGCAAAGAGAGTTAATTGACTCGCCCAAGGTCACACAGCTATTAAGTGTCTGAGGTCAGATTTGAACTCAGGAAGTTGAGTCTTCCTGATTCCAAGCCTGGTGCTCTATCCATTGCACTATGTAGGTACTGATCCTTAAAGTACTAATACTTATATTACTATTATATTATTATATTATAATGCTATTATATTATTTTATTAGAATACTGAAAAATCAGTGTGAATACTTCATTTCTTTAGAACCTAACTCCTTCCCCACATATACAAAACACATACAATATTCACACAGTATAATACACATACATATATTTCCACATACATGTTGAAACCCTGATGGAGCAGTGGCTGTTAAATTTTTGTCCTTGTATCAACAAGAAACCAGCATCTTTCCTGCCACATAATAAATACTTAATAAATTATTGTTGATCAATTGATGCATAATATAAAGTTCTCCAGGTCAAAGATTATTTTGTTTTTTATCTCTGTACTACCAACTGCTTGCATATTGCTTTGCACATAGCAGACCTTGAGGAAACATTTAAGTTGAATCAAATTGGTCTAACGTGGCCCAAGAGACCTTAAAATCAGATTAAGATTGGAGCCATTCTTCACGAGTTACCTTTTCTCCCCTGTTCCACATCTCAAAACCCCTCCACATTGTCCATTGTCCTATCCCTTCTTCCTTTGGTCCTTTCTGATAAAGAAGTGACTGTTCTCTTTGACAAGGCCAACCCCTTTACTTTTGACGCTAATTCTGACTCCTCCCTTATATTAGGGGAGCTCACCACTTCATTCTTTCATTTTCACTCATTCCTTACCTAATAGGTCCTTCTCTGTTGCTGCTTATGAAAATGTTTAGGCTTCCTTCATCCTTAAAACAAAATAAATCCCTTCTTTTGGCCATATCATTCACTCAAGGTATCATTTGATATCTCTTCTCCCTTTCACAGTCAAACTCATTGAAAGAATTATTTGTTTCTCCTATTCACTTACCTCTTCCTCCCTTCCCAAACCCTTTTATCTGCTTTCTGACCCCACCACTGTACTCAAACTGCTTTCTCCAAGGTTACCAACAATCTAACCATGAAATTTGATGCTCTTTTCTCAGTCCTCATATTTTTGTTTTTAACTTCTTGGCAGCTTTTGACAATATTAATCATGCTATTCTCCTGGATATCATCTGCTCCCTTGTGTTCCATGATACTCTTCTCTACTGGGTTTCTTATCTATATGATCATCACTTCCCAATTTTTTTTTGTTGGCTCATTATTCATTTTCTGTCCCCTACACCTGGATTAATTCTTCTTCCCCCAAACACTATTTTGAATCCTTTTGACTTTTCTCACTACAATCTCTGTTGGTGATCATTTTAATTTCCATGAGTCTAGTTATCATCTATATACAGATGATTTCCAAATCTACATATTCAGTCCTTATCTCCCGTCTCTAATCCAACACTTTGAACTGTCTGTTACACATTTCCACCTGTATATCCAATAGAAATCTCAAACCCTTTATATTCAAAGCAGAATTTATCTTCCCTCTACATTCCTCTGCCAAACTGCCACCTTTCTGTTGAAAGTTACTCCATCCCTCTAGCCACCTAGTAGTGTCATTCTTCTTTCTTTTCTTTATAATCTCCAATATCCACCAAATCCTGTAGAAATTACCTCTGGAAAATCTCTCATGTCTGTCTCTATCATAGTTCAATCTCAGCACTCCTCATTTATTCTTGTTTACAGTGTTTCCATCATCCAATCCATTCTCCACATAGATGAAAAAGTGATATTCCTAAAAAATATAGGTCTGACATACCTCCCATCCTCAAACTAAAAAAAAAAAAAACCAAACTTCCGTGGCTCCCTACTGCCTCAAGGATTAATTGAAAACTTCTCAGGTAATAAAGAGCATTAAAAGTTTTATTATCTGCCTTCTACCTCATTTTCCACATCTACAGTATTTGACATTATTCCTCCTCATGTTGTCTGCATTACAGCATTACAGTCAAACTTTAACTAGCTGTTCCCTTAACTTAAAAATCCATTTCCAGACTCTGTACTTAATCATGGTCCATCCCCCATGCCTGGAATGTGCTCTGAAGTCAACTTGGCTTCTTAGAATCATTATCTTCCTACCAGGCTCAGATACATTTCCACCTCCTACTTGTAGTTTTTCCCGGTATCCTTAATTATTAGTGTTCTCTGTCTCTTTGAATTATTTTATATTAACTTTTTGGGGGGATTTCTTTGTAGGTTGTATCCTCCCAAAAGAATTGAATCTATTTGGAGGCATTAGTTCATTTTTGTTTTTATTCCTAATAGCTGGCTTAGAACCTTGCACATAGTAGGCATTTAATATATGTTGAAGGAATGAAAAGGCATTTATTAAACACTGCCTGCCTGCCAACAATTGTACTAAGTTTTGGGAATACAGATCCCTGATGCCATTATCTTCTTCAAGAATGAAAGACACACAACTACAGCCTCTGTGAGAATGCAAATAGAAAAGCAAGGAGAGGCCCTGTTTTTAAAGAGTTGATGTTTTAATCATGTGAGGGAAGACATATAGTAATGGTGAGCTTCAGGTTAGAAGCTAAGACCCAGGGGGCCTGGAAGGTGAGTGGCAGGGCTGATGATAAAGGCACTTTTGCCTCTCCCTCTCCTTCCTTCCCCCCCCTCCCCATACACACACATATGTGTATATGTATGTGTATATATATATATATATATATATATATGTATATATATATATATATATATATACACATACAGATACATATAAATATATACATAAAGCATCTTCTTCATATCTTTATTTTCATATCTATCTATATCTTCACACACACACACACACACACACACATATATATGTCAATGGATATATGTATGAGAGCTGTGATATGGAGGAGATTGTCCCCATAATCATGGGGAAGAAAGTAGGTCTGAGGACAGAAAGGGAGTAGGTGCTTTGGGCTCTTTATCATGGGGGCTAGGGAATGTCAGTGTCCAGCCAGTTGGCATAAAAATAATGGGGCATTGAGAAGAAGTTTGGGGGGTAAGGATAGATTCCAATTGGATCTGACCAGGGCTATGCTGGGGTGCATCCCAGTCTTCCCTGCTCTCTATATCCAATGACATCACGTAATACTGTGGTACTGTAGGGGAGTATTGTGATCCCACTGCAATATTCGAGTGAAAATAGGTGTCTTTCAAACATCTTACCTGAGGTTAACACTGGCATTGGGAGGAAGGCTTCTGTGGGAATTGGTGGTGAGTGAATAACAGAGGATGAAGGAGGATCAACTAAACTCAGTGGAGCTTATAAGAACATCTACCTGGATTTAAGAATTAGACCCAGATGTGGGAATCAATGATAAAAGGAAAGACATAAGAACCATGTTATAAAACAAGACAAAAATGTGTGTGTGGTGGAGGACATCAGGGTCTGATGGTCAATGGATAATCAGTGAAATTTAAGGTTGTATTCATGCAAACACAAAGAGAAATGTGAATTCAGTAGTAATTTCAAGTTTGGGGAATGCTAACCAATGAATATTTATTTGTACTAAATGACAAATTGTCATATGTTATGATTGTGAAAGAAGTTTGACCTTATGATCAACTTTGTTCAGGGTCTACTGACCACATGATACAATATAACGGAAGCTTGAAAATAAATAAACTTTGCATGGAGACTGTTTCAGTCATGGATCTATGTGACAGTAACAGTAGCAGTAGCTTTGGGGAGATGAAAAAAATTTTCCATTGGCAGTCACAGAGAAGAAATAATGACTAAAACCAGATCTACAATTTTCCCATAGGGTCTGGTAGCCCTTGATGTCAATGGATCCATGAGATCCTCAGCAGTTGACATTTATTTGTTCATTCATTCATTCATTTATCTATTTATCTATAATCTATCTATCATGTGTCGTCTATCCATAGATTGATTTATTAATGAAGAAATATGTTCACTTTAATGTTGTATGAAAACTATCGGCAGGATAAAAAATGAAATATACATCATCAAATTTTTTTACATCTTTATCTAGGACAGTTCTTTAAATGCATTTTCTTATGCAAGTAATACAAAGTACGAGGCAGTTTGGAGAAAAAAGGATTAAAAAAACTTTCCTATTTTATTTATTCATCTTTTCTTTGTGTTGCTGTGTTCACAGAGAAGGCCTCTTTTACTCATCCACTGCTCAGAAATACTCATTTGTAAATAAAACTGACCTTGTTCACAAGTAGTTGAAGACTGGAAATGATAGGTTCCTATCCTGGTGTGAGGTCGCATGATTAAAATAGTAGCTCAGCTATCCTTGTGTAGTTTTGGAAGACTGCAAACAAAACCTTTTCATGAAGTTGAACTGAAGGTCTTTGTTGTTGTTCTAAATTCACCTTTGTAATATGTGCTGGGATATGTGGATACTCAGGGTCTTCAAATATTAGTTTTTCTATGAGTTCCCAATGTGGTCATCAATGATCCAATCTTGCAGTATTCCATCTTGATGTTCCACTCAGTCATTGAGTGTTTGAGTCATTTTCTCCTGAATTGACATCACCTTCAATAATTTGGAAAAAGTTGTGCCCTTAGCTATAAGAGCTCACTATTTGACAAAAATTGCTGAGAAAACCAGAAAGCAATCTGGCAGAAACTAGGCAGAGGCCAATATCCCACACTATATAGCAAGAAAAGTTTTAAATAAGTACAAGACAGACATAAAGGAACAAAATAAAAGAGCTAAAGAAATTGCTTTTCAGTTCTATGGATCGTAGAAGAGTCCGTAACCAAAAAAAAAAAAATAGAGATCACAGAAGAGAAAATGGACAATTTTGATCATATAAAATTTAAAGTTTTTGTACAAACAAAACCAATACTGATAAAATTAAAAAGGAAGTAGCTAACTGGAGGGAAAATTCTTGACAGAAAGTTTATCTTATAAAAGCCTGTTTTCTAAGCTATATAGGGAGCACATTCAAATATATAAGAAGAACTATTACTCAGTTGATAAATGTTCAAGGGTTACGACCAGGCAATTTTCAGAGGAAGAAATCTAACCTCTTAATAATCATATGAACAAACACTCCAAATCACTAATAATTTGAGAAATACAAATTAAAGCAATTCCACGACTCTTTTTCACACCCATCAGATTGGCAAAGTTGATAGAACTTTGAAAATTACCATTGCTGGAGGAGCTATTGGAAAACTGCTCCTCAGTTTTCTCAATTGAAACTGAGGGGATTGGACTTGGTGGCTTCTAAGACTACTTCTAGCTCTAATTCTATTATTCTTTGGTTTACATTTTTGCAAAATGTAGAGACTAAGAGTGGGAAACACTGCATATAAAATTGAACTAAGTTGAAGGCTTATTGTTTAGCTTTTACTAACTTTTTTTGTTATTCTTTTTTATTTTTTGTTAAAAAGGAATGGCTCCTTAAGAGAACTTAGTGGGAGGAGAGAAATATTAGGAAATAAAATTGATATAAAAAAGCAATTTAAAAAAAAGTACAATACAACCTTCTTTGATCTCCCGTGAACTCTTTCCTTTTGCCTTTGTTCATTAAACTCCTCATAGCACCTTTTCTTTTTTTTTCTTTTTTGCAATTCTCTTAGGCACTTATCACATATTATTTTGTTTAACAGTAATTCATGTAAGGTACCCTATCCATTGATTATTAGATTACCAACCTTATTAGGCAAAACTATATCATACCTAAACCTTGCATTGTTCTTAGAGCCTACTCCAGTGCCTCCCCAAAAGTCAATACTTGAGGCAGCTAAGTGGCACAGTTAGATAGAGCACCGAGCCTGGAATCAGGAAGATCTGAGTTCAAATTCAGCCTCAGGAACTTACTAGCTATATGACTTTTGGACAAGTCAACTAACCTCTGTTTGCCTTAGTTTCCTCAACTGTAAAATGGGGATAATAATAGCACCCACCTCCCAGCATTGTTGGGAGAATATAATGAGACAGTATTTGTAAAGTACTTAACACAGTACTTGGCGCATAGTAAGAGCTATATAAATGCTAGCTATTATAATTATTATTACTTAATCTATGTGTAATAAATCTATTTAAATGAAAATTGCCTAGATTATATATTAATTTCCTTGACATTCTGAACTATCAATTTGCTTAGCTTCCTTCCTAGTCAGTTCTCCCAACCTTTTTTTTTCTTTTGCTGTCATCACCTTGGCCTTTCTTGGGAGACCACCAGTTGTGATTTATAATTGAAAATTGCACATCAAAGCTCTGTTTCTTAGAGAAAGGTTTGGAGTCAGAATGCACTGCTATGAATAGTGAATTCAATACAGCATGGACTGGGCATTTCTTATGATAGGATATGAGTGGGAAAAAATCAAAGCATGAGTAGTGCACATGATGTGAAATTGATGAGGGGAAGGATGAATGGGCTCTACATAGCTCTCCATCTGGTCTTACATATATATGTATAGATACAGAACTGCACAGTGATTGGGAAATCAGGGAGCACAAGGTAGGAGACAGTGAGACTTTAGTCTGCCCAACAAGTGTGGGAATAGAGGCTAGAATCTAAGCCTATATTCAGTTCTCTATAGAGAGCCTACTTGTGAGAATACAGCAGGTGCTTTGATAAGTTAGCCATAAAAAGACTTAGAAAACAATATGGTGCCAAGCAGAGCATGTTTGGGGGGTTGGAGAATTGCTGAATCACACAGTTCCCCAATATTATCAAGATAGGCAAGAACATGTGATTCAGAGGTTAAGAGCAGCAAGCAAGGGAGTTTGTAGACTGAGGCCATAGACTGAGGGCTAGAAGGAACATGGAAGGTGCTCTAGTTCAACTCTTGCATTACATTTAAGGAAACTGACGTTCAGAGAAATTGAGCCTCACCCAAGGTCAGATTGTTGATCAATGACAGAGCAATCTTCATCCCAGCTCTCCACTACAATTCCTTAGATAACTCAATAGTACCATGCCTCAGGTTCCCATATAAAAATGGGGACAAATATTACTTTTCCAGTTATGAGCATGATATGATTGATGTAAAAGCACCTTGAGAAGAAACATACTTAATACAGAATAATGTGTCAATTCCCTTTAACTTATTGGCAGAAGGGAAAGGTAAACATTTGCCTTCCCTAAAACAAAGGTATACCATTTGTCAATCCAGTTAGTCTTCTAAAAGTGTATCTACATAAGGAAATTGGATCACTTGGGAACAAAGAGATCACTTAGTCTAATTCGCTTGTTTTAGAGATTGGGAAATGGAAGGCCCAGGGAGGCAAAATGATAAACCTATCATCCCACAGATTTAGTGGCACAGCTGAGACAGAAAGTGGAGTTTTCTTATTCCCCACTGAGTCCTCTTTCCACCACACTCTATTGGTATCGACTTCTTTGGACACAAGTTGCAACTTTTAGCGGACTCCAAACAATGCACACTGAAGTCTCTGGTGGAATTCCATTATATGTGATTCTTTCAATGACATTAGTTTAGATAATACACAACAGACCCAGGTTCACATCCAGTTTGTTAGACACATTCAAGTAACAACTGGCACAAGGAACAAGAATCCTTGATAGCTAACATCCTGTTTTCACCATGCTTCCCGTTGGCCAAACACACTGGCAGAAGCTATAAAGCTCACAGTAGTCAGAGGGACCTGCATGAGAGTAGCTTTGCTATTAGCATATGTTAATTAAGAAATTATATGGGGGGCAAAATCATCTATGGCTTTAGTGATGCTTTCAAATAAATTTGTATTTTACTAATCACAATAAAATATACATCTATTTGAAAATAAATTGTCATGCTTATATATACATGTATCTATTTATTTCTCATCTCTTTATCATTTATAAATTATCGATCTATCCATCTATCTATCTATCTATCTATCTATCTATCTATCTATCTATCTATCTGGCATTGGGACACTAGTGGAGAGAGGTTGGGCTACAGAATCAAGAAAACATAAGTTCAAGTGCTACCTTATTAGCTATGTGACCCTGCTAAGACCTTGCCAAGTCCCTTAATCTTCCATTGCCCCAGAAAACTCTCTAAAATGATTATAGATAGGTTGATGGTGTGCCATTGGTGAAGGTAGTTTCTCTACTAGGAGTTCACTACATCTGATAAAGTAATAATAATAGCTAACATTTCATATTGTTTTAAGGTTTTCAAAGTGCTTTACACATCTCATTTGACCTGTACAATAACCCTGTGAATTAGGTAAAATTTTATTATTGGCATGCAGATAAAGAAACTGAAGTTGAGAGTATAAGTGACTTATGGAGGGTCACAGAGCTAGTAAGTATTTGACGTTGACCACAGAGTCACGTCTCCCTGATTCCAAGCCCAATATGTTGGCCACTGTAGCACCTGACTGCCTCACAGCTCTTTCCCTTTCCTACCAGAAAAAAAATACATCTATGTGAAAGATACATTATTTAGTAAATCTGCTTTGTTTGTTTTCTTTTCTGAATTGCTATCTACTCCATTCTAAGCATTTAAAATATTTCCTGGACACAACTTCCTTTCCTTTTCCCTTTCCCTTTCTCCTTTCCCTTTCCCTTTTCTCCTCCTTCCCTCCCCTTCCCTTCCCTTCCCTCCCCTCCCCTCCCTTCACTTCCCCTCCCCTCCCCTCCTCTCCTCTCTCCTCCCTTCTCCTTCCTTTTTCCTTTCCTTTCCTTTTTCTTTTTCTTTCCTTTCCTTTTCCCTTTTATTCTCCTCTCCTTGCCTTTCCTTTCTTTTCCTCCACTCCCTCTTTCACAACTCTCCCTTACAAAAAAGGGAATTCTCTTATAACAAATAAGTTAGGTAAGGAAAAAAAATATACATTGGCTGTATGTAAAAATGGTCATCTCATATGGTCCATCACGTCTCTGCTAAAAGGTGGGAGGCGTATTTTATCTTTTGTCTTCCAGAATCATAATTGGCCATTTCATTGATCAGAGTTCATAAGTTTTTCAGAGTTATTTTCCTTTACATTTTTGTGGTCATTGTGTAAATTTTTCTCCTGTTTCTTTTCACTTTCGTTTGCATAATTTCATATGATAAAATATTGTTTTCTTTTATTTTATCCCAGTCATTTTTTCTTATAATGCAATAATATTCCATTGCATTTATACGTGAAAATTTGTCCTCTTATTTCCCACTTTAATGACTCCCAATTTATTTCCAGTTCTTTCCTACAATAAAAAGTAAAACTATCAGTATTTAAATATATACATGAATCTTTTCTATCTTTCTTTGATTTCTTTGAGGTATAAGCCTAGCAGTTGTATTTCTGGGTCAGAGGATATGTAGAGTGGGTCAGTTTGGGGACTTTGGTTCCATGGTACTTTCTGGAATGTCTGAGTCAAATTTAACTCCATCAATAAAGTATCAATATGGGGCGAAGCCAAGATGGCGGCGTAGCAGCAGCAACATATCGCAGCTCTCACATAGCCACCCCAAAATACCCATAAAA
>CM053584.1:58888124-58905982 GCA_028627135.1 Pseudochirops cupreus | reverse complement strand
TAAATAAATAAATAAATAAATAAATAAAGTATCAATATGCTTATCTTCCTACACCCCATCCACAATGATCATATCCATTTTTTCTTTTATTTGCACCAATCTAATATGTGTGAAGGGGAATCTCAGAATTATTTTAATATACATTTCTTTTATTATTAGGGATATGTAACATTTTGTTGGGTCATTGATAGTTTATATTTCTTCTTTTAGAAAACTGTTAATATTCTTTGACCATTTATCTACCTGGAATATCTCCTGTTCTTATTTATTTATATAATTCTTTCTCTCTCTCTCTCTCTCTCTCTCTCTCTCTCTCTCTCTCTCATATCAGATCTTTATCTGAAATTCTTTTGCAAATTATTTTTTCCAGTCAAATATTTTCCAACTACACTGATTTTGTTTGTGAAAAATAAGAAAATCTTCAATTTATAATAAAAATTGTTAAGTTTATATCCAACTCTCTGTTTTTTGTTTAATCAAGTACTCTCCTATGTCTGACTGTGAAAAGTATCTCCTCTTCTCTTCTAATATGACCCTTTAATATTTAGGTTATGTATCCATATGGAGCTTTTTTTGTTAGATGGTATAAGATGTTCTAAATTAGAGGTAACAAACATGGCTTGTAGAAGCCCTCAACACTCCCAAGTACTGTGAACCAGATTAAAATATAATTGGGAAGTATTTGACAAAATAAACAAAAATGAAATAAAACATATGTAACATGGCCTTTTAAAACTAAGGCAATATGCTCACCACATAGATCTTTATGGATTAGTGAACTCTTCCCCCTTTCTGTTTGAGTTTGACACCGATGTTCTAAATCTAAATTTGGCTAGCTTGGTTTTCATTTTTCTCAGAAGTTTGTGTTGAAAAGTTAGGCTTATCCTACAAGTTAGTGTCCTTAGGTTTATGGAACACTATGCTACTATGTTAGATTGCTTCTGGATCTTGTGGACCTTATCTATTCCACTGACAAACTTTTCTATTTTTTAAAGTAGTCCCAAGTAGTATTGCTGATTACTACTTTATAGTCCTATTATAAACTTGGTATAGTAAGTCCTCCTTCTTTCTTACTTTTTTTTCATTATCTCCCTTGAGATTCTGGACCTTTTCTTCATTCAGATGAACTTATACACACATCTTTACCAATATAATCATATAAGCTAAGTTTGAAGACTTTTTTAAAAATTGGTATTAACTCCATCATCACTTAACATCTGGCATTCATCTATTCCATTCTTCACTTTTGAAGTCCAAGAAAGAGAAGAAACTATTGTTATATATTGACATATTTAGACATATGTAGAATGCTGAACTTAGTTTTTATATTTGACATGTATGATTATATGATCTTGTTATCTTTTTCAAAGAAGAAAATTTTTATTGCCCCTCAATTTTTTTTCAACTATTTACTCCAGTTATTTACTCTAATTATTCACTTTAGCCACTCATTATCTCCCTAGGAGGATGAGATACTGCTAAGGATCTACTCCCATACAGAAGAACATATATAAAAGAAAACTTTGTAGGTAGGTCACAAATGAATTTACCATAAGACATGCTGGTTTTATTCCAATTGTAACCAAAGGGTAGTGATGGGGTGCCTGAATAGGTTAAATAAATAATTCCAGATTGTATTGGAGAAGTTGTCTATAATAAAACATGTTCACCCTTTGGTTCATGCTCCACACACAAATGTTACTCCCACATTAATAATAAGCCTAAGTAAAATGGGAATTCACTTTGAGGTAACACAGGTTGTCCCATAAGTTATTCCTTTCTAAGGCTACTGATTGCACTGAAATCCTTTTCTTTATAACAAAACTGAAGGTGTTTCTAATTTGACCTCACTAAATAATAGATTTCTACTTTGGTCTCACAAACTGCAGCAACATTGTCCAATTATGCCCATTAACAGTACATGTCTCAGAGACTGGGAGTAGATTACAATCCTCAGCTAGAATGGAAGAAGTCTCCTTTGACCTGTGTTAAGATGTGGAGGGAGATTTAAATAGAAAACTGATTATTACAGATTAATACTAAAATCAAATGATACAGCATTAGAATTAATTTTTCTCAGTACGTAGTTGTTTGTCTCCCTCATTAGACTGTGGGATCCTCAAGAATAGTGATTTTTGTTTGTTTGTTTGTTTCTTTGCCTTTCTTTGTACCCTCAGTGCTTAGCAAAGGACCTGGCACATAGTAAGAGTTGAATAAATGTTGATTGACTCACTGAGCAAGCTTGATCCCCCGATTTCACCAGTTTACCACCATTGAACCTAAATGATTTGTCCCCTTTTTCTTCCATAGTGTACGTGTTGGTACAATCTTCTTTCCTTTTTACTGTTTTGTGTGTGTGTGTGTTTGTGTTGGGGGGAAGGTAGGGCAGTTGGGGTTAAGTGACTTGCCCAAGGTCACATGGCTAGTTTTTGTGTTAAGTGTATGAGGCCAGATTTGAACTCAGGTCCTCCTGACTCCAGGGCTGGTGCTCTATTCACTGCACCACCTAATTGCAGTGTTTTTTTTTTTATTAAACACTCTGTTTTTTATTAAACATTTCACATTACATGAATAAGTTTTTAGATCTATGATTTTAGGCTATGATTCTTTAAGGTTTGCAAAACTCTTTGCATGTAATATCTCATTTATGCTATAATTATACCATTTTACATATGAGGAAATTGAGTCTCTGAGAAGCTAAGTGAATAGCCAATAATCATAAAGCTAAGCAAATATTACAAACAGTATTCTAACCCAGGACTCTCCTGTCTCCATTATAATAATAATAGCTAAATATATATAAAAAACCCTTTAACATTTGCAGAGCCTTTTATATTATCTTATTCAATCCTCACAATAACCCTGCAACTACCCCCATTTAACAAAAGAGGAAACTTAAGCAAGGGGGAGTTATGTGTATTACTCAGGGTCACAAAGCTAATAAGAGTTTGAGGCAGGACTAAAACTCAAATCTTCCAGTTCCAAGTGCAATACTCTTTCCAATCCACCATCTAGCTGCCTGCCATCTATCTTCTTATACCTATACCACTCTTACTTTCACTAGGTAGCATGGCGTAATGGATATAAGGCTAGCCTTGGAGTCCAAATCTTTGGCACATACGTTAATAGGTGTGGACATGAGCACTTCTAATCTTTCAGTGCCTCGGTGAAGTAAGTCCTCACAATTAAAAGTTTTAGCTGAATTGGCAGTCTGCAGTGATGGAGCAGGTTTTTACACCAGGAGTTCCATACCCCAATGAAGTCATGTCTAGACCTCCCTGCCCCCCAAAATTACAATTATATAACTTATAAATTCAGAAATAATATAATTGAGTAAGATAATTAGAAGTGCTTATAAAGGGATCTCCCTGAAACAAAGATCCAACTTTGAAATACTGAGAATCATGGAGCTTCACAACTTATGCAGGTGACCCAAAGAACCATGGAAACATGGATGATGGTTCTAAGCAGGCTGCAATATGAAAGAGAAGATGAAATGTAGATGAAATGGCATGACATCTACCATCCAGGAGAATAAAATAGTTCATTTCGGGGCTGCAGTCAGGGACTAGGTAGAGTTCTTTTTATCTCTTTATTTCCCCTAGTACTTCAAGGATTTAATCAGAATTTAATTACGTTATAGGGCCTTAATATATGCCTGAAAAAGTAACCAGATTACTTAGCAATTATAAGGAATCAATTAAAATATGAAGTTATACAAAGAATAATGGAGCAAATTACATTGGTGATATCAAATTCTTTAAATTTGCTTAGGAAGAATTTAGAAATGAAATAATTTGCAAGATATAATCTTGCAAATCTTTACATGGTATGCTATTCCAATAGTTTTTAAAAGGCAATATTTAAAATGAGATGATTTCCTCAAGATAGAGTGTTGGACTTGAAGAAAGACCTGGGTTAAAATTTTGCCTCAGACGCTAGCTGTGTGATCCTACGCAAGTCACTTAACTTCTTTTATCTTTAGTTTTCTTATCTGCAAAATGGGGATAATAATATCATTTACCTTAAAGACTTATTATGTTGATCAATTGAAAAAAATATATAGAAAGTGCTCTGCAAACCTTAAAGTGTTATATAAAGTCCAGTTGTTGTTGTTGGTGGTGGTGGTAGTGGTGATGTTGATGGTGGTGGAAGTCTTTGGCTTATAGATCTGGAGTTGGAAAAAAAACCTTAGACACCATCTAGTCCAAACCCTTCAATTTCTAGATGAGAAAATTAAGGTCAAAGGAGGTTAAATGACTTTTCTAGGGTCGTGTAGGAAGGAATAAGGACAGGAATTGAACCAAGATTCATTAACTTCAGAGTCAGTCCTCTTTCCCTTGTGTCTTGCTTCCTCCTACTCCAGGGAGGGGGAACCTGTGTCCTTGAGGCCACAGGTGGCCTTCTAGCTCCTTGAGTGTGGCCTTTTGATTGAATCCAAATTTTACAGAACAAATACTTTTATTAAGGAGATTTGTTCTGTGAAGTTTGGATTCAGTCAAAAGGCTGAACTTGAGATTCTAGAGAATCACATGTGGACTCAATACTGCAGGCTCCCCACCCCCATCCTTCAATAACTCCCTAGAGCATGGAGGCAAATGTGAGTTCTCAAAGGTTATGCCGACAGAGCAAAAGCTCTGGTAGACCCTACCAATATATAAAAAAGGGCTTCAACTGTTTGTCCCATGATTGTTTTTTTTTCTATTTTCTCAGGACCTGCCCAGCCAAGTTGAGAGTCTCATGAGCAAATTGGCCTCATAGTGATAGATTTATTTCCCCAGCAAGTTCAAAGATCATCTAAGATGTTGTGGAAGGAAAGATGGAGAGGAAAACCATGCCAGTGAAAATAAATCTACCTAAGTCAGACTAGATGACCCAGAACCAAGTAAGTTATTTCTTTAGCTTAAAGTTTCCCAGACCCAGCTTACTTGACCCATGACCCTCTCTCGACCAGGAACTTCATATATTCTGACCCAGTTTTTCTGTGGCTCCAGGGGAGAATGGCTGTTGTCCATTCAAGAACAGTTCCTTGATTGATTTGTACCACTGAGGTCTCAGATAGAATCTGCCCATCTGGGTCTACTGGTTTGTGCTCATTATCTCATTTTGCAATACCAAGCTGAACCATAGACAATCATTGAATGATAGATTTTGGTGGTCTGATCATATTACTGTATTGTTACTTAGTCAACTATTTCCTGTTTCCCAATCAAGGGAAAATAAGAAAATGCAAGTAATGCAACAGTATTTCCATTATTTTAAAACTCTTAATTTCATCCTGTTTACTAACACAAAGTTTGCAAAATATAATCTTTTATTGTTATTTTATTTTTTCAATTTTGTGTGAGAGGAAATTGAGTCTCAGAGATGATAAGATTGTAGCTTTAGAGATGGTAACATAGGCTATTCAGCACAATCTTCTCATTTTATAGATGATGACACTGATGCCCAGAGGAAAAAATATGAGCAGCACATTTAATTGGAGAAGGAACGTAGAGTTTTTTTTTCCTTTTTAAAGGTGAATATCATCAAACAAGCTAAAGAAACTAAAACGAGCAATTTTTCTTAAAATTGACTTCACATTAAAGTAGAAACCTGACATTAAAAATAAATTCTAAAAATGTAAAATTTTAAAATGAGCCACCAAATACTAGGATTTTTGGGAAACCAGTAGTGTTTTGGGGTACATTCCCAGAATGGACCAATAGAGAATTTATGTGATTTGCCCCAGATCACAGAAGCTCTAAGTGCCATAAGCAAAATTGGAACTTCTTTCTCCATCATTCAAGACCAAGCTTTTTCCACTGTTTCAAGTTGAGGGCTTCTTTAAAGTCCTTCTCAAGGAAGTTGCAGCATTTCAAAAGGTCTGAGAGATAATTTCTGGGTTACTTAATCATTTTATTAATAAGGCCAATATATTTATTAATAAAAGATGGTTATTTGGCCATCTCTTTTAGACCCAACACCCCTCATGGTGGTGGACTCACAATTGATATGCTCTTGGAAGAGCAGGTATTCCTGAGGGGGGCAATCAACTCTGATAGGTTAACAATTAGTGAGAAAATGAATATTACAATGAGAAGGTGGTTATATTGCAATGAGGGTCTTGGGATACATAACTTGGGGTCACCCAAATATTGGTCAAAGACACGTATTGATTTCTATATCACCTACTTGACAAAAGGGAGAACCAAAATTTCCTAGACCTTTCTGAGCAAACACAATGAGCAGGAATGTAGCCATTAGCCCAGACTTAAAATTTCTTTAATTTTCTTTGGTTAGAGCTCAGATATCCTAGCTGCACATTGTCTTTTAGAAAGATTTATTACACTGATTGATTTCTTAATGAGGAAGTAGAAAAAGGGAGAAGCCTTCATTGTAATATAATAATTAGCCATCAAATTCAAGAGAGCAAACATTTTGGGGTGACCAAGTTGACAACCTCTCCCTGCCTCCAATCCTGACTTTGTAGCTACCTGAGACAGTGCCAGAGATTCCTATCAGCTTGGAGGTCAGAAAAGGTAGCTGTTGACAGTGGATAACCTGTTGAGAGTCAGGGTAAGATACTGGAATAAATGACTTCTGAAGATAAAACCAAATTCCCAGGAGATTTTCAGAGTCTAAAGGGGGAAGGGAGGGAGGGTAACAATAGCCACAGCAAAAAAAATATACTAAGGTATGGGGCTGTCACTGTTAAAACAAATGAAAAAAAATTGGTGCAAATTCGTAAGAGTCAGGCAGTAACAGCAAAATGCTGCCAGAGTCATGACTTGGAATAAAATCATAGAAAATAGCTATTATAAAAACCAGGAGGAGCCTTCAACTTAGAGGAAGTTTTGAATTGCATCATATATTTTTAAAAATATGATGGTCTCACACATCCTTCATAACTTCTATTTTTTTTTTTTTGCTAACTACCCACAATATTTATGTTAGAGGCAATGTGAGTAGGTAGACCTTGGGCATTAAATTTAATCTTTTACAGTTGCCTTTTTTTCTCTTTTAGAGGGTAGAAAGGCTTGAGAAGTCTTTGCCAAATACAGATACCCTTTAAATACATCCTTCATCAACATTCCTTCATCAACCCAAAAATTACATCCATAACATAACATCCTCCCATCCTCTCTGCCCCTTCTACTCTCCCTCCATTCAGACCTGGATTTGAGGTCTAGTTTTGAGACTTATTAGGTGTATAGCTCCAGGAAAACCCTTCTCATCTCTCAACTTTTATTGGAGTATTGGAGAAGTAGTAGTAATAGAAGTAGTTGTAGTAGTGGTAGTAGTAGTAGTAGTAGTAGTAGTAGTAGTAGTAGTAGTAGTAGTAGTAGTAGTAGCAGCAGCAGCAGCAGCAGCAGTAGTAGTAGCAATAGTGGTAGCAGCAGCTGCTAACATTTATATAGTGCTTAAACATTTGTAAAACACTTTATAAATATTATCTCATTTATTCTTATAACTCTGGGAGATAAGCGCTTTTCTTATCCCCATGTAAAAAATGAGGAAACTGAGGCAAATTGAAATTAAATATAAAAATCTCTGATCTTTTCAATTTTTGTTAGAATTTTCTTAATTCATCTCTTTATTCAATAATCATTTATTCCCCTTTTGGAGACATCTTGAAGAGATCTTTCAGTTTCCTTAACATTTTTTTTTTTGTCTCTCTCATGGCTTTTGTCTGTTTGAATTTTGTCAGCCACTATTCCTGTCTTTGGCTTCTTTTTTAAGTTAGCTTTTTAATCACAACCTTTATAAACATTAACATTTTAAAATACACATGTAAAGGAGGAAGTATTGGATCCCCTCACCCACCCACCACCCCTAGTTCAGTTGCTGTAGCAATCTGTGATCTAGAAGGTAGAGTGGGGTGGGGCGGTGATGAGGATTGTATATAAAGCCACAAACTTCTAATATAATTTTTTTAAAGTAAATATTCAATGTGATGTTATAAGGTCCTAACTGCCCTGCCTGTCTATGTCCTCCCCCACCCCCCAGGGAAGTTTTTTCTATTCTCTATGGCTATAATTTCTATTCTATTCTATTCTCTACTGTCTAAATCAATGATTCCATGAATCCATAAAGCACATAACAGCTCTGTGAAGCTGGTAGTGCAAATGTGTAATAATCACTTTACAAATGAGAAAAGTGATTCCAGAGAAGTAAAGTGGCTTCCTCAAAGCCACACAAGCTACAAAATGGCAGAGCTAGAATTCAAATTCAGGTCTTCTAACTTCAAGCCTAATATTCTTTCTACCTATTCTTTCATCATATTCCTCTCCTTGCATGGGGAAGGCAGTTAGCTGCCATGTGGCTTTGGAAGTAGTACTCTTCTTACAGAATCTTAAAAAAAAAATTAAACATTTTTATTTAAAGTTTTCAGTTCCAGATTTTTATCCTTTCCTCTCTTTCCCCCTTATTCAGGTGGTAAACTATCAGACATAGGTTATACATGTGTAATTATATAAAACATTTCCGTGTTAGTCATTTTGTACAAGGAGACTCAAATAAAAGAAAAAAGAAAGCAAAAACTAGCATATTTTGGTAGATATTTAGTTCTTTCTCTGGAGGCAGGTAGTATGTTTCATCATTAGACCTTTGGGATTGGCTTGACTCATTGTATAACTTAGTTATTCACAGCTCTTCATTGAACAATATTGCTGTTACTGTGTACATTTTCCTCGTTCTGTTCACTTCACTATGCATCAGTTCATGTAAGTCTTTCCAAGTTTTTCTGAAATCATCTTGCTTGTAGTTTCTTATAGCACAATAATATTCCATTACAATAATATACCACAGTTTGTTTAGCCATTCCCCAATTGACGGGCATCCATTTGATTTCTAATTCTTAGCCACCACAAAATGAGCTGTTATAAATAAATAAATAAATATATACACAGAGATCCCATCCATCCATCCATCCATCCATCCATCCATCCATCCATATATACACATACACACACATACAAAATAGTTCCTTTTTCATTTTTGGATGTCTTTGGAATATAGACGTAGAAGCCTCATAGAATCATCAAATCACAGATTTTCTCATTTGGAAGGGACTTTAGGGTCCTCCTAGTCTAACCTGTTTCTGGACAGGAATGTTCCCTGCAACATACCCAACAACTGGTCGTCTTGCCTTTGCTTGAAGATCTCCAACAAGGATTGGAACCCACTATATCTTTAACTGTAGGTGGATAGAGTCCTGGGCCTGGAGTTAGGAACGTGAGTTCAAATTTGGCCTTAGGCACTTACTCATGGTGTGATCCTGGGCAAATCATTTAAACTCTGTTTGCCTCAGTTTCCAATCTGTGAAAAAGAGAATAATAGTAGCACCCACCTCTGATGGATATTTTGAGGATCAAGTGAGATAATAATTATAAAGCACTTAGATCACTGCCTGACACATAATAGGTGCTATATAGATGTTAGTTATAATTATTAGCTATTATTATCTTCAGGCAATCCATTCCCATTGAAGTTCTAATTGGCAGGATATTTTCCCTTTCATCAAGCCTAAATTTGACAATTCATAGCTTTTACTCACTGCTCTTAGTTCTGCCCTCAGGAGGGTAAATATAGATGAAATCTAATCTCTCTTCCCCAAGGTAGTCTTTCAAATGCTGAAAGATGGTTTTAGTATCTCCCCTGAGTCATCTTTTCCCCAAGCTACACATTCCCATTTCCTTCAGTTGATTCTCATATGGCATGAACTCAAGGCTCTTGACCATCCTGTTTTCCTGAACACTGTCCAGTTCATCATCTTCCCTATTGTTGGACTGCATGCAGTAGTCCAGTTGTTGGACAAAGGCAGGGTGGAATGGGGCTGCCACCTCTATATTCCTGGAAGTTATGCCTCTCTTAAAGGCAGTCCAAGACTGGTGTTAGCTTTCACTGCTACCATATCCCAAGGTTAACTTTGATCTATATGATTTGCCTAGAATATCCAGTTCAGATATCATGAGCTCATTTACCAAAATAAATGATGTATTTTAATTAATCTTGGTGCATTTGCCTAAATTGCTAAGAGAGCTGGGGAATTTCAATCACTCTGGGTCTTTTTCAGCTTGACTGACAATTCTCGGATTAAACAGATATCTCAGTACTTGCTAGCCCTGCAGGAAACTATACTTCCCCTGCTCTCTTTTCAAATTACAGACACCTCTGTTCTAGCTAACCCATTTTCTTGAACCTCTACATTTCTATTCCTCCAAACTAGATGGCATTTTTAAAAGTCCCCAATATCTCTCTTTTCCCAAAGCTTTTTCCCTGGGGTAAAAGCTCCAGTCAGAGAATGCCATCAAGAGAACAATAAACATGTTGGTCTAGGGTAGGGTTCAGTGCCTCTAGACTGCAGAAAACTTTGCACTTCTTATTAAGAAAATAATAGGTCAGTTTCCATATGAGATACTATGGGCCAGGGCATCATTTACATTCACCCAAGGCATTAAACCAACATATTACTTCTGTCCTCCCAATAATAGGACAAATGAAAGCAGGAGCCTCACCATGGCATTGCCTTGTACAAAAAACTGTAATGACTCTCATTTGCTTCCCTAAAATATTGACAATGACATTAACAACAACAACAATTCAGCTTGACCGAGCAAGCCCTTCACAATATGGCTCAAGCCTACTTCTCAAGGCATATTGCATATTCCTCACCTTCATAGACTCTCTGCTCCTGTCAAGGTGATCTCCATGCTATTTCACAAACTTGGTCTTCCAACTCTTCCCTTTGTGCCTCTGCACAGGCTACTTCCTATGCCTGAAATGCACTTTCTCATCATGTCTCTGTCTCTGAGAGTACCTAGTTACATTCAAGGCTCAACTCATGTACCATTTCCTACAGGAAGACTTTCTTGATCTGCTTAGACTCTCTCCTTTCTCCTCAACTTCAATGAATGAATGCATGAAAAAGCACATTTATTAGGTGAATCCTTATAAATTATTGTGATGTACATGTATGCATGTATTTATATGTATATATATATCTACCTATTTTACACACACACACACACACACACACACAGACACACACACACACACACACAGAGGATCATGTCATTAGAGCTGGAAGAACTCTAAAGTCCATTTAGTTCAACTTCTTCATTTTACAGCTGAGGAAAATGAGGACCCACAAGGTTAAATGACTTATCCAAGGCCACACAAGTAGTGAATATCAGAGGCAGGATATGAACTCATATCCTCTGATTAGAGAGCCACTGCTCTTTCAACCATATTACTTACCTGTTTACATTGTATATCTATCAGTAAAATGTAACCCCTTCAGTCAACCAGTCAACAAACATTTGTTGAGAGCTTACCTCATGTCAAATACTGTGCCAACTACTGGGGATCCAAAGAAAGGCGGGGAAGGAATTCATGGTCTAATGGGTGAGACAATGTATAAACAGTTATGTGTGTATATGCATATATATGTATATGTGCATTTATACATATATGTATATACACTTATTAGATTGGAGATAATCACAGAGGAAAGGCACTATTATTAAGAGAAAATAGGAAAGACTTTTCACAGAAGGTAAGATTTTGGCTGAGAATTGAAGGGAGCCAGGAGGTGATGATTAGGAGGGAGAGAATTCCAGGCTTGGGGGACAGTCAATGAGAATGTTCAGTCATGACATGGAGTCTTGTATGAGGAACAATAAAGAACCCAGTGCTATTGATCACAGAATAAGGGAGAGAAAGGTATGAGAAAACTTGAAACGCGGGGTGGCACCAGGTTATTAAGGGCTTTTAATGCCAAATAAAGGATTTTATACTTGATAAGGGAGGTGACAGGAAACTACTGTATTGAACTGGGAAATGAACCTGTGAGACTTTTGCTTTAGAAGGATAAATCTGATAGCTGAGTAGAGGATAAATTGGAGTTGACAGAGACTTGAGGCAGGGAAACCAATCAGCAGGATGTTACAATAGTCCAGCTATGAGGTGATGAAGGCTGGTACCAAAGTGGTGACAGTGTCAGAGAAAAAAAGAGGAGGGATATAAAAATGCAAAAGAACTTGGCAACAATTTGGATGGTGGGAGAGAGAAAAAAAGGGAGAGAGAGAAAAAAAAGAGAGAGACAGAAAGAGAGAGAGAGGGAGAGAAAGAGAGAAGAATTGAGGATGACCCCTAGGTTCTGAACCTCAGCGACTAGGAAGATGGTGGTACCCTCAACAATAATAGAAAGATAGGGAATCTAAAGGCAAGGCAGAAAATAATAAGTTCAGTTCTGAATATATTGAGTTGAATTCCATGAGAATATAGTTGTAGATGTATAACATAGAATTAGAGATATGAGACAGGTTAGATCTGGAGCAAAAGAACTGACAATCATCTGTTTAGCTATAATAATTTTATCCGTAGGAGGTGATGAGATCATAAAGTAAAATCTTATGGAAAGGGGCCCTTTTTGGGCCTAGAAAGGCACCTTTGGGGACAACTGTATTTAGTCGATGAGATCTGGATGGATGGAGATGGAGAACAAGTAGGAATTAAGGAATTAATTAGGGAATTAAGAAGAGAATGAAAGGAGAAAACATGCTAGCCCTGATTATATAAAGCCTTCTTAAGTAGCTTAGGCACAAATGGAGATGAGTTATAGGATGATAAACCGTAAGGATGGAGACATCAAGTCAGGGTTTTTTGAGAATGGAGGCGATATGGATATGTTAGTAGGTGGTATGGAAATAAGTAGACAGGGAAAGCTTGAAAATAAGTGAGAAAGTAGGGATAATAGATGAGAAAATCTGGAGAAGATGGAATGGCATGGAATTATTTGTGCATATATAGAAAGGAGTTCCCCTTGGCAATGAAAAGGGACACTCCTTCACGTGAGACAGGGGTGAAGGATGAGATTACAGCAGAAGGTATTTGTGATATGAGATGAGGAGGGAAGAAGAGGGAGCTGTTGGTAAATGGCCTCTATTTCTTTCGTGAAATATGAAGCAAGAATCTCAGCTAGGAGGGTGGGAGAAGAGAAAGTCTTGGGAGCTTTGAGGAGGGATAAAAAAATGGAAAATAAACCATGATGAATATGCTAGTGAATAAATGGGGATGTATAAACAGATTGCCTTGCTGAAGTGAGGACCCAGTTGACACTATATAACACAGTTTTTTAGTGGACCATAGTTTTATGATTTTCTTGAGTTTTGTTCAGCAGCAGGTGAATAGTTAAAGCAGCACATGGTAGGAGGTGTCCAAGGATGAATTTTAGTAGGGTAAGACTTGAGAGAAGAAGACAGTATAGAGTTGAACTGGTTCATTAATTGTTCATAATGAGGAAGGGAGAAGAGTGTAGGCTGTGAAGAGATGATGCCTCCTTGTGCTCATTGAGGGAAAGTCTTTTTTTTTTCCCTTTTCTCTTTTGGTCTTTGTATCTCCAGTGTCTAAAAGCACAGTGTATACACCATATAGACATATTGGATTGGATCACATGGAGAGAATTCCATTCCTTTTGTGATCCATCCTTGGTTCACAGTGATACCCCATACTACCTGGTTATATGCTCCCAATTCTCAACTTTCCTCCCATGATTCTCCTACTCCAACCTTCTATTCCAGACAGGCTAGCCTATGAAACTTGGTACTTCCCCACCTAAACACATTTCCAAACATCCTTACTAGTTTTGGCCTCCTTTTTCACCCCTGACTATCTGAGTCCTACCATCAATTAATCAATCAATCAGTGAGTGTTTATTAAGCAACTATTCTGTTTGAGATATTGCTCTAAGTACCAGAGATGTGAATAGAAAAAACAAAACAAAACAAAATAATTTTTACTCTCAAAGAGTTACGTTTTAAGAGCAGAGACAATCCATATGGAAGTATATACAGAATAAACATAAAGATAACAACTACATATAAATAGAAAATATTAAAGGAGAGGAAACCCTCAGTTGGGGATGTCAGGAAAGCATTCATTGAGTTTCATTCTTCAGGGAATACCCAGCTCAAGGTTTAAATCCTTCTTATGAAAGCAGAACTAATTCTAGCTGCGTCAATAATTCACAGTGACCTTAGTAAGATCTCCTTACCTCCTTCGGCTACACTTTCTTAATCCCTAAAATAAAGGTTTTAGACTCCCTGACATGAAAAGCCCTTTCTCCTAGTGCTAAGTGCTATGATTCAATCTTCCAAGACACTTTCCTAACTCTTTCCCTACTAAGGCTATACTGACCATTGTTTCCATTCCTTTCTCAGTCCAAAAGCACACTCTGTCCTTACCATTCATGTGCTATTGTAGAGTCATAGCTCTACAGCTGGAAGGACCCTTAGGCATCATTGAATTCAGCCTTCTTACTTTATAGATGATGAAACTGAGGCCCAGAGAGGTTTAGTGACTTCCCCAGGGGTCACACAGTTACTAAGTATCTGAAGCAAGACTTGAACACAGGCCTTCCTGACTTCAAGGGTATCACTCTCTATATCTATACACAATGGTGTGGGTCTAATTTGCACATTCTTACTTGTGTTAATGATCTTTCTTATGGCCCCATGTTCTATCTCCTCAATTACACAATAAGCTTTTTATAGACAGGGCTCATATCTTGATTTTTTTTCCCATTCATCAAAGCGAAAGCTCAGTACACTGTCTTACACATTACCATGCTCAGGAAATATTTTTTGAATAACTGGTACTGGAATAATGTTTCAGTACTTCAAAAGGCTGTTCATGATGGTGCTCCCTTCACAAATAAAGTACACAGTTCCTCTTTTCACTTTACTTTTCTCTGAAATCTTGAGATCACTCTGTGTGTGCATGAAGTCTCTGGAGGGGTTGAAGCAGAGAGGAAAGCAAGGCTTCTAAAATATTAATAGATGTGACCAGGGTAAAAGAGTAGGATGAAGAAGGCTTGAGAGGGATAGGCTGACTTACCTTTCTAACAGGACATCCTGCCAAACCCTTGATTGGAGAAGGGTATGTAGCTTCAGCAACTGGCTTTAAAGTCTTCCAGTAAAGACTTTAAGATCGATCAGTAGGTCCCTAGTCAAGGCTTGAGAAGCCTGGCCTGGAGAACTGTGGCAACTAGGTTAAGGCCTTGAGGGTGGAGCCCAGCACTATAGGTAGTTCTAGGGAAAGTTCTGTCAAAGGGAAGGAGAGGAGAGGAGAGAGGGAAAGAGAGGAGGAGGAGGAACAGGAGGAAAGAGAGAGAGAGAAGGATGGAGGTAGGGAGGGAGAGAGAGACAGAGATAGGCAGAGACAGAGAGACAGAGCAAAAGAGAGACAGAGACAGAGAGAGAGACAGACAAAGACAGAGACAGAGAGGGAGGAGAGGCACTTGGAGAAAATCATGGAAGTGAATGGCAAGTTCTGGTAGAGAGAGCATCAATTTCACTCCAATTCCCCCATGTCCCACTTCAGAATGACCCAAACCACCACACCACAGAGATTCCAGGGCATAGTGCCATCTGGTGCCCCAGTGAATGCTGTGCTACTTTAACCAAAATACCTCTCAGCCTGGGCATGGCGCAAGAATATACATACATATGCATGCATTCAAGCACACAGTCACACACATGCCCATAAAAACATTCACACATTCTACCTTGACTTGAAACATACTTTCTAAAAACAGCAGCAAGGCCAGGCCCGAGGGCTCAGAGTTCAGCATTTGTCTTAAGTGAGATTCAAGAGATTGGCCTATCAGTCTCTTGCCTAAAGCCACCAGTAAAGGCTCATTATAAATAGCCTTCTCCCTCCCTCCCCTTCCTTCCAAGTACTGCTATTTGCCCAGCCACTTGTGAGTCCTTATTAAGCATGCACTTCTAAGCAAGGAGCACTGACTTCCCCTTAATTGAGGCATAATAATTAGAGCATTAACACATTAGGAGGGTGAGACAGCATGTTTAGCTTTTGTGATTAATTATCTCAGGATTGTAATAAGTTGTTAAGACATTAATTACTCCGGCATGTTTATTGCTCTAGATTGCATAGCCAACACTTCATGATGTCAAGTTGTTACATGTCTAAAACATAACAGTACCAGTGTACACATATGTGTACCAAGTCACGTTCCAATCTGATACATTACAACTTTCTCTGCTTGTGGATGAGATTGAGTGAACAAACAGCATGCCAGGACCCAGGCTTCCTCTTCCTCTTCCTAGCCTAATGTGGGTCTTGATGCAAAGAAACACACACACAGGCACACATATACACAAATACATGCATGCCTGTCCATGTCTATACACATCTGCACTCATGTGCATATGTCAGTACATATACAATGAACATATACATACATAAACTCCCAGAGTAGATGTAAATGAGAAAAGTATGTGAGAATTCCAGAGTCCTGCACTTTTAATTTCTGTAAGTAGGAAGGATCAGTATTTCTTACAGGGGATATTTAGATGTGTTTGCAGTCCTTGGTGAAACATGAAACATTCTGCTACATCTTTTCCTCCTGACCGTGAACACCCCCTTGGATTCCCAATTTGAGAGCACCAATTAGGCCTAGTAACACAGCTAACCAGGGTGAAGGGGAAAATCAGGGAGCTTTGGATAGGGATGTGAGAAAGGGTACATGGCGGTTTGCCAGAGGTCTGAAGGCCTCATTCCCAACTGTTCCCTATATCAGTGGGCAAAGGCTATGGATGCCAGTGCTATGAAGACAGCAACATATGAGCTATGTTTTCACCCACAAAATGCAATGTTAAAATGTCAAATTACCTGAGCAGTTCCATGGGGGACATGGAAGAAGGAAGATTCAGGAAGGGAAGCGGGGAAGAGTTACCAAGAAAGAAACAACAATGAAACCTTTTTTTTTAAATGGATGCTACACTTATTATTTAAATAAATAGAATTCATTCAATATTTATTTGGTTCTCTTCATTTTGCTTGTATAGAGACAGTGTAAATATGGACTTCACGATTAATGGACTTTATGGTCCTGATGTTACTTACCAGGGACACATGCCAAGATGGCAGCTATAGAATGCCAAGTCTGGAGTCAAGTTCTGTACAGCCATTGCTAATTTCCATTAGAATTCCATTGTAGTGCTTCATCATGGCCCAGAAGTGACCTTGGGTTTTTAGTGGTTATGCCACGGAAGCTCACTTTCTTGAAATTTCTATTTAGATGCAAAGGTTTGGTGACCCAGGCCTTGTGACAAACTGTTTATCTGTCATCAGAGGATAACTATACCTTCATTTGGAGAAGCTTAGTATCATTTTGGTTAGAAGACGTTTAATTTGGAGGCACGGTAACTCTCAAAGACTATTTACTTAGTTCTAGCGCACGTTCCTCCATTAATGAAACCACAGATGCTTGACAAATTAAAATTAGTCATGTATGTTAGGTGAAGTAGATGGTAACTTACCCAGTGTAGTTTAAGGTATGCCAAAAATCCATTCATTTTACTCTAAAATATCTCCCCATACCAACCCCATTTTTCTGTCAAAATCCCTGAAATTCCCATTATTGGAGTCATAAATCTGGATTATGGCCCTATCCTTAGAAGTTCTGTTTTAAAATATAAATGTATTTGTAGAGAACTAATATAATAATTTCACAGTAAATTAATCAACATATATTCTTCTTTTTTTTTTTTGAGGGGAGAATGTAAGGCAATTGGTGTTAAGGGACTTGCCCAAGGTCACTCAGCTAGTATGTATGTCATGTGTCTGAGGCTGAATTTGAATTGAGCCATGTAGTTGCCCCCATGTACCCTTTTGTAAGAATTGTTAGCAATTGACAGTAGGATACCATCAGAATAATCCATGAGAGAGGTACATCTAGATGGAAGAAAGATCAGTGTCTCTGGAGTCAGAGGATTGTAACGATACTGGGATTTGAAGATCTTCCACGCCCCTTGAGCTTGCTGATGTAGCAGGAAGGGGTGGAGCAAGAT
>CM053584.1:58833664-58878494 GCA_028627135.1 Pseudochirops cupreus | reverse complement strand
ACCTATGTATCTCCTTCAACTATCTTCATACTGAGAAATGTCTCATGAGTTACAATTATCGTTTTTCCATGTAGGAATGTAAAGAGTTCAAATTTAATAAGTTCCTTATGATTTCTTTTTCCTGTTTACCTTCTCATGCTTTTCTTGCTTATTGTATTTGAAAGTCAAATTTTCTGTTCAGCTCTGGTTTTTTCATCAAGAATGCTTGAAAATCCTCTATTTCATTGAATGACCATATTTTCCTCTGAAGCATTATACTCAGTTTTGCTGGGTAGGTGATTCTTGGTTTTAATTCTAGCTCCTTTGACCTCCAGAATATCATGTTCCAAGCCCTTTGATCCCTTAGTGTAGAAGCTGCTAGATCTAGTGTTATCCTGGTTGTGTTTCCACAGTACTCAAATTGTTTCTTCCTGACAGCTTGTAATGTTTTCTCCTTGACCTGGGAACTCTGGAATTTGGCTGTAATATTCCTAGGAATTTTCTTTTTGGGATCTTTTTCAAGAGGCAATTGGAGCTCTTTGCTATGGTAGAACTCTGCTTCCAGAGTGAAGAGAGCTGTGTCCCAAATTGCTGGCGTTTTTGCAAATGTTGTCAGAGCTATGAGGAGGGTGCCCTCTCTGAAGACACCTCAAGCTCTGGCACACTGGCCACACACCCCAAGACTACCACCCCAGACCATGATCCAGATCCAAGGAGGTCAAAGAACAATTACCCTCTGAGTGGTTGCTTGGTCCCCCCTATGATCTGCAGGCCAGGAGCTCTTGAGGCAGTCATGTGGCAGCAGCTGCAGCCACTGTACCTCTGCCACCTCTTGCCCTGGGGGCAGGGGCCAGACCATGCTTTTCCATCACCCAGTTCCAACAGTTCCCCACTGACCTTTTACTTTCTCTTTGGTGTTTATGGGTTGAGGAGTCTAGAAACTGTCACAGCTGCTGGTGATTCACTCTCCTAAAGTCTGCTCTGGCTGGTCTGTTCCACTGGTTGGGGTCCCCCTGGGTCTGGGCCTGTAGGGCTCATGGGACTGCGTAGCCCCCAGCTCGGTGTGATTGACCCTTCCTGTCGGTCTGCCAGGCTGCCTTCAGTGGGAGATTTGTTTCTTTCTGTCACTTTGTGGGTTCTGTAGATCTAAAATTAGTTTAGAGTCATATTTTACAGGTATTGGAGGAGGTTGGTGTAGGAGTTAAAGCAAGCTCCTGCTTTTACTCTGCTATCTTGGCTCTGCCCCAAGATCCAGAATCTTAAGGAAGAAAATGACACCCTGAAAATCAGAATTGGGCAAACTGAAGCTAGTGAAATTATAAGAGATCAAGAAATGATTAAACAAAATATGAATAATGAAAAAATAGAAGAGAAAGTGAAACATCTTTTAAGAAAAACAACAGATTTGGAGAATACATCAAGAAGAGAAAATATAAAAATAATTGGAATAACTGAAAGTTACAATAAAAAAAAGAATCTTGATACAATAATACAAGAAATAATCAAAGAGAATTGTCCTGAACCATTAGAACAAGTAGAAATAGGAAAAAATCCATTGATCATCATTAAAAAAAATTCTATGAGGAAAATTCATAGGAATATCATAGTCAAATGTTAAAACCCCCAGCTCAAAGAAAAAATATTAAAAGCATCAAGATTAAAACAGTTTAAATAGAATGGTGTCACAATTAGAATTACACAAGACCTTGCAGCAGAGACATTAAAGGACTGCAGGTCTTGGAACACAACATATTGAAGAGCAGAAGAACTGGGGCTCCAGCCAAAAATATCATATTCTGCAAAGTTAAATATTACCCTGAATTAAGAAAAAAATGGACATTTAATAAACTCTCAGACTTTCAAGACTTTGTTAAAAAAATCATGAATTTAATATAAAATTTAACATATAAGAATCAAGAGAAATATAAAGTGCATAACAAAGACTGATTATAAGGGATCCATAAGGACAGACTGTTTAGTTTTTATATATGTAAAATGTTTGTCTAAGATTCTTATTAACAATTGGGTAGTTTATAAGAAAGATTGGGGTAAACCTGAGAATGATATGAATTTAAAAAGTAAAACCATTTAGAAACAGCTTAAAAGAATAATTTTCTGAGATGCAAAAGGAAGAATTGATACAGAGCAATTAGATGGTAGAAGAAGGCTGGTAGTTTTGGTAACCTACTTTCATTGGGAATGGGTTTAAGAGAGAACAATACACGTATATATATAGATAGATAGATAGATATAGATATATATAGATATATGTCTATATCTCTCTCTCTCTATATGAAAGTCTTTTAAATTCAGAAGAAATAAACTGGTAGGGGCATAGAGAGGGGGAGAGGACAAAGGGAGGGATCTTTAGAGGGGAGGGTGAGGGAATAGGTAAAAGAGAGGCATAAAAGGGGGTTTAGATGTATGGAAATGGGATGAGAGGGGAGGGATCCTTGGAAGGGGGTAGGCTAATTATAGGAGGGCAAAGTAGTGGGCAGAATTAAAGTAGAGGGGGCAGGAGGGATAGGAAAGGAGATATAATCATACATAAAAAAACTAAAGATTAGGAGTAGAATAGGTTTGGGGAAGTACATGTCTATATGTATATGTTTATGTATATATATATATATATATATATATATATATATATATATATATATATATATATATAGTCTCATGCTGCATATGACGAATGTATCCAGTTATCAGATCCTCAATTAAAATTCATGAAATATAATAGTAAGATATAATCAGAAACCACTGTTTTCTCTTTGAATAAAATAATTTCTACATACTTCATGGCAAATGATTAAACTAGGAATGTTCATCCAAATAATGTACTTGATTTTTGTCTAAGCTGCTTCGGGCATATCATTTAAAAATAGCAAGGAAGTTCTGGTAGTGAAGAGCAATAATCTTATGGGATTTCCAGGGAGCAGAGGAGATGGCTGAGTACCTTAGAAAGCATGTCAGTGGTCATCTATACGAGGAAGTTCATTTGAGTTCCTTCCCACCGAGGTAGCACTGTTCTTCTAGTCCATCTTGACACCAATGCCACATTTCATGAGAGAATAAAGAAAAAGTCATAAAGTAAAAATCATCTCATGACTGACTCCTAAATTAGAGAGAGTTTTGTCTAGCTTCTTGGGTAGTCAGCTGCCTAGAAGTTCAGTTCTTCACTTGGATTTACTCCCTTCAGAATTAATTGTTAAAGGCTCTTGGGAAGCATCAGGGGTATATTAAGAATCAATCTGATTTATTTTGTATTGTGCCTTGTGACTTTTTGTCTGTAAGAGGAGAGAGCATGACTTATTGTATAACCTTCATTCCTCTCCTCTCTCACTCCTTATGTGTCTTGCACATAATAAATAGCTATCATTTGATCTGAGGGCTAGTATCAAAGAACTTTTTCATTTAGAGGGTGCTGGCTGGTCAGTTTTGACCTCTGAATAGTGGCAGGATTCTCTATCCCTGGTCCTGAAAGGTACTTTCACCTAAGATGTAAATATTGGTGTATCGAAAAGAAAAATGGGGTTTTCCTTCCTCTGAGTTATTATAAATCTCCTTCATGCCAAGCAGATAAATGTTCCATTGTCACCAGGGGACACTGCTGGTGAATGGCTGGTATAACATTACTGGCCCTATGCTGCTAAGGTGAAATCCCTCCCCTAGTAATGTAGTAACTACATCTGGAGTATCATGCTCAGTAGGTGGGCATTAATTAGAGCTAGCGGCCTATAATTGGAACTGCCTTTATTCCTTCCATTCTAGGAGGCTGGTACTGTCAGAAGTCTCATTTTCACTGAAGCATCATAATTAACACAAAGCCTAATGTGAAAGGCAGATGAGGCTGGGTACCAAAATAGTTCTGAGCTCCCCAAGGGTATATGTGTGCAGGGGTGGGTGGATGGAAGAGAAAGCTGTGGGAACGAAAAGAAGCTTATTACATTGACCTTCAATTAATTTCAATCTGGAAATTTGGGTATCAGCTCTGCAAACCTTCAGTGTTGGCCTAGATTTCTTGACCATTCCTTAAAGAAAGACCTCAAAATATTTTAAAAAGTAGTAAGACTTCACTGAGCATCAGCAAGCTGGGCTTCTGGTTATAGGATCTATGTTGTAGACACCACTGACGTCCTTTGCCCCTCCTTTTTCTATTCATAAACTAAGATTCCTTTCTTTACAAGATGATATTGTTTTAGTGGGGGAAATGAGAGACTTAGGAAAAAATTAGAATTATGGGTTGAAGGGACCTCAGAGGGTATCTGTTTCAATGCTCTCACTTTACAGATGTAGAAACAGATTTACCGATGAACAACATTAAGTGATTTGTCCAAGGTAACGGAGGTAGGAGCCAAGGTGAGATTTGAACTGAGGCCCTCTGTCTTCAGAGTCAGTGGTCTCTCTACTATATTATATCACTTCCCCTGACTTGTGAGGTCCTGAAAAGTTAATAATGTCTGTGGAGCCTTTGGAGAGCCCTTGGAGTGCCTTGAAAGAAAATTTGAGGTATTTTTCCTTATTATTACTGCTGGTCTTTGGATTCCCCAGAAATCTGAGAACACATTTAAGTGATTACTTTAGGAAGAGTCTAGTGGAAAAGTAAGACTAATACATTTCTACACTTGGCAGCTCCCACATAGCAGAGGACCCTAGGTGCACTTACAATCACTATCAGATCCTCGTTCATTTCCCCTCGATTCTGCTTAGAACATAATGAACTCCGAACACCTGCAATCCATCTCCTAAGAAGACCAGGTTTTGTGTGCATTCCAGCAGGTGGCCTGCAGTCCTCTGCACATATGTACGGCTATTTTCTAAACCCTAATGAGCTGCAGAACTGGCATGAGAGCAAGTTATAGTAGATGGATAAGTTGCTTCCTAAAATCCCAGTGCTCCAATTAAGGCAGAGTGACATCAAAGCATGAAAAGGGTGCAGGGTGATTGTGGCATTTGGGCTCTGGAAGTCAGGTAGGGCTGAGGACTCTTAGTTGGAGTCTTAGGTCACAAAGTCATTGCTTTTCATCATGAGTCATTTATTTCAAATGAATCTCTAGATTTCTGCAAATTTTGAACACAAAGAAGCCATCACCTAGGTACAATGTGATGTTCTTCATATAAAACAGGAGATCTGTTGATGGATTTTAAGGGGTCCATAAACTCGTTCGGAAAAAAATCTAAATCTTTAATTTCTCTAACCTTTCTGAGTTTAGCATATCCTTTAATTGTTTAAAAACATTCTGAGAAGGGTTCTCACGAGACTGCCAAAGTGGTTCATAACACACACACACACACACACACACACACACACACACACACACACACACACAGAGTTGAAAATTCTCAATATAAAGGAACAGCAATCATGAATAGTAAAACCCAATTGTGCCATATTGTTGCTTGTTGGTAGTGGTGGGGTATGTGTGATATTGTCACAAGGCAGTGAAACTTGTGACAGACAAGGAGCTTCTGATGCTCTTGTGACTTGTGAAACAATTGTAAAATGATGCATTAAGAATATGTTGACACCTGCAAACTCTCATGTGCCTTCTGTCTCTGAATGCAGCAAATGACTGAGAAGAAGCAGCATTTGGGTAGCTCAGTGGGGATGGATGGACTGCTGTTTTAAGCTTTTCACTGAATAGCAAGAGGATGAGCAAAAGTAGAGAAAATAAAGAAATTCTAGGAAGATGGGATAATGACTTTGAAATTAAATCAATATATTCTTTCATACTTTGGGATTTCAAAAGTGGAGGTGGGAAGGAAAATGAAAAATATATTGGAAAATAGTTCAGGACTGAGAAACAAAAGAGGCTACAGACTTATAGAATATACCAATTCTCACAACCCGTACAGAATGAAAATTTTCTTCAAGAAGAATTAAGAAACACTGGACCTGGTGAATAATTAATAAAATCCATCACTTGATCTGTCCATCCCTGTTAGCTCTCATCCTCTATCTCTCCTCCCTTTTGTGGCTAAAGTCCTTGAGAAGGTCATCTGCACTTCATGCATCCACTTCCTTTTTTCTCACTTTCTTCTGAACTCTCTGCAGTCTGACTTCTGGCCTCATCATTCAACTGAAATTGCTTCCGCCAAAAGTCCCAATGATGCTCTTAATTTATAATTCTGAAGGCATTTTTCTCAATCCTCATCTTTCTTGACCTTGCTGCAGTTATAGACATTGTTTAGTACCCTGTTTTCCATACTTTCATTTCTATAAGCTTTCCTGACAACGTCCTTTCCAGGTTCTGCCGCTTCTTTGATCACTTCTTCTCAGTCTCCTTTGCTGAATCTTGATCCAGGTCATGTGACTAACTTTGGGTTTCTCCCAAAGCTCTCTCCTGGGCATTCATCTTCTTCCCCTAAATTATTTTGCTTAGTGAACTCATCAGCTCCCATTAATGCAATTGCAATCCTTGTATCATTTTCATATCTATTTTTTTAAACCCTAACCTCTCTCTTAATCTCCAGATTCTCATACCTAACTACCTATTGGACATCACAAACTGGATATCCTGTAGACATCTTAAATGTAACATGCTCTAACCTGAGATTATTGTCTTCCCCCCTCAAAACTCTCCCTTTTTCATACTTTCCTTATTACTATCAAAAGTCCCACTATCTTGCCAGTAGGTAAGGCTTGCAATGTAGGTGTCATCCTTAATTCCTCATTCTCTCACTCCCCACATCCAATCTTTTCCCAAGACTTATCAATTTTACTTTAAAAAAACATCTCTGGCATATGCCTCCCTCTCTCTTGTGATGCTGGCCTTAGTGCAGGCATCACCCCCTTACACTTCTACTGTTACATTGGTCTTCTGGTTGGTATCTTTGTCTTAAATTTCTCCCCACTCCAGTCTACTCTCCATCTAGCTGTGAGATTCATTTTTTCTAAATCACACCCCCATTTGATCATTTCCAGAACCTCCCAATTACCTATAGGAACAAATGTCAAATCCTCTATTTGTCACTCAAACTCCTTTGTAACCTGGTCCCCTTCTACCTTTTACATTTTCTCACACCTTACTCTCCTCCCCTTATCCCTAGGGGATCTCCAAACTCAAGGCATTTTTAATGGTTACTTTTCTTTCTCATCTCAGTCTGTTCACTTCCTGGTTTTCTTCAAGTACAAGCCATAATCTCACTTTTTCCAGGAAATCTTTCCTGACCCACTTTAATACTAGTGTCTTTCTTTTTTCTGATTTTCTCCATTTTATCTCGATGTATATAATTTGCTTGTTGTCTTCCCCATTAGATGGTGAGCTTCTTGAAGACAAAAGATGTTGTTTGCTTTTCTTTGTATCCCCAACACTTAGCACAGTGCTTGACATATAGTAGGCACTAAAAATTTGGGAGCTGATTTGACTTGTTAAACACCCAAATGTGAAATGATCTCTATCTCCACAGACTCGAAATGAATATAGGCTTGGGAATCAGTTCTAAATCAATTTTCTGTAAATGGTATAACCATCAATTTGATAGAACAAAGGTGAAAATTTATACCATATTAGTAAAAAAATATGAAAAAAGATATTTTGTGCAATTAAAATGGCTCCAATGAAAACTAATAAGGAAAATTATTGATATTCCCAAATGTGAAATGCACAAAAGAACAGATTCTGACATTACAATCTGTTTCCTAAGGAAAGTTAAGATTAACATAGGACTGGAATTGTGATCCTATTGGAACAGAGAAGATGATATCTGCCAGTTTAGGTCAGCACCTTCTCTGCAACTTATAGTTTTAGACTCACCTAGACCACTGAGAGGTTAAGTGACTGGACTGAGGTAGAATCTGAACTCTGGATTTCTCTAAGGAAGTTTAAATAATATAAACCAATCATCACAATGAGGTCAAAGGAGTCAAGAAACCATCTCGACCAGGAAATGCTTGACCTTTCCAAGCAGAGTAATAGAATAGTCAAGAGTTATATAGGAAAGAAGCCAGAAGGTGTGGGAAAAGAAAAGAGCACAGGTGCCATGTGCACCATGTACTAGGTACAACCCCAAGAGTACTACACTGTGCTTTAAGTAAAGACAGGGGCTTCTGGGTAGTAGCTAATTGCTTGAATACTTCCACTGGGGCTGCGGGAGGCAGAATACTTAAAAGAAAATCTCCAGCATTTTGAGTAGATGCCTCATGCAGGATTTATGAGAGGAAATGGACAAGAGACAAAAAGGGAAAACTGCAGGTGATTAAACAACACAGGAATTTCCCAGGATTCTCCTTCCCACCTCTCTACTCCAAAGCTTCTCCTAGAAAATGTAGGGAGGCAGTGTGATATAGGGGAATTAGTACAGGGTCTGCATTCAAATTCTAACTATGCTAGTTAGTAGCTAATTTAATCCTGAACAAGACACTTCACTTTTCTCTGTAAAATAAGAGGGTTGGACTAGAATTCAGCGCTTCTTACGTTCTGGATTGTGACCCAGTATGTGCTCATGAAAATTTTATCAACAGTAAAAGGTTTCTGAAGATGAAACAACCAAAAATTAACTAAAAATCAAATGTGTAATGAATCTCAAGTGTTTCTGGTAGAGCTTGCCCGTGTTGCAAATTCGCTGCAGCCTTGGCTCTGAACACAAATCACACTTTGCATTGCACATGCTCTCAGGTCATACAACGCCAAGGAACGCCACTGAAATGAGAGAAGGGGTCCAAAGCGGAAGAAGTTTAAGAAACCCGGAACTACGTGGCCAAGAAGAAAATTAGATTTCTCCCAGTATATACCATGCTAACAAAGGGGGTAATTAAAGCATTTTGACCCAACAACCATTTCTCTGTGTATGTAACACTCTACCTATCTATTGAAAGGAGAGAAATATACTTCATATTCTTTTATTTCCTGGGCTCAATCATAATAGTTCCTGTGAAATCATTTGCTTTTTAGTATTATTTTCTTTACATTATTGAAATCATTGTGTATATTTCCTCTTGATTCTTCTTACTTAACTCTGCATTAATTCATATCTTATGTTTCTCTGAGTTCCTCATATCTTTCATTTCTTATGGAATAATGATATTTCATTATACTAATGTACTACATTTTGTTAATGCATTTTCCAGTTGATGAGATAAGGTTAATCACCCATATTATTTCCAACTTTTTTTCCTACCACAGAAGTACTACTATAAACTTTAAGTAGGTGTATCTGTGTTTAAATGTATTTATGTATATGTGTATGTCCTTTCTGCCTTTGAAATCCTTAGAGTGTATACCAAGTAGTGAAATTTCTGTGTCAGAGTATGGATATTTCTTAAGTTTATTGACATTTCTTAAGCGATTCCAAATTATTGGGCCAACGCAAAACTCCAACAACAATATCTTTATGTGTCTGTGTTTTCACAGTTCAGCATTGACAATTTCTGGATTTTTAAAAATCATCTTTGGATTTAAGTGGTTATAAAATGAAACCATCCAATTGTGTTCACTGGTATTTTCTTATTCGTAGTAATTTTGAGAACTTTTGTATGAATATAGATAGTTTGTGTTCTTTTGAAAATAGTTCATGTAGGGGCGGCTAGGTGGCGCAGTGAATAGAGCACAGGCCCTGGAGTCAGGAGGACCTGAGTTCAAATCCGACCTCAGACACTTAACACTTACTAGCCGTGTGACCTTGGGCAAGTCACTTAACCCCAACTGCCCTGCCTTCCCCCATCCAAAAAAAAAAAAAAAAGAAAATAGTTCATATACTTTGACCACTTTTGTAATGAGATATAACTCTCAACTTTTATATATTTGTTTTGATTTCCTTCTCTACTGTGGATGTTTTGCTAGTGAATTATTTTAAGAATTTACCATAATATTGCAAATAATCAAGGAAGCTTAAGTAGGAGAATCTGTGCTTGGTCCTATCACAATAACATAGATAGATGGATGGATGAACGGACAGATGAAATTCTACAAATTTTCAGATGACAAAAAGTAGGAAAGACAGCTAACAAATTGGATGGAAAAGACAGTATCTCAAAAGATCTCAAAATAATAGAATATTAAACTGAATCTAATGCAATGAAATTTAATAGTTATAAATGTAAAGTTGTACTTAGGATAAAAAAAAATCTGCTTCATATGTATAAAATGGGGAAGGCATGGTTAGACAACAGTTTGTATGAAAGAGATCTGAGAGTTTTAGTGTCCTGTAATTTCAATATAGGGTAGTAGTATGATATGATAGATTAAAGTGCACACATATAGAAGTGCACACACACACACACACACACACACACAAATGAAGTCTTGGGCAGCATTAAGAAAGAAATTGTCCAGGAATAAGGAGGTTGTAGTTCAACTGTATTTTGCCTTGTCAAGCCACTTTTGAAGTATTATGATCAGATCTGGAACCACATTTTAGAACAGATATTGATAATGTAGAGAACTTCCAGAAGGGAGAAACAAGAAATGGGAAGGATGTTCTAGTCAATTCATTGTGGAATTTGGTTGAAGGTACTTGAGAAGAGAAGGTATTAGCAAAGATATGGTGGCTGTCTTCAAGTATTTGAAGGACTGTTATATAAGAAAGAGATCAAACAAGTTCTGCTTGGTCCCAGAGTGCAGAAGATGAAGGGATGGGTGAAAATTGCAGAGTCAAATTTGTTTGATATAAGGAAAATTGTTCTTATACTTAGAACTATCCAAAGATGAAATGGGTTAGCTTGAGAGGTAGTGAGTTATTCCTCATTACTGATATTTAAGTAAAATCTGGATGGTCATTTGTTTATGTGGTTTATTAGAAATTCTTCGGGGGCTTTGGGTTATACTAAATAGCCAACTCTGGTCTTTCCAACTCTGAGATTCTATGATTCCTATTTCTAATTCTAAAAGTATTGGCTGGTCATTGCAGACTCCTGGGTATATTCTCAATGTGTTTTTATGTTTAAGGCTTTCTTAATTATCTTGAATGACAAAAGCAAGAGCAATTATGAAATCTCCCATGTTTACCCATGCGTAGTGGCTAGTTCATCTACATTCAGGATCTAGTACTGTGATAAAAAGAAATGTCCAAAATAAATAGATCACAAATTCCTAAGAACACTTTCTCAGTGAGTCTCTAGCTTAAGAGTATGATTTTATTGTCAGGAAGCTTTGTCTTTCATATGTAATTATGAGTCTGATGTATCCCTGAATCCTGGGCTATGGGTGGGCTTGGAGATTTTATTCATTCCATTCACTTTCCAGGTATGTCCAAGAAAAAGTGAAGCATTGGAGAAAGGTCATTGACTCAATATGAGCCTAAGAACAAAAAGAAATCCTATTATGTCAGACTCAAGTCCCTCCTTCCTAGTATTCTGTGTCTAATAGTTACCCCAAGAAATTTTTTTCCCTAGGATACTAGGTCAGTTGTTGTCCATTCCACATGTAACTCTAGGGATTGCTATGTTAAGCTCATTGTTTGAAGAGTGAGATTTAAAAGGTCCCAAGTTCTTAGTAATTCTGCCCATGGAATTAGAGTTATGAAATACATGAATGGATCATAATAATGGCCTTAGTAAGAGAGTTAAATCTAAAAAAGAACTGCAGGGTTCAGATCATAGCCCTGTGCTGGGAAAGATTACTCCCTCCTGTATGGTTCCAAGAGTCGTCTTACTCCTTCATTCTGTGAACAAAGGGACCCAAAGAAATGCACAGATATGGTCAGCCAAAGGTATACATGAAAAATAAGATTCAATAAGTCACACATAATCTTTAATGAATAAAAAAGATTTGATTAGAAATGGGTACCAGTCACAAAGATCTGAAGGAATGCAAGGATTAAGAGGGTTAGGACCAGTAGTTCCTCCATGTCTTCTTTTTTCGTCTCAGTGCAACAGTATCCTAAGAGAGAGCTCATAATTAAAGTGAACAAAAACAAACAATATTTACATACTTCTCTCTGGTTATGTAGCATTTACCTCTCATGATCTCCCTTAGAGGTTAGGGTAAATAACTGCCACTGGCTTCTGTGGTCATGCTGCTCCTCTGGGTGTTGGGGGATAGCACTGGTACCTCCCTCTTCTTACCCTTCTCTCTCTCTCAAAATATTCTCAAAAACTCCTGCTGTAGAAGTTTCCTGTCATGAACTCACATTACCTTCGTCTTTTCTCACTAGGAAGAAATACGATTCCCAGAGTTTTTAGCAATTTTAGGACCCTTGGAATGGGTCAGCCCAAGCCTTAACCAAAGTCTTGTTATGTATTCTTTAACAGAATCTTAGAACCAGAAAAATGGCAGCTTTTATTGTTTGGGACTATATATAAGATTTCATCTTGGGGAGGGAGAGAAAGGGAAAATTTAGAACTCAAAATCTTATAAAAATGAATGTTGGAAACTAAAAATAAGTTAAATAAATAATAATAGAAAAGAAGGTTATAAAAATGTTTCCAAATCTTTACCTCCTCCATTAAGGATCTCCCAAGTCATTAGTTCATCTAAACTCTCCTTAATTATATTTATTTTCTTTTTGTATCTACATTGTGGGCAAAATACCATATGTTTACTACTCATGGAATAACTAACGTTTTTCTTTTATTTTCAAATTGCCAACTTTAAGTTTGTAGGCAATATCCCTTAATTCTTGGGGCTGGTGTCCTTTCAGAAGTTTATTGATCTCATAGACAGACTTCTGTCATTATCTCCTATGGAGGTTTATGGAAAAAAAAAAAAGGTAAAACTCTCTCTGTAAAAAGATTATGATGGCCTTTATGGCAAACAGTCATCTCCTTAGCCCTTAAAAGTCTACTTTTTTCTTTACCAATGTACTCAACACATTATAGTATAGTCCTAGTGAGGCTTTCATTAGTTGTTAGCATTTATATAATGCTTTGAGGTTTCCAAAACCACCTTATTTTATCCCCACAACTCTGGATGATACATGTCATTATTATCTCCATTTTACAGATGAGAAAACTGAGGCAGATATGACTTGCTCAAGATCACACAGCTAGTTAGTGTTTGACCTCAACTTAGGTCTTCCTGACTTACAACAGCAGTAGTAGCAGGAAGCAGCAGCAATAGTAGTAGTAGTAGCAGCAGTAATAGTAGCAGCAGTAGCAGCAGCAGCAGCAGCCGCAGCAGCAGCAGCAGTAGTAGTAGCAGCAGCAGCAGCCGCAGCAGCAGCAGCAGTAGTAGTAGCAGCAGCAGCAGCAGCAGCAGTAATAGTAGCAGCAGCAGCAGCAGCAGCAGCAGCAGTAGTAGCAGCATTTATAGTAACAAAAATATCAATAATAATTTTGATCTAGTATTCATTGCCCAAAGAAGAGTTGCTCCATGACCGCAGTCTATGCCAGAATCCTTGCCTGCCATCTTGGTTCACTACATGGATTTTTTTTTTTTGCCCAAACTCAATCCTGCTAATTAGAAAAATAACTCAACACACATGTCCTGTTGGCAGTGGGCAAACAGGGTAATCAGGGAAGTGACTTGGTAGAGTGATTTGAGCACTAACTTTGAGAGTCTGTAAACTGCATTTAAATGTGATCTCTGATGCTCAATAGCTGTATGACCACTGGTAAATAGTCTGAGTCTTAGTTTCTTCATTGGCAAAGTGAGTATAATTCATTGTGTGTCCCAGGGCTATTGAGAAGGTGAAATGAGCCAACCAGTGTGAAGCATTTGGTAATCCTTGAGGGCCTATGTAAATGTCAGCTATACATTTTTTTAAACCTTAAAATGCTTTATTAATACAAGCTCTTATGATGCCAATGCCAACACAAAGCAGGAGGAAGGGAAGACCCCAAAGCTTTGGAGATCCTAATGGAGTGAATAGTGAGATAGAAATAAAGCAATACAAAGAATCTCATCATTTGTAAGAGATACATTCAAGAAAACTTTGCAAGCAAAAGCATCAGTAAACTCCAATTTATTGTACCAATTATAAAACTATATTATCAGGATTGCGCTAATTTTTAAAAATTATTTCCTCATCTTCTATTAGCCTATCATTGAACTGTCCTTTGCTTTCTTTCACATTCCTTGATTAAGGTTTTCCATGTGTAAAGAAACGTAAGCCTTTTGCCAGAGTGGACAAGGAAGTCCTCCTGATATGTGGACAGGGGGCATGACTTTGTTATGATTATTTGAAACCTAGAAATGAGAATTTATGAAAATCAGGGACATCCCATACTTTGTACCAAAATGTTTCCCCGCCTGGGATCAGTTAGTTGGCCTGAGTTTAAAGTCAAAGAAGTAGATCCCTTTGTCCACAGGTCCACTGAGTTTACAGTATGGTTTTATATTTGTGAATTCATTATGTAGGACTTATTCTTCTCCAAATTATCTCCCTTCTGGAAGGATAACTTTCCCACAGGGCTTTTTTTCCCTGGAGATAGATATCCTCCAGTGGCATATAGTGTGATCATGTTCCATTCAACGAAGTTTACCATCTCTGGAGGGAAGAACAACATTTAATTTGCCTGCCGTTTCCCTTGGCTAGGAGTAAGTGACTCTATAATCCTCACTTTCCTCCTCTCCTATCAGCTCCTTCTAAAAGTTCATTAGCAGCTTTGATTTTCCTTTGGATAGCTGCTATAGCTGGCCAGATATGTCATATTAACATCAGCATATTTATGCTTCTCTTCCTGGACCTGAGTGAGAGGATCCCCAGCTTGAATGAGACAAGTTTTCCCTTCATTTGCTTTCTGATTTCCCTGTTTCATTTTGGTTTTCATCTTACCTCATACTAGATTCACAATTTCACAGAATCATAGATTTCGAACAAGGAAGCCAGCTGGAGGGCACCTGGTCAGATTTCCTCAATTTTTTGTATGAGGGAGTTAAGGCTCAGAGAATCTGTAACTTAACCAATGTCACACAGGCTGATGATCAGTGGCAAGACAGAATTAAAATCTAGGTAGTTAACTGAATGAATGAATACTGCTAATTGCTTCACTATTCCCTTATCCCCTGATTGTAGCATAATACTTCTAGAATAAACCTAAGCTAAAACTTGAACTACCTAGTTCTCATCCTGAACATCACCACCACCACCACCATTACCATCAGCAGCAGCAGCAGTAGCATCACTATCTTCACCACCACTACCACCACTCTTTTTATTTACAAAGTATTTTAAGATCTACTATGTCTCTTGACTTGTGTATGAGAACTGAGGTGAGAGATATTTCTCAGGAAATGTGTGAAAGAGGTAGGACAATAGTTAAGTAGTCAAAGGTTATGAAGTTTTCTTTCTTTTTTATTAATCAATTTGTTTACTTTTCCTTTGCAACATTCAGTTCCATAATTCCTTGAATTCCAGTTTTTTCCTTCTCTCTCTTCTTCCCCCTCCCCCTCCATGGTGGCATTTAATCCAATATAGATTCTACAAATACCTTCACATTAAACATTATTCAGTTTGTAAAGAGGAATTATAACCAATGGAATGAACAATGAGAAAGAAGGAACAAAACAAAAGAAAAAGAGAGAGCAAGTACTCTGCTTCAATCTTCATTCAGACTCTGGATGTGGATAGCTCTTTCCATCATGAGTCTTTTGAAGTTGTCTTATAACCTTGCATTGCTGAGAGGAGCCCAGTCTACTGAAGTCAGTCATCATAGATGTGATGTGTCTGTAACTGTGTACAAAGTTCTCCTGGTTCTGCTCTCCTCACTAAGTATCAGTTTATAAATCTCTTCAGGTTATTATGAAATCTGTGTGCTCCGGAGCACAATAGCATTCCATTCCATTCATATACCACAACTTGTTTAGTCATTCCTCAATTGGTGAGCATCCCCTTGATTTCCAATTCTTTTCCACCACAAAAAGAGCTGCTATATATATTTTTGTACATATGGTTCCTTTTCCCACTTGTATGATCTCTTTGGAATACAGCCCAAGAAATGGTATTGCTGGGTCAAAGTGTATGCATATTTTATAGCCCTTTGGGGACAGTTCCAAATTGCTTTCAAGAATGATTGGATCATGTGTGTATATGTGTGTACAAGTATACATAGACAGAGGGCACAGGATTAATTGAATAGGAAGGGATGATATTTTAAAAGGTGACAGTGAGAGGTAGGATAGGAATATAATGAGAGGAGACAGGGAGAGACAGAATGGGGTCAATCATCTCATATAGAAGAGGCAAGGGATAACTGTTACAATGGAGGGGAAGAACAGGAAGGCAAAAGGGAATGGGTCAACCTTACTCTCATTGAATTTGGCTTAGCAAAGGAATGACATACACTCTAAATTGGGTATCTTGCCCTACAGGAGAGTAGGGGGGAAGGGGATGAGAGGGAGGATGATGGAGGGGAGGGCAGGTTGCGGGGGAGGGTTGTTACAAGCACACACTTCTGTAAAGGGACAGGGACAAAGTAGAGAATAGAACAAGTGGAAGGCAGGATAGGAAGGAGGGAAATATAGTCAGTGTTTTACAATATGTCCATTGTGGAGATGTTCTACGTAACTACACATACACAGCCTGTATTGAATTGCTTGTCTTTCAAGTGGGGGTGGGTGACGAGAGAGGAAGGGAAAGAATCTAGAATTTAAAGTTCTAAAATCAAATGTTAAATATATATATATATATATATATATAATAAAATAATTATTATTATTTACATACAACTGGGAAATAAGATATACAGGCACTGGATTAGGGAGATCCAACTTGCCTTACCAGAAAGTCAGAGTGGTGATGAGGGAGACTATAGGAGAGAGCAGATTAGGGGAGGGGGTATACAGTGGGATCACTGTTTTGGGTTGGTGGGTAGGGGAAAGACAGGGAGAAAATCTGTAATTCAAAATCTTGTGGAAATGAATGATATAAACTAAAAATAAACAAAAGTTAATTTAAAAATAAAATAAAAATAAAACAAAATAAAATCTACATCAAATAAATGAAAAAAAAAAGAGTGGTGGGATTGGTTCACAACTCTACCAACAATGCATTAGCATTCCAATTTTCCCATATCTTCTCCAGCATTTATCATTTTTTCTGTATTGTCATCTTAGCCAATCTGACAGTGAAATGTGGTACCTCAGAGTTGTTTTGGTTTACACTTCTCTAATCAATAGTGATTTAGAGCATTTTTATATGCTTATAGATACCTTTAATCTTTTCCTCTGAAAACTGCCTGTTCATATCCTTTGTTTATCAATTGGGGAATGACTTGTATTCTTATAAATTTGACTCAGTTCTCTGTATATTTTAGAAATGAGGTCTTTATCAGAGACACTGGTTGTAAAAATTCTTTCCCAATTTTCCACTTTCCTCCTAATCTTGATTATGTTGGCTTTATTTGTACAAAAGCCTTTCAGTTTAATGTAATCAAAGTTAACCATTTTGCATTTTGTAATGCTCTCTATCTCTTGTTTGGTCACAAATTCTTCCCTTCTCCATAAATCTGACAGGTAAACTATTCCTTGCTCTCCCAGATTGCTTACAGTATCCTCTTTTATACCCAGATCATGCACCCATTTAGATTTGATTTTGGCACATGGTATAAGATGTTGGTCTATGCCCAGTTTCTGTCATACAATTTTCCAGTTTTCTCAGCAGTTTTTGTCACATAATGAGTTCTTATCCCCAAAACTGGACCCTTTGGTTTTATGAAACAGTAGATTACTATCGTCATTGACTACTGTGTTTTGTGTATCTAATCCATTCCACTGATCCACTAGTCTATTTCTCAATCAGTACCAAGTAGTTTTGATGATGGCTGCTTTCCAATACAGTTTAAAATCTGGTATGTCTAGGCCACCTTCCCTAGCATTTCTTTTCATTCATCCCCTTGATATTCTGGACCTTTTGTTCCTCCAGATGAATTTTGTTACTATTTCTTCTAACTCTATAAAATAATTTTTTGGTAGCTTGATAGGTATGGCACTAAATAGGTAAATTAATTTGGATAAAACTGTCATTTTTATTATAGTAGCTTCACCTAGCCATGAGCAACTGATGTTTTTCAAATTTAGCTCTGACTTTATTTGTGTGAATAGTATTTTGTAATTGTGTTCATATAGTTAGTTCCTGGGTTTGTTTTGGCAGGTGGTATCCCAAATATTCTATAATATCTACAGTAACTTTAAAAGGAATTTCTCTTTCTATTTCTTGCTGTTGAGTTGCATTAGAAATATATAGGAATGCTGAAGACTTATGTGGGTTTAGGATATTAAGTTTTCAAAAGAAGAAAGGCAAACTATTAACAATCATGTGAAAAATTGTTTCAAATCTAAAAAAAAAAATGTAAGAAAAATGCAAATTGAAATCACTCAGGTTTTGTCTTACACTTAGCAAATTGATAAACATGACAAAAGTGGAAATAGTTCATGTCCTCAGGGCTACAGGAAGACAGTCATACTAACACCCTATTGGTAGAAACATGAATTGGTCATCCTGTTTTGGAAATCAATTTACAATTTCTTGAGAAAAGTCACTAACCTGTTACTGACTTTTGACCCAGAGAATTCCCTACTGAGAATGTGCCCCAAGAAAGCCATAAAGTCATCCAGTTGGCGCTTAATAAATGCTAGTTGACTGATAAATACAAACGCATAAAAATATTCATATCAATACTTTTGGTGCTAACCAAAAATTGGAAACAAAGTTGTTGAACAGGTTGTGGTATATAAATGTAATGAGGAACAGTTTGGTCCAGTGGGTAGACAGCTGTCTTTGAAGCCGAGAAAATCTGGATTTGTCTGCTAACTCTGACATACTATGTGTGTAACCCAGGGTTATTTACCTAATCTCTCAGTGATCTAGGATATCACAGATTTTTAGTTACAGGAACTCATCTTGTTAGATGACTTTTCCTCACCTGGGAATTTCCTGTATCAATAAAGTCATGAGTCTAATCCCTATCCCTTTGAAAGTAAGAGACTATTATCATTCCATTAACAAATTAATAGAAATAATTAAGAAAAAATGGGAAGACATACAAACCACTAGAGATTGAAGTAATCTGAAATAGATACACAATGGCAACAATAATGTAAATGAAAAGAACACTAAGCTGAAGTTGAATCTGAGTAATTATAATGATAAATCTTAGTTCTAAAGGGGAATTGAAGAATCACCTCTATCAACCTTTTGGTAGAAATGCTTTAGACCAGCAAACTTTTTGATCTCTAAACTCCTTTATACTGTTAAAATTTATGAAGGACCTCTGAAGATAATTAATTCCTGTGTTCATGTGAATTCTGTCTATTGATATATACTATATTGCAAAAAAAATGTCTTAATATTGATATGAAAATAATTTTGGTCTTATAGTCATTTTAACTCTCCTTAAAGGATCTTAGGGATTCCCCAGTGGTCTCCAGACCATACTTTGAGAACCACTACTTTAGACTGTGGGTGACCAATGTTCATATGATACCAAAAAAGAAAACTAAATTGTTTTGTTTTTCTTAATTTTTTTAATTGTTGAGAAGAAAATTTCTATTTTGTTTTCTTTTCCATGTTTGGTTTTATTTCCTCTTTCCCATTGTTCATTCCATCAGCTACAACCCTTCTTTACCACCAGACTGATGTCTAATGTGAAAGTATTTGCAGATTCCATACTTGATTGCATGCCACCATGGGGGGAAGGGGGAAGAGGGAGGAGCGAAAATTTGAAACTCAAGGAATTGTGGAACTGAATCTTGTAAACTAAAAGTAAGCAAACAAATCAATTTTAAAAATTAAAAAAAACAACCTGTGTCGTATTCTTGGGTCTACAAGTTCAGCCTTTCTGTCCATAGCATAGGAAGTAGAAGAAGGTTGCTGAGTGAGCTCAGGGTCATTAAGCATCAGTTCATATTGCTTTCTTATTTTTAACAGAAGAAAAATTCTTAATTGAGGGCTGGGGAGATGAGATTAGAGAGAAATCCTCTGATATAGGTAATGTGAGTCTTGTGTGTGTGTATCAAGGTTGCATCTGGAAATTTCTGTTATATATATATGTATACATGTATGTACATGTATATTTGTATATATACATATGTGTATATATACATGTTACATATACACGTATATAGGCATCAATACAAAAAAAATTAAAGAAGAAAAGAAAAGAATGTGAGTTAGTCATGTAATGAGAATGAGAATGAGCAGAAGGATGCTCTAAGTTGTCTGCTGGTATCTATCTCATGTTAAAAGGTTTAGAGCAAGGCTTCTAGAACATTGAGTAGATGGTCTATGAAGGAATAGCATGAGGCATAGAGTAGGAGTCACAGAGGAGAGGGGCAAAGCAAAAGGGGATGGTAGGTGAGGGGCAAGGAAAATGTATTATTCAGTATTTTAACAACTAGTAAATAAGAAACTGATAAAGGGAGTTTCCTCATCAAGATTGTACTCATTCCCCCTCACCTCTCTAAACCCAAGTAACTAATGAAATCATAAACTCCATGAGGAAAGGGATTACTTTTCATTCTATCTTTGTATGTCCAACACTTAGCACAGCCTTAACTTATAAATATTTGGTGGATTTGATTGGAGAGGGTGAGATTGGATTGCTTGTATTGAACTGCATTGGATTGGATTGGATTAGTTATAGATGAAGTTCAAATTATATTTTTCTTTCCTTAGCCTAGGATTCTTTTCATTATATCACACTACAGCTCCTGTCCTGTGTTGGCTGTTCATGTAAAAAAAATCAAGGCATTCTCTATTTGTGTTTTGAGGGTAGCAATAAAGAATAAAATCTCTTCAGAAACTCTTAGGGAAATAAAGGTTAACTTTCTTTATGTTTAGGAATTCTTAATAGAGATAAAGAAAATGTTTGTATGTCAATTTCCTTTCAATATGATTTTGGAGATGTGTTCCTACAGGAACAATAAAAATAAAACCCCAATGTGTAGAATCCATGATCTAATAAAAACAACACTTAGGATTCCTACAATTTGCTTCAAGCAGCAGCCTTCTGTCAATATGCCACTTATGTGCATTTAATTCTCTCAAATAGCCCCTACAAGCAGTCAATTAAATGGAAAAGCAATTCACATGACCCTGTAGGCTGAAATAAAAGAGTAACCACAGGGGGAATGGCTACTGGGCTCTCAGACCTAGTTGTTTAGGAGTCCCGCTCACCTATTACAGCTGTGACAAAGGAGCTAACTGACCCTCTGTCCCCTCACTTTCTAACTTAGGGGCCTAAATGTTATGGAAAAGCCAGGAAGGAATTTTTTTTATTTCTCTCCAGTTGGGCACTTGCAGAGCTGTATAGTATAGGGGACAGAACACTAACTCAGGTCAGATGACTTGAGTTTGAATCCCACCTGTCCTAATTTCTACTTATATGATCTTTGACAAGTCGTTTAAATTTCATGGGTTTCTGTTTCTTGATCTGTAAAATGGGGTCATGTAGAGTATGGACACAGTGACTTCTGTTGTTCCTTCCAGCTACATTACATTGTAGAAAGGGCACTGACTTTGGGTTCTGACTACTTGATTTCGTATCCTGGCTGTACTATTGTGTGATCTTGCCTCAGACTGGGCCTCATTTCTGTCATCGGTAAAATAAAGAGTTGGTTGAGATGGCCTCTCTGGTCCCTTCCAGCTATAAATTTGTGATTATATAATCTTCTGTCTTTATCCATTCATGATGACTTTTCTATCTTGTGATGTTCTCTTTCTAGTCTCTGTCATGCTTCTTGGTCTCTGGTGTGTGAGTATCTCTTCTTTTTGTCCCTCTTCCTGCCTTCTGTTTTTCTCTCATCTGCCATCTCCTCTCCTTTTCTTATAATCTTTGGTTATTGTTGTTGTCTCTCTCTCTCCACACCATGAATGTCATCAGCATCTTAAGCTCAAGATACAAAGAGATCAACACAATGAACAGCCATGAAGACTCATTAGTGTAATGGAAAATACAATCCCCCTCTGACATAGAGGCTGTGGACTCAGGGTATAGAATGAGCATCAGTTTTTAATGACCAATGTAAGAATTTGTTTTGTTTAACAATACAGTTTATGATAGGAATTTTCTTTTTTCTCAAAGGAGACTGGGGAGGTAAGAGAATTTTACTGATGAAAGCAATTCAATAAAAATTGTTAATGATACAAAAAGACTTAACTCCCTTTTTTTTGGGGGGGGGGGAAGAAATGCACAGTGATAGCAGCTTGATACTTGAACAGGGCATCATGGTGGAAAGAGTATTAGCTTCGGTTTCTTAGGACCTGATCTAGTATCATGGCCAGTTTATTTGTTACCTGTGTGGCCTTGCCCACCCTCTGGGCTTCATTTTCCTTCTTAGTGAAATGAAGGGGTTGACCTAGATGATCTCTAAGGTCACCATTAGCTTTCATTCTGGTAGTCCTACTCAAGGCACACTTGTCAGACTCTTTATCCAGATATTTAGTTAGTAGACTCCCAGGGAACTGAAAGAACCCCAGGAGGGGAAGGACGCACATCTTCCTTAAGATGTGAAGTTACCCCAGATTTGTCAATGAAGAGTAGAGGCTTTCTCACACCTTTAAACTAGCTTCCCAGATATCAACCCCCTAATGTCTGATTAATTGATACCAAAGAGGTTTTAAAAGAGCTTTTATCTGACGAAAATAGTTATCACTTCCACAGAACCAGCAGGGGCTTTTTACATCTCCTTGGGGGTGTCATTAAAGGTGTAGGCAGTTGGAGACCTTGGGTTTCTGAGCTAGATCCCTGACAGATGATGAAATGTGTAAACACAAACCTGTGAGAAGTGAGTAAGCAGAATTTGAAGTTTACCTATAGTAATAAAAGAGTTTAAGAACCACTAGACTCATTAAAAAAAAAAAAAGAATGATTATTTCTTAATGTGGCTATGGAAGCTCTTCTCCTTTTTGCTCAAACTCCCTATCCCTCATCATAAACAGACAAATCTACCTTCCACCTTACTGAAAAAGATGGAAACCATCCATTAGCAGGTCTCTTATACCATCTCATCTTTACATAAACATATGTCTATCTCTACACTTATTCTCCCCTTTTTCAAAAACCTTAGTGGAAAATACATTCTTCTTGTTTCCCAGATCAGCCCCTACCGTTTCTGTTTTTGTAAATTGATAACTTGATATTGATAACTATTGATATCAATTGATATTGATAAATTTTGCTTTCACATTACCCATCATTCTCAGCTGTCTCCATGACCCCTATCCCCTCCCGAAGAGCCATGCCTTATAATAAAAAGTTTCTAAAAGAGGATAAAAAGTTAAATAAAACTGACCAATACAAGTCTGACACCATATGAAGTATTCCACATCCATAGTCCCCCATCTCTGCAAACAAGAGGAGTACTCTCATATCTTTTATTTGAGATATTATATTTTCACATTGTTTCTGTTCCTCTGGCTTGCAAAAAGAGAAACAAATAAAAAAAAATGCTCCTGAATTTATCCCTGTATTTTCTACCATTCATTATCCCTCTCTTTCTCCTACTTGTTCCAGTCACTTTAGGCTTCAGATAGGCTCGGATTGCTATGCCAAGTCTCTAACTTAACTAGCTCTGTGACTTCAACAAATCAGTTAAATTCTGAGCAGACCTCAATCTCTTCACCTGTATCCTAGAATGTCAGAATTGGAGGGAACCTCAAAGGCTGTTAAGTCTGATCCCTATCTGACAAAGAATCTCTTTTACTACATTTCTAGCATGTGACCAGGTAGTCTCCATTTGGGAAAGGAGAGGGATTGGTCATGTATCAAGAGATTGATTGCCTCACTATGACATCGGTAGTCTGGAGATATTAATAATGTCAGAGAAAGGCTTCCAAAGTGTGTTTGGTAAATCCTCAATGGAAGGCTTATGGGAAAACATGGATAAAAATTACACAAATGAGGAATGGATGAGTTATTATCTGAAATAATTAGAAGAATACCATACTGATTAGGTCATGGATCTAATGAAGTAACAGGAAGAAGATTTTGGGGACAGAGGAAGAATCACTGTACAGTTGAGCTAACACTACCTAGATACTCCTCTAGGGCCAGTTCTAAAAGTCATTCCTTCTTTTTATAGCTTCCCCTTCCTCCCCTTCTGGCCTCATATTTTTAGTTTCAGATACATTTACAATGATTCCTTTGGACACTCCAGCATTGTGAATGTGCCTAAAGTAGACCTTTGTGTACATAAATCATAGGTACAGGTTATTTTTAAGTCAGAGCTTGTATATGTATGATACTGTTGTTGTTGTTTTTTAAATACACACTTCTTGACTAACTGATTTATACTTATATATGTATATGTATATATATATATATATATACATATATATATATATGTAAAGTATGAAGTTTTTCACATACACATATACCAATCCTGTACATTTTATTCACACACATATTTTTAGGTATGTGTACATATAAGTCAAATCCCATATGTATGTGTGTATATATGTGTATGAGTATGTATGTGTACATGTGTGTATCTGCATATGTATGTATGTATATATACATGTGTGTATAGATGGATGAATAGAAAGATTAGATAGATGGATGGATGGATAGAGATAGATCCAAAGTCAAAGCAGTTTTAAGCTAAATTGCACTGAATTCTGGGACACTGTATATACATATATAGATGCATACATACTTCTTCCCACAATTTGAGGGACAGCTTGCCACAGTGGATAGAGTGCTGGGTTTGGAGTCAGGAAGACCTGGTTTTGAGTACTGCTTTAGTCCCGCTAATTGTTTGCCCTGAGCAAATCACATAATCTCTCTGAACTTCAGTTTCTTCATTTACAAAATGGGGGTAGTACCAGTAACTATTTCCCAAGGGTGTGGTAAGGATCAAATTAGATAATGTATGAAAAGCTCTTTGCAAACCTATAAGTACTATACAAATATAGACATTGTTGTTAGATTGTAAGTTCTCTGTGGGCAAGAACCATATCTCCCTCTTCCATATTCATTGTAATGCTGAGAATATCCTATAGTATCTCAAGGAATATTTCGTTGGTTGATTAATTCTCTAAAACTGCCTTTATTAGCTCCGTGTCTCCTAAACTCTCATTCTGTTGTCTGTAGTGTCACACTTGAGTGTGACGTGCCAGAAAGTTCTTTAAGGAAGTCACCAAGCCCACCAAGATGATCCTTCCATCAACCTGACTTTGTTCTATTCTTTTCCTCTCCCAGCTCTCAATGACTTCTCAACTTGGATGTTCCCTTAGTGTCTCTGGCCTTTTCACTTTGGAATGTCCATCTATCCTGTACCCTTCCCCATCCTTGGTGAGTTCCTCCTAGAATCTGCATTTTGTGGAGGAGCCAAGGCCAGCTAGCCTTCATTTCCACCCTTGATTCTGACTCACCAGTCTTTGCTACTGGACCACTATATGAGTAGCTTCCTTCCTCCTCCGTTCTAGCTCCCTCTTATGTGTTACCTTACCCTATTAGAATGTCATTTATTGGAGGGTATTCACTGTCTTTCTTTTTGCTTCAATTTGTATCCTACATGCTTAGTACAGTACTGATTGTTGTGTCATTTCAGTTACGTCCATCTCTTTGTGACCCTATTTGGGGTTTTCTAGGCAAGGATACTGAAATGGTTTGCCATTTCCTTCTCCAGCTCATTTTACAGATGAGGAAACTGAGGCAAAGGGGGTCAAGTGATTTTCCCAAGGTCACCCAGCTAGTAAGTATCTGAGGTGATATTTGAACTCAGGTCTTTCTAATTCTAAGGCCAGGTGCTCTGTTCACTGAGCCATTAGCTGTCATTCTTGTGTTATCTTTCCACATTAGAATGTAAGCTATTTGAGGGTGTGCATTCATTTTCCCCCCTCATATTTGTATCCCCCATACTTGGCATAATGATAGAATTTAGTAAATGCTGAATAAATTCATGTTGTTTTGACTGTTTCTACTATTAACAGGGTATGAATGACGGAGTATACAGGCTCTTCTGAAATATCATTCAGGAATTGTCTGCTGTTGTAGCAGTCACTCTCTGAGGATTGCTTCCTTTGGGTTACTTGCCACTCTGTAAACTTCTAATAGCTTCTTTCCAAAGTTTTGCCATGTTTATTTTTTAAAGTGTATTTTTAATATTTATTCTTCTTTTGTCTCTGAGTATGGATTTCTCCTGGGGCTAGAATTAAGTAAATTGCATTTCTATCAGATCTAGAGGCATCTTTGCCACTTGTTTGTATTATTAGGTCACTTTGTAAGGCATCAAATCAGACATCTTGATAGAGGAAAACAGCCAATAAATTTTTTCCACTTTCACCAATAACTTTAGCCAGCCATCAAACTGTCTTTCCAGGACCATCTTAAGTAGGGGCTGGCAATAGACCACAAAAGGGAGGTTTGGTAAATCAATAGTTCCCTGAGGTGGTATATTTCAAATAATTTTATAATCAAGGCTAAAGATACCTGGGCTAAATGCCCAGTCAAACTGGACTCTAATCCTACTCTAATTCATAAAATTTAGTCTCTCACCTTCTTGTCTTTGATCATGCTATGACCTCAGCCTGAAATACCCTACTTCTTCCTCACTGTCACCTGTTGAATTTCTATCCATTTTTTGACATTCAAGTACACTATTACTTCTACCATGAAGTATTCCAACTCCTCTTTGTAAATTGTCCTATTCCCATTTGGATGTAACAGAGTACTTTATTTTGCATCTTTCTGCTATAACTTGTCATATAACAATACACCTTTACAATATCTACACTAACTATGAGGATGTCATATCCTCTTAGCAGATGGTAAGCTCTATAAAGGTTAATGTCCTATGTTATCAAAACTTTGTATCTTGTCCAGTGCCTAGCATGGGGGAATAGTGTTTTGACAACTATTGGCACTTAATAAATATTTTTTGGTTGAATGAATTACATTTACCTGCCAAAAGTAACTGTGTGATATCATTCTAAATTATGGAAACATTGGCAGAGGGCTGAAAATGAGGTTGAGTCGTCAGGGGAAAAAAGAAACTTTTCAGTTGCTTTAACATCTTTGTTTTCCCTCCAGATTGATTTCTTTCATTAGGGAAAGACTCGACCATCTACATACAATTTTAGCCTCAGGAGGTAAGATGCTGATTTAGTGACCTTAATTTAGAAGTGTCCTGAATTTTCAGGAATTTATTGTTTAATATTTGAGTGCCTATATATGATAGTTAGATGAATTCATAGCAATTTGATGAAAACTTTTTATAAATCATGCCTCAGGTTGAGCCTATAACACAGTTGGCAATTAAGGATGCCACCATCTTGGATTTCAAGATGAGAATTACCTGAATTTAATGATTTCATTATACTTCCTCTGCTCAAGAAATTACATTGACGTCTATTACTGCTCAGTGAAACAAAAACTCTGTTTCCTAGGATTATTTGAACTTCTTTTTCAATCATCTCTCCCCTCTTCCTCCTCAATCTATATTTGCAAACTTTAAGATTTGACTTAAAATTCATCTCTTAAATGAAATATTCTCAGGATATAACTGTTTGACCTACATGGAATGTTTTACTCCCTTCTGTTGTGGCATTCTATTCTATTCTATTTAAATGAATACCATAGAGCCCTGTTCAAGTCTTCATGGACTTACGCCTTCCAACCTCTCTCATGAAGCCTTCCTTAATATATTAGTCCAAGAAGATCTGATCTTGGTCTTGGAGTCAGACAGGTATCTCAGATTTAAATCCTGGCTCTAGCCTATCACAGAATCACAGGTTTTAATAGCTGCAAGGGATTGTTGAGGTCATATAGTTCAATGTACAAAAGTCTTAGAATTCTTTTGAAAACATCACTAAGAAAGGACAATCCAACATCTAATTGAAGGGGAATCTGGCTATCTCCCCAGACATCTCATGCCACCCTTAGACAATTTTAATTGTTAATGAGTCTTTTCCCCCCATTGCAAAAGTAAATTCAGCTCTTTGAGTTATCTATCCCTTGTTTCTAGTTCTGTTACTTGGGGTTAAGCAGAATCTTTTCTTCTCCAGCCTAAGCGTCTCCAATTCCACGAACTGATCCACTGATGGCAGATTCTCCCATATTCTCACCCTCCTTCATAAAAGCTCAAGCTTGTCAATTTCTTGTTAAAAAGTAATGTCCAGGACTGGACAAAGTTTTGCAGATGTGGCTTGACTAGAAAGAGTACTGGTACTGCTATCTCCCTCATTCTGGACAGTAAGCCACTCTCAATGGAATAGATGATAAAAAAAAATAAGCCTTTTTTCTATTCATGACCTATTGCTGACTCACACTGAAGTTGTCACCCACTAAAAACTTCTCCCAATTTTAAAGAATTGTTGTCTCATAGTATCTTCTCCTTCTTGTATTTAAGATATTTATTTTTGTAACCAAAGTGCATACATTTACGTTTATCCCTATTAAATCTCATTTTATTTAATTCAACCCATTGCTCTAGCATGTCAAGATATTTTTGGATCCTAGATCTGTGATCCAGTGTGCTAGTGATCCCTTTTAGCTCTGACTTAGTTGTAAATTTAGAAAACATGCTTTCTGGCCTTCATGGAAATCACTGATAAAATGTTGAAAAATACAGGATCAAAAACAGATCCAAGGCACTGCTGTAGGATGTTTCTTGAAGCTGACATCAACTCTTTAATGACTGCACTTTGGGTTTAGTCTTTCAATCCAACACATACTAACTCTACTGACATCTAACCAAGATCCCTCCATCTTATTGACAAGGATTGCATAAGGTGTTTTATCAAATGCTTCATTGAAATATAAGTATACACACACAGCAATCGCCTGACCTTCCAGTCTAGTTACTTTAATGTTTCAATGAATTTATAATCTCATCAGTTTGAATACTTCTTCAAGGCCTGCAGATAATAATTCATCTTACTCAACTTTTGCTCATGCCCTCAAGAAAGTCTTCCCAGGGCCTCTTACCCAATGTTGTTGGCTGTGCTTTAGAATTTCCAACATTCCGTGGATACCAGTAGGGCACATATACTTCCATGTGTTATCCTGTGCCCTCGCTACATGAAGGACTGACCTTCTTGTAGTCACATATATTTCTAGTGATATTTATGTCACTTCTAACGTACAGTTGTTTGTTGGTAACCTGCTGCCTATTTATCCAACTGGTGTCTCTCCTTTATTCTTAGGCTCTTATGACCAGCTCTTGATGAACTAATGGTCTCTTACTGAGCACTCATTTCCTTTCCTAGTGTTCATAAAGCAACCTCTAATCATGTATTATATAGTGTTGCCAGAAATAGAAGTCAAGTGACTAATGATTTGTGGGCTCAATCCCTTCCGTTTTCGTGTGACTGTGAATAAGCAATTCAATGTCACAGATTCTCAGCATCCTTATCTGTAAAATGGGGATAATATTACTTGCACTACTTGCCTCAAATTATTATTGAGGGAAACATTTTGTAAACTTTTAAAGGGATAGAAATAGTATGCATAGAATTTCATAGATATAGGGAACTTCTAAAGAGGGAACTATCTTTGCAAATTCAGGTCAGCACTTTCTCAGCAATTTATGGTCTTACAGTTATCTAGATAGCATATATATTTATACATATACAGCAATCTCCTGACCTTCCAGTTGAGTTGCTTTTGTTTGACACAGTTGATGGGGTGCTGGATTTGGAATTGTAAAGATTTGAATTCAAATCCAGCCTCAAACACTATTAGCTGTTTGATGCTAGGTTAGTCATTTAACCTCTATTTCCCTCAGTTTCTTCATCTCTGAAACGGGAATAATAATAGCATCTACTTCCTAGGACTGTTGTGAAGATAAAGAAGTTAGTATTTGAGCTCCAGGGTCTCTGTTTAAAGAGGGGACCCAGCATAGTTTTTCTCCCATTTTTTTTTAAACCAGTTACGTTGCTTTTGGATTTCTCTGGAACTCTCCAACATGTCCCTGAGCCAGTTACCTTCCTTTAGCCTTTCTCCCATATCCACCTCCATCTTTGTTTTTATTTGTTTTTCTAGTGCTTAGCACAGTGTCTGGAACATAGTAGGCCCTTAATAAATGTCTGTGAACTGATTGACTGAAGGGGTATGTAGTAGGCACTTTAAAAATACTTTATTTTTAATCATGAAATAAAACAAGCATTTACAAAGTGTAGTATGATAAAAAAGATGATTGTACTCAAAATTGTAAATCTACCATGTTTGCAACATACAGCAAAGTTATCATGTACATTTTTCCTTTTTTTCCTTCCTTTTTCATCCAATGCTTAACCAAGTTTCTTTTCTGCCTGTATAATTAGAGAATAATTATACAGAGCTGGACCAGAGTTGTGAATGAGGTCAATTATTATCACTATTGATATTTTGTCTGACAAAAAAAAAATTCTTGTCTGCAATCTATGACTCACTCTGACAATCTCTCCTGCTGGTTTCATCTTAAGAGTTAAAGTGATTTCATGGATATACTACCTTTTTTTTTAATGTTTAGGATTACTGCATAGAGGGCTTTGTTTGAAAAATATGTGTTTGAGTGAAGACCTGGTGAGAATATACTGCCAAGAAATCAAAGCTATTGACTTTTCCCTCATTTCTCCCCCACTTGAACCTCTAGACCCCATTCAGAAACCAATAATGGCCGTGATGAGGACTGTGTTCTGTGAGAAGTGTTAAGAGACCTTATTGTTGTCCTCCCCACTGACTCTGGTCTATAATGTGATCATGGACAAATCTCTTAGTGCCAAAGAAAATACTTCTGTGAACTGGTTGCCAGAAGATAGATAAGAATTCATATTGGGATAGCGGAAGTAATTTTTATACTATAACCAGGTGGTCTCAAAACTTTAGTGATATGAGACCAGAAGTATGTATGAGTAAATTTGGCTCCATCTTTGACCCTCTTTCTCCCCTGCAAGGCACGACCAATCAGTGGATATACTATAGCCCTGTAGAAGTTGGACATCATCACTGGGACCTTACTGATCTAGGCTACTCACTTATGTTTGTTGGAATGAACCTTTCAGTGGATATACTGTATTTTGTGAGAATTCTATTCACTCCTAGCTAGGGTATTGATGACCTTCTCCTGAACTGTAGTGTCCCAGGAATTCCTTTCCTGCCAGATCAAGGAAAATACATTTGTGCACCCCAGGCAAAGTTTGAAAAAGAACCTACCCCCTACCCCTGCCTAGTTAAAACCATCCAGAAGAGGCTTTGAGCCTCACATTATAACACATGTGACTTGAAAGTGCAAAATAAATAAAACCCATGGAGAGAAGAATTCCATGGTGCCAAAATATGCATATTCATAAAAAGTCATGTTAAAAAGCACTCCTCATTGCTTCCTCTTTCCCCAAATGTTGTGCCTTAGATATCTGCCTATTTTCTCTACCTCTGGTTCTATTTCTATTTCCTATTGCTCCATTTGTGTGTTCTATTTGGTCTCCCTGAGTTCTGTGCCATAGAGGCTGGTTCCAGGACAGGCTATCCAGCATATGAGTGTCCCTGTGGAGAATAGAAATCTGTTTCCCTTGTGGGAAAAATGGAGGAAGTCAGGGACCAGCAAGAGCTTGACTAGCTTCCTTTAGAAATAAGAAGGTAATAAAAAATTTGGCAAGAGTCTGATTACGATAGACTATTGTTTCTGAGACCCCCTTCATGTGTGTAATGAAAGGTCCACAGTAAGAAATGAGCAATTCCTTCAGACAGATCACTTGCCTGAGATTTTTTTCCTGGTCTCTTGACTTTACTTCTAGCTTCTCACCTCCTTATTGGACTCAATGTGAGTTCCCTCTATTAATCTATAGTAGCCTCCAGCCTAACCTAGCCTTTAAGTCCTGACAATTTTCTCGTACTCTCTTAAGGAGTCACAGAGCCTGAGGATCTAGTAAGCTCAATACTAATTATCACTTTCTGAGTCAGCTCACTTTACCATTGAAGAAATCTAATTACTAGAAAGTTTTGATATTGAACGAAAGTCTGAGATCTGAAGCATCCAGCCATTCCTCCTAGTTTTGCCCTCTAGGGCTGAGAAGAATTAGTCTAATTCTCCTTCCTCATGATCCCTCTTCAAATACTTAAAAAAGGCTATCATCCCCTACCCCAAACTACCCACCACCAGGTCTCCTTATTTCCAAGTTAATTGAAGTTCCTTCAACTACTAAGCTCCTCAAGTTATTTTTTTAATACAAGAAATATTCTGTTCCCAAATCTCTCTCATTCAGTGCCTAGGCATCTAGGTAACACAGAGGAAAGATAGTTGGTCTACAGAGAGGAAGACCAGAATTCAAATCAAGCCTCAGACACTTACTACCTGTGTGATCCTGGGTAAGTTGCTTAACCTTTAAAGAAACTTCAGTTTTCTCAACTATAAAATGAAGAAAATAATAGCATCTACCTCTCGAGGTTGTTGTGAGGCTCCAATGGGTTAATATTTATAAAGTTCTTATCATAGTGCCTGGCATATAGTAGGTACTTAATAAATGCTTATCCCATTTCCCCCTATAAAGATTATTTTAAAAAGAAATTTAAAGTATTGAACTTTGTATTTATCCATATTACATTTCTTCTTATTAGATTTAGTTCATAATTTTATTATATATAGAATTTTTTGGATTTCACTTATATTATCCAAAGTATTAACTATCTTTCCTAGATTTCTGTCATCTTCATATTTTATAAGCATGCCATATCTTGCTTCATCTAACTCATTGATTTAAACAAACATAATAAGGCCAATTACAGAGCCCTGGGGCACTCTACTAGATACCTCCCTGCAGGTTTACTTAGACTAATTAGGCAAAAGTGAATTCCATCTTTCAATTGATTCTAAATCTACCTAGATGTCCTTTTATTTACACCATCCTGTACACAAACATGTCATGGGATACTTTGTCAAAAGACTTGCTAAAATTCAGATATGCTGTATTTGGAGAATTCCCCTAATATACTAGTCAAATAACTCTCAAAAATGGAAATTAAGTTAGTCTGCCATGACTTGCTCTTGATAAGTTTATCCTGGCTTGTTGTGGTTGTCATGTCCCTTTCTAAGTGCACACAGACTCTTTAATATTAAGTTCCAGAATTTTTCCATAAGCCAAAGTCAGCCTTACCAGGCTAGAATTTGTGGAATTCATGTACTTCATCCTTGTACTTGGAAAAATTTGGATGATAGTTTCTTCAGACTTGTAGCACTTTTTACAAGCTTCATGATTGCTCAAATATTGCTGGCATCTTCATCTTTGGCCACCTGTTTATATTTTCATTTTCTGAATGTTTCTTTTCAAAATTTGTGTTTGTTTTTAAATTCATTGTACATATTTAGTGGCTTCTTTGGACAGTTCTCCTCCTCCCCTTTGTCAGAGTAATTTGTGTACATATCATCAGAACTCCATTCTTAAGATCTTACCCCACTTGACCCAAATTCGCTGGTCCAATCTTAGTCTTTGAGAGTCTTTTGATTCTTCGAATTTCTTTGGAATTTTCCACAAATTTATGTATTGGTCTGTTTCTATCATTTTCCTCTTTATCACATAGCCTAATGTGGTATTGTACTCCTTTCCGAAGTTCCTATCATTTTCACCTGTTCACTTAGTTCCTCCTTGTTCACAATCAGATACAGAACAATAGTTTCTCCAACTAAGGAGGGATGAAATTATCAGCAAATCAAATCAATATTTCACCAGCTCCTCTGTCTTTAAGAAGGATGTTTCAAATAGATGTTTTGCTAACTGAAGCCCCTTATCACTATTATATAGAACTCACCTAAATTCTAGTCTTGGGTTTTTGCTTCTGGATTTCACCATTTGACTCTTCCTTCTGGTCCAGTGGTTGTAATGGCAAGCACAGAAGTTCACACCTTGTTTCAGCTATTGAATTAAAACCTCTTTCAGTTCAAGTTTCTTTTGAGCATTGTATCAAGTCTGTTAAGAAACAGAATGTGTAAACCCCACAACTTGTGAACCCTAGAACTCATGAACTCCTACAACAGGAAGGGGAGGAGTTAATGACCATATATAAGGAGAGGCCCAGGCTAGAGACAGCAGAACTGAGAAGAGGACTCTCGTGGTGGCAGAGTCAAGAAGGAGAAAACTTGTGGTATCCTGGCACTCTGTTTGCTCTGTCTGTGTTGATGTTTGCTAGTTTGTGATACTTTGTACAGAAGCCCCAGGACCTTACTGGAAGCCCTAAAAGAGGATTTTCTGGTTATATGTTTACAGAAGTCCTAGAGGAAGGTTTTGGAGGTCCTGGGACTTTGCTGATGATTTGTGCTGACCTCTTGGACCTTGTTGGTGGGTCTGTGTTGATTTCTACGTTAGTGATTTGTGTTGAATTCTCAGACCTTGTTGGTGGGCCTGAGTTGATTTCACAGGCAAATAGTGAATTGATGATGTTGCCAGCAATGTGTATGGATATTACTGTGGCTCTGTCAAACTTTGTCTTCCCAGAAATAGGAACTTTGAGGGACTTGAGGTGGACTGGACACTGTGAACTTCAATATGGAATAGGAACTGGATGAAGAACTGCACAAGGAACTGGGAGCTGCCTGCCTTTGAACCCAGGTGACAGTTGGTGCTGGGACCGTGGAAGAGGAACCATGGAAGCTGAGAGCCAGCATCGTGTCAAGCTGAAAGAAGACTTTACTTGGATACTGTGTACTGACTGAGAAGATTATGATTTACTATGACCTAGGGGTGGATAACTTTGACTTTTGTACCTTGTGATTGAATTAAGGATTTTGTGATTGACTAAATGAATGTACTTTGTTTAATATTATGTGACCACTTTGGTGAAAACCATGTGGCCATTTTAGTGATAAGTTGTTGAGTTGTGACATGGTGAATGCTGTACCTTGATTTTCTGTGAATGTTTTGCTCTGATTTGTTATTGAATAAATGGAGAGTTCACTATACTATGTAATCAGCAGCAGTCCTCTGGAAAGCTGCTCATACTTGGCTTTACAGTGGTATGTAATCTACTTTAGCACCATAGAAAGTGCTTGATTGTCTATAGAAGGCTGATTTTTATTTAAATGTTCTGCATCTGCTTGTCCCTTCTAGTATTTGGATAATGCATATAAGAATAACTACTTGATAGACAATGCTATTCTAGAGCCCCCTCTATCTAGTTTACTTCTTTTGAATTAAATTTATCCTCCATAGGTATATTATAGTCATGGGTTATACTCCAAAATGGAAAAAAAAATGAGAAGGGACATAGGACCTAATAGCTTCTCTATAAGACCAGAAGACTAGGCCCTACCATCCAATATGGACATGGAGAGATTCTGGTTCTATATCAGAATTATCAGGTATCGTCTTTTAAATGCTAGTGAATCCTATTTAGAGTGGTGGAGTGAAGGGCAGTGCCAGTTAAATAGCCCTACACAAGTAGAGCAGGAAAAATTTGCAAAGAGAAATCTTATAATAGCTGTTCATTGATCTATCCAGGGTCCTAGAAATCAACCTGCCTTAAGTCATAATATAATAGCATTTAGAGATAGACTTTCATTTAGATTTTTAGAGGATTGTCCTATCTAAGTGATATATAACCATAAGATTACATATAAGGAAACTGAAGTCTTAAAAGATTAAGTTACTTTCCAGTCTACTCTGAACACAGTTACATTATCAGTATTTCTACCTCTAAATCCATATTGCCTTGAATCTTGTCTTGTCAAATCTTGTTGCCTGTGCCTGTGAACTGCTTTGAGCTCTGGTCACCCCATAGAGTTTGCAGTCAACTATATTGATAATTCAATGGATCTGCTTTCTCATCCCAGGGAAAACATTTACAAAAGCACCAAAGGGGAAAAGAATATAAAAGACAATGCTTCAAACCATCTTCATTCCAACTGAGTTGTTTATTCAAACAGATGTTGTTTCCCACAATCATTTATGGAATACCTGTTGTGTACCCAGCAATATGCTAGGTGCTACATGTACCAATATACAGCTTCATCTCTGACATCAGGACTTCTAAGAGCTGGACAACAGCTGCTATTTTAAGGTTTTATTTACTAAAATGCCATGCTTAATGGGAATGTTGCTACTGGCCTTCTGTAGTGTACTCCTATGAACAGGAGAAATCATAGTTTTAAGGTATGTCAGAATGATCAGAAGAGCACTAGCTGTAAAGACAGGAGACATGGGTTTTAGTTCCTTCTCCACTTACTAAATGTGAGACCTCTAAGAAGAGGTAGTATAGTAGACGGGAAAAGGGAATGGCTCTGGAATCAAAAGAAGTAGTTTCAAATCTTGTCTATGGTATTAACTCCTTGTGTGACATTGAGCAAATCACCATCACTGGATGTCAATTTCTTCCCTTGGGAGGCCTGGATGATGATGGTGATGATGGTCGGTGACGCACTGAGAGGCCCAGACAAGGACTAGTCAACATGGTGGCATGTTGATCCACTGACCACAAGGGCCATTCCCAGGCTTATCACCACAGGGCAGGGATTGGACAGAGCTGGGTAAGAGACAAAGGCAGGGCCCATGGCAGGGGCAGCAGCTACTCCTTCAGCCCTATCTGAACTTCCAAGGACCAGGATGGCAGAGTGAAGCCTGGCTGCTCCAATCCCCCCCTCTGACCCTGAAAACACAATAATTATTGCCCCAGAGAAAAATATTAAACAGTAAAGGCTTAGGAACCCTGGAGGAAGGGCATGATTAAGGTCTTGCCTCAAAATGGGAAAAAGCAGGCCACAAAGACAAAGACTCTGGAATCCTATTACTGTGAGAGAGAGGAACCAAATTCAAAAGGAGACAGTATTGACTCCACACCCACAGCTGAAGCCTTAACAGGGATTATGAACTGGCCTCAGGCACAGAAAACATTCTTAGATGAGCTCAAAAAGAACTTTGAAATCCAAATTAGAGAGGTAGAAGATAAAATCAACACTTCTTTTGAAATCAAAATTGCAAAATTAGAAAAAAAACATTACAATGAAGAAAACAGCTCCTTAAGAAGAAAAGTGTGAGAAATAAAAATGAAATCTGAACATATGGAAAAGGAGCTTCAAAAACTAACTGAGGAGAACAATTCCCTAAAAATTAGAATTAACCAAATTGATGCTAATGACTCTATGAGGACCAAGAATCAGTCAAACAAAAGATCAAGACTGAAAAACTAGGAAAAGAGGTAAAATATCTCAATGGAAAAATAACTGACCTGGAAAACAGATGTAGGATAGATAATCTGAAAATTATTTTTCTACCAGAAAATCATGATGAAAAAATGAGTCTGGACAATATCTTCCAAGAGCTCATCAAGGAAAACTGCCCTGAGATTCTAGAATCAGAGGGTAAAATAGAAATCGAGAGAATCCACCACACACCTCCTGAAAGAGATCCCAAATTGAAAAGTCGGTGAAATGTTGTGGCCAAATTCCAGAATTATCAGGTGAAGGAGAAAATACTACAAATGGCCAGAAAGAAAAAATTCAGATATTGTGGAACCACAGTGAGGATTGCACAGGATATGGCAGCCTCAGCATTGAAAGATTGGAGGAACTGGAATATGATTTTTCACAAGGCAAAAGAGCTCAGGTTACAACCAAGGATCACCTATCCAGCAAAAATGAGCATAATCTACCAGGCAAGGAGATGGTCATTCAGTGATATAACAGAATTTTAGACTTTTCTGATGAAAAAGCCAGGGCTCAATGGAAAATTTAACCTCCAATTACAAGACTCAAGAGAGACATAGCAAGGTAAGTAGGGAAAAGACACACACACACACACACACACACACACACACACACACACACACACACATGAAATTTGTTATTTAACAAGAGCAAACTATTTACATCCCCATTTGGGAAGCTGATACTGGTTAATGTTATGAATTCTATACCAATGGCAACATCTAAAAGGGATAGAGATAAATAGAGAGTGTGGGTACAAATGACACAAAATGATGATAAAAAACCTTATTAGGGCTTGCAAAGGGACTGAAATGGAAGAACAGGAAAGAATGAGGCAGAAAAGGGTAAATTATGCCACACAAAGAGGCATAAAAACATTATAGAAGAGGGAAAGTAGGGGAGGGAGATGACCATCATATGAGCTTTTCCCTCATTGGTTCTGGTGCAAAGAGGGAATAACACAATCAGTTAAGTATGGGACTCTGTTGAGAAGAGACACAAAACTTATCATAATAGAGGGAAAGAGGGGAGGGAGAGGAGCATTGCATGAGATCTATTCTTGTCAATCTTGGTTTGAGGAAGAAATAACATACTACATTAAGTATAAAAATCTACCATATCCTACAGGCAGTAGGAGGGTGGAAGGGCCAAGAAAGGGGAGGGGGTTTAGAAGGGAAGGAAGAAGTAGTGAGGAGGAAGGGTAGGAAAAAGGAGGGGAGATGATAAGAAGGGAATACTGAGGGAGGCAGTGGTCAAAAGGAAAACTCTTAGGAAGGGGAAAGGAGAAGGGAAAATTAAAAGCATAAACAGTGGAAGGAATAGGATGAAGGGAAAGATACAGATAGTAATCATAACTGTGAATGTGAATGGGATGAACTCTCCTATAAAATGGAGGCAGATAGATTAAAAACCATAATCCTACAATATGCTGTTTACAAGAAACACATCTGAAACAGAGGAATACACACAGGGTAAAGGTAAAAGGCTGGAGTAAAATATATCATGCCTCAGGTAAAGTAAAAATAAGCAGGGGTAGCAATCCTTATCTCAGACAAAGCAATGGGGATAAAAAGGAATACACCTTCTTCTCAATGGTACATGGGACATACACAAAAATTGACTATGTACTAGGGCATAAAAACCTCACAATTCAGTGCAAAAAGGCAGAAATATTAAATGCATCCTTCTCAGATCATGATGCAATAAAAATTATATATAGTAAAGGTCCACGGAAGGATAGACTAAAAACTAATTGGAAAGTAAATAGCTTAATATAAAGAATGAGTGGGTCAAACAAGAAATTATAGAAACAATCAATAGCTTCATTCAAGAGAATGACAATAAGGAGAAAACATACCAAAACCTGTGGGATACAGCAGAAGTAGTTCTTAGGGTAAGTTTTATCTCCCTAAATGCATACATAAATAAAGTAGAGAAAATGGAGATCAATAAATTGGGCATGCAACTGAAAAAGCTAGCAAAAGAACAAATTGAAAATCCACAATTAAATACTAAATTAGAAATACTAAAAACCAAAGGAGAGATTAATAAAATCAAATTTAAGAAAACTATTGAATTAATAAACAAATCTAAGAGCTGTTATTATGAAAAAACCAATAAAATTGATAGACCTTTTGCCAATATGATAAGATAAGAAAGAAGAAAACCAAATTAGGAATATCAAAAATGAAAAATGTTAATCTACCTCCAATGAAAAGGAAATTAAAAACAATAATTAGGAATTATTTTGCCCAATTGTATGCACATAAATTTGACAATCTTAGTGAAATGGATGAATATTTACAAAAATACAAATTGCCCAGACTAACTGAAGAGGAAGTAAACTACTTAAATAACCCCATCTCAGAAAAAGAAATTGAACAAGCCATGAATCAACTCCCTGGGAAAAAATCTCCAGGGCCAGATGGCCTTACTAGTTAATTCTACCAAACAGTTAAAGAACAATTGACTCCAGTACTTTACAAACTATTCAGGAAAATTGGAGAAGAAAGAGTCCTACCAAATTCTTTTTATGCCACAAATGTGGTACTGGTACCTAAATTGGGGAAAGACAAAACAGAGAAAGAAAATTACATACCAATTTCCCTTATGAATATAGATGCAAAAATTCTAAATAAAATATTCACAAAAAGACTACAGCAAATCATCATGAGAATAATACACTTTGATTAGGTAGGATTTATTCCAGGAATGCAAAGATGGTTCAATATCAGGAAAACTATCAGTATAATTGATCATATCAACAACAAAACTAGCAGAAACTATATGATTATCTCAATAGATGCAGAAAAGGCTTTTGACAAAATACAACACCTATTCCTATTAAAAATACTAGAAAGTATAGGAATAAATGGAATCTTCCTTAAAATAATAAGTAGTATCTATCTAAAACCATCAACAAGTATTATATGTAATGGGGATAGGTAGAAGCATTTCCAATAAGATCAGGGGTGAAACAAGCATGTCCACTATCACACCTCTTATTCAATTTGGTACTAGAAATGTTAGCAGTAGCAATAAGAGAAGAAAAAGAAATTGAAGGAATCAAATTAGGCAAAGAAGAGACTAAGCTGTCACTCGTTGCAGATGATATGATGGTATACTTAGAGAATCCTAGAGAATCAAATAAAAAAACTATGTGAGATAATAAATAAATTTGGCAAAGTTGCAGGATATAAAACAATCCCCCCCCCTCCCAAATCCTCGGCATTCCTATATATCTCTAATGAAATCCAATAGCAAGAGATAGAAAGAGAAATTCCATTTAAAGTTACTGTAGATATTATAAAATATTTGGGAATCTACCTGCCAAAACAAACTCAGGACTTATATGAACACAATTACAAAACACTTTTCACACAAATAAAGACAGAGCTAACTAATTGGAAAAAAAAAACATCAATTGCTCATGGCTGGGTCGAGCTAATATAATAAAAATGACAATCTTACATAAATTAAATTACATATTTAGTGCCATACCAATCAATTAACCAAAAAATTACTTTGTGGAGCAAGAAAAAATAGTCACAAAATTCATTTTGAAGAACAAAAGGTCCAGAATATCAAGGCAATTAATGAAAAGAAATGTTAGGGAAGGTGGCATAGCCATGCCAAATTTTAGCCTGTATTATGAAGCAGCAGTCATCAAGACTACTTGGTACTGGCTGAAGAATAGAGTATTGGATCAATGGAATAGATTGGGTACACGACACTCAGCAGCAAATGACAATAGTAATCCACTGTTTGATAAACCCAAAGACCCCAGTTTGGGGGAATAATAACTCATTATTTGACAAAAACTGCTGGGAAAACTGGAATATAGTTTGGCAGAAATTGGGCATAGACCAATATCTAACACCACACACCAAAATAAAGTCAAAATGGGTGCATGATCTAGGTGTAAAGGCTGATATTGTAAGCAATCTGGGAGAGCAAGGGATAGTTTACCTGTCAGATCTATGAAGAGGGCAAGACTTCATGATGAAAGAAGAGTTAGAGAGCATTAGAAAATACAAAATGGAAAATTTTGATTATATTAAATTGAAAAGCTTCTGTACAAACAAAGCCAATGTTACCAAGATTAAAAGGGAAGTAGGAAACTGGGAAAGAATTTTTACAACCAGTGTCTCTGATAAAGGCCTCATTTCTAAAATATACAAAGAATTGAGTCAAATCTATAAGAATACAAGACACTCCCCAATTTACAAATGGTCAAAGGATATGAACAGGCAGTTTTCAGAAGATGAAATTAAGGATATGTATAAGTATATGAAAAAAATGTTCCAAATCACTAGTGATTAGAGAAATGCAAATCAAAACAACTCTGAGGTACAACATCTCACCAGTCAGATTGGCTAAGATGACAAAACAGGAAAATGATAAATGCTGGAGAGGATGTGGAAAAATTGGAACACTAATGCATTGTTGGTGGAGCTGTGTAAGTGTATACCCTTTGAAGCAGCAATACCACTTCTAGGGTTATATTCCAAAGAGATCAGAGAAGTGGGAAGAAGACCCGTATGTACAAAAACATTTATAGCAGCTCTTTTTGTGGTGGCAAAAAATTGGAAAACAAGGGGATGCTCATCAATTGGGGAATGGCTGAACAAGTTGTGGTATATGAATGTAATGGAATCCTACTGTGCTATAAGAAATGAGGAGCAGATGGACTTCATAATAACTTATAAGTACAGGATGGGGCAGGTATAACTAGAAAAGAGTTCTAATACAAGTTGCAGTATATGAATGTAATGGAATACTACCGTGCTATAAGAAATGAGAAACAGATGGACTTCATAATAACTTGTAGAGACTTACATAAATTGATGCTGAGAGAGAAGAGCAGAACCAGGAGAAATTTGTACACAATCACAGACACAATGTATGTGTGATGACTAACTTCAATAGACTGGGCTCCTCTCAGCAATATAAGGTTATAGGACAACTCCAAAAGACTCATGATTGAAAGAGATGTCCACATCCAGAGAAAGAAATGCAGAATCTGAATGCAGATTGAAACAAACTACTTTCTCTGTTTCTTTTTCTTGGTTTGTTTTGTTTTTCTTGTTTCCCACTGATCATTCCATTAGTTACAATCCTTATTTACAACCTGACTAATGATTAATGGGAAGATATTTGTAGATCCTGTGTACTAGTGCATGCTGCTGTGATGGGGTGGGGAGAGAGAGACGGAGAAAATCTGAAACTCAGGGGACTGTGGAACTGAATGTTGTAAACTAAAAGTAAATAAATCAATTTAATTTAAAAAAAATAAAAAAATAAAAAAAAAATTTCTTCCCTTGTAAAATGTATGTTTTAATAAATTTTTTTTCCTGAGTTGGCTTCTCTCCTTAGATCTAAGATAATAACAACTTCTCTAACTCTCAGTGTCTTCAGAGTTGTTATTGATTCTAAGCTAAAATAATACATACAACCCATTACACAAATGTGAATTATTTTAATTAGTTGCTTCAGCATTTTGTTTTTGATTTATCATCATGCTACAAGAATTTACCACTGGGTGTAAGGTACAAATAACATGAATTGCTCCTACTCTGAGGAGCTTGTCTGCTTTCCTGAGTTAGTTATTATTAGTTAACTCCATGGGGAGCCCTGAGAAAAAGACCTTCACTGAGATACTGACTATATTCACCAATTGGTATTAGGATGCTCTAGGTCACCCTCCAGAAGCACCTGAGAACTGTAATGTAATTGACAATTTTTTTCTTGCAGCCCTGGAATTTGACAAAAATAATGGCTTTGAGGCATAGAATGTACCATAAGTGACAAGGATCACACCAGTTGTACATGATACAAAAAGTAGGTGGCAGATTGAACACAGGACTTAGAGTGGGAACGAGGCTTAGAGATCATAAGATTATCGATTTAAAGCAGATTGGGAATTTAGAGTTCTCTAGTCCAATCCTCTATGTGGCAATTATAATAAAATAGCCAGCACATATAAATAACTTTAAGGTTTGCAAAAATGCTTCATATATGTAATCTCACATAGCCTTCACAGTAATCCTGTGAGGTAGGTGCTAATATTAGCCCCACTTTACAGATGAAAAAACTGAGACAGATAAGTTACATGACTTTCCAAGGTCACACAGCTAAGGATGTACCTGAGGATATATTTGAATGTGGGTCTTACTAACTTTAGGGGAGCTAGGTGGCAAAGTGGATAGAGCACTGGGCACAGAGTCAGGAACAATCAGCTTCCTGAGTTCGAATTTGGCCTCTGTCACTTACTAGCTGTGTCGCCCTGGGCAAGTCACTTAACCCTCTTTGCCTCAGTTTCTTCATCTGTAAAATGAGCTGAAGAAGGCAAGAGCAAACTATTCCAGCATCTTTGCCAAGAAAACCCCAAATAGAGTCACAAAGAGTTGGAAATAACAAAATGATTCAGGTCTAACACTATCCATTGTGCCATCTGCCTCATGTAAGGAAACGAAACCCCAAAGAGTTTAAATGGGTTATTCCTAATCTCCTAGGCAGTATCCCCCACAGCAATGACTCAAAATTGTGTCTTCTCTAAAACACAGTGTTTTTCCGTTATATAAAGCTGTTTTTCTATCTGAATAGGCACTACAGTCTTTAGTTAAGGCTTTCCTGATCTTTGCAGCTTCAGCTCTCCCTGCCTTTTCACATTCCCTTGTATGTGCTTACCTGGCAATTTTTTTATTCTTTCGTCCCCAAGCAGAACGTAAACTCTGTGAGGACAGGACCTTTTGGGAGTCTTTATGTCACCAACACTTAGTACAGTACCTTAAACATACTAGGTATTAAATGAATATGTGATGAATTAAATCATTTTGAACAACTGAGTCTTCTTTCTTCTTTCTATATGTGGGGTGTGTGTGTGTGTGTGTGTGTGTGTGTGTGTGTGTGTGTGTGTATGTGTGTGTTGCTTACTCTGTGTCAGGTACTATGCTAAGCACCTTACAATTATTATCTTATTTGATTGTCACAATAGCCCTGGGAGATCAACATTTCCTAGAACAGGAAACTGAGGCAAATAGGGGTTAATTGGCTTGCCCAAGATCACACAGCTAATAAGTGTAGTGAGCCCAGATTCAACCTCAGGTCACCTGATACTCTTTTTGTTCTAACACCTAGCTGCTCCTTTTGCTTCTTTACATAATTTAACAAGCATTTGGTTTGTAGCTGGGTAGATCTGTGTCAGATTTCTAAACACAATGCTCTTCTGAAGAATTTCTTGGTTAAGACAGCTAGGTGGTATAGTAGATAGAACACTGGCCATGGAGTCAGAAAGATCTGAGTTCAGACCCATCCTCAAATACTTCCTACATGTATTGCCCTGGGCAAGTCACTTAACTGCTTTCTGCCTCAATTACATCTGCAAAGTGGGGATAATGGTAGCACCTACCTCCTGGGGTTCTTGTAAGGATAAAATGAGATATTTGTAAAGTACTTTGGCAACCTAAAGAGATATGGAAATAATAGACATTATGAACATTAAAAGGGTCCTTCTGCTGAGTACATGGAAGGGTGGCAAGGTGTGTGCTACAAGGTGGGAAGATAAACAGAAACACAATCTGAATCCTTGGGTATCTGATGTTCATGAGAGCGATATAATTAGGTAAGTAAGCATTTAGCACTTTGCAATTAAATTTCTTACACTGGTTTCTTTGGGAGTGAAGAAAAAAAAGTGTGAGCTCCAAGAGTTGCCTCCACGTGCTTTGAGAAAATTTAGCTTCTTGACAGTTTTGTATGTCTTTTGAGACATTGTATTACCATACCTTTGTATTGGTAATGGAATTTGGAGATGCCCCTGTATTGGCTTGGTTTTTGGGTTGTGCTAAAACCCAGAGTGTGTGAATCCCACTTGTGGGATGGACTTGTTGACATGAAGAGACAGGGCTGAACTGGGAGGAGCC
>CM053584.1:58807178-58833164 GCA_028627135.1 Pseudochirops cupreus | reverse complement strand
CGGGATAGGAAGGAGGGACATATAATCAGTCTCTCACAATATGCCCACTGTGGAGAGGTTCTGTGTAATTACACATGTACAGCCTGTATTTAATTGCTTGCCCTTCCAGTGGGGGTGGGTGATGAGAGAAGAAGGGAAAGAATATAGAATTTAAAGTTCTATAATCAAATGTTAAAAATATATACATATATCTATACATGTATACATAATAATAATAATAATAATTATTATTATTATTATGATTAACTACATCCAACTGGGAATTAAGATACATAGGCACTGTTATAGGGAGATCCATCCTACCCTACTGGAAAGTCAGAGGGGTGATGGGGGAGGACATAGGAGAGAGCAGATCGGGGGAGGGGTTATACAATGGGATGGCTGTTTTGAGGTGTTGGGTAAGGGAAAGATGGGGAGAAAATTTGTAACTCAAAATCTCATGGAAATGAATGATGTAAACAAGAAAATAAATTAATTAATTAAAAAAAAAAACATTAGCAAAGCCCCAGACTTGCATTTCAGGGATGGGGGAGAGGGGATGATGCCTTTAGGCTTCCAAATTCGTTTCCTACTCTTTATTGTCAAGTTCTCCCTATAATTTGTCTGGGAGTAAACAAAAGCCAGCTGAAGTTCCACTGTGGCCCACAGTCAAGTTCTGTACAAGCAGATTTGGATGGGTGGGGGGAGGAGAGAAGAGAAAGGAAGGAGTGAGCAAAATAAGGCCCCAATGTAGAGCAGTTTTCTTGTGACCTGGATGGAACTCTGTTAAGCATTCAGGGAAAACTGACTAGGACCACCACTGTGGAAGGCAGTGATGAGGCCACAGAAATAGTGTGTGACCCAGCTTCTGACCTTGAGGAGGTTACCTAAGGAGACATCCAGGTTTACACCTGCAGCAATTAGACAGCATTGGAGAACAGTCAATTAACAAGTTTTAAATCGTATGGCACAGCCTCTTAGTGGTCTGGCAAATGGAATCTGCCAGTGGAATCCTTTTGCATTAGGAGGAATTAAAAAGAATAGCTCATATTTGTGAAGAACATTACATTTGCTCTCTCCTAGGATAATGTGATCATCGAGCTATACCAAGGAGAAACTTTAGAGGTCAATTGGTACATTTTACAGAGGCAGGGAATGGATGGCAGGGCTGGAGTCAGGAAGAACTGTGTCCAAATTCTCCCTCAAACACTTGCTAGCTGGTGAGCCTGGGCAAGTCACTTCACATCTTTCTGCCTCAGTCTCATCATCTGAAAAGTGGGGGCAATAATAGCACCTACTGATCAGGGTTGTGAGGACAAAAATCAGATAACTATAAAGCACTTTGTAAACCTCAAAGTTCCCATACACATGATAGCTCTTATTATTTCTTGCCATTGAGGATTCCAGTTTGCCAAATAACATGAAAGGAATAAGCAGGAGAAAAAGGATTTGGACCCAGGCCTCTGGTTCCAGCCTGCCTTATTACTTGGTTGATTTTTGTCATTGTTCGGTAATTTTTTTTTGGTTGTGTCTGGGTCTTTGTTTCTCCATTTGGGGTTTTCTTTGTGAAAATACTGGAGTGATTTGCTGTTTCCTTCTCCAACTCATTTAACAGATGAGGAAATTGAGACAACCAGGGTTAAATGACTTGCCCAGGGTCACACAGCTAGTAAATGTCTGAGGCTGGATTTGAACTCGAGGAGATGAGTCTTCCTGACTTCAGGACCAGCGCTCTGTGCACTTTAGGCAAATTTCTTCCTGGATACCTTTAAGTATAATCATGGCTTTTGGACCAGAGTCTGCTTTAGCTTCTCTCGAGGTCTCATTTTCTGCATCTAAAACATGAGGGCTCCTTTTAGCTTTAGATCTATGGTTCTCATAACAACCATGAAAATTCGATACTGTTATTTCTATTTTACAGATGGCAAAACTAAGGCTTGAAGAGTAATGTTAAGTAACTTTCTCCTGGTTACTCTCAGAGGCAGAACTTAAAAACCCAGTTCTCTCCTGACTCAACATTCAGTGTTCTTTCCATGACATCACACTGTTTCTTACCCAGGATTCCTCAAGAAGTGAAAAATACAAATTTAGGGTCAAATTTGGATTAATGACTCTGTGGATTAGTAGTCTGTCTCCTCCAGGGCAAAAGCAGTTTCTTCCTCATTTCTGTGAATAGCCAGTGGCTATTTTAGAGAGTGAGATTTAAGGATAAATCTCCATTGCCACCCTCTCCTGGCTCCTACAATACTTTGTTCCTTCTCATTCTTCCTTTTTCTGATTTTCTCATCACAATATGGAGTTATTTCAGTTTGCAGTCTGTTCTAAAGGGGTGAGGTCCCCCTTCCTTTATATGCAGACTTAAATAGCACAAGATCTTCCCATATTTCCCATACCCTCAATGTTGGTTACACACACACACAGTGGGTGGGGGGGAGAGAGAGAGACAGACAGAGAAGACAGAGAGAGACACAGAGAGACACAGAGAGAGAGACAGAGAGAGACAGAAAGACAAAGAGACAGAGAGAGGCACAGAGAGACACAGAGAGAGAGAGAGAGAGAGACAGAGAGAGAAAGAGAGAAAGAGAGAGAGAGAGAGAAAAGAGGGCTTTTCTGTCTTGACTCCTCAACATGTAACCTCTCTGGGCACTGTTCCTAGGTCCTTGGTATGTCCCTGACATAATGCCCATGTAAACGTAATTGATAATAGTGAGGCTATAGTTTAGCTTTAAATGCAGATCAAGAGAATAAAAGCTATGCCTAGTTTCCTATATTGCTTCTTTCTCTCTCTTAATCCCACTTCTGTTGGTGGCTCCAAAGGCCACCGTCTTTTCCAGGTGATATTTGATTCTGTCTCTCCCACATCTTATGAAAAATAGCTTTGCCATCTGCAGCTGTCAGGAGTCTGTGGAATTGGGAGTACGGCTCAATGAATATACAAATGTGCAGCTGGACTGCAGTCCCCTCTGAAAGGCCAGGTGCTGAATACAAACCAGGGAGCCAGCTCTCCCCAAGTGAGCTTACTGCATGCCATGGGGGGATTCAGAGAAAAGAGGCAATGGCAAGAGAAGACCCTCGTTGGAAAAAGGCCAAGACTTATCTTGGAGAACTAAATGAGAGGAATAGAGCTTAGAAGGGCATTATCTGAAATACACACACACACACACACACACACACACACACACACACACACACACACACACACTAATTTTTCATGTACTCTTAGATTGTGCAACAGAACTGAGAAGAAAATGTGATTCAGAGGCTCCCTTCTGGGTTGGTGGGTGGTTCTCAGTTAGGGTCTCACATGCTGTCAGGGTCTCTGCTTTTTTTTGCCAAGGCTTCAATCAGCCTCAAACTTCTGAAGGCTTTCCCCTAAAGTCTTCTTCTAAGGATGAATACAAGTTCTAGCTGAGCTATTTTTCACTCTAACAGCAGTCCCCTGCCTTCTTAACTCCCCCATACCTTGTCCTGCACCCCTTGGATCCTTGTGGAAAGTGATTCAGCCATCTTCCTCTGTGTGTGAGTGTGTGTGTGTGTGTGTGTGTGTGTGTGTGTGTGTGTGTGTGTTAATCTGACATTTTGCTAAAAGACATGATAGAAACCCCAGGCAAACCTTCCAGAGAATTGAAACCCCGAATTTCCTTTGGTTGATTCAGTTGAATCCCCAGAGCTTTATTCTTTGATTGCCAAGAACATATTCCCTGGGCTTTTTCTTTTCAGAGCAATGAATTTTAATGCCCCTGTGGGTGAGGTAGTTCAGAGGAGAAATAGGGATCCCCAGGTCTTTGCTCTCTCTAGCTCTCTGGGACTTGAAAAGTGGCCTAAGGCAAGGCATGAATTCTCTGCTCCTCCTAACACTACATCGATAAGGAGATAAAAAATAGCAGGATGTTTTAGACTTGGAAAGTTTAGATGGGCATTACAACTTTGTTCTAGCCTAAAACAAGTTCAGGCTTTGCTAAGACTCAGTCATAGGCAGGCTCTATCCATCCATCCATCCATCCATCCATCCATCCATCCATCCATTCATCTATCCATCCATCTATACATCCATCCATCCATCCTTTCTTCCATCCTTCCATCCTTCCATACTCAGACAGCCTTGGTCAAGTTCAAACTCTGATAATTATTTGTGTGACCTTGGGCAAGTCATTTGATCTCAGTGGACCTCAGTTTCCTCATCTGTAAAATGAGGGGGGTTGGACTAGAAGATTTCTAAGGATCCTTTCAACTCTAGAGTTATGATCCTATGAGCCATTGAACCTATCATGGGACATCTGGTTCCTCTTCCTACCCGTTTAGCATGAATCCTCATTCAACTTCCTCAGAGCATGCTTTATTTCCCACCTGAGTTGCACCTACCAGTAGGTGTCCATTGTTACTCATTCTCTACCCATGGTCACCAAACTGGATCAGATCATCCCAGTTCTCATTGAACTGTAAATCACTTTGTCTGGGAAACATGGGCTGATGGTTGTTTGATCCATTTTGCTACAAATCAAACCAGAAGTTGGATTTAACTTACCAGAGGTTAAAGTGTCAAATTACCATCTGTTTCACCAGTTCCGCGACAAATGAACACATCGATTGGAAAGAAATGAATCTTTGATAGATGTCTCTTTCCCAGATGAAGATCTGCTATCTGCTAATTGAAAGTTATAGGGAGTTGAGAGGGTTAAGTGATTTGTTCAGGGTCACATAGTTACTCTATGAATCCATTAAAAATAAGTGAAAATGTATTCAACGTTTTTTGTATTAGAAAACAGGGAGGTGTGTGACACACGTAACATTCAACCAAAATGATTAAATATTTTGATGCTTAAAGCTCCCTGGAAAACTCACTCATCCAGAATGAATGATGCATTTCCAAATGATCCCAGGTTGGTAAGGCCCATTCTTTGTAAATTTTTCTGTATTTTCTTTGAAAACATTTTCATCATGGTTTTAGAGAATCATCATGAAATGCAATTCTAAATATAGGAGCTTCTGTCCTGCAGGTGGGTCCTTCAGTCAGGAATCATTGAGGAATGAATGTTGCCAAGTAACTCTTTCATCTTCATCTTGGTTGGGCCCTTGAGTAGATCCTTCACATAACTGTAGTAGACCTGAGTGACTTTAGGGGACAGATGCACATCTCAACTGTGACATCAATCCTAGGATGTCTTTGGTTCTTCCAAGTTTTGTAGAATCAGAGTGCAAGATCTGAAAAGGGACTTTAGAACTCATCTAATCAAACCTCATCCTTTTCCAGGTGAAAAATGCAAGGCAGCAATGGAAAATGCTTACCCAAAGACAGACAGATACACATGCACACACACACACACACACACACACACACACACACACACACACACACAGAGCTAGTGAGTAATGCAGTGGGCATTTAGGGTAAAAGTTCACATACAAAGTTCCCATCTCCTTGAGGTCTTGGACAGCCCTACATTTCCCTTGTAAATGTCTAAGGCAAGTGAAATCAAAAAAGGGGGTGAGTGGGGTAGGGTTTGTTATTAAGTTTCCACCTAGAAATCAGGCTAGTCATCTAACTTTTTTTCCATCTAAAGTGGTGCAGTGGATAGAGTGCCAGGCCTGGAGTCAGGAAGGCTCATCTTCCTGAGTTCAAATCTGGCCTCAGACACTTACTAGCTTTGTGACTCTGGTCAAGTCACTTACCTCTGTCTGCCTCAGTTTCCTGCTCTAGAAAATTAGCTGGAGAAGGAAATGGTAAATCACTCCAGTGCATTTGCCAAGAAAATGCCAAATGGGGTCATGGAGAGTCAAACATGGTGGAAATGACTGAAGAACAAAATTTCTTCCTGGATGCCTTAAGTACAATCATGGTTTCTCAGCCAGAGTCTACTCAAGGAGCTCTGAGAATTTTATGACTCACCTTCAATGATTTCTGTAAAACAAGGACAAAATCTCAGGATTTTTGGTGGGAGATCATGGTAAAGGGGTTTTGTGGGGGGGGGTGGTGGTATGTGCATGTAGATGACAAATTTTAGTACTATAATAATAATAATGGTAATATTAAAAATAATAATAATAGCTGAAATTTACATAAGATTTACAAAGTGCTTTGCTCACATTATTTCATCTGATCCTCCCAATAACTCTGGGAAGGTAGGTGTTATTATTATCTCCCTTTAACAGATGAAAACCTGATTCTCAGGAAGGTTAAGTAATTTAACCAAGGTCAAATTGCTAGTAAATGTCAGAAGTGGTAGGCCATCGCCTTATTCAAACTTCTGGTCTCTTTTCATTATACCATAATACCTCCGAAAGAGATCAGCCAGTTGATCCCTTCACTTTACAGATCAGGAAACCAACGCTGCCAGAGGTGCAGGTAACAGTAAATAAATGCTTGCGCCAAGATGCAGACTTAGGACTTACAACTCAGGCCAATTCCCTTTCCACCTCACTAGGTTTGCTCTGAATGCAGTTGTTTGCTTTAGAATCTCTTCCCTCACTCTGGGTGTTTTGAAGTCTTTCTGCTTTCAGTGTGTGTGTGTATGAATTCATTTGTCTGAACACAGGTGCAGTTTGCTGTGTGGCACTGAATGGAGGCTGGGCTGGGGAGGTGGGAGAGAATAAAAGGACTGGAGCCTACTGCCAAGCCTCTGCTTCGAGGCCCTGCTCTTTATCTTCCTCTTCTGCTCTTTCTTCTTCCCTCACTTCTCCTCCCTCTTCTTCCATTCTCTCTCTTTCTCTGCATAGCACCACATGGTGGGAAATTGCAACTTGTCACGTCTTTTGGGTGTGATAAGAAAATCAGGTTTCCTTGAATAGATCAGCTTTAATGTTAATTTCCAGTCAAAGAAAGAAGGCAAGAAAGTAGTGTCTGTCAAGAAGGAAGAAGGGGGAATCATTCATGATTTGGGGGTGCAGAGGGGAGAAATGGGAACTCCATCAAAACCTGTGGCAGATTCTGTATGTGATGAGTTAAACAGATTTGGCCCCTGTTATCCATAGGTTTATATGTGTTTTGCATCATTTCTAGGCTTTAAATTTGTCCAAGCTATAGAAGTAACTTCCATATCTACCTTCTTTTATGTAATGTTGTGGGTCTGAACCTGGAGCCAGGAGGCCTGGATTTAAATCTTAGCTGTGATATTTAGGATCATAGATTTAGAGCTAGAATGAACTTCAGGAATCATCAAATCTCAGCCCCCCCTCAATTTACAAATGAGGGAAATCTGGTCTAGATACATTAAGTGGTTTATCCACGGTCACAGAGACAGTAAGTGATTGAAACTCAAGTCTTCTCTTCCAAATCCAGTGTTTTTTCCAACACATCAGTGGCAATTCACTTTACCACTCTGAGTCTTAGTGTGCATATTTTTATACTAGGATAATACCCCTCAAACTATTTAATTATCTCAGCATACTTTCATGGGATTGTTTGAGGAAAGTGCTTTGTAAACTTTAAAGCCTTTTTATAAGTGAAACATTATTAGAATAGTAGCAACAAAAGTTTATTTTCTAAAACTCTTTTGAGATAATTCTTTGAGATGGTAAAATTATCATGTTTTATTTTATTTTGGGTGTGTGTGGAGCTGTGGAATGGGAGTAGATACTTAAAAGACTGTATGGTCACCAGTAGCCAATTTCTATACCTTTGATAGTGATCTCATCCCTTCCCAACCCGCTTGTCTCTACCACAGTCCACAGATCTTTCTTATCCTTTCCCTAGAGGCTCTGCCACATGTTCCATGGTTTTTATTCAGTTCCCAAATTTCCTTCTTTCCTAACCACAAGCAGAGGCCAATAACACCCTCCTTGGATTTGATGTAGCCTCTGTTTGACAATACAAACCTTGGCTTTAAAAAAATCTATAGTTAATCTCTTCTGTCCTCCAACACTGGTTTTCTACTACCTTTCTCTGTTTTTTAAAAATATTATATATTGTCCCTTATTTTTTATTATAACTTTATCTTGCCCCCCTATCAATTCCTAGAAGCCCATGAGAGCATATATATTAACACAAACACACACACACACACACACACATATACATACATAGATATGGATGGATTGATGGATGGATGGATGGATAGATAGATAGACAGACAGACAGACAGACAGACAGACAGACAGATAGATAGATAGATAGATAGATAGATAAACAATAAAATTATGAGGACCATTCAGGTACAGATAAAGTTTATTTATCAAAATGATTAATAGTCTAGCAAGAAATAAGTGGTCCTATGGTCAATTCTGTATAAATGAGTTGAATGTGTGTATATACACATACACACATACAATATATACATGCATATGAATACATACATGCATGTATATATATATGTATATATATATATACATATATCACTGGAAATAATCAATGGAGGGAAAGCACTGAAATTAAGGGAGACTGGGAAAGGCTTCCTTTAGAACTCTGCTTTCAAACTAAATAGAAATGGGGTTATTAATTTGTACACAAGATTCCCTGTGGGTCACATATTCACTTAGTATTAAAATGCAATGATATCCATGTTGAACCAGAAAACAAATGATACAACATCCCAATCAGGGAAATCCATTTGCTTTTTCACTTCCTCTTTGGTCTAGGATACAAAAGTTCAGAGCCAAGTGCCATAGTAGCGTTCAAAAAAAGCATTAAAAAATTAGCCTTAATAAAGTTGCAAAGAGGAGTGGGATATAGCAATATAGTAGAATACAGTAATACTGTAATATGGTAATACAGAAGAGGAAACTTGGAGTCGTAAGACGTGGGTTCAAATTCTACCCCTGACACTAATTATTGTGTGACCTTGGATAAGTCTTTTAACATCCTCTGAGTCTTGGTCTCTTCAGTTATAAAATAGGGATAATAATAACTCGCATTTATATGACAAATTGTAATTTCATATTATGTGATCTTTTTTCATTGTCACAGCATTGCTGTAATATAAGTCCTATTATTAGATGAGGGGACAGTCACAGTGAGGTTAAAGTGACTTTCCCAGGGTCACCAAACTAGTAAGTATTCCAGATGATATTTAAATCCAGATGTTTTCATTTCAATCCAAAGCTATTTCCACTAGGCTATGCTGCCTTTATCAAAAGGGATTTATGATCACCTAGTAAAATATTGTGTATGAAGTGCTGTGTAAATGTAAGCTATTGTTATTAATTAATGGTAATTGATTTTTTGTTTAATGAGAGGCTATGTGGTATAGTGGATAGCCAGCCTTGGAATAAGGAAGACTTTAGTTCAGTCTTCTCTGATTATAATAGCTTTGTGACCTTGAGAATTTCTTTTAAACTCTCAGTGCGCCCTGACAGTTCTCTATGATAATATGTTACAAATAAATTGTTAATCTGTACAGGAAGAGGCAGTTTCCATGCCATGATTTCCTTACGCCAAGAAAATTGCAGGTCGGGACAGAAAAGAAAAGAGAAAAAGATGTAATTTAAATTTGAATTTGTGGGAAATAGTTTGAGATGGACAGGTCTGGGAGTACACATCTATAATCCTTGCTACTAGGAAGGCTAAGTTAGAAGATCTCTAAAGCCCTGGAGCTCTGAGCTGCAGCCCACTGAGCCAATTGGGTATCAGCATAATGTTTGGCATTAATATGGCAAGTCCCTTGGAGCAGGAAATCACCAGATTTCTTAAGGAAGGGGAAACAGCCTAGGTTGGAAATGGAGCAGGTCAAAGCTTCAGAGCTGATCCTGAGTAGGATTGGTCCAGTGAGTAGCGTCTGCATTTCCAGCCAGATGGAAGGAAGGAAGGAAGGAAGGAAGGAAGGAAGGAAGGAAGGAAGGAAAATATGGGAAAACAAAAGAGAAACAGAAAGATAGAGACAGAGAGAAACAGAGAGAGAGAGAAGGATGGAGGAAAGAAAGAATGAAGGGGGGAGAGAGAGAGAGGGAGGAAGGAAGGGGAAAATGTTTGATATGGTCCTTGGTTTTTTCAATCTATCAATCAATAAGCATTCATTAAGCACTAACTATGTGTGATTTTTCAGTTGTCTGGTCATGTCAAACTCTTCATGACCCCATGGGCCCTTGCACACCAATACTGTCCATGGGGTTTTCTTGGCAAAAATATTGACATGATTTGCCAATTCCTTCTTCAGTGGATAAAGGCAAATGGAGGTTAAGTGACTTGTCCAGGATCATAGAGCTGAATCTGAACTTCAGTCTCCCTGACTCTAGGCCCAGTGCTCTATTCACCGAGCCATCTAACTTCCTCCAACACTAAGTGCTGGGGATGCAAAGATACAAATAGTCCCTTCCTCAAAACCACATTATCAGATCTTTGAAAATTACATACTTCTTGAATCAGTTGTATCACGACTTTCTTGCTTAATTTAAGCAATGGCAGTAAATTTCATAATAAACAATAACAACCACTGAATACTTTATATTTCCACAATATTTTACACTGTATGCACTAAAAGTGTTTTCCTTTAAAAAAATGGTAACTGAATTCCCATAGCCCTTTGAGGGGAAGACTATGACTAATAATGCACCTATTTTATAGATGAGAAATTTGAACCTCAGAGAGGGTCTTAAAAGTAAAACAATCCTAAATCCCAAGAATTAAATCCTAAGAAAATAAATATTGGCTTCTTGGTTACCTACTCATAGCAAATGTTCTAAAGAAAAGGAAAAAAACAAACAAATCTTTCCCAGTTCGAGAGGCTGAGCAGGATAGCTAAGCTTCCTACTCCAGAACTGTGAGTAGCCATGGAAGAAGGCATTTGACATGATGTGACAAAGGAATGGATCCAGGGGCAGCCCACAGAGTGCTGGGAGGCTGGTGCCCAGCTGAGCAGGCTGGAGAAAAAAAGGGCTGGCACCTAGTCTAAAAGAAGAGTGATTGCCAGGGGCTGAGCTTCAAGCAGGACAGGAGCTACAGGAGCATAGGGACCAACTCTGGAAGTATCGCCACCTACGGTTCCTGGCTAAGCAGACCATTTTCTCCCTTCCCAAAGGTAGCTCTTGCTGAAAGCAGCTGTAACAAATGTCCTTGAAATGGATCAGGGTGTCACTGCTGGTCTTGTGCTATACATTTCCTTTCTGTCTGATGAGTTTGTAGCAGCTTAAATACTTCCATGCTCTATCTTTTCCTTTTAGCTAGTACATAGTCCACTGGACATGGAGCCAGGGTTTGAACATGGCTGCCGACACTGATTGTGTGTGTGTGAGCATGGGGAAGCCTTTTAACCATTCTGAGCCTCAATTTCTTCATATCTAAAATGGGCATTATAATGCCATTAGCTTCTCATAGGGCTTCCATGAGACAAAAATGAGATCATATGTCTAAAGTTCTTTTCAAATGCTCTGAATTATGATTTAAAAAAATATATAACAGTGATAACTAGTACTCTAAAGGATGTGGAATTTCAATGGTTAAGCAAGAGATTCTTCTCTGAGCCACTTAGACATGAAGATTTTTTTTCTCTTCCCTCCCCTTCCCTTCCTTTCCTTCTTTCCCTTCCCTCCCTCCCTCCCTCCTTCCTTTCTTCCTTCCTTCCTTGCTTCCTTCCTTCCTTCCTTTCTTTTCTTTGACAGTTGGATCAGACCTTATACAGGATTCCTAGTCAAAACTAACTCTTTGTTGGTATATATCAGGAATAGTGGGTTTTGGAGCATGTTCAGATCATCTAAGATAAAGTCACCCTCGTGAGAGATGTCAATAATTTGCTTCTGGAATAAGACATCCTGTGTTAGTTGACCATGTGAGTCGGGGCAATCCCTTTTCATTGGTTATATAGCTGGAATTGCCTCTGTCATTAAAGCTACCAAATGGTGACATTTTTTTTCTATATCTCTGGTGGAATCCAGGGCTATACAGCCACAGCATGGGCACCATGCACTAAGCTTCCCCTTAAGCTTTATTGCCTCCCAATATGGGCTTGGAGTCTTGGTCTGTTTAGTTCGTCCTTTTCAATTTTAGATGCAAGTACTAGAGCCCCTGATCTTAGAGCATGAGCTATGCAGACCTAAGAATGTTCTAGGCTGAAAACCCTGAGAAGACAGGGTCACCAGATGCAAACTCAGCTGGGGCTTGGGATTGATGGCAAATAAGAATTGAGTTAATCTCCTCCAATCCCCAGAGATGGAAGGAGTAGGGGAATTGTACCTCACCGCAGATATTGGTGGAGATGTTCGTATATTTGCTCTTTCTATACCGTTGAAGTAAATATTCCTTCCTAAAAGCTAATGTGTCTGGTAACTAATTAAGTAGTTCTAGGGTGCTTGAACTTCTATAATGTTGGGGAAGACAATCAACGGAGGGTCAATGCAATGACAGAGTCTCTACATCCTCCATTAAAAACAATAACAACAACAAACTTTATAAGTGTACTAGAGGACCCTGAGGAGTGACAAAATGTAATATATGTTGCCTTTACACAGTGAGGGTCAGAGAAAACTCTGCAACACAGAATATGAGGGCCATTTTCCATTTTTTCTAGCACTTTCTCTAGGAGACAAAGAGACCCATGGACAGTATGGGCAGTCCTCTACTTAAAAAATATCTGACTTATCAATTAATTATCTAAGAGATTATCAGTCATTCTTGTCCCCTCCCCTAGTTTTCTCCAGTCTTGTTGTCAATGGAAAGCATAATTATTTTTGTACCATAAATTAAGTTTTTATTATTTTTTTGTTCTGACTTTAAATACCAGAAAGAATAAACATTTAATGTATCCAAAGGAGAACAAAAAAAGAGGATTGGCCATGAAAATGCATACAATTTACTTTTCTATTTAAGTATATAATAAGATCTACCAGTTTCTTGGAAACTATATGCCAGCTCCCATGACATTGCTGGAGTGGCCCCCACCAAACTAGCCAAGGCTAGTTGTCCCTGTCCTCTGTAGTAAGAGCCTTCTTTCCCCTAAAGCATTCTACAATGCTATAGGTCAGGTATTATGGATTTAACAACATGCTTTTATGGACTAGTCTGGGAATCTATCTACCCTTTATAGCATGATTTCTTGGGGAAAATGTGTTCTGAATGCCAAATAACTATTTTTAAAAATCATAACCTAGAAAAACAAAGAAGGAACCTTAGCAGTTATTCAACTCTTTCATTTTACAGACGAGGAAACTGAGGATCAAAGAAAGGACATGATGATAAAGAACACACTGCTGATTATTAGCAGGGCCAGGACTAATATACAGCTCCACCCACTTGTAAGTCAGGAACTATATATCTCTGATTGCTTTAACAAAAGTGTATCTACCCACTGTGACTTTTAAAAACAAATACATACATACATACATACATACATATACATATACACACTAGAATTCATCCAAATGAGTTCTGTCTCCTATAGAATAAAAATTTGGGAGCCTATATATTTACTTTAAAATACAGTCATTCCTGACCACAATGGAGAAATGTTTGGGAAATATCATTCAAGGTCAGTTTATTGCCTCTACAAGAAAACCAGTCTTCCTGTTTTGTATTCCCAACTTTTTTTTTTCCATCTAAATATCGTATATAAATTATATCATTCACTTTATTCATTAGTGACCTAAATGACACTTGACTAATCAAATATACTCTCAACTGATAAATTATGGCCAACATTGAAGTTATTCAAAAGAATACACAGCAATATATAAAAACTGTATTCATACACAAACATGTATGTGAATTCATAGGTATGTATGTGTATATAATCTATGTTATATGTGTATAGATATGTAACCTACAACTGCATTACCAAAGTTCTAGACTTATGTGCACCCAAATTCCTTCTTGGAAATATCTCAATAATTCTGTGTATGGCTCACTGAAAAAGTCTCTTAGAATATCTTATTTGGTTCCTTTCTAGTTTTTCCAGTTCTTTTGAAAGCAACCAAAGTATCAATATACTGAATAAAACAAGCATTTCGCAGATAAGAAATAACATAGGAAGCGTTCATACCTGAGCTCATAGTAAGGAAATTTTTTCTGCCCCAGGAGATAATATAATCATTTAAAATTTGTAGTACTATCTCGTGATCATGGTCTGCCATGAGGAAAATCATTTGGGCTTCTTAGGAAATTGAACAACTTTCCTCTTTAGTGAAATTCCATCTTTTCCAAGGACTGATATAGTCACTCCAAACTTAAAGTAACACTCTGGAGTTGAGACTCCCTTGAACAGTTAAAAAATAAAAATAAAAAGACTTGGCACCGCTAGAGAACCATCCCTCCCTGCCTTTTCCCCAGACATGCCTAGTCCACATGACTCACAGTACTAGTAAAAGGCAAGGTTCAGCTTGTTTCTCTCTTTTGTGATTTTGTAGCTCACTACAATTCAAGTTCTGGTTCTCAAATCTCCCGCTGTGCACAAAAACCTGTACTTGATCTAGGATCTCCTCTGTTTGGTTCAGGATTTCCTTTATGCATGTCTATGTCCATTGTTTTACCACGACCCTTTTTCTGCTGCTGCCAGCTACATTCTTGTAGCATACAGCTTCACCCAATAATGTCTTGGTTTGAGGAACCCTCTCACTCCATTGCTTGTTTTTGCCCCATATTCACTGCTTACATTGGTTACAATTGCCTCTAGTACTGCAAATTTACTTCCTTTTCTTCAAGAAAGTGTTACAGCTCTTACAACAAGATAGCAAGGGACAATATGCCTCTAGGCTGGGTTATATTCTGAGCTCTGTGGCTAGTCAGGTCCCACAGTGCCATCTTGTTGGATACAAAGGGGCTCTTGAGACTGTTAATATACTTGATGTTCTCAAGCTGTTACTCCTAGTGCAGTTAGGATAACTGATTTCCATTTTCTTCTTGTATGACTCAGCATGTACTCTTTCCCTCCATATGGTTAGTAGACCTTGCTGTTTCTTTTTGAGTCCGGAGATATACTGTCATGCCCCCTTTCTACTCACTTTCTCAACTCCTATAATGTTTACTTATGACGGAGGGGTAGTACCAATTTCCCAGACACAAGAGAAACTTTTAAAAGTACATCTGGTGAGAGAGGAGGGACAAGGAAAGCTAGTGACTACTGCTAACCATCAAGGCTGCTGCAATAACCAAAGGTCACATCTCCATTACACACATACACACACACACACACACACACATACACACACACACACTTTACATTGAGATGAGTATCACTGTGGCATAGTAGATAAAGTCAGTTAAGTTAAGAAGCTAAGACTTGAGTTTAAATTTTACCAGTAATACATAATACCTATACAACCATGGGAGGTGGGGAGTATGTGTGTGTGTGGGAGCAACTAGCTTTTCAATTCCCTAGGAAATTTCCTAAGGTTATAAGTTGTAGACAAGTTGCTGACCTGCATAAATGAAAGGAGTTTCTGTGTATAGAATTCTATATACTAGCAAGGCACACATGTGAATTCACACAGTTCCAAGGTTCTAAAGTTCAGGGGTGGAGAACCTGAGGCCTCATGGCCACACAGAGGCCACACACCTCTAGGTCCTCAAATATGGCCCTTGGTTTGGTCATAGGGTTGCGCTGAAGGATGCTAAGGCGTATAAATGCATAGGTAAGGAGGGTTAGCATTTCAAGTCTGGAGAATGAGTGTGTAAATTCATGAAGACAGAAGATTAAAAGTCAAGTTCAGGGAACATTTAGTAGGCCAGTGTGGCTAGGAGGTAGGGGAATAAGAAAAGTCTGAAAAGTTAGGCTAGAGTCAACAGTACATGTATATTGTGCCACTTAACTTACTAGTGATAAAGTTTGAATTCTATTTGACTAATTCTACTCTTCTCTTCAAGTTTCTTTAGACCTCTTCACAGTTTGTGTTATTTTTAGTTGATAATCAGCTAATCCCAATGTTTAAATACCACTGTAGCACACTTTACCACTTACTAGAAGTCACAAATTTACAGATCCAATTTTTGCTCGCAGAGCCCAGTACTTGCCCTATACTGTCTTCTCCTGCTCTGTTCTGCCCTGCCTAATTCTATCCTGTCCAGTTCTTTCCAATATTATGGAGCCACCTCCTCTTTAACTAGAAATTCCATTTCAGCTAGCATTCCAGTCAGCTAGCCCCTCAGAGACGACTGAAAAGATGTAGCCACTAAATGCCCCATAGAGGCCCATTTTCTTTTTTTTTCTTTTTTCCTTTTGAACCTTCGTGCATACTTGATCATGATCTGCTGCAACTGACCTTGGTTTGTATCGGGTACTTTTTTCTCATCTCCTCTCTCTCTGCTCTGCTTGACACTGGTCCAAGGATTGGTGTGGTCAATTTTTGGTTCTGGTGCTTTTTCAACATTGACATTCTTGATATCAGCAGATGGCATCTTCTTGGACTTGGTGCTTTGTTTTTCTCCTCATATCTGAAAAGGCCTGACAATTATCAAAGGGCACAGGCATACAAGGTTTGGCTATCTTTTACTCCTCTCTACCTAGATTCATGGTTTCTATAACTTTACTTGCTCATTAGAGCAGAGACATGTAAACTTGTTGTCTAGTCCAGCTATGATCTCATCATCTTCTAAAGAATTTCTTTGCATAAATGATTTTATAATGTGGCATTTTAAAGGATCCATACTACTTTAGCCACACATCTGGCACAGGCTAGACTAATTTTTGTTGTTGTTCAGTTGTTTCGTCATATCTGACTCCTCATGACCCCATTTGAGGTTTTCTTGGCAAAGATACTGGAATGGTTTGCCATTTTCCAGCTCATTTTATAGATGAGGAAACTGAGGTAAACAGGTTAAGTGACTTACCCAGGGACACACAACTAGTAAGTGTCTGAGGCTGGATTTGAACTCAGATTTTCCTGAATCTAGGTCCAGTGCTCTATCCACTGTATCACCTATCTGTCCCAATTCTCTTTTCTCTCTTTTTTCCCTCTCTGTTTCTGTCTCTGTCTCTCTCTCCCCATGTAACAAAATACATATACTTCAAAATGCCCCCCCTCCCCCAATGGCCCCTTGAGTTCTCTGTTGCTTCTTTTGATGACCATATTTACCTCCTTGACTTATCTGTATGGCCTAGACTGATAGGATCTTCCTCCTTTATCCTCCCTCTTCCTATTTTCCCTCACATTTCTTTTCTCTTTTCTTATCCTGCCCACAGTAATGGAGAAAAACAGAGAATGTATAAATTTGAAATTATCTGTTGCTTTTGATTATCTGCACCACTGGTCCCCACCATTAGCATGTATAATGAAGAGCTGATTGTATATTTGTCCATTGTACTTCTTCAATTAAGCTCATGAAGGGCAGAGACATTTTCTAAGCACCCACAGAATACTCACCCCATCCTTGTTGACTGACTGGCAGGTGAGAGATATTTGGTTTGGATCCTCTGGAGTACAGCCAACCACGTTTCAAGTCTGGGAAGAAAAAGATACCTTCCATATTAGTACCCAAACCTGGTAACAGAGCCATTATATCACATTACCTCTGGGGGGAAATAAATAACTTTGTCTCTCTATTCTCTTCAAGATTTCTTTCTTCGAGTGTTCCTCCCCAATTTCCCACACCTGTCTCACTCCCTTTTCAACACAATCTTGAGACTTTGGAGACTCTTTTTCTCACTTGTTTGACTTTTTCCTCTGTGATGAGAGTAATGACTGACATTTATATATTATTTTAAATAGATGATCACATCTGAGCTTCCCAAAAACCCTGTGAGGTTGATATTATAAGAACCAAATGTCTTTGTTTTATAGATGAAGTAACCAAAGTTGCAAGAAGGGGTGATGCCCATGGTTCCTGAGCTAGTAAGTGTCAGAGGTGGAATTCAAACCCAAGACTTCACAATTCTATGGCTCATGATCTCTCTGCTATGCCAAACCACCCTTGATGTGCAATTTGATCCTCTCCATTCTTTTCTATATCCCTCCTTTCGCTGGATCATGAAGACCAAGCTATCTATGCTCTCTACTCCTGAGCTTGGCTGTACCACATTGCTCTGAGCTTTTCTCTTGTTTAAAACCAATACATTCTGATGTCCTTCCTTCAAGGTTTACTCTTTTTGAATCTTCTTATCTCCCCACATTGAAGCACTGTTGCTATTATAGACATACACACACATGCTAGTACCAATAAATAATGGTCACCATTTTGGCTCTATTCCTTCTTCACCCATATAAGTTCCTTGGGGAACTAGGGATTGCCTTAAAGTCCTCCCCAAGGAGTTGATCTCTAGAGGTTGGCTTTCACAAACAAAGCAAAACAACTCAGTAGGCAGAGTTTAGCATATGAAACACATTGGTTTTCCCTGTACCCATTGACTGGGCAACATCATATACCACAGATATGAAAAACATTATATTTTTAACTTTTTTATTTAACTATTTAAGCTTTTTAACTTCTTAATCTAAGATCCAGTATGTATTCCTTTGTCAGACTCTGAAAACACAGGAGTTTAGAATTGAGGATGATTGTTTCTCATGAGCCACTTGTAAAAGAAGTTAGGTGGTGGGGATTCCTGCTACAGGTGTGGGACACTCACCAAGAATGAAGGCATGAGCTCAGAAAGAGAAGGTAACTGGGTTCTGAAGGCATGAGCTCAGAAAGAGAAGGTAACTGGGTTCTGAAGATAAACCACTTCATCCTCCCTATAGCTGTGTCTGTCTGCGTCCAAAGGCTTAGATAGGGGTCCCCTTCACTGGGAAGAAGTGGGGAAAGAAAAGAGATTTCTGAGTGGGAACGAAAAGCTGTAAGTTTCAGATCTGGGAGGTATAACTACTGCCTTCAAAAGTGCTTAGATCATGGTCCAGCAAGTATCCTTCTAAGGAGGAAAGTCTCCAGGTTAAAAATAAAGTTCACCAGAGACACAGTTGATATTTTTGTGGCATTTATGTGTTCTCAGATTTGCAGGAGTCTTCCACTCCATTACCTTCTACCGCCTCCCTATTTCCTCCCTAGGACAATGCTCTTGGTTACTTTTATTCTGGGACACACTCAATAGTTCGAGTCTAATTGTCTCCATGGTCACTCTGACTATTTCCTGGCCACCGTCTATGAACTATGTGAACTATTTGGATCTAAACTTTAGGGAAACAGAGCTCGAGTATTTTTGATTTTGTGGGGGTAGTTGGAGTTGATGACAGATAGGAGGGAATCTAGGGCAGCCAGGTGGCACAGTTGGTGGAACATTGGGCTTGGAATAAGGAAGACTCATCTTCATGAGTTCAAATCTGGCCTCAGACAATTAGTAGCTGTGTCACTTAACCCTTTTTGCCTCAGTTCCCCATCTATAAATGGGCTGGAGAAGGAAATGGCAAACTACTCTATTATTTTTGTTAAGAAAACCCCAAATGAGGTCTTGAAGCATCAGACACAACTGAACAACAAAGAATAGTAAAGAAATCTATATCCCTTAGCTTTCAGCCTGCCTTGCTGACTACTAGGCAGAGATTGGGTAGGATTAGATCATTTTCTGTTGAACCTTTTGTGAGATATGATTTTTTATTCCTGCAATACAATTAAAATATGACTACATTTGATTTGGGTACAACTATGAAAATATAGGCTCTACCCATCAATTGCTCAAAATGAAATGACTAAGTGTGGTTAGTAAGAGCATAGGGTTGAAACAATCCTTAGAGGTAATCTAGTCCAAACCCATCATTTTACAGAAGGGGAAACTGAGTCTGAGGGAGATTAAAGTGACCTCCAAAGTCACTCATGTGGCAGAGCTGAGATTTTCAATTAGATCTACTGTCTCAAAATCTAGTTCTCTCTTCACAGCCACCAGACTTCCTCTACTTCAGCTTTTACCTATTTTGTGTGCATTTGTGTTTGTTCATTTATAATTTTAAGGAAATGACTAATTTTTGCCTCTGTTCTATAGATGACATGCCATAGTGGATGAAGCTATGTGTTTTTTTTCTTTTTTCTTTTTTGTTGTTTTTAGCTAGGAAGACCTAGATTCAATTGCCTCTAGCATTTATTATCTGTGCATCTGTCAACAAATGATAAGATCTTAGATTTGGAGCAGTAAGTGATCTTAGAGATGTGGACGCCAACTCTCTCATTTTACAGATGAAGTTACTGTATCTCATCAAAGTAAAGAACTTGCTCTGGATCATATAGCCAGTAAATATGTGAGGCAGAAATTGAACCCAGGCTTCCTGACTCAATGCTTATGTGTCACGAGTGCCATTGAAGGACTTATCCAACAAATTATTAAAAAAGTTAGTATGTATATTGGTAGTGTGAGTTCCTGGACCAAGGGTTCATTGGTCCACTCTTGGTCCAGGTTTTATCCAGAAACAAAATGGCAGTTAACAATACTTTCAAAAAGGCATATTTCTTTTTAACATAGCTCCATGAAATTTAACATATAGACAGAAGTTATAAAGATGTGTTTGTACTGGGTGAAGTCCATAGTTCACAGGTCATAAAGATGCATTTGTACTGGTGACATCCATAGTTCATGGGACAAATTTTATTTTTAAAGCAAGAAGCAATCTTTCCCCCAATTAAAGTTCTTGAGAATTCATGATTTTATAATTGTTAAAATTCCCTCTGCTGGTACTTGTCACAGATCATCTGTAATTTATAGGTTTAGGAAGATAACTAAGATTAAGAGGTTAAATGATTTGCTCTTGGACTATATGGCTATGGGCATCCCCTTCAGCTCTCAACTTATGTGATTGTGTGATTCAATAAGTCTTTGAACCCAGGCCTTACTAAATTCTCAAACTGAGACTTAACCTTTCTGAGCATAGTCCAGGAACCAGCTGTCAGGTGTGGCCTGCACCATTCAGGTAGAAAAACAAAAACTTTCCAGTCACAAACTACCTAGCTTTACAGAAAGTTAATTAGATGGAGGGACAGAGAGATGAAACAAACAGTGGCTTGTACAAAAAGGAATGTGTAAGGGGAAGAAGGAGGGAGGCTAGCCACCTCGAAGGAAGGATGGAGAGACAGGCAGTCAAGGCAATTTAGCAGAGACCATACTCTGGTAAATTTAATGAAGATGCTCTCAGAAGTTATTGTCACTGTCTCTTTTGAACCCTTGGAAAGAATAACCTGAAGCACCAAGAGAAATGTTTCTTCCCCCTCTCAAGTGATTAAGTGAAGAAATCCTGAAAAAGATGCTTGCATTCCTGGGGGGTGCTTGGGAGGGGGAGACAGAAAAAAAGGAACAGAAACGAAAGGTGTGGTTTAGCTTCCTTCGGCTCAGCATTGTGAATAATGAGTCCTGCAGGCTGGAAGGGAAGACTCCCGGGAGAGTCACTGTGTAAGGGAGATGGACACAGCAAGTAGCTGTATTGGAAGTGATCTCTCTCTAATTTTCTACATCAGTGAGAATACAGCAAAGGACCATCAATCATAGTCAAAACTCACCTCCCCTTTTCTGTCCTTCCTCCCATCGTCCATGCCCACACCTTTCCTTAACCTCCTTCCTCTCTCTGTAGGCCCCCACCTCCACTATGAAGAACAAGTGTGCCATGTGTAGTTAATGTGACTGGCTTCAAATCGTAGACTTCTTTGAATCTATGTGATTTTCTCTTGCTTTTAGCGACATTTGAAACTAGTTCTATGAGGTATCTCCTCTGGATGTTGTCACTTTTTTTTCCAAGTTGGACTTTAAAAAATCACGAATACTGCCTTTTCTTTTCTTGGTATTTCATTTTTATCTTTCAATCCCCAGGGCCTCATCAATTTCTGACTCCTAGAATGGGACTGGGTCTGTGATTGCTTTGGAATAAAAGATTGCCAAAGTGGCAATTCCCTCTTCCAATGCAGAGCAGCACCTTCGCTACCTACTAGAGTGTTGTCTAAAGCATTAAAAGGTTAAATAGGATTGCTCAGGGTCATACAGCTAATGTGTCAGAGACCAGACTTGTCCTCAGGTCTTCCTTTCTCCAAAGCCAGCTCTTTCCACTACACTACCTTGACTTTCATCTCAATTAATAGATGTTTGTGGATTGACCAATTAAGTTGAATATTAACTAGTATTAAGCCCACTATAAAATTAGCAAGTAGGTAAAGGTTCATCTTGTGTGTCCTTTGACTAGTGGATCAATTCAGAGAGCATTTATGAAGTACTTACTATAGGCAAGGCACTGTATATCTATTTGTGTATATGTATATACATACTATAGTATACTATACACACTACTATAGTATACATATTATACATATATGTATTCACACATCTGTATATATACACATATGTATGTATGTACAAACATATATCTTCTGCCCTTAAGGACCTTATATCCTATTGAGGTTGTTGGGAGTGGGGAACAGTAAGTTCTCAGACACAAATAAAAAAATAGTTATATACAAAGTAGTATTGAGAAGTTGAGTCATTTCAGTCATGTGGGACCATTCATGACCCCATTTGAGGTTTTCTTGTATAAGATAATGTAATGGTTTGCTATTTCCTTCTCTATCTCATTTTACGGATGAGGAAACTGAGGCAAACAGATATCAGTGACTTGCCCAGCGTCACCCAGCTATTATATGTCTAAGGCTTGATTTGAACTTAGGAGGATGAGCCTTCCTGATTCTGGACACCTAGTTGCCCTAATGAGAGGAATAGATTACTAATAATTGAGGGAAGAGGAAAGAGATTAAATGCTTCACTCTTTCTCCTAAAATTGATGCCTCAGGTACCCTGTAGAATCACATAGTTTATATTAAAACTTCCTTTCAAATCCTTTATTCACATTAAGGTGGAAATGATGTTTAAAATGAGAGCATTTGCAATTTAACAGAAATCAAAATTTTTTGGTAAGGAGAAAGAGAATTTTAGGCAGCACTGATGGAGGGGAGGGGCAGGCATTGGTGTCTCTGAAGTTAAAACAAGATAGATCTCCTACCGACTGCTTTGTTTAAAGTAGGTCCTTTTGCTACAAGGAAAAGGAGAGAAATTCAGCTTACCTTGTAACTTTCCTTTTAAGGAGGAACATTTTCTTTAAAAAAAAAAAGGAACTCTTATTTTATCTTATTTTTCTCAAGTATATATAAAAAAACCCATTTTAAAAAATTTGAGTTTCAAATTCCCACCCTTGCTTTCTCTTCTACCCCCCTCCTTGAGAGGGCAAGAAATTTGCTATAGATTATACATATGCAGTCATATAAAACATATTTCCAAATTAACCATGTTGCAAAAAGAAACAGACCCCTCCCCCCCCAAAAAACCTAACAGCAACAACAAAGAAAAATAAAGGTTTTTTTCCTTTAAAAATTTTTTTTGGTCCTTATTAATTTATTTGTTTACTTTTAGTTTGCAGGATTCACCTACACAATCCCTTGAGTTTCAAATTTTCTCCCCTCCCTCTTTCCCCCATGGTGGCGTGCAATCAAGTACAGGATCTGCAAATACGTCCACATTGGACATTAGTCTGGTTGTATAGAAGGGTTGTAACCAATGGAGTGGACAATGGGAAAAAAGAAAGAAAACCAAACATGGAAAAGAATGATAGCAGGTAGATTGCTTCAGTCTCCATTTAAACTCTGTTCTTTCTAGATCTTTCTCTGAATGTAGATAGCTCCTTCCATCCTGAGACTTTTAGAGTTGTCTTATAACCTTGCGTTGCTGAGAATAGTCCAGTTTATCAAAGCTGGTCGTCACACATATGTTGTGTCTGTACACATTTCTCCTGGTTCTGCTCTTCTCATTCAGCATCAGTTTGTATAAGCCTCTCCAGGTAAATATGAAGTCTATCTGCTCCTCATTTCTCATAGCACAATAGTATTCCATTACATTCATATACCACAACTTGTTTAACCATTCCCCAATTGATTTGTCATCCCCTTAATTTCCAAGTTTTATTGCCACAAGAAGAGCTTCAATAAATATTTTTAAATATATGGATCTTCCTCCCACTTCTATGATCTCTTTGGGATACAACACTAGAAGTGGTATTGCTGGATCAAAGGGTATGAAATTATTTATAGCTCTGTGAGCATAGTTCCAGATTGCTCTCCAGAATGGTTGAATCAGTTCACAACTCCACTAACCATGCATTAGTGTTCCAATTTTTCCACATCCTCTCCAGCATTTATCATTTTTCTGTTTTGTCATCTTAGCCAATCTGACTGGTAAGATGTTGTATCAGAGTTGTTTTGATTTGTATTTCTCTAATCAATAGTGATTTAGAGCATTTTTTTCATATGTTTATAGATATCTTTAATTTCTTCCTCTTAAAACTGCCTGTTCATATCCTTTGACCATTTATCAATTGGGGAATGACTTGTATCTTATAAATTGGGATCAATTCTTTATATATTTTAGAAATGAGGCCTTTATCAGAGGTTGTAAAAATTCTTTCCCAGTTTCCCACTTCCCTTTTAATCTTGGTAACATTGGCTTTGTACAGAAGCTTTTCAATTTAATATAATCAAAATGATCCATTTTGCATTTTGTAATGCTCTCTAATTCTTGTTTCATCCTGAAGTCTTTCCAGCTCCATAGATCTGACGGGTAAACTATCCCTTGCTCTCCCAGATTGCTTACTGTATCACCATTATACCTAGATTATGCATGAATTTTGACTTTATTTTGGTGTACGATGTTAGATATTGGTCTATGCCTAATTTCTGCCATACTATGTTCCAGTTTTCCCAGCAGTTTTTGTCAAATAGTGCATTCTTATCCCCAAAACTGGGGTCTTTGAGTTTATCAAACAGAGGATTACTACAGTCATTGATGGCTGAGTCTCGTGTACCCAACTTATTCCATTGATCCACTGTGCTATTCCTCAGCCAGTACCAAGTAGTTTTATAATTGCTGCTCTGTAGTACAGATTAAAATCTGGTATGGCTAGGCCACCTTCCCCAGCATTTCTTTTCATTAGTTGCCTTGATATTCTGGACCTTTTGTTCTTCCAGATGAATTTTGCTACTATTTTTTCCAGCTCTACAAAGTAATTTTTTGGTAGCTTGATTGTTATGGCACTAAATATGTAATTTAATTTAGGTAAAATTGTCATTTTTATTATATTAGCTCGACTCTGCCATGAGAAATTTATGTTTTTCCAATTAGTTAGATCTGAATTTATTTGTGTGAAAAGTGTTTTGCAATTGTGTTAATAAAAGTCCTGGGTTTGTTTTGGCAGGCATGGTCCCAGATATTTTATAATGTCTACAGTAACTTTAAATGGAATTTCTCTTTCTATCTCTTGCTGTTGGATTTCGTTAAAGATATATATGAATGCTGAGGATTTATGTGGGTTTATTTTATATCCTGCAACTTTGCTAAATTTATTTATTGTCTCAAGTAGTTTTTTACTTGATTCTCTAGGATTCTCTAAGTATATCCTCATGTCATCTGCAAAGAGTGATAGCTTAGTCTCTTCTTTGCCTAATTTGATTCCTTCAATTTCTTTTTCTTCTCTTATTGCTACTGCTAACATTTCTAGTACCAGATTGAATAAGAGGTGTTATAGGGGACATTCTTGTTTCACCCCTGATCTTCCTGGAAATGCTTCTAGCTTATCCCCAATACATATAATACTTGCTGATGGTTTTAGATAGATGCTACTATTACTTTAAGGAAGACTCCATTTATTCCTATACTTTCTAGTGTTTTTAACAGGAATGGGTGTTGTATTTTGTCAAAGGCCTTTTCTGCATCTATCAATATAATCATATGGTTTCTGCTAGTTTTGTTGTTGATGTGATCAACTATACTGACAGTTTTTCTGACATTGAATGACCCTTGCATTCCATGAATAAATCCTACCTGATCAAAGTGTATTATTCTCATGATGATTTGCTGTAATCTTTTTGCTAATATTTTATTTAGAATTTTTGCATCTATATTCATGAGGGAAATTGATCTGTAATTTTCTTTCTCTGTTTTGTCTCTCCCTGATTTAGGTATCAATACCATATTTGTTTCATAAAAAGAATTTGGTAGGTCTCCTTCTTCACCAATTTTCCCGAATAGTTTGTAAAGTATTGGAGTCAATTGTTCTTTAAATGTTTGGTAGAGTTCACTAGTAAGGCCATCTGGCCCTGGAGATTTTTTCCTAGGGAGTTCATTGATGGCTTGTTCAATTTCTTTTTCTGAGATGGAGTTACTTAAGCAGTTTACTTCCTCTTCAGTTAGTCTTGGCAACTTATATTTTTGTAAA
>CM053584.1:58777639-58806678 GCA_028627135.1 Pseudochirops cupreus | reverse complement strand
TATATATATGTATATATATATATGCAATTATTATTATTATTATTGACTACATCCAACTGGAACTTGAGATACACAGGCATTGCAGTTGGGAGATCCATCCTGCCCTACCAAAAAGTGACATAGGAGAGAATAGACTGGGGGAGGGGGGACACACTGGGATGGCTGTTTTGGTGTGGTGGGTGGGGGAAAGATGGGGAGAAAATATGTAACTCAAAATCTTGTGGAAATGAATGATGCAAACTATGATGAAATTTTAAAAAGTAAAAGAAAAAGAAAAGAAAAACACAAGACGTGTTGATTTTATCTTCTGCCTCTCTAACCCAGATTTCAAAGTTCTTTTTGAACTCATCTAGGAATGCTTTCTGTGCTGGAGACCAGGTCATAATCCCTGTTAAGGCTTCAGCTGTGGGTGTGGAGTCAATACTGTCTCCTTCCAAATTTGGTTCCTCCCTCTCACAATAATAAGATTCCAGAGTCTTTGTCTTTGCAGTCTGTTTTTTTACCCATTTTGAGGCAGGGCCTTAGCCACATCCTTCCTCCAGGGTTCCTAAGCCTTTACTGTTTAATATTTTTCTCTGGGGAAATAATTACTGTGTTTTCAGGGTCAGAGGGAGGAAATGGAGCAGCTGGATTTCACTCTACCATTCTGGTCCCTGGATGTTCAAATAGGAGCTTTTTAAATTTCCAGGCTATGGATGGGTAATCCCAGGAGTAGCTGCTGCTCCTGCCTCCAGCCCTGCTTTGTCTCTTACCCAGCTCTGTCAATCCCCACCCTGCAGTAATGGGCCTGAGGATGGCCCTTGTGGTACATGGATCAGCAGGACTCCCTGGGCCTCTCCAAGCACAGCTGCCAAGTTGCTGTCAGGGTCTCCTAGAGCACAGCCACTGAGTTGCTATCAGGGCCTCCCCAATGGTATGTTCTTATAAATTTGACTCAGTTCTCTATATATTTTAGAAATGAGGACTTTATCAGAGATATTGGTTATAAAAAATTGTTTCCCAGCTTTCTCCTTCCCTTCTAATATTGGTTGCATTGGTTTTGTTTGTGCAAAACCTTTTAATATAACCAAAATCACTAACTTTACATTTGACAACATCTCTTCTTTGGTCATAAATTTTTCTCTTCTCCATAAATCTTACAGGTAAACTATTCCTTGCTCTCCTTACTTTGCTTATAGTATCACCCTTTATGTCTAAATCATGTAACCATTTTGATGGGGTGTAAGGTGTTTGTCTATGCCTAGTTTCTGCTATACTGTTTTTCAGTTTTCCCAACAGTTTTCATTAAATAGTGAATTCTTATCCCAGAAACTGGAGTCTTTGGGTTTATCAAACAATATTCATTCACTATTGTGACTCATGTACCTAACCTACATGGTAGTCTTTCCAGGTTTTTTTTGAAATCATCCTACTCAAAATTTCTTATGGCATAATAGTTTCCATAACAGGTATATGCCACAAACTGTTAAACCATTCCTCAAGTTACGGGTATCCACTCATTTTCCAATTCTTTGCCACCACTACAAAAAGAACTTGTATAAATATATTTTTTTAAACATGCACATCATTTCCTCCTTCCTTTGATCTATTGAGGAGTAGTGATATTTCTGAGTTAAAGGGTATTCACTATTTTATAACACTTTAGGTATTGCTCTAAATTGTTCTCCTGAATGGTTGGAACAATTCATGTCTCCACCAAGAGTCAATTAGTGTGCCTATTTTTTCCACATTCCTTCTAACATTTGCCTTTTTTTCTGTAATAATAGCAAATTTAATAGGCATGAGGTGGTGCCTCAGAGTTGTTTTCATTTGCATTTCTCTAATTGATAGTGATTTAGAGCATATTTTTAATATGATTATTGATAGTTTTTATTTCTTCATCTGAAAATTGCTTGTTCATTTCCTTTGATCATTTATCAACTGGGGGATAGTGCTTGTTTTTATAATTGACTCAGTTATATATATATATATATATATATATATATATATATATATATATATATATATATATGTCTGAGAAACTTGCTGTAAATGTTTTTCCTAGTGTCTGGCTTTCTTTCTAATGTTGACAACTTTGATTTTGCTTGTGCTAAACCTTTTTAAATTAATGTAATCCATTTTACATCCTATGATATTCTCTATCTCTTGTTTGATAATAAATTCTTCCCTTCTCCATATAGATCTGAGAGGTAAAACTTTCCATGTTCCCCTAATTTGCTTATGGTATCACCCTTTATATCTAAATCATGTACCCATTTTAACTTTTCTTGGTGTATGGTGTGAGAAGTTGGTCAATATCTAGATCCTGCCAAACTGCTTTCCAGATTTCCCAGCAATTTATGTCAAATAGTGAGTTCTTGTCCCCAAAGTTTAGATCTTTGTGTTTGTCAAATACTAGATTATTAAGGTCATTTATTAATACGTATTGTGTACCTAATCTATTCCACTCATTTACCACTTTATTTCTTAGCCTGCACCAGATTGTTTTGATGATTACTTCTTTGTAATACAATTTGAGATCTGGTACTGCTAAGCCACCTTCCTTCACATTTTTTTTTCTTAATTCCTTTAATATTTTTGACATTTTGCTTTTTCTAGAAGGATTTTGCTGTCATTTTTCTAGCTCCATAAAAGTATTTCTAGTAGTTTAATGGGAAAGGCAGTGAATATTTAAATCAATTTAGGAAGAATTGTCATGTATATTTTTTTGGTTCAACCTACCCATGAGCAATTAATATTTCTCTAATTGATTAGATCTGACTTTGTGTGAAAAGTGTTTTGTAATTGTGTTCATATAATTCCTGGATTTATCTTGTAAGGTAGACTCTAAAGTGTTTATATTGTCTGCAGTTATTTTAAATGGAATTCCTGCTGGAATTTGTTGGTGATATATAGGAATGCTGATTATTTATGTGGGTTTATTTTCTATCCTGGGCCTTTGCTGAAGTTAATTATTTCAACTAATTTTTTTGGTTGATTCTCTAGTATTCTTGAAGTATACCATCATATTATCTGCAAAGAGTGATAGTTTTGTTTCCTATTTGCTTATTCTAATTCTTTCAATTTATTTTTCTTCTCTTATTGCTATAGCTAGTTTTTCTAGTACAATATTGAATAGTAGTGGTAACAATGGGCATCCTTGCTTCAGTTCTGATCTTATTGGGAAGGCTTCTAGATTATTCTTATTATAGATAACGCTTATCATAATTGTATCCAATTTACATTTTCTTTGAGGCTCTTTTGACACTGTTGTCTTCCGTATTCATGTCACCATAGTAACTTTTAATGGTTAGGTAATTTGTTGCTGTTGTTCTATCTCTCCCCCTCCCCCACCCTGATGAGGTCAACTGGGCATTAGGAAGCATTGCTAATAATAAAACTAGTGGAGGTAATGGAATTCCTAATCTATTACACTGAACTATTTTAAACCCCAAAAGATGAGGCTGTTAAAATGCTGTACTCTATATGCCAGCAAATTTGGAAAACACAATAGTGGCCACTGGATTGGAAAAGATCAGTTTATGCCCCAATCCTAAAGAAGGAAAATGCCAAAGAATGTTCAAATTATTGAACAATTGTGCTCATTTCATGTGGTAGCAAGCTTATGCTTGAGATTCTGCATGCTAGGCTTCCACAATATGTGAACTGAGAACCAGAAGAGCAGGCTGGTTTTAAAAGAGGCAGAAGTCCTAGAGATAGTTGCCAACACTCACTGGATTATGGAGAAAGCAAGGGAGTTCCGGAAAAAAAAAAACTACTTCTGCTTCATTGACTACACTAAAGCCCTTGACTGTGTGGATCACAACAAAATGTTGCAGGTCCTCAAGGAGGAACTATAAGTTCTCCAGTGAAACCTATATTAGGGGTAAGAATCAATAGTTACAACTGAACATGGAACAACTGATTGGTTTAAAATTGAAGAAGGAGTATGACAAGGCTCTATATTGTCACCTTATTTATTTAACTCATATGAAGGATATATTATGTGAAATTCTAGGCTGGAAGAATCAAAAGTGGAATTAAGATTGCTGAGAGAAACAACAATCTCCTATATGCAGATGATATCACTCTGATGGCAGAAAGTGAAAAGGAATTAAGAAGCCTCTTGATGAGGATGAAAGAGGAGAGTGAAAAATCTGGTTTGAAGCTTAACATAAAAAACCCCAAAACTCTAAGATCCTGGCAACTGGTCCCATCACTTCCTGACAAATAGAAGGAGAAGAAATGGAAACAGTGTCAGATTTTATTTTCTTGGGCTCAAAGATCATTGTAGTTGGTGACTGCAGCCATGACATTAAAAGATGCTTGCTCTTTGGAAGGAAAGCTATGGCAAATCTGTACAGCACACTAAAAGTAGAGATATCACCTTGCCAAAAAAAAAATGGTCCATATACTCCTCTCATCAGTGCAAGATTATAAGACAATGCCAAGGAATTCACGATGGAGCCAGCTTTCCACATCCAGAGAAAGAACTACAGAGTCTGAATGCAGATTGAAGCAAACTACCTGCTCTCTTTTTTTGTTTTGTTTTGTTCTTTCTCTCTTTTTGTTCACTCCATTGGTTATAATTCTTCTTTACAACTTGACTAATGTTTAGTGTGAAAGTATTTGTAGAACCTATATCAGATTGCATGCTGCCATGGAAGGGGAAACAGGGAGGAGGAGGAAATTTGGAACTCATAGGATTGTGGAACTGAATGTTGTAAACTAAAAGAAAATAACTAAAGTAAAAAAAAAAAAGGTCCATATAGCCAAAACTATGTTTTTTTCTGGTAGCAATATATTCCTGTGAGAGTTAGACTATAAGGAAAGCTGAGGACCAAAAAATTGATGCTTAGAATTGTCATGTTAGAGAAGAATTTTGAGAATCCTTTGAACAGCAAAGAGGTCAAGCCAGTCAAATACTTAAAAGAAATTAATTGAAGCTCTTCACTGGAAGGTCAGATACTGACATTGAGGCTTAAATACTTTGACCACATAATGAGAAGGTGGGTCTCATTGGAGAAGACTCTAATGTTGGGAAAGATTAAAGGCAAAAGAAAAAGGGACAGTAGAGGATGAGATAGCATCATGGAAACAAAGAACATAAACTTGGAAGACTTTAAGAGTAAATAAAGGATAGGAGGACTTGGCGTGCTATAGGTCCATGAGGTTCATAAAAGTAAGACATGACTGAATAATATATTTTTCCAGCCTATTTCTTGAATTTTAACTTTATGTTAAAATTGACTCTGCTTCTGAGGTAGAGGTGGTACTGTCCCCAGCTTCAGGTTTTTGTGTTGCTGTTTTCAGAGCTAGCTCTGGGGTCTATAAGTTTTTAGTGTTTCCAAGGTGGTATGATTTAAGGAGAGGTGTAGTTAATGCTCTCCTGGACTGTGTTCTGGTCTTTACGCAGGAAAAGACCTTGTTCACTAGCTACTACAAGTGCTGGTGCCCCTCTTGGTCCTGGAATTGTGATCAGGTGTCTGCTTTCTTGTTGCTACTAGTACTGGTGCTCCTTTTTGTCTTGAAACTGATACCAGGGTCCCTGCTTCATTGTGAGTGACCACAAACACTCTTCTCCACCCTGGAATTGTGACTAGGGTACCTGCTTTCTTGAGGCTGCTCCTCTTCACAGGGACATTTTCTTGAAATGAAATCTTAGAGAGGGGGGACTCCCACAAATTCTTTTCCTCCCCATCCTCTTTCTCTTTTAATTCAGCCCTAATGGGTGGCTGCATTTTTTAACCCATTAGGCAGATGATGGCTGCCCACTCCCACTGGAGGTGGGAGTGAGGGGAAAGATATGTGGGTGGAATGAGAAATTGTTAGAGCTAAGAAAGTCGATTGCATGCCTAAGCCTGACTGCTTAGGAATTTTTTCAGTTTTTCTTTTTAAATCATTGCTTCATTAGGCCACCTCTGTCTCTCTCCTTGCACTTATATTTTAGTTCCTGGCAACTTAATCAGGATGCTGAAGCTAAATCATCCATTGTGTGTGGGATGCTGGCCACCCTCAGTTCCATAGCTATGCATGAGGCCTCTCTGGTGACACCAGTGATTGTGGTAGTGTTGGAACCACATTATTCTGCAGTCCCCCAAATGCTGGTTACTATGAACCCCTTCCCACTCATTTTATTTCTCTAAATGTCACAGTGACCAGCTTGCAGGTGGCATACTGCTAAGAGAGCCAGCAAAGATGTTGGATGGTCATGATGTCTGTATTGATTTTTTTTTCTATCATACATTGCCCATGACAGTTAGTCAGCTTTGATTGTTCATTCCCTTTCTCCCAACCTCTGCCCACTGTGCTGTATCTGAATCACTCAGTCACAGAAATCAAAGATGAAAATACCTTGGCCTGGTTTTCAGTTCTTTTTCCCTTTGAGGCTAATCTTAGACTCTCTGGATCTCTTCGGATTCAGTGTCTGGCAAGAACACTCAGGGCATTAATGGTGTCCTCTATGCTCTCCCCAATACACTTCTGCCCTCATGTTCTGCCTACAAAGACATACATCTCAAGATATCTACTTTATCATATTTCCAGATGGCAACTCCTATTCTCATTCTACTTCCAGGTAGTCTAATAGTGCTGGTGCAAATCACAAAACTATCTAACCTCAACTGGGCTCTCACTGCCTGTCTCATTGCCAGGTGTTATTGACTTTATCACATCTTCCACAACCACTTTTCCAAATTTTGTCTTAACTACTTATGTCTTAGCTCAAACTCCTGCTCCTTCCTTCCCGCAGATGACTTGATCTCTTACTTTGTAGAGATTGAAGCAATTGTATAACTAACTCCCTTTGCCCACTTCTCCAAACCATTCAGTATCATCAACTATCCTTTCCTCCTCTTTAGGGTCAGAGTAAGGTTTGATTCTTTTTCTTTGCCAACACTTACTTGTCTTCCTGTAGCATTGATCCCATCTCTTCAAAAACCTTGTTCCATCAATTTTCTTTCCTTTGTACATTTTCAATTTCTTGCTATCTCCTAGTCCTTCCCCTCAGTATATTCTGGCTAGCCTATCATAACTAAATTTTCCTTGACACTGCTCTTCCATTAAGTTGTCATACTTTCTACTTTCTTTCATTCTCAAAATTCTAAAGAATGGTGTCTATACTTGCTTTTACTAGTTCTTAACTCCTCTATAATTTTCTAAGTCCTTGGGATATTATTCTGTCCCTACCTCTTTACATAAACAACTCTCTTGAAGGTTATTAATGGCCTCATTATCTCTATATTCAACAGCATTTTTCTATGGATCTTCATCCTTTTTTCCCTCCATAAACAAAGTCACCCCCTGCCAAGATTTTATAGGAAATATTTCCCTATCTCTGTTAATTCTACTACCTTTTCTCTGTTAATTATTTCCCATGTATCCTGTATATAACTAGCTTGTCCATTTTTTGTATATAACTTGTTTGTCTATTGTTGTTTGCATAGTCTCCCCCATTAGACTGTGAGCTCTTCACAGGCAGGGATGGATTAGTCTTTTCTTTTTCTTTGTATCATCAGGGCTTACAGTGCCTGATACAGGCTTAATAAATGAGTATTAACTGAACAACTGACTTCATTTTCTTGACTTTCTCAATGAAGTTCTGTCTAATCTAAAACTAATGTTCTTAACTCTTAGAGACTTTCCTGGGAGCACTGAGAAATTAAGGGACTTTTCCATGGTAAGGTATCCAGTCTATGCCAGTCAAGTCTTGAATTCAGGTCTTTCTGAATCTTTACACTTTCCATGTTTCTCTACATATACATATATACATATGTACATACATGCACATGTATATGCACACACACATGCACGTATACACATATGAATTGAATTTATAGAATCAATTAGTTCTGTAGAACTACATCTACAAGTAGAGAGGCATCAAAAGTTTGGATAAAGCTATATGAATTACTGGAAATTCCTTAAAAGGGACTTAAAAAAAACTCATAGATTTTGTTTGGCATGATTTTCAGGGGGAAACCACGCTGAATTGAGGGATATTTAAATCTCATGGATAACACAACATAAATTGACTATATTATTCTTTTTTAACCAGTTTAGTAGTCACTGAACTGTCCCTTTGTGTTGGTTATCCCAATAGCTGTACATCCTATTAAATTTTTCAGAGTATTGCTTTATCCAAGAACGTCTACAACAAAGAAGAATTTTTTTTCCCCTAAGTACTTGACTTTAACCTTGTTATTAATATGAGTTGTTCTCTAGAAGATTAGGCAACACATCTTAATGGCATTGAACAAACATCATTTATGTCTATGTTTTGGAGAGTATCAATCTAAATTGGGCCTGTGCCAGCTCTTTCTCAACAGTAAGAGATTTCTTAATTAACCTGCTAATTCTAAAATGTGATTCTTTGTTGCTTTGGGAATGAGAGTTCCATTAATAGTTTTTGTTCTTTTTTTATTTCTTTTTTTTTCAGATTGTTGTTTGTTCAAGTTATTATGCAATTGAAATCCTCTTGTGCTATTCATAATGCCTTCTGGAACTGAGCAAAGATTTGACAAACATCATATGAGGCATTGTGTCACTGCTAAGACTTGTAATTAACTCATCTGCCTCTTGAAAAGTGAACCTTGACAGATTACATGTAGGTAGAGTATGAGGTCTTTTAAATTCCCATATGACTCCACTCGGTTTAAATTGGACAGGGTCAATGAAGCTCTTGTTCAAGCAAATGATCTGTGGCCTTGGATTGTGCCTGCTTGCTTTCTACTATGGTTTTGGTACTTGCACTTCAACTTTGACTTCTCCTCACCTGACTCTAATTTCTCTCCTTCCCACAAGTCAACTGTCATTGACCATGGCATGTGGACTATGTGGACCTCTGGTCATAACTATAACTTTGTAGTCTTTCAATATCTCTTATATCATCCAAATCACTATTTATGTTTGCATATTGTCCATTGGTTTGAACACCTTGATTGAAACATAGATTTCTTTCCTCTTCCCCATTCCACTATCAGTTTTCTTTCAGTAATTCAATGAGTAAACATTTATTAAACACCAGTAAGCATTTATTAAACACCTACTATGTATCAAAGACTATGTAGATCAAAAACAAAAAAAGAAAAACTTTGTGTGTGTGCGTGTGTGTGTGTGTGTGTGTGTGTGTGTGTGTAGTGTTGATACTAGCAGCTGAGGAAATCAGATTTTAAGGGGAAAGTTGTGTTTGGACTGAGTATTGAAGTGTAACAGCAATCAGTTTAGCAGATACTTAGCCCTTAGTAATTTAGGGCTAAGTATGGAAGGTATGAACTCTGTCCACTGTTGAGAGGGCATGAACTTCCCTGTTGACATGGAAGAAGGGGATTGGCTGAGACAGGAGGCCAATGTGTATATAAGAAGAGTTCTAGAGATAGAGAAACAGAATTAGAATGTTCCTCCTGTTGGCTCCTGTTGGAGGAAGCAGGATTGTCCCAGCATCTGGGAGCTGGGCTGCTGGACTGAAGAAGTGAGTTGGAGCTTTCTTCAGAGAGAGAGAGAGAGAGGGAGAGGGAGAGAGAGAGAGACACAGTGAGTTTCTCTCCCAGCATCTGGAAGCTGACTGAGAACTGAGATGGAATTTTCCTGAGACCAGAATCTGGTGAAGGCCACCTGGAAGGCTGAGAGGGCTTATCTGGAAGGCCTCCTGGAAGGCCAAGATTCTCCTGGGTCCTGGGGCCAGCTGAATTGCTGGAGGACTGAAGAAGCATGACTGGGATAAATCTTTGTTGGTTTGTGGCCTGGCCGATCCTTGAGTTCCTGGCAACAGAAGTGGTGGTGGGTCTGAGATATGCTGGACCCTGTGAGCTTCAGTGTGTACCAGGGATTGCCTGGAGGACTGGACAAGGACCTGGGAGCTATCTACCTCTGAGGACTGGATGAGGACCTGGGAGCTGTCTGCTTCTGAATCCAGGTGACTGTTTGGTGGATTCAGGAGGGAGCTTGGACCATGGAAGGGGATCCAGGGAATCAGAGAGACCACCCTGAGTCAAGATGAAGAAAAGGCCTCCCCTTGGATGAAACTGAGGTTTGCTGGACACTGAGGGGTGGAGGGTTTGTGTGGTTTACTAATGACTATATTTGTGATTAATGATATTTAGTAATTTTGAATCTAGATTAGTGACTGACTAAGTTAATGATTTGCCCCATGAGTGAAAGATTGATTATTGTATTGTGAATTGATTGAATGATTAAGTATTGATTTGCCCCCTAAGTGGAAGACTGATCATCATATTGTGAATTGATTGAATGCTTTGTTCTAAATATTGTGGCCACTGTAGTGAAAACTGTGTGGCCATTCTAATGTTAAGCTGTTATGAACACCATATTGTGATTTTCTGTGATAATGTTGTGAATATTATATTGTTATATATTGTGAATGTTTGCCTTGATTTGTAATGGAATAAACAGGGTGTTCACTATACTGTGTAATTCGAACCTTGAAAGCTGTTCACAGTAGCATTCTATTGGGAATCTGCTGGTGCGTGGCATTACATGAAGTAAATTAGGAAATATAAGAGGTAGAAGTAAGGACGTAGTGCACTCTAGATATATAGGGGATATCCAGTGCCCAGAAACAGGAGATGAAATGTCATGTCTTGGGAACTAATCCACCTCTGAGCTGGAAAAAATTTTCCGAATACTGACAAACCCTGTTTTATTTAGCATTTATTATTATAGTTACTCATTCTAAGACTTCTTTCCCCATATTCACCTCCAAACAACCATAAAATAGTGCCCCCAAACAAATTCTGAAAGAATAGAACCAGTAAAAGGATGGAGTGAAACAATCTTTGAGTCCAAGAAACTTAGAAGATCAGCAGGAAAGGTCTATCTCACTCAGGTTAAAATGGAGAGAAGGCCAGGAAAGGAAGCGTCCCAGCAAGCCAGCAGCAACTTTTACCTCAGCAAGTCAGTGATAATGCCTAAATCCCACTGCTGTGGAGTAGGCAAATGCCAATATCAGCAACCCTCTCATGCCTCAGCATAGCCTGGGGAATGGGCAGACTCCACTTTTGAGACCTGTCACATGCTTCAGTATAGCCCTGCACCAACAGGTGGATGCCAACCCTAAGGGTGCCTAAACAAACAGGCAGTTACCAGTATCAGGCCCCTGCCACAAGTTACAGTTTGGCCCTGGGTAAATAGGCAAATACCAACAGTCAGACCTCCATATGCTTCAATGTGTCCCTGAAGAAATGGAGAAACTCCCCACCAGCCTAAGCAAAGACCAGCACTAGGACCCTGGTGCAGCACCAGATAAGCTGCCCAGATTCCTAAGGCCTCCAGTAGCATCAGCCACTCCCACCCACTCCCTCAGTGTAGCAATAAACATGAGGGACTTCTGGCAACATCAGTGCAGCACCAGATAAATAGTCAGGACCTGAAGTCACTGGCACAAGAAGCCTGACACCGTGTTCCTTCCACTCCCAGAGCAGAACTCAAATTTAAAAGAAATTGAAAAGGCCAAAAAAATGAGCAAAAAATCCCAAGGAAAATGAATCTGACCATAGAAGGTTATTATGGTGATAGGGACAATCAAGACAAACTGAGAAGAGGACAATAATGTCAAAATACCTATGTGCAAAACCCCAAAGAAATGGAAAGTTGTCCTAAGCCCAGAAAGAACTCATAGAAGAGCTCAAAAAGGAGCTTAAACACCATTTAAGATAGGTAGAAGAAAAACGGGGAAAAGAAATGAGAGCAATGAAAAAAATATGAAAAAAGATTTAACAGCTTAGAAAAAGAAAGCAACTGTTTAAAAAGTAGAATTGGCCAAATGGAAAAGGAAATGCAAAAATCTGCTGAAGACAACAACTCCTTAAAGAGTACAATTGGTCAAATAGAAAAGATAGTGGAAAAGCTAATTGAAGTAAACAACTCCTTAAAAGTTAGAATTGGGCAAGTGGAAGCTAACGAATTTATGAGACAACAAGAATCAATCAAACAAATTTAAAAGAATAAAAAAAAATAGAAGAAAATGTAAAATACCTCATGGGGGAAAAAACACAACTGACCTGGAAAACAGATCCAAGAGAGACAATGTCAGAATCATGGAAGACCTGAAAGCCATAATCAAAAGGAGGACCTTTCAAGAATTTTTCAAGGAAAACTGACTTGATATCCTAGAACCAGAAGACAAAGTAGGCATTGAATGAATCTGCTGATTACTTCAGGAAAGAGATCCCAAAATATAAACTCCAAAGAAAGTTATAGCCAAATTTCAGAACTTTTGGTTCAAGGAGAAAATACCATAAGTGGCCAGAAAGAAGGAATTCAAATATCAGGTAACTACAGTTAGGATTACATAGGACTTTGTAGCTGCAACATTAAAAAAAATAGGAGGGTATGGAACATGATAATCTAGAAGGCAAAGAAGCTAGGACTACAACTACTACTGGTAAAATTAAGCATAATATATCAAGGAGGGGGGAAGTTCATTCAATGAAATGGAAGAATTTCAAGTTTTCATAAGGAGAAGACAAGAATTTAACCAAGGATTAGATCTCCAATATCAAGCCCTAAGAAAATCATAAACAGAATCAACGAAGTCCAGAAACAGGGCAAAAGTCAGGATGACTGGAGATGTTCCTAAGCTCACCTTTACTGCCTCCCAACAAAATAGCAGGAAATGTATCAAATAAAGTAATTATGACCCACAAAATTGTAAAGGAAAACAATTATCATGAGAAGAAGCTCACAGGAAAATCAGCTGAAAGAAAAAATTAATAAGCAACAAAATAAATAATACAATTAACAAAAATTGTAACCTTCATTAGGACTTTAAGGTTTTCTAAGCATGTTACACATGTAAACATATGTTATCCTTAAAATAACCCCATGAGGTAGGTGCCATTATTATTCTCATTTCATAGATAAGAAAACTGAGGCAGACAGAGATTGAATGACTTGCCCAGAGTGACATAGCTGTGAAGTATTTAGATTCAAACTCAGATCTTCCTGACTCAGTCTAGTGCTCTAGCCACTGCACTACTCAGATGCCTGAATAAATATAGAATAAATTCATATATACATTTAGTACTATGACAATCAAATTATCAAAGGAATCCTTAGATAATTAGGCAAAATAATAAAAACCTGTATTGGAGAACAATAAAATAGAGACATCGATGGAAATATTTTTAAAGAGGGGAAAAATGGAAATCTGCTGTTATTAGATTTTAAATTATATTATAAAGTTGAAATCTTTAAAACTGTCCAATACTGATTAAAAAAGAAAAAAGAAAAACAGATCATTTGAATAGGCTATATAAGTAAGACCTAGAAGCAAAGTCATACAGTGGCCTAATTCACAATAAACCCAAGAATATAAATTATTGGTGGAAGAACTTATATTGACAAAAAACTAGAAAGTCTTTTTTGGGGAAAAAAGTTAAGACCAAAATCTTATCTTATACACCACAATAAATTCCAAGTGGATGAACCATGTAAGATGTCTATATTCACATTCATTAAATGAGGCTTGCAAGATGAAGAGTTATCTCTGAAATCTTTCCCACCCCTCCCAGACCCCCTTTGATTACTGCCTGGAGGGGAACAGGAGATGGGGTCACAAGGCCAGTAACTCTGTTATCCTCTGAAATGAGATACTGAACCAGGATTACAATCCATCTGCCTCCATAAATATTGATGGTTTAGGGGCAAAATTTTTAAGCTTAAAAGCAACAAGCTATCCTGTTTGCTATCACTTAAAAGGGGACAGCAACTAAATCTTACGCCCACCTGCTTGGATCATTCTTTCCAAATTCTAGGTACACAAAGACCCACATAGATAAGAAATAGAGATTAAATCCATCATAAAGCAGGTACCAAACAGAAATTGAAGAAATTTTGTGGATTGGAGTATATCAGGCAATAATTGAGAGTGAATGTGTTTTGTGGGTTTGTTTTGTTTTGTTTTGTTTTGTTTTTAGATGGAGGCAAACTGAGATCTCAATAAACCAAGAAATAATCCTTGATCTCACCCAAGTAAAAATCTCTTTGTAGTTTCTAGAGAGACGAACTGGCAGTCATAGACATATTAACATATTAGCTTCCTTTATATAGCCTTCTCTTTCTTCTGCTTGGAGGCAATCTCTTTAAAAAAGAAACAAATTTTACTTTATTTTAGCATTCATTTTTAAATGTTTGAGACCCAAATTCCTCTCTCCCTTCAGCCCCTCCTTCACCCACTGAGAAGACAAGCAATATGAGGTCAGTTATACATGTGAAATAATGTAAAACATTTCCATATTAGTTATTTTGCAAAAGAAGGCAAGAAAAATAAAGCAAACAAAAAATAAAATGAATAAATAAAAACAGAAGTTCTTTCTCAACCTGTTTTACCCCCCACATACTCCAATTTGTAAGACTTGATGCTAATGATGTTCTCTTACACAATTTTATTTTTAGAACATCCAGTACACAGAGAACAAAAATTCTGTATCTTCATGCCTCTTGATCCATCCATATGTATGCTTCCCCTTTGTCATGCCTGAAATTTGCTACCTGTGTTTTAACTGTGTGATTTGCATATAATAACACAAACCACTGCTTTTCCAGAGAATTGGCTAAATATGCGTTCTTCCATCTTTATGATGAAATTCAGGTTTCTCTTTGAACTTATTCCACCTCCCTTTCAGAATGTTGGTCAAATGATTTTGCTGAGAAGGGCATATTTCCTGAATGTCCACTGCCTCTGAGACTATAGCATCTTCATTTGATTGTGAATTGGACATATTTACACTGATTTTAAGCTCTTGCCATTCAAACTTGCATTACTACCAGAGGGAGAAAAATGGCGAGATAGTCATATTGGGCTCTGAAACAACACTTGCCCTATTCTGCTCTGTTAAAGATAGTAGACTTATAGGAGAGCAAAACCTTAATAATGCTATAAAAACATATCACTATTTCCAAACACTATTTTGACTCTATCCCATTAAGCAAACCAACTCTATGGTACCTCATCACAGCATTGAGGTAATCTGGATTCCCAAAGGCTTTGTCAGTGAAATGTAAACTCTGGTAGTTCCTAATACACTGGGAATACTGAGTATGGCCTTGGATATGGATAGTTGTTTTTATATCATCCTTTCAACTATAAAATTCTAGTAATACATGATTCCATGTCTAATGTCCATATTACTTCATTTTCCCACTGTCAAGCATTCATCTATTTTGCCTTGATGCCCACTATTACATTTATTCTGCTTCCAAAGTCTGCTAATTGATTCTTTACCCTCCTATTCCAATAGAAACTTGAGTGGTCTATGCTCTGAATATTTATTACTTTACTTGATATAATGAAAGACTAAATGTTAAGGACCATGTCTTGGTACACAGTATATGGTTAAGCAGATATGTCACAGTGAAACTGAGAAAATATGGAGGCAGAAACATTTGTCATGTTATCTAGCATCTGGATAATACCATTCCTAAGTGGCATTGAAGGTAGAGCCCAAGAACTGACTACTTCTTCACATCTCCTTGATACTTACCATATCATGTCTTAATGCAGAATGATAATTAGAGGTGACAGTTTGGAATAATTCAGCATTGTTTAATCAAAACTGTTCAAATTTTCAAAAATATTATCTTTAACATATTCTTTTCTGGAGTATTAAATATATCTTAATACACATTCACAGAATCAGAGATTTTGAGAATTGAAATAGACCTCAGTGACCATTAAGTTCAACTCATCTACAAAGGAATCCCATAATTTGTTGTCCATTGTCTTCTCGAAGACTTCTAAGGAGGGAAAATTTACCTCTTTCTAAGTAGTTCATCCTACTTCTGACCAGCACTATTAGGAATTGTTTTCTAACATCACATCAATCCCAAATTGACCCCTTTGTAATATCCATCCATTACTTCTGATTCTGTCTTCTGGGACCAAACAGAACAAGTCTTATTCCTCCCTCACATGACAGTCCTTAGAATGCTGCTATCATATCTTCCCTAAGTTTTTTTTTTCCCAACGTAAGTACATATAATTGTTCAACTAAAACAAAATCTTTTGAACTCAAGCTTTTTCACTATCCCAGTTGCCTGACTCAGACATCCGCTGGTTGATAAAATAATCCTGTTAAACTGGGTTGCACAAACCTAAACCCAATACCTCAAATGAGGCCTGACAAAGGCAGTGTACAATGGGATTATAATTTCCCTATTCCTGTAAATTATGCTCCTCTTAATGCAACCCAATGTATCATTAGAACATTGATAGCAGCTGAAATATTGAACTTGCTTAAGATCATTTTCAGAACTGCTCTCTATTCATAACTCCCTATCTTATGTATGTTGACTTTTTGTACTAAGTGCAAGACTTTACATTTGTCTTCATTGAATTTCATGTTATATCTTCCCAATACTCGAACATGTCAAGATCTATTTGAATCTAAACCATCATCCTGTGTGTTAGCTACTCCTATGAGCCTTGTGTAATTTCCAAATTTTATTAGTATATCATTTATGCCTATATTCAAGTCATTGATTAAAAGGCTAAATAGGACCTGGACAAGTACAGATCCCTGGGGTACTACATTGGGGACTTCCTGTCACATTCATCCTGAACCATTACCAACTTTACTCTTTGAATCTAGTCATCCAACAAATCCTGATCTAGTTAATCAAATGATTGTTCAAATAATATCTTTCCATTTTTTTCCACAAAAATAGTCTTAGATACTTGATCAATAGCTTTGCTAAAATTAAGATAAACTAGATCAATAACATTACCCTCATCTACTAAGTTGTAATTTTGTTAAAAATAAGTAAAAGAGGCTAATCTGACATGACTTATTCATTTTAAAATTTTCAAAAAAATATTTTCTTCCACTTACATGTTAAAACAATTTTTTTAACACTTTTTTAAAATTTTGAGTTCCAAATCCTGTCTTTCCCTCCTATTCTCCCTCCCTGAGATGGTAAGCAATCCGACATAGTTTATATATGTGCAATCCTGTAAAATTTTTGCATATTAGTAATTTTGTGCAAGAATACAAGAAAGGAAGGAAGGAAAGAAAAGAAAGAGAAAAAAAGAAAGATAACATGCTTCAGTATGTATTCACACAAAGTCAATTCTTTCTTTGAAGGCAGATAGCTTGCTTCATCATTGGTCTTTTGGGATTGCCTTGGATCATTGTATGCTGTATCATTCACAGTTCTTCATCATACAATGCTGCTGATACTATATATAACATTCTCCTGGTTCTGCTGCCTTCACTTTGCATCATTTCATTTATGTCTTTCCAAGTTTTTCTGAAATCATCCTGCTTGTCATTTTTTATAGCATGATAATATTCCATCACAATCATATATCATAGCTTGTTCAGCCATTCCCCAATTGATGAATATCCCTTCGAATTCTAATTCTCAGCCACCACGAAGAGCTGCTGTAAATATTTTTGTACAAACAGGTCCCTTTTCTTTTCCTTCTTTTTTTAAGTCAAGGGCAAGACTTATTCTTGAAATGTATTCTAATTCTTGGTAATCATCACTCCACTTTCTAGATATTTAACAATAATCTCATCAATGATCCTTTCTAGAAATTTCCCCAGGATTTAAAATTAAGTTCATTGCCCTATAGGTTGCAAACTCTTCTCTTTGCCATTTTTTTTGATAGAAGAGCCCTATTTACCTAATTACAATGTAAATTCAGACACCAAAGGGCCCAAGAAAAAATGTGAACATCTAAGCACCAAAATGTTGCCTTTGAATTTCCTAGCACTAAGATATAACAAAGTCAGGAATATAGGGGGAAAAGGCCTATGGTTGAATTGCATGTCAATCAAAGGTATTATGCAATGGGGTATAGAAATCTGTATTACCCTACAAGAAAGTAAAGAAGAAGAAATTAAGGGGAATAAAGGGGAAGAGAAGAGAGAGAGAGGACTGGGGGAAGGGGTAATCAGTATGCTTGCTATCTTGGGATGTGGGGTAGGGGAGAGATGGGGAGAAAATTTGGAACTCAAAGTCTTGTGGAAATGAATGTTGAAAACTAAAATTAAACAAATAAATTTTGGGGGGAAAGGGAGTATTGTGGAATTTGAAAAGAAAGTTATCACCCTACATATAGATCTTTTGAGTTTTGCTAAGTGGGGTGTCTTGGATATTGTGAAGAGACAGCAACAATGAATATAGGTATAACCAGGATGGCAAGGTATTTTCTAATTTCAAGTCAGCTAAGAGACTGGGATCAGGGAGGCAGAGCCCAGCAATAATAAAAGCAAATCAAACGACAGACTTAATCGTAACCTGAGGATTTCTTCTAGTTTTTGCTAGCTCCCTAGTTCCATTGACTAGACTCCTTGACAGGAAGGGCTGCTTAGAAGCTGCACTCTCATTATTGGTGGTGAGGATTAAAGGAATATGAAGTAACCACAGACCAGCAGATGGTAGCAGAGAGCAACTCAATGGAAATATCTAACAGCAGTGAAGGCATCTAATAGCTTTGGAGGCATCCAGCATGGCAGAGAGAACAAAGCAGCAGAGGTCCTCTAGGTCAATGAAAGGAATCTTTCACTCAATAGTATTGACAGAGAACCTGGGAAACTCTGAAGATTTAAGTTCCCATCACCATGCATGTATCCTACCGATGTGTAGGACCTTTTATCTGCATGTCCTGACCACACATTTTATTTATGCCTGTGCTTTGCCATCCATTTTTTTTTTTTGGCTTGGTACTCCACAACATACTGGTAGTATGGTAACCTATAGGAAAGTGCTCCCTCCAGATGTAAGCAAATGTTTCTTGTAACATCTTTTGCTGTGCTATTTAACTAAATATCTATTGTTTAAGAAAGAATGTATCTTCTAGCCACATGGCAAAAGAAACACATTGGTCAGAATTTTTGACCTCTGGCTTAGGTTAGCCAATGACCTACACTCACAATATGCCTCTGCTCCAAGGTAACGTTTAAAAAATTCCATGTGTTTATGAGCCCCATGTGCTACTCTGGTTTATAAAAATCAGAAATAATTGGGGGATCAAGGGCAGCATAGCACAGAGAAAGTGAAAAAAAGGCTTTTTAACTACCTAGAAACACTATCTCAAGGTAAAGTTTTATTTATAAATGGTAGGTTGTCTGTGGGATGGGTTGCATGAACTCAAGGGTCTAATCAAAACTTGTGCCTTCCTCCCCCTTCACTAAATGAATGAAATCTGATTGAAAGATCAAAGTCAGACTTGATATTAGGGCAGGAGAAGACATTTCATAAAAGGAAAAATGCATCCTGAAGAGTGTATGGGGAAGGGGTTAAGGAGGCCGTATACCAGCCTTTTGCAGACTAATTGCATGTATGTGAGCATTTTGGGTCTCCTTGGGGAGGGAGTAGCAAGAACTTAATCCTTCTTTTACTCCTAGTTCCACTGCCTAAACTCCTCAACCATTGTCTGAGCCCTGTAGCATGAGGTGGGACCATGGTAAAAAAAAAAAATCCCTATTTGCCCTCACAATTGTCTGATGAATTGGAATGTGCATACATTAGGTCAAATAACTGTGCTATGGAAGCCTTGTTAGCCTGGAAAGACAGAGGCTGTTGTCGACTTAGAGCAGAAGTGTTACAAATAGGCTGCATTGTTTGTTACTCACTCAGTTGTGAACTTGCACCCATAGCGTGAGGTTCATTAACCCTGGAGCTATCCCAATGAGAAAAAACTCCCAGATTTCTTTCCCCAAACTTCCCTTTAAATCACTCTTGATAGTTCAAATATGGTCTATCTCCATGTGATTATTTATGTGTGAGTTTCTCTTCCTTCATATAATTGCTCTTAATCTTTGTAAAGTTAAAGTTACTTTGTTAACTCATCACCCTCCAGGGCCCATTTCTTCCTTTAGACTCCAAAACTCAAATGCATATTCTGTCCCTCCTTGTTCTTCTCGCCATGAACATTGATGTGAATAATCCTTTAGATTCTTGGATGTTATGGTCTCTTGCCCTCTGTAACTCCACAAACCTCCACTACCTCTCTGAATCAGCCATATCCCTCACCCCCACATGTCCCAGAATAGTTCAATTTTATGTTATGCATGTAGCCTGGATTGTAGGACTGTGCTTATGCCTAATAGATTACATGGAGAGAGAAAAGTCTGTCCAAGATTAAGAAAACCTGATTAATAAAGAAATCAGTCCAGAAAATATTAATTAGGTGGAGGATAATTCTCTTTAAAAAGAGACTCATTACTATTTTCCTATAAATAGCTACCAAAAACTGGCCATCTCACTCAGTATCCCCTTACCAAGTCAAAACTTCCTTGCTTGCCATTGCTCCCTCTCTTCTCACATTACCTGGCCTTTCATTCAAATCCTTCTATCTCCATAAGTCTATTAACTGACTCTAGGTAAAAATGGACTTACCACCATCTGATACCCTGTGGTCAATTACTTCAATGGTGCTCTCTCTAGATCTCTTGTCCCCATGATATTTCATAAAGCCTGCTACTTTAGTCCCAGCCTTAATTCTCAACTCTCCTCCTTGCCATATACGCCCTATCAGTCTTTCTCACTTCTCTTTGATCATGGAAAGTTCTTGGAGAAAGTCATTTAACTGTATAGTCATGTCCTACTCTATATTCATAGTGTCCAGCTTCAATCTCAGTTTTGCTCAGGAATCCTTTTGTATAGGACATGCAGTCTATTTTCCACCTTCACTTTCGTGGCCCCTTTTTGTCTCATTCCACTTCTGTGAAGGGAAAGAGAGGGTAGGGAAGCAAGGGGAAGGGAATTCAAAGAACAGAAAAATCATTGAAATAGTTATCAGGGAAGAGTTTATAGAGGGGATGGCTTTTGACTTGTCTTTGAAGGATAGGTAGCCCATACACATATCAAAAAGGCAGTAGGATCCTCTAGGCAAGAGCATTGTCTAACTAAAGGTATAAATCTCTACAGCTTGTGGGATCAGGACCTTTTAAGAGTTCAGTTCCTGTACCTCTTGTCCTCAAAGAGTATAGTGCCTTATTACTATTAAAATTTGGGTCAAAACTCTTTTTGGGCAGTCCACCCTTGTCTACTCTCTTTGCACCTTCCTCCGTGTCTCCTACACCCACCTCTTCTTATTTTAGCCGTCTGTCCAGGATTTTTCATCATGCCTTGATTTTGCCTCAAACTTCTCCCTGGCTCTGATCTGTCAGTAAATTTAATGGCCCCTTTCACAAGGTCTGTGTACTCTACACTCACGTCTTTTGCTGACTGTTACTCAAATACCTTGTCAGGCTCTCCCTGCTGGTTTTATGCCTCTCTCAAAATCAAAACTCCCATTTGTGCTGGCTTGCAGAGTTGTCTTGGTGCTCTCTGCAATATTTAATATCGGTTGAGGTGCCCCTTGTAGGGACAGAGTGATGAGTAGATACTCAAACTTGGCAGCCACTTGACAATATTTATGTTCCACCTCCTAGTTCCCCTCCCCCCAAAAAAATCCCCACCACAACTCAGCAAATAATTAAGCAGAGGCAGGTCTGCAAACCAGCACAAAGGAACTCCAATTGCTTAGGAGTGAGAATTCATTCATTCCATAAACATTTATTGAGTACCTTTTGTGTGCAGAGAATTGTACTAGGTATATGGTATAGTAAGGAGCTGGACTTGGAAATCAGGGAGATCTGGATTCAAATCCCACCTCAGATACAAGATTTGTGACCTAGTTAAGCCAATTAACCTCTCAGCCTCAGTTACCTCCTCTGAAGGATAGAGATAATAACACTAAGAGGCATCTAAAGAGTGGTCAGTAGGGAACTGGCCTAGGAGTTAGGAATATCTCCGGGTTTAAATAATGTCTCTTATGCATCCTGGCAGGGTGGGCAATTCTCTTAACCTCTTAGTGCTAGAAGAAACTAAAAGTGCCTCTGGGATGCAGAATGTGGGCAGAGAGCCATTGGTGTTGTTTCCTCATTAGAAGTCCTTCACATGGATGAAATCACACATCTCCCCTACCCTTCAAAAAATTCTACATCATAGGGTTGACGTGAGGATAAAATAAAAGTGTATGAAAGTGTTTATTAAATGCTACACAAAAGTATTGTTACTATTATTATCATCCCTCATAGAAATTAAAACTCTGATCTTTATTCTAGTTGGCATGACGGCAGAAATTAGTTTTATGTTCTCTCTCCCTCTGGAATATAAGCTCCTTGAGAGAAGGGGCTGCTTTCACTTTTTCTGTGTATACCCAGCGAACCCTTAATGCAGTGCCTGGCACACAGTAAAGAGGAATCCATGCTTGTTGATTGAGTGCCTTCTCTCTGTTTATTATTTTCTATTTATCTTATATGTAGTTTGCTTTGTTTATATTCATTTGCTCTTATCTCCTCAACTGGATTCTTAGCTCATTGAAGGCAGGGAATGCCTGTGTGTGTGTGTGTGTGTGTGTGTGTGTGTGTGTGTGTGTGTGTGTGTGTGTGTGTGTGTGTGTGTAGCACTTAGGACAGTGCCTGGCACACAACAGGAACTGAATAAATGCTTGTTGATTGACTGATTAATCAGAGAGTTAGATGCAGGAGTAGCCATCCTCCTAATATGCAAAAGAGAGAGTGATACAGGCAGGGATTGTTTTTAATAATAATTTTTATGAATGCATTTATTTTAATATCACAAAACTTCTTTTCTGATCACCTATCATTTATGATATCAGGTTGTATGTTTCCTTAGGAAGGTTAATAGCTTCCAGTGGACAGGAATCTGCCAGAAGGGCAAGTTTTGTGCTTGCCTAGGGCTCCCTTAGGCATAGTAGTACATTAATGACATACCATCAGAACATAATGCCTTCTCCTAACTTGGCAGGTGAGCCCCAGTGGGGGAAATGATGGGGGTTCTGAAGAGTGTCCAGAGGAAGTGAAGCCTGAAACCTCAAATCGAGTCTCCTAGGCAGCTGCCCTCGCCTTGCGCCTCATTCATTCAGCCAATACCCCGGCATGACTGTATGTAGATACTCTACAGAGCCCAGCAGGAGAACTTCAGATAAATATCTGGAAAGATCAGAGAAGGGGCTGTTTCTGAGAAAGAAGCATTGCTGAACTTGTGGGACCGAGAGATGAATCACCAGCTTAGACCCCAGGGGGAGAGAAGTATGAGCTAGACTCTTCAAACTGCCTCCCCCCTTTTCCATTCATCCGACAGGTTGGGCTTACATTTCTAAACTAAACTATTATGGAGAATCCTTTTTTTAAGGTCAGGGGAGGTTTTTAAGTTGACTTCATCTGCAGATTTAAAAGTCAAGGGCTGCCATAAGAAATTAAAGATAACTGGAATTATTTTTTTAAATGTAGCTTTATTGTGCTCCATTCCCCTGGCACCAGTAAAGAGAAATCCTTAAATAGGTCTTGTAAAAGCAGATTATAAAACCAGAGAACCAAGGAAAGCAGAAGTAGTTTAAGCACCCCACCTGCTATACTCACCAGTTGACAAAGACCTCTGAATGGGAAGGCCAAGAAACAATGACCGTTTTTACCCCCTTTACCCTAATTATCCAGGTATCACACTCCCAGTCAATCTCCTTCACCTCTGGCAGTAATTATTTCCCATCTCAGCATTTGTCCTCTCCTTCCCTTTCTTCTGGTATAATAGTTTCATCCCTCCAGGGTGTAATCATTTCTTTGATCCAGAGGACAGAATCAAATTTGGTTTTATATAGAATCTTTCAGACCCATGGTTAAGAGCACTTGAAAAGCCAGCCAGTGATGGACAGCCCTGATTGGGAGAAAAGTTCCAACATCTTCCATTTCCCTGTGTTTACCTCCGTGGCAAAGCTTACCAAGCTTGTCACCTTGACCTTGGTGAGCTGAGGTCAGGAATGAGGTAAATACTAGCCTTTTGGTGATCCTTGTACTAAGGTAACGCCTCTTGCCATCATTTTTTTTCCCAGAAGGGTGCTCATTCCCTGAAATTGATGAGTCATCAGGTAAACAGTAGTTCCTGTATTAAATATAGCCCATCCCTCCTGTTACCCTCTGGGTTAAATGTTTGGTCTTTGGGTTCAAAATTACTCACAATAATACTCTAGACCCCCCCTCCCCCACTCACACACATGCACTCTTCCTCACACTGACTCTTTCACACCAGTTGGGATTCATTACATGAACTATAATTTAACAGTCTCCATGAAATAGAAAGCATCATAATATCTAGGAGAGACAAATAATAAACTCTCCCCAAACATGGGGTGTTAATCAAAACAGCTGACACCTTCCCGGGTATAGAAATTTGGGAGTCCAGTCTAATCCTGGCCTAGCTTTTAAATTAATCTAAGGGAGTTAGGCAATCAATTAACTAGCATGTATTGACTGCCTACTATGTGCTAGGTACTGTGCAAAGTAAGCTAAGGGAAGCATAAAGAGGAAGATAGCAACTTTCTCCTTGAATGACCACAAAAAGTACAATGTCTTGATATCAGCTTTGCTGTCTCTGTTTCCCTTAAAAATTGCTGAGCCATCAGGAGTTGGCTTCTACTGATCCCCAGTGTGAGGTTTGCTAAGGGTCTCGAAGTTAGGAGTGGAACAAAATTCTTGTCTGGATAATATATCATTGTGTTGATTTATGATTATCAGTATCAATTTTAGTTTATTATTGTAAAAAATATGTATCACAAGGCAAGAAGTAAACTCCCAGGATGACAAATACTATAGGATATGACACAGCATGGCATGGAGATGAGGTGCCAAGCATCAGCAGCAATATTCTCCCCTCTACCACTTATTTCTTCTTTTGCCAGCATTCTTTAGAAAACTTCTTCCTCCTAAGAAGTCTCCATGCTGTGAGTATATGAACACTTCCTCAAATGGGCAGAATCATTCTGATCTCAAAGAGTTTTGGGATCATGGCATATGAGACATTGAAAGAGTTGCCTTACAGTTACTCTGAATTAAGCAATCATTATTCCTGTGGGCAATGGCTCAATTCTAAATTCCTGGCCCTCCCACAGAATGGGTCTGAAACGTGGAGTGGCCCTGGTATTCACCAGGGGAGGAGATAGTAGGATGACAGAGGGAAACAGCTGTTGGATGGATACTGGCAGTACATTACATACAGGACATGCATGGCCTCTGTGCAGCCACTGCTAGTTTTTTTAGTTTTTGGCAGAGGTGTTTCTATTTCTTAGCAATCTGTAGATCTAATTTCTAGGTCTAGATTGACTATATTCTTACATCAATCTAATGCTATCAGACCACCAAGAATTAGGAACTTTTTTCTTAGGTGATCAAAAGTGCCAAACACTGAATTAGAAAGAATGATTTTTAAAAAATCCTATTTTAAATAATATGGCCTTAGGTAGCCACTCTGACATTTATTGGTTGTGTGACCCTGGTTAAATTAATCTCTCAGAGCTCCAGGCAAATCATTAAGACCCTAAAGCAGGTGCCAGTATGCATTTATAGAGGAGACATCACTTAACTCCTTCAACCATCTTCTCCAAAATTTCCTTGCCAATTGCCCTACTGTCTTCTCCATTTCCCACTCTGCCTCTACTCTTCAGTTGTGGAATCACAAACGATAATTATATCAAGCCTGGTATTTTTCCTAGAAGGGGTGGCCATTCTACTCCTATATGGCTTCACACACTGTGTCTGTGTAACATAGACCACTTTGGCCCTCACTGCCTGGAAGCTAGGGAAGTTATATTTCACTCCTCCCCTCCATGGTTTTCCAAAGCACTTAAGGGGGATAAAGGTATACAGATTCTCTGACGTTGCCCCCCCCCCCCCACTGATATTCCCTCAATTGTAGAGAAGGTGTCCCCTGTACCATAGTTCCATTTAACCACTGATAGATTACTAATATACAAATTTACTCCCCCAAACCATTGGGAGACATGACCTCTCCTCTTCTCCCATATCACCTCAGTTTCCGAGGTAAGAAAGAGGGAGATTAGGTTTATAGTTTTGTTGGCTCATATTGAACACAGTTTCAGTTCCAAGTCCAAAATCCAAGCCGGGCTTGAATCCCAGGCACCCTGACATCTCAGAATTTCCATGCCAGGCTTTCAGGCTGGATGGTTGCAACATCCTATCTACAATCCTGGCTTCATTTTTGCCATGGCTCAAATTCCTGCGTCCTATAAGGACCACCTCTGGCATTTAAAATGAAGGACATAGAACAAAAACAACAACAACAACAAAAAAAAACCCACATCAAACCCATTTCTTGGACCTGGGCTAAATGTGAGGAAGCAAGAAGAGAAGGATGTTCCCTCCCCTCTCACCAGTTCAGTTCATGGGGTCCATGCTGGGTACAGCTGATAAGAATCCTCAAAAAGATCACAGCTAAAAGAGGGTGGGGGAAAGTACAGCTGAAAAGAGAGAGAAAAATGGAGTGAATGGTTCAGTCTCACTGGTTTTAAAGACACAAGCAGTCAATTAATAAAGGCTATCCCCATCTACATGGCAGGGGACAGAGAGAAATAATAGTTTTTAGGTTCAAACTGAACTCTTGATCACAAAATTTTTTTTTAATGGGGAATGTATGCCCCCAAATGTATGTCAAAAGGCTTAACTCTCTCTCTCTCTCTTTTTTTAAGGCTTAACTCTCTATCAATTCTCAGTTCTATGGTGAACACACATAGCAAATGGAAAATAAACCAATTTATACAGATATTAACAGAAATGAGAAAGTATAGCTAAGAAAGACTATATACCAGCCAATATACAGAGTACATGAATTCTCGCTTTAGGTTTAAGATAACCCAGTATAACCAAGAGAGAGTTCCACATCTGACCTAAAGGTAAATTCCCCAAAGTCTCTAGCATACCAATCTGGGGATAGGGACATGATAGTGGTTGCCATCTCCTCTTCATGTCATCTTCTTCCCAGAGTATTTCTCTCCCTTCGGGAGTATGAAGGAAGGTTGGAATCACATGTCTTCTCTCTCAGAGCTGAACGTCAGAACACTAAGATCTCTCTTCTCTCCAAATCTCACCAAATCTGCATCTCATATAGGCACAGAACACTGAATAATCAACCTCTACCAGTGAGGAAAGTCATGCAAATAACCCTTTGAGCCAGGGGTCACAACAATGAAAAAAAAAAAGGAAATGATCTGTTTACTTCTACTGCAAATTCAAACTTTGTAGAAATTACCATGGTGTCATCAGTTCAATAACTTCTCTGATTCACTGCGTGAAATCTCGATGGTTTAAAAGATCACAAGCCATCAATGTGCTAAGTAAATAATCCACAAGCATTTATTAAGTGCCTGCCATGTACCAGGTACTATACTAGGGAAAGAAAAAAAAGTGAAAGAGTTCCTGCTTTCAAGGCTCTTGGGTTCTATGGATGGAAGTCCAACAGGCAAACAAAAGTATTTTCAAAATGAATACAAAATAAATCCAAAGTAATTATGTGGTGGAAAGTCATCTGCATAGAGATAATAAATGAACATGTATGTGAACTGATGAAGTTTGCAAGGGAGAGAATAGGAAGGCAGAGAAGAGGGCGTTGCATAGAACCCTGGGTTCTATTCCACATGTAATCCCTGAACTTATAGTAGCTTAATTCCCCAGAAAAGGCATTAGTTGAAATTATGTAAACCAAATTTGATGTACTCAAATAAACAATGGCAATAAACAAACATGTTCTTGACCAAGTGGCCAATGATAACCTTTTTATGGAAATTACCACGAGTGCCAAATTTGATTGGCTATTGATTACATATCTGTGTAATAAAAACCTTTCTAACATGCATATAAATCAATGAACCAAGATAAAATGTGACCCAGTTATATAAATTGTATCTAATATAATACACTATCACTGTGTTCTCGACAGAGGTCTTAATTCAAAATTATGGAATTTTACGACCAAAAGAGATTAATCCTATTCCTTAAATCAAATGAGACAATATATGTAAAATACTTTACCAACCTTTAAGTGCCATGTAGATGGCAGCTGTTATGACTGGAATGGGCTCAAGGGGTGGCAAGCAATACTGGTTATATGCTCACCCCTCTCACACAGTTTATACATATGCATACTTATTCTGTGAACTGGAGCACTCACTCACTCCAACCTTTCCACACACTAATAGCTTAAGGTTTCCAGAGGAAGGACACCATAACACAGTTATACTCAAACTTTCACAAGATCCTAAAGTAAATACAGCTGTGGAAAAACACATTCCCTCTCCTTATCACTTCACCTCTTGAGCCCCCAGGGCTATACTTCCATTTGCACAAAAGTAGTCATTCATAATATTGACACTTTTAGATCTTAAACATAACATTTTAATTAAAAATAAGGCAAAAGATATAACATAAGTACTTATATTTTAAATAAAATGCAGGGATATTATTATTCCTAAAATTCCATGCATTACAATTTACACATAAATATGAGCCACACTACCCTATCAATTTACTCAGAATCCGTGGAGAAGAGTAGGCACACAGACAACTGATACAAAGGCATCTGAATGAGGAAAAAACATATTCTTGAGATAGCTCATGACTCTGGAACTGTAAATTTCAGTGTTTTTTTTTTCTATCTCAGCAACCATCCATAAATTTTACTTGATAAACATAACTTCTTCATTGAGCAGATGCTTCTACTATTAAGCTGACTTGATCTATGTTTTGCTTGACTAACACTTCACTGGCAAGATGTCTCAGCCAAACTAGTTGATCCACAAGGTGACTACTCTATTTTCTTATTCCAAGTAGTTCGTCTGCCTTCCTAGCAAGACATTTTTCAACAGAAATGGTAGCATCCACCACTTCCAATTTCAAACTTAAATAGTGCTCTGGGGGGCGGAGCCAAGATGGCGGCGTAGCAGCAGCAACATATGGCAGCTCTCACATAGCCACCCCAAAATACCCATAAAATAGGACTCTAAACCAATCCTGGAACTCCAAAACGCACACAAAGATGCTTCCCACTAAAGTCAGCTTGGCTACGAGGAACCATATCAGCACTACGAACCCAAACCAGCCTGGCCTGAAGCCACGGCTGTGCCCCAGGGGCGGCGGGATGGGAGGAGCTGAGGAGCCTCTCAGGTGAGCAGATTAACAGCAGCTGCGAGTGGGAATTGTGAAAGGGGGAGATAAGCAGTCCAGCTGGAAGGCTTCCAGAGC
>CM053584.1:58743364-58777139 GCA_028627135.1 Pseudochirops cupreus | reverse complement strand
CTGTTTTGGGGTGGGGGGCGGGGGAAAGATGGGGAGAAAATATGTACTCAAAATCTCATGGAAATGAATGATGCAAACTAAAATAAAATAAAAAAACATATATATATATATAAGTTATTCTGTATACCTATTCATCAGTTCTTTCTCAGGATGCAGTGAGCACCTTGCTTCCTATGTTCTTTGTCATTAATTTGGGTATTTGTAATAATTAAAATGACTTAGTTGCCCAAAGTTCTTCTTAAAACAGCTTTTACTGTATACAGTGTTGTCTTGGTTCTATTCATTTCACTCCTCATTATTTCATGCAAGTCTATCCATGTTTTTCTAAGATCCTAGAGGTCATCATTTCTTATAAAATCCCTATTTTTCTTCAAAACTCCATTCAAAAGTCACCTTTTCTAGGTGAACTTTCCTTCTACATAAAGGTGCTCCCATCCTCAAATTACTCTGTATTTACTTTATATACCTCACATAGACTTTAAAGTTTTTTTGTTTTCTTGCCTGTTGTAACAGAATGCACCCTAGCATACCCAGGATGGCCTGTCAGCACAGCTTGTTTGATCTGTTTTTTTAAAGGAAAGACTGCACAAAGAGGGGTTAACAATTCTACTCTTAATTACATTCACTAGTTCAGGGGAAAGGTCAGCACCCTGAATACCAGAGAAAATACAAGCAGAGAAATTAGCATAAAAACCAACAGGCAGGTTTCTGAGTGCCTGAATAACAGTTCTGTTGCTATACACTTTACATACAGCAGTGGATTGAGAGAGCCTTTCCATCTGAGCAGTTGGGGGATCTGAACATATGACTACTCAGAGTCTTGAATAGAAAATCAAACAGTCCTGTTTATAAGCAAACCCTTAAAGCAAAATGCCAACTCAGAGTATATGTATACTTCTCAGAGTCAGAAGGCATCACTCCCCTTGTGACTCAGTGCCTAATCAACTTAGTACCAAAAGTTGTGGAAGCCTTTCTATAAGCAAGCCTCCCCTAAGAAAGCTTCTCTTTAAGCAAGTTCCTCCTCCAATGGGCTCTAATTGATTCAAGATGTATCATAGGTGGGCACATAGGCCTATTAATGGGTGGGGAAGATCTTATATCCCATTAACATTACTCCAGTTAAAATATAAACCTTGGAGCAGAGACTATTAATTTTTGTCTCTACACCCCCAGCACCCAGGCACAATGCCCAACACATACTAGGCACTTAATAACTGCTTGTTGATCAACTGATTCATTAAGTAGGTGGAAGGAGCAAAGAAATCACCACCCCTTGATATGTGAGAACACAGAAGAATGTATTTATACAGCTAAATGAGGATTTTTCTGCAAAAAAAGAAAATGCCTTGCTCAAAATATTTTTGCTGAATTTCTTTTGGAATAGTTTTTGGAACCAGCTGAGCAGCCAGCTGAGAAAATCAGTGTTATTAATTTATAGTCCCAGGACATGCTCTCTTCCACGCTTTCTTCTTCTAAGATGGCCTGAGCACTTACCTCTTCCTAGGCCAAACCAATAGCTTGAGGCTCTCCAAGGACAGAGTATATCAGGCCTAACCTGGAGATGAAAGAAACTGAAGGGAAGAGTGATGGGGGTGGGACAGGAGGGAGGGATTTAGCACCAGACAAGTTGGGAGCCTGGGGGAAACCTCTGCAAGGACTCCAGAAAGCACTGACAAAATCTTTTCCTTGTGGGCTCCAGGGTCTGCCCTGAGTGTTATGACATAAATGGGCTTAATTGGCTGAAACTGTAGAACATTTGGAAGTCTGCTCAGAGAACTCAAGACTAAAAATTCCACAGGCCCGACTGCTCATTTCCACCTCTAACTTGTCATTTGATCGAAGTCTTTGTCAAATTATCTATTCCTGGTTGACGTATGTCACTTCACTCAATGGTAGGATAGTCAGATCAGTCCAGAGCACAGCACTAGAGTGTCAAGAAACCACAGAGGTCAGCTGGGCTAACTATGATATTTAACAGATGAGAAAACTGAGGATTAGGTTGATTAGGTAATTTGCTCAATGTCATATTAAGTAGCAGAGATTCATAATAGCAAATATACCTGATATCATAAAACACTTCAAATTCTACATGACTCTCTCTCTGTCTCTCTCTCTCTCTCTTTCTCTTTCAGATCTCTCTCTCTCCCTATCTCTCCATCTCTCCATATATATATATGTATATATTTGCTCCACTTTACAGAAGAGGAAACTGAGGCTTATCATAGTTAGGTGATTATCTACCTTGACTCCATTCTATTAATCAATCAATGAATAAGCATTTACTTAAGTACATTCTCCATGACAAGGTCTCAGTATAAAAAGACAAAAAAAAAAAATGAAATAGTCCCTGTCCTCAAGGGACTAGATTCAGTCTCATTCTGGGTCTCTTCCCACTGTACCACTCTGCTTTTCAAAATATCTAAGCAGGTTTGTAAAGGAAAATTGTGAAAATTGATCACTGTATCCTATCCTGCCATATGAGCCTTCTGATGGTGGTAGAAGTTGGAATACTTAGAATGAATCTTCCATATGTTATGGTAGAGAGCAGCATGTAGACTGAAATTCTGCCTTTGAAACTTTTGTGTGTGGTAAGTAATTTAACCTCTCTAGGCCTCCATTTCCACAACTGTAAAGTAAATATATTGGTTTAGATGGTTTCAGTGGCCCCTTCTGAATCTAGTTCTATAATCCTATAACCATCAGCCCAAACTTTGCTCAGAGCCTGAGTTTCCATTGGGGTTAAAGGACTAGAAACCCCCTACCATGGGAGATACTTGCCTTTACACAATGGATTATAGCCGCATGGCAATGGGATTAAACCCTGAAGGATGAGTCTTCAAGCAAGGACCAGACTGTGGGGAAGGATTTGGAGACTCAGACTTTTTCCTAAAATCAAATAATGGAGGTAGAAGATAGGGATGCCTTTCTGCTTGTGGCCCTGAACTTGAGAAAACATATGAAGGTTGGATGTGAGTACTCATCACAAGGTCACCTGGAGGAGAAGAATCTCCCTGATGTCTGGGAACTCCATTAGGATAGGGACAGATTAGACACTAACCTATAGGTCAATAAAATGTGGGAAATAAAATCAGTCCTTGGAGATGAGGAAAAGTGCCTGCCCACATAGCAAAAGGAAAAAAAAAAATAAATGATGGCTCTACCTCATTGGAAACTTGGGTGACTTAAAAAATTCACTGACATGTTTCTTTTTTCAAATTTCACCCAATTTTCCTTTCATGGTGAGCTCAACCACTGCCAAGTTTGAAGCTTATAGCTTTAGACATTTTTGAGTTAGACAATCACAAGGAAAAAAAAATCAAAGTATTTTCTGTGAGAGGGGAGCTTTAAAAAAATTCCATGGTCTGACTTTGAGGCAAATGCTAGTGGAATTGTATCATTTTCAGGCTTTACAATCTGACACACTCCTCCTTCCAAAATTGTCTTTTTAGGATGAGCCATGAAGCATGGTCATTTCCAGGGTCAGAAATCTTTTGTGCAAAAATACAAGCATCTTGAAATGTCAGGGGAGAAATGATATGTGAACCATCTGTCAACAGGAGACCTGGCCTAAGGGGATGAATTTCTAAATGTGGATGGACATGTTATTCTGCTCAAATCCTTCACATACATAATCCAAGACACTGGGGCTACCCCAAGTAAGGAGAGACTGTTGATTTAGAGCTGGAAGGAATCTCAAAGTGAATTTCATCCTGACTTCTCCTCACTTTTATCAAAGAAACTAGGCCCAAGAAGGTTATAACTTGCCCAATTTTACATAAGTAGTGACTGTCACAAGCAAGATTTGAATCCAAGTCCTCCTATTTCCTAGACTTTTCCTAATACACCCTTTGTTTCTCAATCTAGATTTTTCATGTGGAGGTGTAGTCAGGATTATGGGGCTACCATCCCTATGGTCTCTTTGCTACTTGTTCAAATGGTCAAGACAAACTTACCATAAAAGGACCCTAAACAATGAATCTGCTAATCATAGGTAGCATTTATATTTCACCTACAATGCCAGACACTATGCTAAGTACTTTACAAATTTAATCTCATTTGATCCTCACTACAAACCTGGGAATTAAGTACTATTATTGTTCCTACTTTACAGTTGAAGAAATTGAGGTAAATAGAAGTTAAGTGACTTGCCCAAGGTCACACAGCTGGTAAGTATCTGATCCTTGATTTGAACTCAGGTCTTCCTGATTCCAGGTCTAGCACTCTATGCACTTAGCTGTTTGTCTTCCACTGAAAATCTTCTTGTCAAGAGTCTCATATCCCTTATATCACTTGAGTTGTTCTTTAGGAACCAAAACAAAACAAAATTCTTGTAAGAATCTTATGAAAAAAAAAAACACATTCACAGGAACCTATGGACTTCACAAAATTGTGAAGGAGACAGTATGGTGAAGTAAAAAGTTCATGGGTTGGACATTGGAAAAATCCAGGTGACTATGGGCAAGTCACTCTACTTCTTTAATGGCCTCAGTTTCCTTAGCTATAAAATGGAGAACATACAATAGGCTGCCTAACTCATAGGACTGCTTTGAGTTGTAAAGGAAATGAGAGATGGGGAAAGATGTAGAGCTGCCATTAAAAATGTTAGTACCTGAGATGAGCATCAGGAAGCCGTCTGTTGAACCTACCTTTGAGACAAATTTAGTCAAGGGGGAATAGCAGGATAATCCTTCAGATATAAGATCTACTGAGAGGGAGACGGAGACTCAAGGACACTGCCTCCATGAGCGGATACCCAAGGATACCTCAAGGTCTCTGCTGAGGAGGGCTTTGTGTGGAAGGGTGGAAGAGAATGGATTTGGACTGAGGAGGAGTTGTGAGTGGGGGTGGGAGCCATGGGTGAAGCATGCCATTTGGTAACCTCCTCTTTTAACTGATTATTCTCATGAACTAGGTGCCAATGAAAGAGTTCAAGTGCTTTCCACAACCTCCAAATTTAGGTGCCCCCAGGCAAAGCCCTGGTTACCTTGTCCGGGTTTATAGCCCTAGAATTTTGCAAAGGCTATACGTGTTTAGAAAGTCTTCAGTGGCATTTCTTCTCTCTTCCCTCTTCCCCTTTCCTTTTTCTGTTTCTCCACCTTCCTCCACCTAATAAATACTTTCCATATTCAAGTAAAACTTCCTCCTACAAAATAAAATAGGGACAAACAGTAACCTACAGTCTTATTTTCCCCTTCCTCCAACTAGTCAAATTAGACTATTGGTCTTCCCAAGAAGAATTAGTGTATTATTATGCCTACTTTTATTGCCCTAGACCAAAATAGTTAATAATGTTGTGAATTTTAGTCATTCAGGCAAGTGAATTATTTTATTAGGAGAATATCTTCTGGCATCCCTCAAATCATGCCAAATAAATGGCTGCCAGTTCTACCTTAATCAATTAAAAGAAGAGTATAGAGGCAGAGAAAAGAGATAGAATTATTAAATTAAATAGCATTTACTAAGAAAATGTGCCAGAGACTGTACTAAGCACTTATAAACAGTATCTCAATTTATCCTTACAACAGCACATGGAGGGGTATACAATTATACTCATTTTACAGATAAAGAAATGGAGGCAGACAGAGGTTAAAATATCTGTCTGGGATCACACAACTAATGTGTCTGAGAGCATATTCCTACCTTGAAGAATGGGATTCTCTCTACTATATCACCTTGCTGCCTCTAGTATCATACTCCTGGGTCTTAGTTTCCCAGGACATCCTCTAACTACTGACTTACAGTCTTTATGTGTGAACAGAAGAGAAGGGAAGAGAGTAAGCATTTATTAAGCATCTTCTATGTACAAGGCATTGTGCTAAGGACTTTACAAATATTATCTCATTTGATGTTTAATGGGGAAATGATGGTGGTAGAATGGGTCTCTAAGAGAATAAATAGTATTAAATCAAGCAACACTAATTGATCATCAACTACTTAGCACTGAATTAGACACTGGATAGGTTATTGATATGAACAGCAAGGGTCCCCACTATTATGAAATTTCAGTAACAATTGCAAAATAGCAACAAGAACAACAGAAATAATCACCTTTCTGTAGAACTTTTTAAGAAACAATCCTTGGAGTCAGTTGGGTCTGTTAAGCAAGGGAACTGAGAAAATGAATTAGGAACCAGGAGAAGATGACTTGCATGCATGGAATCAAAGCAAAGGGAGTTGGATTAAAGTGGTAGATAATTCACTGAGGCTGCTGCAGAGCATAGACAATCGTTTGTACTCTGCTACAGAATGCACCTTTCTAGTACTTGGAATTTTTATGTTCTTGAAATATGGTATCTCCCTCCACTAGAAAATATTATCATGTGAATCTGAGTAGTACAGGTATGTAATGGGAATGGAAATGTGAAGATTCCCCTTGCCCCTTAAGAGGCTGAATGTAATCCCATGGAGACTGTGGTAGGAGGAGTTTCCTGAACAGGTGGAACAAAGCCCAGAGGAAGCTGTGAGTCCGAGCAGCTAGTATGGTGGGAAAGGACACAGGCATGGTGACAGCTAGGATTGGATTATGAGAATTTGTTTGTGGGAAGGCTTTGCGATGGTATTGCTGCCTGCAGCGATAAGGTATATTAACTTTTTTGTTGCTATGATGGATTTGTTTTTCTGATGCTGGGATTTGGCTTTCTGGTATCTGGATAAATGTTTTGCAGCTGTCTTCTACATGGAAAGTCTATTATATTTTGCAGTTCAGAACTTTGCCAGTATATTCCTAGTCAGCACTGGTGCTATGAATATTGTGTTGGTGCTACAGAGTGGCAGAGCATCAGACTTTTAATCTGAAGGCCCAGGGTTCGAGTCCCTGTTTAGGCAAACATATATTTCTCATGAGGAATAATACTGGTTTTTTTTTTTTAACTCTTAAAGAACTGTAGGAGTTAAGCTATATGAATTGTATTATCCCCATCCTACAGATGAAGAAACTGAGGCTCTAAGAGGTAAAATGATATCCTGATAATATAACCTGTATGTGTTAGAGCAAGGAAATGACCCCAAATCTCCTCACTAAATCCAATGCCCTTTCACTTGAGCGGGTAAAACCAGGACTCATGAAAGAATGACAGTGCTATTGAGCTTTGCAATGCACACCCCCCCCCCCCCGCCCCATACTGACCATAGTTAGAGCCAGAGTAGACAAGTAGAACTGAGAGGGCTGGAAGGTAAGACTTTATAAAGAAAATGGGATTTGCTGTAAACCAGACTTTCATAATTTAGGAAGATTATTTTGTAGCTATGTAGAAGATGGGGTAGATGATGGTAGGGTAAAGAATGAATAGTAACCTATATTTTATATTCCATATTCTATATTCTAGTCACTTTCACAATGTATACAACCAAAGAATGTTTACAGTCAAAGATTTTAGAAATCCTCTGGTGTGAAACTCTCTCTCTCTCTCTCTCTCTCTCTCTCTCTGTCTCCGTCTCTCTGTCTCTCTCTGTCTCCCTATCTGTCTCTTTCTGTTCCTTCCCCCCCTCCCCAAATTGTAAGTCATTCTCAATTCTATATATTTACAGCACATGCACATATGCAATATGTACGTACGTACACACACATACACACATACATATACATGTCAAAGTTCTGTCAGTGATAGCAGTAACATGCCCTTCCCATTAACTAAGCCTCCTTCCTTAGAAGAAAATTACTTCCTGGACAGGGCCTCAAAACCAGTACCCTCAGATTAAGAATCTGATACTCCATCAACTGGGCTGCCCAAGCTCTTGTTCTAATAACTACCAAAGGAGTAAAATAATGTATTTTGAAGACATATATTCCAAGCATTTGAAATGTGTACTTCTTTCAAAATATCTCCCAAGACATACAACTCTCTTTGCTTTGATTCCATGTATAATCAGCAAACTTCTGGTTATTAATTTAGTTTTCCAAGCACATGATACTAGGAAGGGATGGGGGGGTGTGTCTTGTGCAGCAGACACAAAATTCTAGTCACCAGAAAATCATATTCTCTAAATATTAAATTGACTTTCTGATTTATAAATCTATCTTTTTGCTAGTTTGGTTAGCTGAATCAGTTTCTCAGAGCCAAATCAGCCCTGGGAGAACTGATACAATTGAGTTTCTTAACTGAAGATCTGAGGATCAGATAGTGATGACTCCTCTAAAAATGAAGATTTCCATGAGGCCTAGTCTGAGTAGCCAACCAACTGATTTCTATCTCTGTCTCTCAGTCTTCAACTCGTCTCATCTTGCCATCCACCTGGGAACCAAGGCTTACCCAGAGTTAGCATCTTTCCATCTGCCCAGTTGTCCTTCCTCCCTACCTTCTGGACCTAGATAGACCTCTAGATCTCTTGAGATCAAGAACCATTTACCCTAAATTAGTTAATCCATTCAGTGTTGAGACTCTGCCCTGGGGCTGAACTGTGACTCCCCACACCAGAATTCCTTTCCCTGGTTCCTTCCCACTCCCCTATGTATGTTATTTTAGAATGTAAGCTATTTGAGGGCCAGAACTGGTTCTCTTTTTTATTTGTATCCCTAGTACCTGGCACAATGTCAGGGATGGTGTAGGCAGTTAATGTATGCTTGTACATTCATTCATTCAACTCATTCTTTCAATATCTTTCTCAAACATCATCCCCTAAGATGAATAAAATGTTACCTACTTCCTCTAATGGTATAAATTGACGTACAGTCTTGGGTAGGTCCTTTACATAGTCTACAAGATTCATGTGCCCACCCTAGAAAACCCTGGGAATATCAGTATCTATCTTGGTTAACTCCTCCACTTCTCACTCCCACAAAGGCTCTTAGTCACCCTGCAAGGACTCAGGTTAACAAGATTCCAGATGTAGGAAAAGTTTCATTTAAACCACCATGAAATATTGAACAATCTTTGTGCCCCAGTGTCTCAACCACCAGGAAAATCATCCTTTTCCAGAGGGTACAAAGCAACATTCTTCTCTGATGGGTCTCACTTTCCCTGAGGACCAGTAAAACCCACATGATTCATATTTTCAGCCAAGGAGTAGGTCTGAGTTTCTCCCCAGTGCCTATTTCCCTGATATGCCTATCTTTCTTCCCCTTTGTGGGTCCCAGAATGGCATTACCTGTGGGACCTTGCCTAGATTTGAGTGAAGTAGTTTTCCATGCTGCCTTCTGTCTTAACTGATCTGAATCTCTCCTTTTTCTATTGTTGAGGCTTTAAATCCTTTTTCTCTTATTCTAGTCCACAGTTAAATCTAGTGTCAAAAAGGTGGGTTTGGGTCTAGACCAGGGGTGGGGAACTTGAAACCTCAAGATCCTTGGGTGTGAACTTTTGACTAAGTCCAAATTTTACAGGACAAATAATTTTATTAAGGGGATTTGTTCTATGAAGTTGGGTTCAGTCAAAGAGCCACACTTGAGGACCTAGAAGGCCATGTGTGGCCTCAAGTCTGAAAATTCCCCACTTTTGGCCTAGGCACTCCCCATTGCTATAGAACCAGACATAATTAGGAAATATTTAACACAATAAATAAAAATACAACAGAACATAGAAATGTTAATATATGGTTTCGTAAGTCAACATGCAGTCTCATAGGTGGTTTATTGTTCCTTTTGTATGGTTTGTTGTTCAGTCATTCAGTTATGTCTGACTCTTTGTGACCCCATGAGGAGTTTTCTTGAAAAAGATACTGAAGCATTTTGCCATTTCCTTCACAAGTGGATTAAGGCAAATAAAGGTTAAGTGACTTGCCTATGGTCACACGGCTTGTTTGTGTCAGAGGTTAGATTTGAACCTTGGTCTTCCTAACTCTAGTCCAATAGTCTGAACCACCTAGCTGCCTCCTATGTATGGTTTGGTTGTCCCTATTTCTATTTGAGTTGGACGCTATTGTTCTAGCCTCTTGGGTCTCAGATCATGAGGACCATTTTCAAGACTTCATGTCTTCTAAATCTCTATCTTGTATAATTCCCTGAGTGTATGTGAATATCTGAAGAAACTATATGAACGTGAGGATCTCTGGCCATCCAAAGGGAGTATGTATGGTATGTCCTCAAGGCAGGCCCACATGATCCCTCTTTAATAATTGGAAGCATTCCCCTTTCTCCTGAGCTCCAGTTCTAGCTGCTGGACATCTCCAACCAAATGCCTCATGAGAATCTCAAATTTAGTACATCCAACAAGGAATTTATTATCTTCCCCCTTAAATTCATCCCTCCTACTTACTTTTCTATTTCTTTCTAGGGTGCACAATCTTGGGGTCACCTTCAACCTTTCTTCCTTAGTGCCTTTCACATTAAGATGGCAATCTTATCCGTTCTTCTTCCATAACATGGATTGTTTCCAAATCACTCCTTTTGACACACATAGACACCATCCTAGTTCTAGCCCTGGTCACATTGCTTGAACTTCCATCTTTGAGTTTCTGATCCATGCGCTACATCTTCTACATCAGTGGTTGCAAACTCAAATAGAAATGAGTGTCACTAAACTGTACTTAATGATCTCTGCAGGCTAAATATTGACTTAAAAGCATTATCTACATTTCATTGTATTTTAATTTATTTTGCTAAATGTTTCCAAATTACATTTTAATCTTGTTCTGTCTGCATGTTGGAATGTTGTGGATGTGTTTGACATCTCCGTTCTAGCTATAAAATCATCTTCCTAAAGCAGAGTCCCAACCATTTCACGTCATTCCTCAAGAAGCTTCAGTGGCTATTTATTGTCTCTAAGGAGAAAGTAGGAACTCCTCAGCTAGGACATTAAAGCCTTTCAGTTTTTTCTAGTCTGTCTTATGAGACATTTTGTACTATCTCTTCATGTTCTCACTCTCTACTCAAGCCAGACTGTCTCATTCATTGTTTCTTGAGCTTAACATTCCATATATCACTTCTTTGACTTTGCACAGGTTGCTTCTAAACCCTGAATAAGCTCCCTCCTCACCACCCTTATGTTCCTTAAAGATTTAACTCAAACACAAGCTGCTGTGGGGAGTTGTTCTTGATCTCCCTAGCTATGAATGTGTCCTCCTTTAATTTATCTTGTGTTGACTTATCTGTTCATATAGGATATCTACTATTGGAATGTAAGCTCCCTGATGGATGGGGACTTTTTGTTTTATCTTTGTATCCTGGCCGCTTAGCATAAGGCCTTACAGCCACAGGGGTATTTTATAAACATTTGCTGAATTAAATCCAAGTGGATTGAACAAATCGGTTTGGCTTCTTTTCATTGAATTACCCACTATAATGTGAATATTCTTGACTCCACACCCCAGCATTCTATACCCTGTTCCACCTTGCTGACACATGCATGGATTCATGCATGTATAATATACACATGTGTATTTTGTATATCCACAATGTGGTTTGTATATATACATATATAAACACAGGTACTCATAATAATTATATCCATGCACTGTATATATAATAATATAGATGTGACTATATAATACATGTATAAATTGCATTAATTATATAATATAAAATAATATATAGCATGGATAGTTGTACATGTATAACATGTATAGAATTATATTACATGTTTGTATATATGTGTATAATAATATATACAAAATAGATGGATGTATGTGTGTATATATGTATTATATGTGTGTGGATATGTATGTGTGTATATATCTATATATTTTTCATGTACCTGACAAAGCATATTATAATAGAAACTTACAAATACTCTACTTATATACTCTATAACAGGATATCTCAACCTAGCATCTACAATCCAATTTCAGAATGAAGGGGAGAAAATCTACATATTTGTTTTCCTTAACCTCTCATTGAAATTCAGGATTTTCTTTACTCACTGAACAGGGCAGTGGGGCAGGGTTTCAGGAATTAAAAGGGTTCCAGCCATAGTCTCTGGGGAGAAAAAAACCTTCCCTGCCTCTTCCCCTTCCTCTCTCCCTTCCCTCCTTCCAGGAAATAAGTTGGCCTGTGTGTTAATCCTGGTTCTGTTGGTAACAATCAGTATAACTCTGGACAGTTCATTTCACCTCAAAGGATCTTAAAACTGTAAAAGGAATATCTAAGCTTTCCTCTATCTCATATGACCCATGATTCCATAAACTTATATAGCAGGTAGAAAATTTGAAGGCCTCTTCAAAATCTGAATCAAGCAGTGCACTTGTATAACATGTCCCTTCCCAAATGGTCAAAATAAAATCTGCCGTTTTTGGAGAACTTAAGAGCCTTTCTGGTTACAAATATAGAAAGAAATGAAGTGAGATCGTATTAACAAATTTGTAGTATATAAGAGGATCTTATTTCTCTCTTTTTTGTTATGATTATTGTTCATAATAATTTTTTTAAGGAGAAGAAAATACAAGGGCTGGCCATACACTAATATAGAAGACTTGGCCTCCTGAGAACCACCCAAAATATCAATTTATTTTGACTAATCACTGAAACTTCAAATTCTACTATTGAATATTTTCCCTCTGAGACTTAAGACTTGGCATTACTGTCCTTCCCTAACCCCCAATATTTTTGAATACCTATAAGAGAACACAGTAAGCTATGATCAGCCATTCATATCTTAGTATTAATTAGGTAAATAAAATTTTGATGGCAGGAGAAGAGATAATACATTTGTAACACTGGATATTACACTGGTTCAACAGATTTAGGTCTTGGGTTATAGTCAACAGCAACAGTGCCTTGAGTTTCAAGGTAGGGGCCCCAACAGAAGAGGGAAGAGGATCATAGAAAGGGTAGATAGAGAAGAATCTTTTTCTAAGCTACATCTTTGCTTAGGACTAGCCTTAGGCAAAAGAAAACCAGCATGTAGTACATTAAAGAAGTTCATGTGTTAAAAGAATCTTTAGTTTGCTTCATCTACAGCTGTATCTTTCTGGGTATTTGCCTTGTTCCCTAGGGAGCCTGGGCATCTGTTTATGTGCACAGCTGTTTTTATGTTTCACAGAGCTGGGCCAGGTACATAAACATTATAATAACAGGGCCCCAGAAATAAATGGAGGGCACATACTGATGACAGTAAAGTGGTTGAGGGGTGAATTAGGAGGGAAACTTCCAGGTAGGGCTTAGGAATCCATAAATGGAATAATCCCTACAAATGCTACAGTGTGATTAGTGTCCAGGAAAGATCATATTACCAAATCTGACTGACTTCAACAAAATGGACAATTGGTCCCATCAACCAACCTGGCACAATCCCTTACCATTGTTTAAAGTGAGCTCATTTTGAGCAAACTTCATAATGATAACTATAGGTGATATTTATATACCTTGTGAAAATGTTTTACTTGCATTAACTCACATGGATCTCACAACATTTGTACCAGGTAGACAAAAGGAAGATTATTTTCACTTTTAAGAGGCTGAGGCTCAAAGTGGCTAAGCACCTTGCAGAAGGTCATGGGGCTAGTAAGTGCATTTAGAAAAAACCCACAACCACATTTTTCTGACTCCCAAGTCCAGACTCATACTCTCAAACCAACCCTCAGTTCATTCTTTTTTTACTTCCCTAAGCAGGAGTTTGAGGTACAGGAATTCTCTTAGAGTAGGAATTCTCTTAGAGCAAGCTTATATCTGCTTCTGCTTCCCTACTGGGACTTCCATCTTTGCCCTGTTTGTTGCCATATCCTGGGCTGGTAAAGTCTACTTTGAAGTCTATTATCAATGACCTGTCCTCAGAAAGTGAACTAGCAGAAAAAAAGGTAGCCAGGAACTTGAAATCCAGAGACTTTCCCTCTCAGCCACTTAGGCAAGCTCTTAGAGCTTGCCATGGGCCTCTGCTTTGAGAACTGCTGGGGAAGGGGTAAAAAAGAAAGAAGTCATTTCTTTCCTTCTCTCTCCCCATGCCCAACCTCAAAAAGACAAAAAATATTGAGAGCATTCTGTTGGCTCCTTTTTATAAAACACCACTGATACATTCCCCACCCTACCCTTCCCCCCCATCTAGAAGTTCATCATTATCAGAGATCTCGTGAATTGATTTATTTTGGAGGACAACCTCAGTCACTGAAGATACCAAAGAATGACTGCAGTCATTTTATTTTTGGCAGCCCTAGTTTTTGAGACTTTTCTTTGTATCCCCAGCACTTAGTAGAATGCCTGACGTGGTAATTGCTTAATAAATACTGTTTGTCCAACTAAAAAAGAATTGTTTTTCATCTTCCTAACAATACATCAATGGATAGATCTATTGTCTATAGAGGCAGAAACATGTTCATTGAATTTACTTGACAGCCTCCTTATCAGTCTTCTTACACTGGTATAAACTCCCAAACCAGAAAATGCAAATTATATAAAGCTAGCAGAGAATCTCAGAATTGGCAGGAACTCCAGATGTCACCTAGTTCAACCTGTTCCTGAATAGGAATCTTCTTTACAATGACCTCAGCAAGTGGTCGATCCATGACACTGGCCTCCTGGCTATTCCATGAATAGGACAATTCATCTTTCAGCTTTGGATATTTTCTCTGGATGTCTCCCATTTCTGGAACACTATCCCCCTCTCAACTCCAACTACTAGCCTCCCTACTAACCTTTAAGTCTCAACTAAAATCCCACCATCTTTTTCTCCCCACTTAATAGAATTTTATTTTTCCAATTACATGTAAAGATAGTTTTTAACATTCACTTTTATAAGATTTTGAGTTCCTAATTTTTTTCTCCTTCCCCTTCCTTCTCCCTCCCCAACACAGTATGCAATCTGACACAAGCTATATATTTACAATCATATTAAATATATTTCCATATGTCATGTTATGAAAGAAGAATTAGAACAAAAGGGGAAAACACAAGAAAGGAAAAAAAAAGAGAGAGAGAGAAAATAGTATACTTCAATCTGCATTCAGAGTCCAGTGTTCTTTCCCTGGAGGGAATAGCATAAAATCCCATCTTTTCCAGGGAGTTTTCCCTAACCCCTCTTTATTCTAGTGTTTTCTCTTTTTTAGTTATTTCCTTTTTATATTGTATATAACTTGCTTTGTATATGTTTGCCTGTTGTCTCCTTCATTAGATTGTAAGCCCCTTGAGGGCAGGGACTACCCTTTGTCTCTTTTTGGATCCCTAGCCCTCAGGACAGTGTCTGGCATGTAGCAAGTGCTTAATTAATACTTATAAAATTGAATTGAATTTAGCCTCTGCTTGAGACCTCCCGAGATGAGGAACCTGCCGGGTCCTAAGGCAATCTATTCTGCTATGGAGGTCTCTATTTATAGGAATATTATTTCTTACATGAAGGTGATATGTGCCTCTTTGCAACTTCCTGAGTGAGAATGGATCTGAAAGAGGAAGCAGTGCTTGGATATGAAATACAGACATACCAGGAGGGTTGTTAAATGGATGGAATGCTAAGGAAAGCCAAGATCCCAATATCCATTTAGAATCCTAAAGTTTTCAAATGTGATTAAATCTAATTCTTTGATTAAAAAAATTCAGTGTTCCAATATGTAACTGATTAGGTGATCCTTTCCTTTTTATTATAAAGAAAATTATAGCTAACAAAAGTTCTCATTAACACATTAAATTTATAACATTAAAAGTACCTTATAAATTCTTTTCCTGGCCATCAACAACATTTACATGCATGTTGTTAAACACAAATTAGCTGAGAGTAGGTTAGGTTGGATTTGGTAAAATTGTATAGCACTTTCAATGAGCCCATGAAACAAAGAAAGCTACCCTATTAACACTAATGTTTTTTCAATAATGAGACCAAGAGTCCTGTAAAGTGACCTTCTCCAACAATACAAATTGTAGGTGGTCCTTAGGTGAAGGAAAAGTCACATGGTATACATAAAGAGGCATAAAATTATTCCCAATGATGACTTGTATCCAGGAGACAAGATGTATGATTGAAAAAGGGGTAACACACTAAGAGCTCAGTTGTCATACCTATCCATATGTAAGGTTAAAAGACCTACAGGAAAGCAAGCCTTAAGAATGTTACACGGACTTACTGTGTTGACTTCATAGCAAGACATGAATGAGAATTGCCCAGGACAAGCAAATGGGCCATCATCTACATTGCTTTGGATTGATGAAATCATAAATCTACTAAGTACTACATATAAATTAGAGAGCAAGATATGAAGTCAGGAAGACCTGAGTTCAAATCTGGACTCAGACACTAGCTGAATGACCCTGGACAAGTCACCTAACCTCTACTTTAGCTTCCTAGAAAATGGTAATAATAATAATAAGACATATCTCAGGGTTGTTGGGAGGATAAAATGAGTTAATAATTATAAAGAATTTAGTACAGTGCCTGGCACATAGTCGGCCTGAAAAAAGGAACTGTTTTCTTCTTGTCTTCCTAGAACAATGGCTCTGGAGACAGATGACTTGGTTAAAAATTCCCTGTGTTGGTTTCAGATGAAGAAATTAAAGCTAGCTGTAGTCATATGAAAAAATGCTCTAAATCACTAGTGATTAGAGAAATGCAAATCAAAACAACTCTGAGGTACTACTTCATACCTCCATATTGGTTAATATAATAGAAAAGGAAAATGATAAATGTTGGAGATGTGGGAAAATTGGGGAACTAATGTATTGTTGGTGGAGTTGTGAACAGATCCAACCACTCTAGAGAGCAATTTGGAATTATGCCCAAAGGGCAATAAAACTGTGCATGCCTTTCAGTCTAGAAATAATGCTACTAGACCTGTATCCCAAAGAGATCATGAAAGGGGGAAAGAACCTACATGTACAAAAAATATTTATAGCAATTCTTTTTGTGGTGGCAAAGAATTAGAAATTGAAGGAATGCCCCTCAGTTGGGGAATGGCTGAACAAGTTGTGGTATATGAATATAATGGAATATTATTTTATAAGAAATGATGAGCAGGCAGATTTCAGAAAAAAAACAAACCTGGAAAGACTTACATGAACTGATGCTGAGTGAAGTGAACAGAACCAGGAGAATGTTGTACACGGTAACAGCAACATTGTGTGATGATCAACTATGATTGACTTGGCTCTTCTCAGCAATACAAACGATCCCAGACAACTCCAAAGACTGATAGAAAATGCTATCCACATCCAGAGGGGGCAGGGGGCAGAAATATGGAATCTGAATGTAGATCAAAGCATACTATTTTCACTTTTTTTTGTTTTCTTTTCTTTCTCATTTTTCCTTTTTGCCCTGATTCTTCTTTCACAAAGAGATTAATGTGGAAATATATTTAACATAATTGCACATATATAACCTATATCAGATTGATTGCTCTCTTGAGGAGGGGAATGGGGGGGACAAAAATTTGGAAATCAAAATCTTTTTAAAATGAATGTTGATAACCATCTTTACATGTATTTAGAAAAAATAAAATACTATTTACAAAAAAGAAAAGAAAATCCCTTGCCTTTAATGTTTATTACCTGTGCAACCATGAGTAAGTTACTTTGTTCCACCAGATTTCATTTATAACATAAGGGGGAACTGGCTACAATGCCTCTAAGGTTTGCTCTAGATGTATGATTCCACTTTCCTGGCACAGACAGATGGAAAGGAGTTCTGGGCTTGGAATTAGTTGTCTACATTTTAATTACGGTCCTGACTTTACCTTCTTGGGCTACAGGAATCTAAATAAGTCAATGAAGCTCACTGTGTCAGTTTCATCATCTGTAAAATGAAGGTAGCATCCAGCTAAGGAGATGGAGGCATTAAAAAAAACCAGGCTATGTTACTATATTATTTGTACAGTAATAGATTTAAAAAAGTAAAACAACACAACACAAAAAAAGGTAGACTGGCTTTGCAGATGCGAGAGCAAAACTAAAATTCTGATGGCTATGTTTATTTATAGATAATTTGTTACCCTGTATCTTTGAACAAGGGTGCAAAGAACTGTGTATGAGATGGGATGAACTCCAGGAATTTCCCATGATGCTGAGTCACTGGGCAAAGTTTCTAAGGTCAGCTGGCCACTGATGCTTTCTCCTCCTTTATTACCCCCACTGGGAAAGTGAAAAATGCTTAATGGGCCACCAGAAAAGCGTCCAGGTGTTCCTTAAGATAATGATGTCTGACCTCGACAACAGACACAGATCTGGTCCATAAGCCAGGAAAGACCTTCTGGCCTGTCACTGCCCCTGTGTGATTTGATGAAACTGCTAAGTGCAGGATGGTGAGAGGCTAACGGGAGGGCGGTTATCAGTACAGGGACATGGAATTCACTCATTTGTGGGGTTGGCTGAATACCATGGACTGTACAAAAGGGTTGTTAGTGTGAAGGGGCCATATCCCCTTTAACATTCCTTCTTTCAACCTCTCAAATCCTCTTTCCTAGGGAATCTATAGAGGGAAGACATTGTAAGTCTCTTGTCACGATTTCCTTGCGTCTCCTTTCATCCATGTAGCCTTCCAGGATGACCCAGATTTCAAGAAAAAGGATTGTATTTGTAATGACATTTTCAAAAGAAATAGCCTTTTGGTTTGAACCCTTGCCTGCTTTTTAGTTTGCAAAGTCATGGTGATTATACCTATGTTTAGGACAGAGATGCAGGGTCTCTAGTCTTTGTTGCTATAGTCTGTGAAATGGGTTAATGTCACCACCAGAATTCTGTAGGAACATTGACTACCTGGTTTACATGGCAGACAAGATGAAAATACTCAAAATCAATGGAATAGTGAGGGCTGCATTCTGTCCTGACCACAGTACATAGACTTATAAGATATAAGGGATAGAAAGGAACTTAGAGAGGCCCCTGATTTGTCCTGACCTTTCTCCCCAGATCTCACATAGCTCTTTGTTTTTTAGCTTCCAGCACCCCTATTACTTAATAATATATATTCCACCTCTCTGAGCTGCTGTTGTAATTGTCTCTCTACAAGATTATGAGCTCATTGAGGGCAGAGGTCATGTCTTATCTAAACCTGGCATCACTCAGGGCCTACCATAGCACTCTGCACACAATGCTTCATTGGGCACCACATCGGGCCTTTGTTAAATGTCTAATGTACTGGCCTGGGCACTGGGGATGCAAAGACACAAGGGAAAAAACTGCATCATGTAAGTTTCTTGCATTGTGTGATGCTATATTAGGTACTAGGGTATCATCTAGTTTAACCTCATTTCACAAATGGGGAAGTGAAGCCCAGTTCATTTCAATTCCAAACCACCAAAAACACAGTTGACAAGAAATATATAAACAGACATCCACAACTTTTGCCATGTCCTTCAGACATTGGCGGAGAATAAGGCATTATCTTGCACCTAGAATACTTAACAAAGGGGTCAACAGAAAAGAGAACCAATATAGGATCTAGGTACCATGCATCCTGAACTCCCTAACACAGATATGGAGCACACATTCAATATTCTGTACTCTAAGATCTGGAATGTTGATGAAGGTAGCCCCCCCAGGTCTCATAAATCCCATGTAACAAGACATAGATTACCAATCATAAAGCATCCAGTCTTCAGATCATGTCATTTCCATAAATACAGTACACAAAGCACACAATCTGAGTGCTAACTCAGGTCATTAGGGAAAAGACAAATATTTGTAAAGGAGCTTTTTAGGGCTGCTGTCAAGATAAGGATTTAGGTCTTATCTTAAAAGGATGCTACAGATCTGTTATGAAGAAGAAAAGCATCAACACATTTTTTAAGAGCCAAAGGTTTTTCTTCCTCCTCACTTCTTCCATGTTTAGGTATTTCCTATCAGGATGAATTTGAATGTTACAGCTCTGGTTGCTGAACCAAAGGGAAACGGAGTAGGATGATGTTGTGCGTGCCCAGTGAAATTAACCAGTCTGACTTCACTGAATACAAGATGACAGGCACATAAAAAAGAGACAAGGGTCAAAATTGGCTTACAGAGGCTGTTACTCTCATCTTTGCTGCACCACACCCACCAGCAGGAAGCTAAAGGGCAGGTTCCTATTTGAAATCTCTAAAGAGATTACCCAGATTTTTTGGAACCCCACAGATTCACTTGATGGAAAATTATTATTCAACTACCTAGCTTTACAACCTCTTTCTTCTTTTCTTATCCCAGGCACACAAACATGGAAGACTGATTCTTTTTTCCTTTATCCTTCATTCAACAAATATTTATTAATCATCCATTGTGTACTGAGAAGTAAGGTAGGGACTGAGAATACAAAGAATTTTTTTTTTAAAGTCCACTGTTCATAGAGAGATTTGAACTAGGATCTTTCTGACTCCAGGCCCCCTGCTCTATTGATTGACATACCTCGCTGCCTAACACCAAGCCACATCAACTTCTTGACCTCCTTTCCCCTTCTGCTGTGTGGGTGCAGGCAGGGCATAAGTCTATTCCCTACTCCTATCCTCTTTTGATTCAGGCTGTATTCTCCCTAAGGGCATCTGTAGTGCCCATTTCTTCATTTCACTAGAGTCCAATTTTTTTTTTCTCCTGAAAGCAAGCACTAAGGTTTGTCTCCTGTTGTCCCTTATGACATTTTGCTGTCACCACCCTTTTCCTGTCAGTCCTTTCCCAGGCTTCACCCCTGCACTATCTCTGTTTTCTGTCTTTCCCTATTTCAACCCCTTGGAGAACCACTTCCACACTATGCTATCCTTTACTCTCAAATCCCTGTCCCCATCTTAACCTATCTCTGATCTTGTCTTGCCAAAACTCAGCCTTGGATTATATCCCCATTTACTGCCTTTGCTCTTATTCACATACTCCTGAGCAAAGCTTGAGAAAATTACAAAACTACACTAATTGCATCTATCACAAATTTATTTATATAATCTCAACTAGGCCCTCACTGCCACAAGGCAACACTTTGACATCTCTCTAACCTATTTATTACTCCACTCACCACAACCGATTTTTTCAACCTTTCCATCCATCTTCATGCCTTCCATAACTCTCTCTCTTTCTGCTGTTGATCTTGTCTTGCTTCCCTTGGGGGGGAATAAAACAAAACAACAAACAGGCCATTTTCTGAGTGTTGCCTCTTCTTCCCTCTTCTTTATGTCACATTATTCAGAAGTCTTCCCCAACTCTCACCTCATCATATTCAAAACAAAGCTCATCTGCCTCATCCACAAATGCTCCCTTCTTCTGACCTCGATTATTGTCAAGAGCATCAAATTCTTCCCAGTCACATAGGCTTGCAATCTTGATGATGTCCTTAACTCCTCTCTCAGATTCCCCCAAATATCCCATCTGCTGCGAAGTTCTTTCATTTTTACCTTCCCTTCTCTTATATGTAACTCTTTCCTTCCACTCACACAGCTAAACCTAGACTACGACAGTGGCCTTCTGGTAGGTCTCCTTCATGTCTCTCCCCTCTCCAGTCCATCCTCCATTCAGCACCCAAAGTAATCTTCCAAATCACTCTCCTGCTTAGTCAACTCCAATAGCTTTTGATTTCCCACCCAGCTGTACTCCTTTGGTAGGTATGGTTAGGAAAGAGGCAACTAGGCAGTAAAGTGGAGAGTCCTTGATCAGGAGTAAGGAAGAATTTGTCTTCAGACACTTACTGATGTGTAACCCTGGGGATGTCACTTACTCTCCATCTACCTCAGTTTCCTTGACTGTAAATGGGGGTTAATAATAGCATCTCTGTGACAGGGTTGTTGTATAGATCAAATACTATTTGTAAAGTGCTTACCTCAGTGCCTGGCATGTACTAGACGTTAAATACACACATTCCCACCCTTCCTTCCCTTTCACTGATATACAGTCATGATCATTTTTTCCATCCTTTGCTCATGATTTTCCCTGCTTAGAATAGATTCTTTCCTACTTGCAATTCTTCAAGTCCTTTCTTCAGTACTTAAGCACTACTTCCTCATCTATATTCTAAATCTAATCTCATTAACTAGATTATAAAATCTTCAAGGACAAGGAACTAATTTTTAATGTTTTATCCTCAATGTCTAGTAGAGTGTTGTGCTTTCTCGAATGTTCAATAAATGTTTGATTTTGATTTATAAAGAAATCCACATATTACCAAAATTATTTTTAAATGGTTAATTAAAATTTATGGATTTTAAGGATAGAGATTGGAAAGAATTTCATTCTCCTCCTTTCCATATGCCAACCCTTTAGGGAAGCATTTCAACCCTATCCCTAACCTATGGACATAGGAATTCTTACCTGAAGAAACGCCTTCTACCAGTGCAAGTCAACATCTTCTCTGCATCTTATAGGCTTAGAGGACTCTCTATTATATTAAGAGGTCCAAGGACTTGTCAAAGGTCGTACAGCCAAAACATTTCAGAAGCTAGACTTGAACTAGGTCTTCCTGGCTTCAGGGTCATCTTGTAATTCATTACATCATACTGCCTCAGTGAGTACTAATGAGTGAAGATTTTTTAATCATTTTGAGATTTCAGAAAAATTAGGAGATATTTTACTCAACATAGAAATGAGTCATCAAGCAGAACTGACATGGCTAAGGCCTGACTCAAGGATTCAGATGTCAAACAGAGTTGTTTCTAGATATCCACTCTTCTGCTTCAACCCTGCTTTCCTTTATTATATGATAGGAAAGACAATCTATTACTCTGATTTCACTAAGAATCTCTTTGGCTCTGACTTATAAGCTGTCAAGGCCAAAACTCCATTCCCTGATCACAACTTCCTGCTCCTTCAAAACTATGTTAACCTTATCTGTCTGGTATTCCTATCCAGCTTTTTCTTACCATTTCATTGTTCCATCTGTAATTTCTGTTCTATTGTTAACAAATTAACCTTCACACTAAATCTATACCTCCCCAACCCAGAAATGATTTTCTATTTTTTCTTTATTTATTTGTATACATTTTGTTTCCCTTCAAGAAAATCCTTATTGTAAGTAAGATCCTTGATGACAGAGACTGATTTGTTTTATCTTCGTATACTCAACGATGACTGACATATTTATTACTTGTGGAATTGAATTGCATGACAGCCGTCTCCTCTTTTCATTAATTACATATCTTGTATAATTTCTTTTATGCGATATCTTACATTCAGATAATTTTTGATAATTTAGTGACACCTACATATGTTCCCTATACATCTTTCCATTGCCTTTGGGTTACTGGTAATTTTCATTCTTCTAAGATCATGGTGTTCTAATGTTCTATTAGTATTAAACAGATAGACTTCCAGGACAGTAAGCAGTTTAGGATTATTTGAAAGCAGAGTTCAGTGTTAGAAATTTGAGTTGGCCTGATCTCTTCCTCCTACTCAATTCTGAGCTCAGCTCATCCATCTGCAACACCTGTTTCACATATACATATTAGCATATTAATTCACTGGGCTGTCCATCAAGATAAATATCAGTCTGAACAAGTTGTATTTTTCAGACAGTTTGTTTTTCTGGTGGGGAATGGTTGGATCATTCTCTTTGATACAACTTTGCCTTTTACTGAGCAGACTTTGTAGTTCTCAGGCTTGAGGCAATTAGCACAATGTTTTCTGTGAAAAGGAACATATTAAGGAACTTTTCATTTCTTAATAAGTGAGCTAATAAACATTCATTCAGCATATACTATGTTCTGGGCACTGTGGTAAGCACTGGGGATACAAACATGAAAAATAGCCTTTGCCCTCAAGGAACTTACAATCCAGTGGGAGGAGATAAAACACCAAATGAAACTGGAAAAGCGGGGGAAGCAGGAGAGGTATCCTCCACAGGAACATGGTGGAGAAATCAGTTAAAGAGGTCTCTAGAGAGGGTAGTCCAGTGAGAAATAGATAATCTTCTTAGAGCTAAACTTTGTCCATGACTTTGATGGGTGATCGGCACAATGTGAAAAATATTAATAAAATCTTTTGACCATATCACAATAATACATACCATCCCTCATGTAGTCAGGGCAATGACTTAGCACTACAGTGTTTTTCTGAGAAATTATTGTCTAGAGGCCATCCTGGACATGTCCAAACTAAGGTATGTCCAGGAACTTCAGTAAAACTTGATTTGTTGATGAAGGACAGATGCAAATCATGTTCCCAGAATTCTCCCCAGGCAGGTTGACATACAATCTAAATAAACATTACTTATGACAGTGGGTCAAATGGCAATATAATTTTTGTCATATGATTGTTTAAAGTACTTAATAGAGAAAGTATAGCTTTTGTTTGTTTCTTTTAAGCTAGAATTCTAGGATATGCCTTAATGGGGACATTTGTACCAAAGTAGGAGAAGATAGAGCATGTAGGTGGAATGAAATTGTAAAAGGAGATGAATGAGAAGTAAAAGAACAGGTGATAAGAAGTTGCTTCCCTACTTGCTCCTCCTTCTTAAAAGAACAGAATTGTAAAGAACTGAGATGGTAGTTGTTTGTGGAATAGAGAACAAAAGGAAAGTGTGAGAACCTTGAGAGATTGACTCATGAAAAAGCAACATTAATTATGGGATATAAGGAAGAAGGCACTTTAAGGGAAAATAAATCAATGAAAACCAAGGTGTGGGATAAAGAAACCAGGAATGGTAAGAAAGGAAATTGACAGAAAACAAAATAGGAGCCATTCATTTAGTTTGACAGTGAAGCAATATAGTAATCATACAAAGGGGAAGCTAATGGACTTTTGTTAAAAGAAAAGCTTTAGAGGAAATCGATTCTACCACAGATACTGAAGCAATATTTGAAAAATTGTACCAGAAGGTAGAATGATTAAAAAAAAATAAAGAGAAATAGTAAAAAATTTCCTACATCTTGGACATGATTGCCTAATAAGTTCTATAGAATCATCTGGAATTCTGTATGGAGACAAGGCATAGAAGGAGGAAGTCAGAACTGCGAACTAGGACATATTAAAACCAGTGGGAGCATAGCACTGGGTTGGTAGAACAAGAGGTCATAGAATCAGCTCACATAGTTTAGGAAGAATAGTCAAACCTGGAGGAGAAGATGGTGGGAAAGATCTCTCATGAAACTCACTCTTGTCTGAAGCAAGTAAAGGGAACTTGAACACAAATGCAAAACATTTGATTAAACATTAAAGTCAATAGCTAAGCATGCAGGACATGGAGAGGAAAGGAGGGGTTGATTTAACATGCACAGTAGCAAAACAAACTTTAACTTCAGAAAGTGGCTTAAAAGGGGAATCATAAGGAGAGAAGGTGCGAGAACTAGAAATCATGATCAGACTTGGGTGAAGTAAGGAGGGGCAGAGGAGTGGGATCAGGCTATTTAAATCATAAATTTCTAAAATATTGCTGACCACAGGGCACAGGGTGGGGAAGAGAATATAAGAAGATACAATCGAGGGAAGTATGCAATTAACAAGCATGACTATGAATGTAAGTGGGATGAACTATCGAGAAAATGGAATAGGATAACAGAATGGTTTAGAAAGGAGAATCCAACAATAAATTGCTTTTAAGAAACACGCGTGAAACAAAGATTGACACAGAGTTAAACTGGAGAGATGGATCTAAATCTATTATGCTTCCTCTGAAATAGCACAAAAATAGGGATAGCGATCCTGATTAGAGGTAGGGCAATAATAAATATAGACATTGTTATAAGTTAAGTAAAGAATTACAATATGCACCATAGATACCATATATAAGAATATAATATCAATGCTTACTATATGTTCACCAAATGGCATAGCATATAAAGTAAAAATTAATTGAATTACAGAAAGAAATTGATAGTAAAATTTTAAGAGTTGAGGACATCAACACACTACAGAATTATATAAATCTAACAAAAAAGATTAAAAAGAAAAGAGTTAATGAGCCAAATAGAATTTCTGAAAAGTTTGATATGCTAGATCCCTGGTGGTTTTGTAATGGGTATAAAAATGAATATGTATATTTCTCGGCTCTGTGTGACATCTTTACAAAGACTGACCATGTGTTAGGGTGGAAAAATCTAATAAGCAAATACAGAAAATCATAAATATTAAGTAAATTATTTACTGACTACAGTCCAATTGATATTAAAATTCAGAAATATCAAGACAAATGGAGACTAGGTAATTTGTTCCTAGTGAATATATGTGTCAAAGAGCAAATTATAGAAACAATATGTAATTTCATAAAAAAAAATGAAAAGATAATGTACTGAAACTTTTGGGATATAGCCAAAGAAATATTTAGGAGAAAATTTATATCTTTATACACTTTCATAAAAAAAATAGACCAAGTACATATCAATAAATTGGACCCAGAATTTAAATAAAAGCAATTTATTGTTGGATTCTCCTTTCTAAACCATTCTGTTATCCTGCTCCATTTTCTGGATAGCTCATCCCACTTACATTCATAGTTATGGTTATTAATTGCACACATTAAAAATCTAGAAAAATCCACAAATGAAAATAACTAAACATTAAAAACTAAACACACAAAATAGAAATTTCTAAAAGGATGGGAGAAATAAAAAATAAAAGTAAATAGCCTAATAAATTGATTACTGAAATCAAGTTTTTTTAATTAAAATATGCTTCAAATAGCGAATTCATTAAAAAAACAGTAAAATCAAATTTCCTATATAAAAACTAAAAAGGAAAGCTCATAATATGTAGCATAGTAAAGTGGAAAGGGTAAGGGCTGTGTAGTTGAAGGACCTCATTTCAAATACTGCTTTTGATACTTTTGACATATGACCAAAACATATTGCTTCACTTCCAAGAATTTCATCTTATTCATCTAGAAAAAGAAACGGTCTTATTAGTTTTGTCCAGCTCTACATCCATGATCTTATGAAAAGGAAATTAAGGGGATTATTAGAGATTATTTTTCCAGTCATTTAGAACTATATTTCCAGTTATTTTTGTCATTTTTTCCAATTATATTTTCAGTTATTCCAATTATTTGTCCGGTTGTATTTCAGAAAAATAATTGATACTTTACTCGAAATGGGTAAATATTTGTGATTATTAGATTATTAGGTTATTAGAATCAGAAATAAAGAATTTAAGTAACTCAATCTAAGAGAAAGAAATTGAGTAGATCATAAATGAGCTCTAAAAGTTGGGGAAAGAACCTTTGGGTCAGATGGATCTATAGGTGAATTCTATAAGAAATTAAAACAATTATCTCAAATTTTATTTAAATTGTTACTCAAATGGGAAAAGATGACATCCTATCAAACTGTTACCATAAGAGAAATATGAGATAGAGTATACTTCCTTGGATGAGACTTCAGTTATTCCTTTGAGGACATCAAGAAGAGGTTGACTTCCCTTAGATCAGTAGTTCTCAATCTTCCTAATGCCATGACCCTTTAATACAGTTCCTCATGTTGTGATGACCCCCAACCACAAAATTATTTTCATTGCTACTTCATAACTGTAATTTTTCTACTGTTATGAATCATAATGTAAATATCTGATATGCAGGATATATTTTCATTGTTACAAATTGAACATAACCCACAGGTTGAGAATTACTGCCTTAGATGCACCTTTACCAAGCTCTTTAGGGTTAGGAAAGTCAATGATCTTATCTATTTAGATAAGTATCTAGTATCTATAGTGTGTGTGTGTGTGTGTGTGTGTGTGTGTGTGTGTGTGTACATACATACATATATATATTACTATCTAGTAAATCTAAACTTGAGGTACTATTTGTTTTCATTTGTTCAACTCATGTCTAAACAAGGGAGATGTGTCAGATAAAAAAAATATAGACCAGTAACATGCTCTACATAATGAATATCAATGCAAAGATCTATGTACAATTTTAGCAAAACCCCTGTATTAGCATTATTAAAAGATTATACGTTATAACCAGGTTGGATTTATACCCGGAATGCAGGATTGGTTCAATGTTACAGTAGGAAATCTATAAACATGTATACTGTTAATAACAAAACAAATAATAAAATGAAATGAAACACAAACATATTAAGAGATGCACAGAAAAGCTTTTGAAAAATATGTCATGAAAGAAAAGAAAAATGATACATGTTGAAGGAGATATGGGAAAACTGAGATATAATGCACTGTTGGTAGAATTGTGAACTGATCTAACCATTTTAGAGAGCACTTTAATTTGGAACTATGCCCAAAGGGCTATAAAACTGTGCATACCATTTGACCCATCAATACCACTATTAGATCTATATCCAAAAGAGATCAAAAGAAAAGTTAAAAGGACTTAATGCATAAAAATATTTCTAGCAGCTGTGTTTTGTAGTGGCAAAGAATTAAAAATTTCAGGGATGCCCATCAATTAGGGAATGGTTGAAAGAGTTGTGTTATATGATTGTGATGAAATACTATTGTGCTATAAGAAATGATCAATGGGCAAATTTCAGAAAAACCTGGGAAGACTCACATGAACTGATGCAGAATGAAGTGAGCAAAGCCAGGAGAACATTGTACATAGTAACAGCAATGTTGTCTGATGAAGAACTGAAGATTATTTAGCTATTCTCAGCGACACAGTGACCCAAGACAGTCCCAAAGGACTTATGTTGAAAAATGCTATCCACCTCGAGAGAAAGAACTGATGGCATCTGAATACAGACTGAAACATTATTACTCACTTTCTCTTTCTTTTATTTTTATTTTAGTTTTCTTTCACAAAATGACTAATATGGAAATATTTTACTTGGTTATACATGTATAACCTATATCAGTCTGCTTATCATCTCAGGGAGGAGACAGGAGAGACAGGGAAAGAGAGAATTTGGAACTCAAAACTTAAAAAAAAAAAAGCTCAAATGTCAAAAATAGATTCTACATGTAATTGGGGAAAATAAAATATTATTAAAAAGAAAATACAATGTCATTTTATGTTTAAAAATACTAGAAAGCAAAATGTGGAAGCGTATCTTAAGAAACAGTAAAAATTAAAATACAAAAAAAATCATAATTCTCTGATCTAATAAAGGAACTTTTTCAGACTTTTATGAAGGCAGGATTGAGAACAAAATTGTTTTTTTTCCCCAAACAAACCCTTAGGGTTCCTGGCCAAAACAGACACAATTACTATTAACATTCACTCTGAACCAATTAGGGCCCAAACAGTAACCAAGTGGGACTTGGCCTGGGATCTGTTGTTGACCAATCAATGAGAGTAAGAGTGATTTTTCTTAGGGATCTCAAAGGCATTGGTTTAAGAGAGAGTAAGATGAGTTGCTGGTTACTCAACTATTCTATAATGTGAAATGGAAACTATTTTTTGCATATATCATTTTTTTATTTAGGATTTCTACAAATCTTACCTAAATTATCCTGAGGCAGACACTTGTCAGAGAGTACAAGGAAATTATAATACTTAGGACATCTCTCTAAGCCAGAAATGACTTGGATATTATATTAATGTTAAGTTAAATGAAATTATTTCTGCAAGAGTTGTGTCTAAAATGCAGTGCAGAGTATTAATATTTTTCCCTTGACTGAATTAAATGGACCTTTCAATAATAATATAAATAATATCTCTTCAAAACGAAGAGCTACTATTATATCTACAGAAGAAACATTAGAGGCTTTTCCAATCAGATCAGATGCTCATTGGCACAATTGTTATTTGATATGATTCTAGAAATAATAGATATAGGAATAAGATACACAAAAAAATGGATGGAATTGGCCTGGCAATGAAGAAAAAAAATGATTGCTTTGGCAGATGGTGAGATGGTTTGAGAACTTGGATGCTCAACTATAAGATTATTAGAAATAATAATTTCAGGGAAGTAGCAGATTACAAAATATACCTCCAAAATCATTAGTCTTTCTATATGTTAACAATAAACCCCAGCAGAAAGAGAGAGAAGGAAATTCCAATCAAAATGCCTAAAGATTATATGAAATATCTAGGCATCTACTTATCCTGTCCTATATAGCAATTGTCTCTGTACAACTATATGATAGTTGTACTCTTTATAGGAACAAATGATAACAAATAATTGGAGAAAAATTAATTGAACTTGATCTTCTTGTGCCTCTATAACAAAAATGACAACACTACTTAAAATAATTCACAAATTCTTTGCCATGCCAATCAAACTACTAAATGTTTTCTTCATTAAACTAGACAAATGTACACTAGTGGAAGAAAATTAAACTAGGGGAACAAAAAGTAAAGATTCTCAAGAGAAATAATGAAGAGTAAATAGGAAAGAAAGGGATCTGACAAGAAAATATCTCAAATTATACTGGACTACAAAGAGGTGCTCAATATGATTTGGTGCAGAATAAAAATTTTTTTCAAAGTTGATCCATCAATCAGATTAGGTATAGAAGACCAATGAGTAAATGTATATGCTTGCATTTTGTAGTTGTTGAGTCATGCCTAACTCTTTGTGACCCCATTTGGGGTTTTCTTGGCAAAGATACTGGAGTGGTTGGCCATTTCCTTTTCCAGTTCATTTTACAGATGAGGAAACTGAGGCAAATGGGTCAGTAACCCACCCAGGGTTACATAGCTAGAAAGTATCTGAGGGGAGTTGCTAGATGGTGCAGTGAATAGAGCACTGGCTCTGGAGTCAGGAGGACCTGAGTTCAAATTTGGCCTCAGACACTTGACACCCTTACTAGCCGTGTGACTTTGGGCAAGTCACTTAACTGCAATTGCCCTCCAAAAAGCAAAAAAAAAAGTGTCTGAGGCCAGAACTAAGGAAGAGAATCTTCCTGATTCCAGCACTCGTATCTACTATGCCACACATGTATATAGTGTTTGATCAATCAACCAGCAAAAGCTACCAAGGTTTTCTTGGAGAAAGGACTCATCATTCAACAGCAAGTGCTGGGAAAACTGGAAAGCAACCTTGGAGAATTTAGCCATGGAGCACATACTGCGACAAACTCCAACCTTTATATACAAGGTTTAATCATGAACAAATTAGAGAACGTGAGGAGAGAAGGAATCTTTTTCTCAACTATGTACATGGGAAGAGTTCTTGACTAAGTATGGAATAGAGATGATCCCATGATTTAAAAATTAAGGATTTATAATCCATCTAAAATCTTCTACAACCAGATTATCATTATGCTGCTTCTTGGTATAACAAAGTTCTTAAGTTTACCATTTTCTTTATTTAATAATGTATCCTTTTATTTGTCCTGAAGCCACTTACTTTAAGATTAATGTGTGTGAGTGTGTATGTGTGTAGTGGGGGAATCGAGGTGGGGAATTCATAGTTCTTGTGCCCTGGTATTTGTCAAATTGCCCAATCTGTTGTAGATACTATGGAGATACTAAGAGAAATTGACTTTCATTGTTTAGTACATTTTAATTCACACAAGGGAATCCATAAGAAATAATTTGGGGCATCCAAGGGCTACACCACAAAGGAATGGGGCAAGTAGAAAAAAATAGTTTCAAGGCAAAAGATACCATTGGGCATCAGCCACTCGAGGGGGAAGAGCACAACTGAATTCAGCTGGGTATCTCAGCCTTTGTGGCTCAGTGGACAGAGTACCAGGCCTTGAGTCAGGAAGAATCTTCTTGAGTTTAAATCTGGCCTCAGATGCTTGCTAGCTGTGTGACCTTGGGCAAGCCACTTAACCCTATTTGCCTCTGTTTCTCATCTGTAAAATAAGATAGAGAAAGAAATGGCATAGCACTCCAGTATCTTTGCCAAGATAATTCCAAACAGGATTATGAAGAGTCTGATAAGACTGAAAAACAACTGAACAAAATTGTGATCTTTGGTGTGATGATCTTCTGGTTGCTTCAGGAAGTAGATGGGGTTCATTGGGCCAACACATCACTTTTCTTGGTACATGGCACATCAAATTATGACAAGCCCTTTTCTTTTTGCCTTGTTTGATTTAGGAATGCCTGGGTTTGATACTTCACATTAGGATAGCTCAATGATATCGTCAAGGGTCATGTGACAGACAGGGAAGGGTAGATAGATGATCAGTCAGGCCTGTGTGATTGATTTCCTACAGCAGAAAAGGAAATACTGGGGAGTGAGCAAGGAATATTCCTTAGCCACTCTGACTGCTCCTTCTTCACCCTGACCCTCCAAACATGTAACATAGAATTTTCCAACAAAGCTAATTCTATAATGCAAATTTCCTGATGTTAAGAGTTCTCCAAAAGAGACAAGAATGGGAGTTCAGGCAAGAAGAATTAGTATATGTATAAAGAATAGGCAGTCTATTGCACATGAGCCCCAAATCAGAGGATTTCCCCCCCATTTTCTTAACCATCCCCCAAAATAAGTCCACACATATGGATACCCATTATGATTTTGTGTTAATTGGCAGGGCGTAGCCTGATACGGTGGAAAGAACACTAGATTTAGAGTGAAAGAATGTGGGTTCAAATCCTAGTTCTGGTACCTTCTTCTACCTGTGTGGCCTTGGATAAGTCACTTACTTTCTCAAGATCTCAGTTTCTTCATCTATATCTCTATGAGCCTGTGGTTCCTTCCCTCTCTAAATCTATCATCCTATAATCAATGCCCATTGCATAACACCTGAAATTTACATTTATTTTTTTGTGTGAGGCAATTGAAGTTAAGTGACTTGCCTAGTGTCACACAGCTAGTAAATGTCAAGCATCTAAAGTCTGATTTAAATTCAGACCTTCCAGATTCCAGAGCTGATGCTTTATCGACAAATTCACATTAATTCTTATAGCTGCGTCCTTTGTTGTTGTTGTTTGGTTGAGCAGTCACATCCAACTCTTTGTGACCCCTATTGTGTTTATCTTGGCAAAGATACTGGGATGGTTTGAGTTTTCTTTCTCCAGTGAATTTTACAGATAAGGAAACCGAGGCAAATGGGGTTAAGTGACTTGCTCAGGGTCACATAGCTACTAAGTATGAGTCCACATTTGAACTCAGGTCCTCCCGACTCCAAGGCCTGCACCCTATCTATGCCACCCAGCTCCTGTTTTTATTCCAGCACAATCTTAATGTTTTATTGCTAGGTGCTAAGTATTTATAATGTTGGTACTACTACATTAATGTATATGTGCGTGTGTGTGAGTGTGTAAAATGGGTTCACAGAGTCATACATATTTATTTTTGATCTGATACTTAATACTTAAGAGTATTAGCACATCCTGACTACCAAATCCTGAAATGAAGATATGTCATTAATTAGTGGTGATGGTAATAATGAAATAATGGAGAAGGGGGGGGCGGAGCCAAGATGGCGGCATAGCAGCAGCAACATATTGCAGCTCTCACATAGCCACCCCAAAATACCCATAAAATAGGACTCTAAACCAATCCTAGAACTCCAAAATGCACACAAAGATACTTCCCACTAAAGTCAGCTTGGCTACGAGGAACCATATCAGCACTGCGAATGGAAACCAGCCTGGCCTGAAGCCGCAGCTGTGCCCTGGGGGCGGCTGGACAGGAGGAGCAGAGGAGCCTGTCAGGTGAGCAGATTAGCAGCAGCTGCAAATGGGATTTGTGAAAGGTGGAGATAAGCAGTCCAGCTGGAAGGCCTCCAGAGCGAAAAAAGCAAAAGGCAGAGGTTTTGCACCCGCCTCAGCGTTGCAGCTTCCCGCCCGTGGCCTGCAGGCAGCAGGGGGACTGAGTGATTGTACTTAGGCCAGGGCTCTCACGTTGAGCGGCCTGGATCCGGATCGCCGTCTTGGCCCTCGGTCTTGGACTCCTCGCTATCCTGTCAGCCTGAAGTATATAGGAAGAGTTCCCAGCCTCTCCCTAAGAGCTACGGCAGCCGGGAGGACCCCAGCGATTTGGGACAGAGCTTTCCCTTCTGGAAGCAGAGCCCCACAGACATTTAAAAAAAAATCACAGTCTGAAGAACCATGAGTAAGAATAAGCATAAGAAGCAAAGTAAGAACAGCTCCCAAACCCTTGATACCTTCTTTGGGGAAAAGAAAGATCATGGGAGAGAAAGGGAGGAGGAGAGCGCAGCCAGTGCACCCCCACCAGGGGCCTCCAATAAACATGAAGAATGCCTTAAAGCTAGAGATGAGCTGAAGAAAGATTTTCAAAACCAAATAAGGTA
>CM053584.1:58718943-58741443 GCA_028627135.1 Pseudochirops cupreus | reverse complement strand
ATTCCTAGCTGTATGACCCAGGGCAAGTCATTTCCCCCTGTTTGCCTCCATTCCTCATCTGTACAATAAGCTGAAGAAGGAAATGACAAACCACTCTAGAATCTTTGTGAAGAAAATCCCAAAACAGTGTCATAAAAAGAGTTGGACACGACTGAAAAACAATTGAAAGATGATGTGTGGGTATATGCTTATCAGTGTGTGTGTGTGTGTGTGTGTATGTATGTATACACATACATATATACCTATTTGCATGTTGTTTGTTCTGTTTTAAAGAGGGCCAATGACAATATGGAGTGAAATTTTGACCCCTATGTGAATTTGATTTAAGTGAGACAGAGGTATACAAAGTCATCAGCCTCACTCTCTCTTCCTCAGTCATTGGAGTCTAGTAGCAAGACAAAAATCAAGACCACTGGTTTTGGCCCAGGATGCAGTGGATGACATTGGTGTCTTAAATGCCTGACCAAACTCTTAGTGCTGCACATTTAGCCATCTGTGTGGCCTTTGGAACAAATTGTTCTTATCTGCCCATTCTAGTGGAGGAAGTCTTCACAGGCTTGGAGTAGCTACCCCTCTTAGACACCTATCTCACTGATGGGTTTGAGTCCTGTATATTACCTTCTACCTGGTTTAACCTGTCTGACAAGATGCTTCATCAATGTATCTGTTGCATATGCTATAGCTTCTTAGAGCCACAGGTGAGAGTTAAATACCAAGGAGACACCAAAAGTGAATGAATAGCCCTGAAAAGGGCTTGGTGAGCCCTAATGATAGAGGTACTGGTCTTCCTTGAACACTCCATACAGCTCGACCTTAGCTGTGCTTTTTATACACATACACACGCATATACATACATACACACATACACACACACATAAAATACATTCAAACACTCAGATAATATTTAAGAATGGCACAAAGAGAAAAATCTGGGAAATGCCTCATTGGTTGGAACTAGTGGTATAGGTTAATTCCTGAGACTTTTAGGGCAACAATGAAAACCCATTGTACCAAAACCCAAGGTCTATACCTTTGTACTACATAGAAGTGGGATGCACAGAATAGGTGTCATTTAAATAGCATTTTTAAGGTTTTTGAAGTACTTTATGAATAGTATCTCATTTTATAATAATAATAACTAGCATTTTATAGTACTTCAAGGTTTGCCAAGTGCTTTACAAATATTATCTCATTTTATAGTGATTATAGTAAGTAGCATTTTATAGCATTTTAAGGTTCACAAAGTGCTTTGTGAACATCTCATTTGATCCTCATAATGCTAGGCAGCCAGGTATTATTATTATTTTCATTTCTTTTAAATGAAGAAACTAAGGCAGACAGAGGTTAAGAAACTTGCCCAAGGTCACACAGCTGGAAAGTGTTTGAGGCCAATTTGAACTCAGCTCTTCCAGAGGCTAGGTCTAGTATGCCATCCCCTGGGCTCTGTCAGAGGTAATTCAGGTGAGAGTATGGGTCTTAGCATTTCTTAGATCATTGCCTCAACTACCCATTTAGTTTGGCAGCAGACCTCAGCTACTCCCAGAGGAAAACTTGGCCCCCAGGAAGCAGAGCCAGAAACTGCAAATTTTCTTTCCCTCACTGAACTTAACAACTCGGGCTTTTGTTTCTGACCCATTTAACATGGAATTCTTTATCACAAGCCTATGCCGCAAGGCAATGATGGCGTTTGGTGGAGTCACCCCAGACTCTCAAATTGTGCTGCAAGGAGTAGTGGATCATCTGCATTTAATTATACATTTACTGTATTATAAACCTTGGCTATGTCATTAAGGGAGGAGGCAAATTAAAAGGCACACGGAATTATACACTGGGGACCAATACAGAGAAAAAGCTTAAACTTCAGAATAGCAGGGGCCATATTTATGATCTCGTTGGGGTTCAAGTGTGGATGAATTCTCCAATTTTCCCAATCCTAGGTAGACAACCTTAGGTGAAAGGAACAAAAAACTGACTTTATTCAATGTAGTATATATCCTGTATATTCAGTAAAGCCAGCTCCCTCTCCTTCTCATAAAACACACCTGTAAAGCTCAGCAAAGCTTCAGGAAACACACACACACACACACACACCACCACCCCCTCCTCCCACACACAATCTCTCTCTGTTTCTAATCAGGAATAAGCCCCCTCCCATAATGAAGCTATTGTGCTGGGTTGATCTATGGGCTTGTAAAATTGACCCTGTGCTTGTGTTTTAGGCAAAATTCATGGTTCTGACACAAGTCAATATTACTTATCACTGTCCTTGATCTGGTCCTGAGGATACGAACTGCATGCATCTGTTTCCAACAGGTTGGAAATACTTCAGTAGTAAATATTAAATTATAAATACAGAAAACCTGCTGATAGATTGGAGCTGATGCCAACTTCAAGCGCTCTGGTACCCAGCCATCTGGGCTGAGAAAGAGTTGGTGTATTTTTTTTTTCTGCTCCGCATCCAAATTTATTAGTTGTTTAAGAATACTGCACTTATCTCAGTCTACAAATATACACCCAAGGTCTAAATTTACCATCCTGGTAACAGGATCCTTCATGCTGATATACTTTGGGGTTTGCAGATTTTTGCTTACAAAGGAAAGTGAATTTAGACACTCAGATTGTGCAAATGAAAATCTGTAGAAGGAAAAACGGAAATGCATTGGTGTTCTTGTCTCTAAGTGGGTCTCTTAATCATTCAAATCCATTGCCCCGCCCCCCTTTTAAAGCATAAGTAAATGCATGAGAACTGCAAGGCTCAAATGGGCCATGCCTGGCCAAGTTTGGAGACAAGGTCAGAAAATGTTATTCTGGGGAATTGTAGCAAATAAGAAGCAATGGAAAATGAATGAGGTGAGCACTGTGCAGAATTAGTTCACCCTCAGAGGTGGTTTGTCAATCAATGTGTGGTTGAATTGAAAGACTTCAAAACTGATTACTGCAGTGGTCCATCACGACTTTAAAAGGCTAATGGCAAGGCTTGCAGACAGGTGGTGGACCAACGGTACAAAATGGGGCAGACATTTTCACAAGGGTGTTAATTTGTTGCGTTCGATTTTATATTTACTTGTCACGAGAGGATTCTCCTCAGAGTGACAAAAATGAAAAGCATATCAATAAACTAATTTAAAACAAATGAATGTCTGTTAACCGACAAGCATTTGTTAAACTCCTCAATCAGTGTACCAAGTGGTGATGTGTGGTTGAAGCAAACCAGAGTGCTCCTGAAATCTGAGCAAGTAGACTAAGGTACTTAGTTGTGTGTGTGTGTGTGTGTGTGTGTGTGTGTGTGTGTGTGTGTGTAAATTTTAAGGTTGGCAAAGAACTTTACAGATATAAACTCATTTATTCTCAAGATAAACCTGGGAAATAAGTGCTATTTTTATTACTATTTTACAGATGGGAAAACCGAGGCAGACAGAAGTTAAGGGTTACACAGCTGCTAAGTTGTCTAAGATTGGATTTTAACTCAGATCTTCCTGACTCGAAGCCTAGCACTCCATGAACTGGATCACCTAACTGCCACTAGCCACTTAGTACCCACCAATTAGCTACAAGGTAGTCTGTAATATCAGTCTTGAAGATAACGATAGGACTGGGTGGTAAGGAATGATGAAAAAGGAGAGTTCGAGATGGGTCGGTGTGTTTCTTATGGCTTTCCAGGGGAAAGTATGCTTTAACTTGAGATAAGTAATATTTATTAACTTATTCAGAAATATCCCTAAAATGGCAAAGGACAATTCTTCATCATGGAGGTGGGGGAAAGGGAAGGGAATGGAAAGAGTACTGGCTCTAGAGTTAGGGCACCTGGTTTCAAATCCCACCTAATCCCCATGTGACCTTTGCCAAGGACCTTGGTCCAAGGCTCTTTACCTAATCGATCTCAGTTTCCTTAAATTTAAAATGAGTTACACTAGACAGCCTCTCATATCTCTTCTAAATCTGGATCTTTGATCTTATGATAAATTTACCCCAGCTTCATGGACCAATGCATTTAAATGGAAAAAAGAATATTGGACTAGATGATTTAGGTCAGCAATGTAAGTCATTTCCCTGCTCTTGTCAATTTCCTTATCTATGAGAGAAGTGGATTAGATTTGCTCTCTGAGGTTCTTTCTAGTGCTAGCATTCTGAGAATTTCTGCTGTTAAGAATGAACTTTTCTTTGACTGTAGATTCACCAAATAACCTTCTGATGGTGTAATTTGGCCTCCTGTAATAAATTTACCCGCCAGAAGGAAGTGCCCTATGAGGATGGCCAGTGCCAGTGGTGTTGCTAAACATCTCTCCCATTGTTCAATAAATCAGCAAATGTCATCTAATTTATCAATATAATCCTTGTGAGTTTGGTTAATATGCATCAATTCCTTGGAGCCTGCTCACCCTTCCCTGTAACATGTGAACTGGAGAGATGAATCTTTTCCACCTGCAAAACTGATGATCAAGTCTTGGGCGCATGGTGACCTTGCCAAATCCCAAGAAGCTTTGCCCAAGCACCCAGTCACTTGGTTTCTCCATTTAAACATCATCTCTTTATTGTAACCAGAATGGCTCAAGTTAGAGCTTTTGGATGTCATTAGGCCTACTCCATTAAAAAAGGGCTTTTGACCCTCTAAGACTGGTTTATACTGCTCTCTTTATCCCATTCATGCATCAGAGGTCCTTGGATGCAAACAATAGGCTACTTGGAGCTAGCAGAGGTTAGGTCAATGTCCTTGCAGCAACTATATGTAACGAGGTGAATAACATACACACAGCAATGTGGTCAGAAGAAAGATGGAAGGAAACAAGCATTTATCAGGCACCTACAGTGAGCCAGATACTATGCTAGGCACTTACATATTCACAGTTTATCCTTACAATAACTCTAGGAGGTATGTGCTATTATTAATCCCATTTTACACTTGAAGAAACTGAGGCAGACTGAGGTTAAGTGACTTACCCAGGGTCATACAGCTAGTAAGTGTCTGTGGCTGGTTTTGAACTCAGTTCCTCTTGACCCCAAGTCCAGCACAGTATCTACTGCTTCACCTAGTTGCCTTTGTCACAGCCATAATTACCAACTTTTATCCTTAGGGAAAGCACCATAAAATTCTGATGATAGAGAGGAGTTGTTCACCTGAGGGAGATGCCTCTAGGGAAAAGAAGCTCCAACTAATTATTCTTGCTAACTAGTTTAGTAAACCTCCACCTTAGCTCCATTCTGCATAGAAATGATGGAGCAGGCATGAGCACAGGGGAGGCAGGAATTAAAAGTTGGTGAGTCCCCCTATATATCAGGCATTGACTTGTAGTGATGGAGAGTTTCTATTCCCATTAATCCATTCCTGCTAAATCCATTCTGGCTCTTAGAACCTCCCTGGGCTCTGATAAGCAAGCTTTTCACTTTATTGTACCTGAACTAGGCCTCCCTTCCTCCCTCTTTCTCTCCATCCCTCTTTCCTTCTCTCCCTCTGTTCTTTCCTTCCTTCCTTCCTTCCTCCCTCCTCTCCTTTTTGCCTCCCTTCATTTATCTATCTATCTATCTATCTATCTATCTATCTATCTATCTTTAATTCCACTCTTGGAATTTAATCATCCACTCTTTCCTTCCTCCCTTCCTTCCTTCTTTCCTTCCTTCCTCTCCCTTCATTGGTTCACCTTCCTCCTTTCCTTTTTTCCTTTCTGCCTCCTTTAATTTATCTATCTATTTATCTATCTATCTATCTATCTATCTATCTTTAATTATGCTTCCCTTTTTAACCTTCCTTCTTCAGAAACTTCCTCCTGACAGATATCTAACTATTGAATACCTTCTGGGGAGCTCACATCTTGTACCTATGGAATCAAAATTAATTTTCAAAGGTAGTGCTATGTCTGAAGAGGTAAACATTGTTCTTCTCATTAAGGAGAAGACTAAAGTGAGGCCACAGAGTAGTTAGGGGTTATGTTGGGGTTGCACAGCATCCCAGAGAGCAAGGCAGGTTTTTCTAATAGATTTAGAATTGCTTCATATTGTATAGAGTAAGGGAGCACAAAGGGGTAGAGGAATATAGGGGAACAGCCTTGAGGGTTTTGCTTTTTTTATTTGAATGTAGTTACTTCCACCTGACTGTCACTTCTCTTTATTTCTTTGGTAAATCCCACCCACTACCATTTCTCTGGTTTATCATCCCACCTCCACCTCTTTTCATGCTCCAAGTCACTTTATGTCATGCACTACCATTGACTTATCCCATGACAAATACATGGCATTGGGTCACTGAGATTTCTGTAAACACTGGCTTTCAGTGACTTAGGACTGAATTACCATCAGTCAGGTGATAAAACTTGCTCCAATCAATACCTGTATAAGTCTTTTTTTTTAAAGCCTTCCATTTTTAATTTAGTGAATTTCCAATTGGTGATTACTTTTCAGGGCCAACAAGTGTGGCTCTGTCTCCAATTAAAGTCTGAGTAAATAAAGTCTCATAACTCATCCTATTAGAGGAGACCTACAGCTTCCCTGGGGTACTTCTCTAGGTGATGAGAATCTGGCTTGTGATGAACTGTTTCCCCAAGTTATCCTTCAACCTGGTGGCAGTGATCCATTAGCCACAGGAGCTCATACACTAATAGCATTCTTAGACATGCCCTTCCATAGTGAGCTACACGTAGTAGGCATTCAGTAAATGTCTGCTGCCTCTTGATGATATCTCATGAGCTATCCAACTTTGGTGGTGACCTTTTCACACAGCCTGTAAAAGGCATCCATTCCATGGCCTTTTGCCAAAGGGCCCCCCCGCCCACACACACACACATTCCCCTCAAACCTGTTAGGCAGAGGTTGGGTGGTCTCTGTGTTAGGTTGTACTTGTAGAGTGAAATAAGAAACACAGAATCTCAAAAGATGGAAAGAGCTCAGAGTTTAAATAGAATCACACAACTGTTCTATCAGAGTCATCTTTTTAAATTGGTATCCTAATAGTAATCCCTTCCACAATTCAATGCAGTGGAATCCAACAAACATTTATAAAGCTTCTAAGGAAAGGTTGTGGTAACCTAATACTATAGGAGGGGAAATACTAACTTTGGAATCTAAGGATATGGATTCAAATCCTGCAGTTGTCACTTGTTACTTGTGTCATCTTTGGCAAATTTTTAAACATCTCTTTACCTCCATTTCTCCATATGTAAAATGAGGGAGTTGAATTAGGTGACTTCTAAGTCCTTTCCAACTCGGGATGTCTATGGTTCTATTATTTACAAAGTCCTGTGTTATTTGCTGAGGGATAGAAATAGTGTCTTCCTTCGAGGGGCTTATAGTCTAGTGGAGGAGTAAAACATATATAAAGATAAATATGTGAACAATAATTCGAAGGGGAGAGAACATTAATAATTAGGGAATGAGGCAATATTTACCATGGAAGGTGATTCAAGGGCTGAGTTTTAAAGGAGGCTATGGATTTTAAGAGGTAGAGATCAAGAGAGTGTGTTCTGGAATGAGGAGAAGCTTATGTGAAAATATTGAAGTGGGAGATGGGATATCCCATTTAGGGAACAGCAAAGAGGCTAGTTTACCTAGGGGGTTCAGGTGAAAGGTAGTAACATGGAATAAGCATGGAAGATGATCCAGAGCCAAATTCTCTAGGACTTTAAATGTGAAGCAGAGATATTTTATCCTAGAAGGACTAGGGAGCCACTGAAGTTTTATGATGAGAGTGAAATGGGCAGACATGTTTTTGGAAGATCATTTTGGCAACAAAGAATTGGGGAAGAGAGAGAACAGTCATCAATCTTATTAGAAAACTCTTGAAAGATTTCCATGATGAAATATTTCGTATTCAAAGACTTTCAGTGAAGGGGACCTATTACCTCCCAAGGCAGCACAGTCTATTCCAGGAGAACACTAATTGTTACGATGTTTTTCTATACATCAAATGTAAATCAGTCTCTCTGCATCTTCCACCCAAAGCTGCTAGTTCTCAAGTTTTGCCTTCCATTGCCAAACAGAATAAGTATAATATTTCTTTTATCTGAGAGCCCCATAGGCACTTTTTGAGCTATAATATCTATCCATTCACCACCCTCCCTGCAAGTCTTCTTATCTCCAAGATTTTGTTATTGTTCAGTCATTTTTCAGCCATGTCTTATACTTTGTGACCCCTTTTAGGATTTTCTTGGCAAGGATACTGGAGTGGTTTGCCATTTCCTCCTCCAACCCATTTTACAGATAAGGAAACTGAGGCAAACAGGGTTGAGTGACTTGCCCAGGGTCACACAGCTAGTAAGTGTTGCAGGCTAGATTTGAACTAAGGGAGACCTGTCTTCCTGACTCCAGGTCCAGCACTCTATCCACTGTGCCACCTAGCTACCTTCATCGACCTTCATAACTATTTTCCAATTCTTTGGTAGTCCACTTGGCATTGTCTCTAGTCTCCTCACTATTCTGATTACTTTTCTCTACCAATGTTACAGGTGGTCAGTGTACTAAATATATAACTCCCTGAACAAAGAGTATTATTCCAGATGTAGTTTGCACATTACCATGGACCTATCATCTCCTTCCTTCTCAACACTTTGGCTTCATTTGTGTAGCCAAAGGTATTGGTCATTCATCATACTTCACTTGACTCATTTTGAGCTCACAGGCTACTAAAATCCTCCAGGTCTTTTCCACATGCTACTAATAATAAAAAATGTGGAAAAAACTCATAATTCCCCCATATTAACATAACTAATAATAATATTAACTCTAATACTACTGCCTCTAATAAGACATTCTTACATCTTTAAGGTTTGCAAAGCCCTTTACATTCTTTAATGTATTTGATCTTCATAGCGACATTGTGAAGTAAATGTCTCAGATATTAAGATCCAAAATTTACAAATGAAAACAACAAAGTTCAGAGAATTGAAATAACTTAGCCTTGATCACATAGCTAGTAATGTCTGTGGCAGAGCTCAGGACCAAATTCTGGCCTGATTCTGACTCTTTCATTCTTCCTATCATATACCATACTGCCTCTTGTGAGCTATTATCTAGGCACATTCTGGTGCAGTTGTATATTTGAAGCTGAAAGGAGGACTTTCTATACATCCCTATTTAATTTCATAGTGTTATATCTGGCCAAGTTTGCTAGCCTGTCAAGATCTTTTTGGTTCCCGACTCTTTCATCTACTGCATTAGCTACCAATTCCCTGCTTTGTGTCATCTAGAAGTTTTATATGCATACGATCACAGCATGACTTCCCCTTACCTTTCCAAGCTTATTATATGTTACTTCCTTTCATGCAGTCTCTGCTACAGCTGAACAGGTCTTCCTGCTGTTCCTGATACGTGACATCCTATCTTCAATTGCTGTGACTTTGTATAGGCTGTCCCCAATGGCTGGGATGCATTCTCTTCTCATCTCTGTGTCTTCAAATCCCTAGCTACCTTCAAAATTCAACTCAGGACTCCTACCTGAGCTCTTTTCAAATCTCTCCAACTGCTGTCACCTATCCCCCCTCCAAAAATGCTTTGTATTTGTAAATATGTATGTATATTTATATAATGGGGGTCTGGCACATGCCTTAATCCCCTGAGATGGTATCTCTCAGATGGAGAGCTTGGAAACCCATTAAATTCACATGTTTACATGTCACTTCCCCCTAATAAAATATAAGTTTTTTGAGGACAGGGGCTGTTTCATTTTGTATTTGTATCTTCAGGTCCTAGTATAATGCCTTCATATAGTAGGTACTTGTATAAATGCTTGCTAAGTTACTTTTTGATATGTGATTTTATCCAAGTACCCTTGGGAAAAAAATTTTATAATAGACCTCTGCACTCCTAGATAAAGTCAAGAAGGATCAGATTTGTGCATAGACTCTCATGATTAGAGATGGTGGATTCAGGATACAACTGGGAACCTGATTCATGATCCAACATTAACTTGTGTGACCTCAATAAGGCCATGGAATTCTATCTCTAACGTCCTCAGTTTTATTAGAGGATTCTATGTGGCACAGTGAATAGTGTTGGACCTGGAGTCAGGATGATCTATATTCAAATTTGGCCTTAGACATTTATTAGTTGTGTGACCTTGGGCAAGTCACTTAATCACTTCTTACCCCAGTTTTGTTATTTATGAATTGGGGATAATAATAGCACTTACCTCTGAGCATTGCTTTTAGGATAAAAATGAGATAACATTTTGAAAGTGTGTTGTAACCTTTAAAAATGTATAAATGCTGGCTATTATTATTATTACAACATCAGGCAACCAAACAATATTTAAGCGTCTACTGTGTGTCAGGTACTGTGCCAAGCAGTGGGGATGCAAAAAGAAGGAAAATACAATCACTTCCTTAAGCAGCTTGCAATCTTTTTTAAAAATTTACTTTTATGTTTATCAATTACATGTAAAACAATTTTTAACATTCATTTTTTAAAAATTCAGTTCTAAATTCTCTTCTTCTCTCCTTTCCATCTGCCCCTTGAGAAGGCAAATAATTTGCTATAGATTATGCATATACATTCAGTCACATAAAACACATCGCCACGTTAGTCATGTTACAAAAGAAAACAGACAAAACATCCAAGAAAAATAAAGAAAATTTTTAAAAACATACTTTGATCTTCATTCAGTTTCCCTCAGATTTTTCCCAACAAGTAGATAGCTTTTTTCATCATAAGTCCTTTGGAATTGTCTTGGATTGTTGTAATGATGAGAATAGCTAAATCATTCAACTTAGATGATTATTAACTAGTTGATTATTGTAAAATATTGCTTTTACTATGCACAATGTTCTTCTGATTCTGCTCACTTCATTTTGCATCAGTTTCTATAAGTCTTCCCAGCTTTATCTGAAACCATCCTGCTCATGATTTATTTTAGCACAATTGTATTCCATCACAATGATATACCATAATTTGTTCAGCCATCTCCAATTGATGGAACGTCCCCTCAATTTCCAATTCTTTATCACCACAAAAAAAGAGCTGCTATAAATATTTTTGTACATATAGGTCATTTTCCTTTTTCTTTGATCTCTTTGAGATGTACATCTGGTAGTAGTATTGCTAGGTCAAATGATACACAGTTTTGTAGACCTTTGGGCACAGTTCCAAATTGCTCTCCAGAATGGTTGGATCAGTTCACAACTCCATAAACAATGCATTAGAATCTGAATTTTTCCACTCCCCTCTAAGATTTGTCACTTAACTTTTCTGTCATATTAGCAATGTGATAGTTGTGAGGTAGTGCCCCAGGCTTGTTTTAATTTGCATTTCTCTCGATAGTGATTTAGAGCATTTTTTTTTCATATACCTATTGGTTACTTTGATTTCTTCTTCTGAAAACTACCTATTCATATCCTTTTAGCTTTTTTAATTAGGGAGTGCTCATATTTTTACAAATTCAACTCATTTCTCTTTATACTATAAAAAATTAGGCCATTATCAGAGAAACAAAAAAAAATTCACAATTTTCAGCTTTCTTTCTAATTTTGACTACACTGATCTTATTGGGGTAGCTTCCAGCTTATCCGCATTGCAGATAATTCTTGCTGATTGTTTTAGATAGATGTTACTTATCATTTCAAGGAAAGCTCCATTTATTCCTATGTTTTCTGGTATTTTTAATAAAAATGAGTTTTGTATTTTGTCAAAAGCTTTTTTTGCTATTTTTATTACTTTTGCTACATCACCTAAATTTTTGTCTCATCATTCTCTTTAATGAAATTATTTATTTGGTTCCATGATTTGTTCTTTGACCCACTCATTCTTCAGGATTAAATTATTCAGTTTCCAATGAATTTTCAATCCATGTTTCCATGACCTTTTATTTAATATTATTTTGTTTCATTATGATCTGAAAAGGATGCATTTAATTTTCATGCTTTTCTGAATTTGGTTGTGAGGTTTTTATGCCCTAGTACATGGTTCATTTTTGTGAAGGTACTATGTACAGCTGAAAAAAAAAGTTAAATCCTTTGTATCCTCCAGAGACCTATCATTTCTAACTTTTCCAAAATTCTATTTATCTCTTCAATTTCTTTCTTGTTTGCTTTATGGTTATATGTATCTAGTTCTAAGGAGAAAAGTTGAGGTCCCCTACTAGTATACTTTTACTATTTCCTCATGTAAATCATTTAACTTTTCCTTTAAGTAATTGGATGCTATACCATTTGGTGCATATATGTTTAGTATTGATATAACTTTATTGCCTAGGGTAATTTTTAGCATCATGTTGTTTCCCCACTTATTTCTTTTAATTGGTATGTATTTTGCTTTTGCTTTATCTGGGATCATGCTTGCTGCCCCAGTTGGTTTTTTTTTTTTTACTTTAGGTGACACATTTTGCTCCAGTCCCTTATTTTTATTTTGTGTGTGTCTCTCTGTTATAAGTGTGTTTCTTATAAACAACATACTGATTCTTGTACTTTATCCATTTTACTCTCTGCTTCCATTTTATGGGTGAGTTAATCCCATTCACACGCATGTCCCTCTGACCTATCCTCCATTTCTCTCTCTCTCTCTCTCTCTCTCTCTCTCTCTCTCTCTCTCTCTCTCTCTCTTTCTCTCTCTCTCTCCTTCCATTCCTCCCTCCTTCCCTCCCTTCTACTCCCCCTTCCTCCCTCTCTCCCTTGCTTGCCCCTCTTCAAAACTATGTTTTCCTTCTGATTGCTTCCTCCCTTAATCTAAGGTCTTTTCTATCACCCCACCCCTTCCCTTGTCCTCTTGTTCTACTTATCTGTGGGGTAAGATAGGTTTCTACAGTCATCTGAGAAAATGTGTTATTCCCTCTTTAAGCCAATGCTGATTAATTAGAATAAGGTCATGTCCCTCCTTCCATCTTTTCCTCCATTGTAAAAGCTCTTTCTTGCCTTTTTATGTGAGATATCTTTTTTTTCCCCATTCTACCTCTCTCTTTCCCCTTCTCCCAGTACATCCCTATTTCTCATTCCTTACTTTTATTGTTTTGAAATCATCCCATCATAGTCAGCTCCCAGGTCCTCTGTCTATATATACTCCTCCTAATGCCTAATAATGATAGAGTTCTTCAGAGTTACAAGTACCATTTTTATATAGTAATGCAAATAGTTTAAACTTACTGAATCCCTTATGATGTCTCTTTCCTGTTTACCTTTTTATCCTTCTCTTTCATCTTGTATTTGAAAGTCAAATTTTCTGTCCAGGTTTGGTCTTTTCATCAGAAATACTTTAAAATCCTCTATTTCTTTAAATATTCATTTCTACCCCCACTTCCATCCCCTACCCCAAAAGAATTATCCTCAGTATTGTTGGGCAGGAGATTCTTGATTGTAATCCCGTCTCTTCTGCCTTCAGGGATATCATATTCCAAATTCTCCAATCATTTAATGTAGAAGTGCTAAATCCTGTGTCATACTGATTATGCTGCCACAATTTCTGAATTGTATCTTTCTGACTACTTGGAAAATTTTCTTCTTGGACTGGGAGCTCTCAAATTTGGCTCTACTATTCCTGGGAGTTTTCATTTTGGGGTCTTTTCAGGAGGTAAGCAGTGGATTTATTCATTTTCTATTTTACCCTCTGGTTCTAGGATACTAGAGCAGTTTTCCTTGATAATTTATTGAAAGATTATATCTAGGCTCTTTTTTTGTTTGATAATGGCTTTCAGGTAGTTCAACAATTCTCAATTATCTTTCCTCAATCTGTTTTCTAGGTCAATTGTTCTTCTGATGAGAGATGTCAATTTTTGTTCTACTTTTTCATTCTTTTGATTTTTAAAAAAATTGTATCTTGATGTCTCACAGAATCTTTAGCTTCCATTTGCCCAGTTCTATTTTTAAGGATTTTAAAAAAATTCTGTAGGTTTTATATTCTTTTTTTCATTTCACAAATTCCGCTATTTAAAAAGCTCTTTCCTTCAGTGAATTTGTATTCCTCTTTCACCATTTTACAAATTTTGAAGGTGTTATTCTCCTCAATATTTTTGTGCTTGTTTACAGTTACTAAATTGTAGACTCATTTAAAATATTTTTTGCATCATTCTCATTTCTTTTCTGAATTTTTACTTTACCTCTCTTATTGATTTTTTAAAATTATGTTTAAGTTCTTCCAGAAATTGTTTTGGTGCCTGTGAACAATTCACTTTTTTCTTTGAGGCCTTGCAGGTAGCTGTTTTGACTTCTTTGTCTTCTGAGTTTGTGTCTTGATATTTCCTGTCACCATAGTAACTGTCTATAGACAGGTTCTTTATTTTCCAGCCTATTTCTTGACTTTTAGTTTTGTGTTAAAGTCGGACTCTTTGTCAATAGTGGAGGGGTCCCTGAACCAAGCTTCAGGTTTTTCTTGCTGCTGTTTTCAGAGCTAGTTCTGGAGGTTTATAAGTTTTTGGTTCTTTTAGGGTAGTATGAGGTGATGTCACAGTTCTCCTGGCCTGTTCTCTGGTTTCTGAATGACCACAAACACTCTTCTGTACCCAGGACTATGACTAGGGTTCTTCCTTCCCTGCAGCCACAAGTGTTAGTGCAATAGTGCTCCTCTTTGCCTTGAGATCATGCCCTGGAACTGTGTATGGACAATGTAACAGGATCCTACACCCAGTGCTAGCAACCTGTAATGTCTTTTTGACCAGTTATCCAACACTTTACTGTCTATGGATCGAGAACTTTTGAGAGTACTGCTATCACTGGTGCAGCTGCCTTCAACTCCTGCTGCTGGCTTGCCAGGGTGTACTGCACTGCACTCCAAGCCTGACCATCACCCTGGTGAGTTAGACCTTTCCTGCTAAACTCTTAACATGTCATGGGCTAGAAAATTGTTTTGCCTAGAGCTTTTGATGTTTCTGCCACTCCAGAATTCAATTTGATGTGCTATTTAAAAGTTTGTTGAAGGGAAATTTGGGACAGTTCAGTAAGTTCCTGCTTTTATTCTGCCATCTCAGATCTACCAACTGAGCTTAAAATTTAATGGAGGAAACAACATACAAAAAAATTCAAGCAAGTTATAAACAGGATACATAGGAAATAATTAACAGAAGGCGGGCACTGGAATTAAGAGTGTTTAGGGAAGACTTCCTGTAAATGACGTACGATAAGGGGATGCTAACAGATAGTAGGTGCTTAAAAAATGCTTGTTGACTGATTGATCATGCTATCACTAAGTTCCCCTTGGTGGACTTAGAAGAACTTTTCTTGGCACTAAGCTTGTGAAGAAAGATAAAATGCTTGTGGTGCCTGGGGAAATTTTCTTTGGATTCTTCTCTCAATCACTGTATTTAAACTGCAATCAAGTCAGAGCTCCTGACCATAATCATTATTATACCATGTCATCTCTCTGACCATTCCCCACATCTCTGTTCCCTACCTCACCCCAGCCTTGCTCACTTCCCCTGGAACACCTATCTCTGATAGGGCTTTTGCCAAATCTTGCCCTGACTCAGACCTCCAAACTACTTCCTGGTCTTCTCACTGTATCACCAATACTTCAGTCATCATTCTCATTTCCCTCCAGAGACAGAATCCAAGGTCCCCCAGATTAGATAGGTGAGATTTGGCCTTATATTTATGGGAGCTAGGTCTTGATCCTACTTTCTAGGCCATCTCCACACCCATGTATACACCCCTTATTTTCTTCTCTCATTTATGCATTGTCTTCTCCCATTAAAATATAAGCTTCTCAAAGAAACTATCCTGCTTGCTTGAATTTTTATCCACAGTGCTTACCATAGAACCTCACAATAATCAACTCTTAATAATACTGTCTCTCTCTCTTTCTCTCTCTCTGTGTCTCTGTGTCTCTGTCTGTCTCTCTGTCTCTGTCCCTCTGTCTCTATCTCTATGTCTCTGTCTCTGTGTCTCTGTGTCTGTGTCTCTCTGTCTCTATCTCTCTCTGTCTCTCTCTCGTATGAATGGAAGGAACATTGAGTTTACTAATTGCCTCATTTGTTTGAGCTCCTTTATTATCTAGGAGAGGCTGAAATAAATTGGGAATCAAAATTAGCCAATCAGGAGGCAGATTGAGTTGTTGCTCAAGTCTGATATACCAGTGATCTTTTGCAGTGTCCACTGCATGAACCTGTAACACCTCTGCTATGTCAGCAACCACAAGACTGACTCAGACTGGTTTATACTGGCCCCAAACAGACAGAGCTTACACAAACATCCTGGTCCCAGGTACTCTATATTGCTACATATTCTCCTATATTCTCCTGCCTCCCTTTGGTGTAAAACCATATAAACCACTCTCTAAACTCTCAATCTTTAGAACAATAGACTAGGTTCTACTGGTTGCTATACACACCCAACAAATCCTTCCAGTTTTGCACTTGATCTGTGCCTTCCAGTCCTTTGTTCAGGAGATACTGTACCCCAATTAATCAAATAGCCAATTAATCTCTATCAATTTATCATCCATCCCTCCATCCATCCATTCATTCATCTATCTGTCTTCTGAATCCCCAATCACAGCATCAGAAGACTAATGTAAACTTCCTGTTTTCATTGAGGCTACACTCACAATTTGTATAGTAACTATTACACTAACCGTCTTTCCTTTTTGTCCAAGAGGTTCAGCACTACAGTTTTAGAAATTCTCAGAATCCAAGAGCAGCTATCTGTTCTTGCTCAGAACTTGCCTGCTGATTTAGCAAGTGTTTGGAGACCTAGCCGGGTACTAAAGAATTGTGTAGGACACAGAGTAATGTGTCTCCTCCCTTGGGAGCTGACAATGTAATTTAGCCAAGGAAGCTGAATGCAATATTTTATATCTTCAAAGGCAAAGGAGGAATAAGAAAAGATGCAGGTTATTCTTTTCAGAAAATATAGTACATAGTGGTCTTTAGTTTATGAAGGTGTCTGACTGTCAGTTCTCAGCTGGTAGTATGGAGAGAGTGCTGGACCTAGAGTCAGGAAGAACTGCGTTCAAATCTGGCTTCAGGTACTTGCTAATTGTGTGTTTCTCGGCAAGTTGTTTGCCTCACATTTTCCTCAACTGTAAGATCGGGGATCATAATAGCACCTACCTCACAGGGTTTTTGTGAAAATCAAATGAAATAATATTTATAAAGTGCTTAGTGCCTGGCACATAATAGGTGTAATTTAAGTGCTTATTTCCTTCCCTTTGATTCTCATTTTGGGTGAGCTGTGTGAAAATCTCCAAGGATGGGCTCTAAGTAATACTTAAGCTCCATTCAGATTATATATCCATTCTAGATTTCCATTACCTTCAAGTACAGCTAGCATTTAACTAGCATTTACATAGCACTTTAAAGGTTGCAAAACAAAATTACATATGTTATCTCATTTGAATATAGGCAAATCACTTCTCTTCCCTTACAAGAGAAGCACAGAGGAATGAAGACATTGGTCTGCGCTTGCATAGTGCATCATAAATTGAGTTCTAGCAACTCACTTTGCTAATATTCCACATCCAAGTGCTTGCCTTGAGAGCTGAGGATTTAGGAAGGTTGATTAAAAATGTCTCTATGTTATAGTCAAGAAGCCAGGTCAAGTCTAGCATTCTGGAAGAGTTCATATTCTTCCCAGATCTGGTGTGTTGAAAACTTTGAACTCTTCTTTTAGAGGCTATTTTAATTGAACTGGGCAAGGTAATAAAAGTCAGTGAGCGGGATAAAGAGGAATATCTTTCTCCATATCAGTTTCTGGTCGCATTTACTCCTGTTTTTTAAAATACGTGTTTCCTCTGCCCACAGATGGCCTCTCAGAGGCCAGAGGCATTCAGAACCTTCTTTTGAAATTCTGCACCAAATTCCAGTCATTGGCAGCATTGTAAATTAGACAAGGCTTCTCTTGTACAAGAAAATGCTTCAGTACATCCTTTCTTCCCTTTCTGTGTTCATGGTTGAACTTGAAGGAAATTAGGTGACGGCAGGAGCTCTCTAAAAAGAAAAAAAAACCAACTCTAAATTAAAAAAGTAAATCTAACTTCAGGCTCTGTACAACTGCTTTTTCCTACTTTATTCAGTCTGACTCCACCAGTGTACTTCCCTCATTTCAGTGGGGTTCTAAGAAACCTCTTGATTTCTAACGAAATAATATTGCTACTTGTATGGCCTTGGATAAGTCATTTCACTTTTATGGGCCTCAGTTTCCTCACTTGTAACATAAGACTGGGCTATATAGTCTCTGAGGTGCCTTGCTGCTCCAGGTCTATGATCCTTTAAACTTCGTGTTTGCCAATTGGTTTGCCAATAAAAACTGAGATTCTGTTCTTCTACCTTCACATGCTGGTCTTCTTCCCCTGGTGAAGCGTGTAATATAGTAATGAGTCAGTTTGCCTAATGAACAAGGCACTGACTTGGAATCAGGAAGGCCTGGGTTCCAATCTCACCTCAGATATTTATTATTTTTGTGACCTCGAGCAAGTAGGTTGGCCTGTCTTTGATTCTGTTTCTTCATCTGTAAAATGAAGAGGCTTTCATCTAAGGTCTCTTCCCCAGCTCCAGATCTATGATTCATATGGTTCATTTTGCCCAATAGAATATAAGCTCTTTAAGGACAGGGACTGACTTTCATTTTGTCTTTGTATCCCCAGCATTTAAAAGAGTACCTTGCACATGATAACTGCTTAAGGCAGCACCATCATCAACATTTATATAGTGTTTTAAGATTTGCAAAAGACTTTACAAATATTACAATATTATCTCATTTATTCCTCACAGCAACCCTGGGAGGTAGGTTTGCTTATTGTCCCCATTTTCCAGATGACAAAACAGAAGCAGACAGAGGTTAAATGAATTGTCTACAGGTATACAGCTATTAAGTTACTGAGGCCATAGGATTATGGGATTATAGAATTTAAAGCTAAGAGGGTCTACGCTGTTGTTGTTGCTCAGTCATGTCTTACTCTTCTGACCCCATTTGGGGTTTTCTTGGCAAAGATACAGGAGTGGTTCACCATTTCCTTCTCCAGCTCATTTTACAGATAAAGAATTGAGACAAACAGGGTTAAGTGACTTGCCCAAGGCCACACAGTTGGTAAGTGAGGATGGATTTGAATTTAGGTCTTTCTGACTCCAGGTCCAACACTCTATCTACTGCATCACCTAGCTGCTCCCAAAAGAGTCTATGCCAGCCATTAATTTAGTCCCTTTATTTTACAGAGAAAGAATCTGAGGACTAAGGGTCTTAAGTGATTTGCTCCAAATCCTACAATTTGCAATTTGAACCCAGGTTCTTTGAGTGAGTCAGTATTATACAGTTTGGGAAGATTTTAATGTCTTTTAGGTGGGTGCTGTAGTGGCTAGAATGCTTTATTTGGAGTCAGAAATACTTGGGTTTCAATCCTGTCTCATATATTGACTAGCCAAATGATCCTTGGCAAGTCACTCAGCTTCCACCAGCCTCAGTTTCCTCATCTGTAAAAAGAGAATAATGATAGGACATCTTTCAGAAGTTTGTTTTCAGTCTCAGATGACATAACACATATAAAGGGCTTTAAACCTTTAATACCTTTATGAATGTTAATAATTATTATTAATATAATGTATTAATGCAATGGATAAGGAAGGCTCATCACACATTATTCAAGAAATTTTCCTTGGTCATCCATCACATTATCCAAGTGTCATTGCCCAGTATTCAAAGATCTGTTATATGTATGGAAAGTCATTTTCTACTTATTCCTTTTTCTGGACCAGGTTGGAGTTTCCTCTTAAAAATTCAGTTTATAAACCAATAAGCCCTTTGCAAATACTAGGTGCTTTATAAATGTGTTGAAATGAGTTGAAAAATTGAATTAAAAATTATGGAATGAGCACACCTGGTACCCATTTTTCATCATGAATGGATGCTGGAGCTCAATGCCCTGACAATCAGTATAGAAGGTCCTTCCTCAAAGCCTTTCCAAAATTCATATTAACATTACCTCCTTCCAACCCCAAAGGGCTCTTGACTGGTAGAATTCATTATTCACTTGAGTAATACTTCTATCCCTGTCCAATTTTCAGCTTTGAGATTTTAGCATCTTATATCCATTGAGAGTACCTGAATATAGTCCAGAATTCCTCTTCAAGGCATCCATAGTCCTCTAGCAACAATCACCCATCTTTCATCAAAGGTACTAGCTAATCAAGTGCAGTGTTTTCTAATTTCCTGATAATGAAAGGCAGTCATACCTAAGTTGATGAAAAGATATGAGTTTGAGGTTATCAATTCCTCTTCCTACTACTGAAAAAAGGGCAGAGATATGCTTCTTGTCTCTTCTAGAGAAACCAGAGTAGTAAGGGCTGTCCTTGAAATTTGGATTGGATCCTCAAAATCAATACCTATAATTGTTTTAATCATTTCTCCAGGCTCTGCACCATCCCAACAAAAATATCATTTTGAAAGAAGGAGGCAAGGTTGCCTCTATAATCATGCAGGTATAACTGTTAGGTTAACTCAGTCTCTTCAAAAATCCTTCTCTTAAAATGGGAACTAGAAGGATGTTCAAATCATGCCATTCAGATGATCAATACTTGACTAGACCTGATGCCGTAGCCTCATAAACACTCAGTTTCTAAACAGATATACACACTGATGTGCTAAAGCCAGAGTAATCCCAGGCAGAGACTAGGAGATCACTACCAAATTTCATATCCGTACTAGGTTATGGGCAGGGCTAGACAGGAATGGCCAAAATGGAGGCCAAGACTGAGAGGATAGATTTTGGGTTGTGAGTGCAGATTCAAGACTGCAAGCAAAGTTTAAAGTCTGAGATTACCTTCTAGGATCAGCACTTAGGTAGCCAAACCAGGTATGTATTAGACCCAGAAATATGCTCAACATGAAGGTGCTAGGTTAAAGTATATGTTTAAAGTTCTGAGGCCCAACATAGGAGGCACAAATAGGCACAGTGTTTAAATATATGAAAAAGTTATAGATCAGGAGTCAAGCTAGGGACAAGACCCAGGAATACTGAACTGGAATATTAGGAGAAAAGTAGACAGGCAATGTCACCAGCTCAAAACTGTAGCAATTCTCAACAGGGAAACACCCTGTGGTCTTACAATGAGGATATCTGTCAGGAAGCAAAACACACACACGCACACAGGTACACATGTGCCATATTGAATATCTCATCACTCTCATTAACATTGGTCATCATAGCAATGGAGGAGCAAGGGCACAGACTTAGAATAGGTGACAAGTATGCATGAAGATGGCTCAATTGGAACCATGTTCTGATCAATGACCACTTAATCCCAAGGCAAATAACCTAGAAATATTATACACACACACACACACACACACACACACACACACACACACAAAATGTGTGTATGTATATTTCCTAGAGTCAGAAGCCTTTCTCATGCTGATGATTTCAATAGTCATTTTGCTTGGTTTTCTAAGAGGCATAATCCAGAGATATAGACTGTGGGAATCCACAACCAGAAGCATGCTTGTATAGTATCATATACTTCAGGTATCATATACATATACTTGTATAGTATCATATACTTCCATTCCCATAGTGCCTGTGATTCTCTAGTTCACCCTTTGGGTAGGCTATATGTACTCCTACTGGTTAGAACCTTTGGAACTGGCACTGTATTTCGACCAAGAAAGCTAGAATGACTCAAAAAGTGAAGGGCGATTATGAGCATCCCAGTATTCATTTTACAGAGTAATAATACCATAGTAATATAGAATAATTATAATTAGTCTCTGTGGGTAATGAGGGTAAAAACAAAGCAAAACAACAAGTAACTGACCTGAACTAGTGGGACTGATGACACCTACTTATGAGGAATTGTTCCTCAATAGGATCAATTAGGTTCATGTCTGAGAGCATGGATGTGAGACTCTGATGGTTCTGCTGGGTTTTCCTGGCAGAAAACAGAGATAGTAGGCCCTCTCGGTTAGGTAGGTATATATAATAGAACAATTCTAGAATAATGGTTGATCTCAGAGCAAGAACTGCCTGCTTTCTGCCCTAACTTTAAGTAGTCTTCCAGATATACGTATCTTACTGAAACAAGGATGGTTTCTCTAGATTTTGTTCATTGTGATGAGAGTTAGGCTCTATCAGTATTGTATCACCTTGTTTGATTGAAATAAGTGTGATATTGAGGTAAAGTTAGTGGATTTTTAATGTAATCTTATTTGAGTAAAAGTTCATCTGAGGGATTTGGGGAAGCAAACAGATCAGGATAGGATACAGGAACTTGCCTAAGGACAGGGTAATGTGACAATCAAGAATTCTTCCAGAACTTGAAAAGGGCTAGACATGTGTGGGATATTTAAGGCAAGTTCAATAGGCATCTGGATCCAGTACAGCTATGACGTGACTTTTGAGAATAACTGTAACCTAAATTTGGAGATTGCATGTGGCACACAGCCATAAAAAAGAAACAAAAATATTTAATATGCTTTAGAGACTAAGAGCTAAATGAAAGAGTATAAACCAAACTTAGGCTTGAAACAGATTAAGTTGGAAAATCCAATCATATGTTAAACTGTGTCAAAATGGAATCAGAGATTAAGGTGAGCATGTCTACATATGCTAGTTTATACTTGAAGTGATATAGGTAGATAGATAGATAGATAGACAGACATATAGGTAGAT
>CM053584.1:58695851-58718443 GCA_028627135.1 Pseudochirops cupreus | reverse complement strand
AAAACCAGAACTGAACAGAAAATTTGACATTCAAACACAAGAAGCATGAGAAGGTAAACATGGAAAAGAAATCATAATGAACTCATCAAAGTTGAACTATTTACATGCCAACATGGAAAAATGAGAATTGTAACTTGTGAAACTTTTCTCAGTGTGAGGATACATGAAGGGAATATAAATGTATATATATGTATACATACACATATGTCTACATAGGAGGGTATATATTCATATGAATACATATGTGAGTGCGGGTATTTATGTGTATGTAGACAGAGGGCACAGGATCAATTGAATATGAAGGGATGATATTTTAAAAGGTGTAATTAAGAGGTGGGAGAGTAATAGAATGAGAGGAGACAAGGAGAGACAGAATGGGGTTAATCATCTCATATCAAAAGATAACTGTCACAATGGAGGGGAAGAACAGGAAGGCAAAAAGGGAATGGGTCAACCTTACTCTCACTGAATTTGGCTTAGGGAGGGAATGATATACACTCTAAATTGGGTATCTTGCCCCACAGGAGAGTAGGAGGAAAGGGATGAGAGGGGGGATGATGGAGGAGAGAGCAGGTTGGAGGGGCGGGTTGTTAGAAGTACACATTTCTGTAAAGGGACGGGTACAAAGTAGAGAATAAAACAAGTGGAGGGAGGGATAGAAAGGAAGGAAATATAGTCAGTGTTCCACAATATGTTCATTGTGGAGATGTGCTACGTAACTACACATGTACAGCCTGTATTGAATTACCTGTCTTTCTAGTGGGGGTGAGTGAAAAAGGAGGAATGGAAAGAATCTAGAATTTAAAGTTCTAAAATCAAATGATAAAAATATACATATTATTATTATTATTTACATGCAACTGGGAAATAAGATATACAGGCACTGGGATAGGGATATCCATCTTACCCTACCAGAAAGTCAGAGGGATGATGGGGAACGATGTAGGAGAGAGCAGATTGGGAGAGGGGGTATACAGTGGGATCATTATTTTGGGGTGGTGAGTAGGGGAAAGACAGAGAGAAAATTTGTAACTCAAAATCTTGTGGAAATCAATGACATAAACCAAAAAATAAACAAAAGTTAATTAAAAAGTAAAAAAGAAAAGAAAAGAAAAGAAACAAAGGTGAGAAGGGCTTTTGAAGTAGAAACTCCAAAAAACAAAATTAAAAAATAAAAAATAAGCAAATAATTATAACATGAGAAAAATTAGATAATTACTCCATTTTAAAATGCTACAAAGTGGGCACAAGACTTTTATAAGTTTCATCTCATGATAAGGCCATTGGCTAAACAATGACAACAACAATGAACAACAAAGGACTTATCACATGAAGGTTGATTTATCAGAAGCATTCTGAATTATTGAAGGACAAAAACCAAAGAAGAAATTTCTCAAAATTGAGGCATCAGAAGTGAGGTTTGGTCAACCAAAAAGGTGTTGAAAGATAGATGTTTAAATGATGTTTGGTGAAAGGAAATGTCACAGGAGTAATAAAAAGCCATATTAAAGAGAATGAACAGTTACTAGCTGTGTGACTCTGGACAAGTCACTAACCCTGTTTGTCTTAGTTCCTCATCTGTAAAATGATCTAGTGAAGGAAATGTCAACCTACTCTAGTATCTTTGCCAAGAAATCCCCAAATGGGATCACTAAGAGTCAAAGATGACTGAAATGACTGAACAACAAGAAAAAGAGAAAAAATACCAATGTACTAATATTTATGAAATATAGCTTAAGATGTCTTCAGTGGAAAATACCACTGGACACATTAAAAGAAGATAAAAGTACAGGATTAATACAAGACCATGCAACTAAAAGAACCCTCAAAAAGAAAAATAACTCCAAAATGAATTGAATTCAGTTTTAAGAGTTAAATAAATTAGAAAACAATCAGTAATTTTACAATAAATATAACAAGCAATTTTATTTAAAAAGAATAATAAAAACCATTTCCTTTTTTGAAATGACAAAAATAGAAGTAAATGAAGTTATCGAGATAAAATTGGAAAGCAAAGTTAAAAAAATAAAAATGAAGAGGAAATAACATTATCAGAAGCTATTATATGCAATCATATACCACCAAAACTGAAATTTTTAAATGAATGAATATTGACCTAAAGATAAAATACACAAATTAGCAAAATAAGATATTCAAAATCTAAACAACCTAATCTAGACACATTGAACTGTAATGCCACGCATGAGCAGCTTTCCACAAGAATGCTACTGTGAACAGCTTTTAAGGTTTTGATTACACAGTAGAGTGAACACTCTATTTATTCAATAACAAATCAGAGCAAAACATTCACAGAAAATCAAGGTACAGCATTCATAACAACTTATCACAGAAAATGGCCACACGATTTTCACCACAGTGGTCACAAAGTTTTGAACAAAGAGCAGTCATTTAGTACCTCAATCATTCAATCATCCAATTATCCTTAAGGAGGTTGGCCTCCTTAAGGAACACAAAGTACAATAATCAAAGTTCTCCACTCACAGGGCACATTAAGTTACAAATCAATTATTTATTCAGTTATCATTCACTTAGCACAATCATTTAGTCAATCAATCATTCAATCAATTCAATCATCCTTCGTCATTCACTATTCAATCATCAGAAAATACACAGACCCTCCACCTCTAGGTCACTAGTAAATTACAATTTCTCAGTCAGTACACAGTATCCAAGTAAAGTCTTCTTTCAGCTTGACTCAGAGTGATGTCTCAAATTCCTTGGATCCCCTTCCATAGTCCCAGATCCTACCTGGGTTCACCAAACTATCACCTGGGTTCACCAAACTATCACCTGGGTTCAAAGCTCTCAGGTGTTTGTCCAGCTCTCTGTGCAATTCCTGCTCCACATTGAAGCTCACAGGTCCAGTCCATCTCAAATCCTTCACAGTCTCTGTTCCTGGGAAGACAAGGCTTAGCAAAGCCACCAATAGGTTCATACAGAATACCAGCATCACAGTCACGTTTCCTCAGTCTTTGGCAGCTCTGGATGGCCCTCAGAAATCCTCAGCAGCCTCAGCAGCTCTGACTGGCCTTAAGACTCAGCAGAAGTTTCAGCTGGTTCCCAGAATCAAAATCACTCCATCCAGGTTTTCAAAATCAAAATCATTCTCTCTAGCCTGGGGGATGGAGGAGGCTTTCCTCTTCAGCCTCCCCAGTGGCAGCAGCTTCTGCCTCCACAGAGCTTGCTCCAAGAAGATCTGTGTCTCCCTCTCTGGGGCTTTTCCTTATATGTAGTATAAGATGCCCCTCCCTGTTCAACCCTTTCCTGTTACATCAGCAACAGGGATTCATACCTTATGTTTCTTTAACAGAGGCTTGATTAATTACTAAGTGCTAAATACTTGTTGCCTTTGCCAATACAAAGGGATCTTCAAATTCAAATTACATTACCACTACGTGAACAAGTAACATATCAACTCTCTAGCCTGAAAAAATAGTCCAGATGTTTTTACTTGAATTTGAATTTTATCAAATGTTTAAAAAATAAGTAATCCTTATACTACTTAAATTGTTTTTTAAAAATGAAGACAGCAACCTACAAAGAATTGTTTCCCCATGAAACAAATCAGGTTCTGAAATATTCCAAAGCAGTGACAAAATAAAGCAGAGAATGAGACGTTACATTTATTCCTATTGCATTTATTCTCTTCCTTTTGTTTCAGTCCATTGTTCTAATCTTTCACAGCATTTTTTTATCTAAACACTCTCCTTCAATGTATTACTTCTCCTTCCTGTTTTCATGCCATGTATAAACTTTATAAGTATTCTGTTTATGTGTTTATCTAAGTTACTGACAAAAATGTTAAACAACACAAGCCCAAGTATAGATCCCTCAGACCTGTAGTACAATCTTCCCACCAGGTATATATTATTAACATTATTAACTGTACATTGGTCCCAAGCAATCAGTCAGATCCAAATCTACCTCAATGAATTATTTTCTGGCTGATATCTCTCCATCTTGATAGTATAAGGATGGACTGGCTACCTAACCCAGTCCTTATGAGTATGTACAGAGTGCTGCTGATATAATTTCCCATGTGAAAGAATCTGGGGAAACCAATTCCAGGAGAATTATGGTAACATTTAATATAAGTTTCTTGAAGAAACTTGAGAGCATGCGCAGATAGTCTATGACTGCTTCTAGTTCACTTTCCATATGATAAGGAAAAATATCTTTGATTTACTATGCAGGTAGAACTGGGAGTGCATTCACAAGGCAGTATTCAATCCAGTCCCTATTTCCTGGTTTGATTTCTCTTCTTTGTCTAACCTTTTATTGCTTTTAATCTTCTGATGAAAAAAATGAGACAGTATGGTAAGGAGAGGGGCCTTGAGCCGATATTTGTTCTTTTGTTTAGCATGGTGAAGATTAATCTATGGGCTACAACTTTGTGATTTTCAAAAATATCAGGAGAGTAAGTCACTCAAAGGCTAATAGTAGGGCCCACACCACATTTTGCAGTGTCAATACTCTGAGGCATGGTAAGTAGCCATTTACCTATAGAATCCAGCCCAGTGATAGCTTGTATGAGGACTCATCTAGCAGAATGTGCTTTTGGTAGATGTAATACTGTAAAAAGTGTTAAGACTGAACTAAATGAACTCAGAAACCAAACTTATTTAGGCTTTCCCCCCCATAGAGGTCTTCTGCTTTCATGCTTGGAGTATTTTTAAAGTAAATATTCCATTGCAAAACTCAATTGATGGTCTAAAGTTGAATAGAATTGGAGAACTAATCACTGACAGCTAACAGCAAGGGGAATGCAAATGGAGATTTGGGGGCTCATGCATGATATTAGAGAAAGACTTGGAAATCCTCAGGGATACCCCGAGAACACTGAAGATGTTGCCACCCTGGTTTTGGGATTGTGAGTCCAACAAGTATTTACTTCATTAACAAGCATAGCATGAGACTTTATCAGATATTTTGCCAATGAGATCTGTTGCATTCTTCTGATCTACCAGTCTCGCAATCATGTCAAAAAAAATTAGCTTAGGCTGGAATTTATTCTATGGTTTTGCTAGAAACTAAAGTGAAAGTCATTGGCCTATAGATCTAAGACTCCAATTTTTTCTTATTTTTGAAACCAGAACAATATGTGTCCTTTTCCAGGCATGTACTACCTCTCCTCTTCTTCTTGAGCTATTAAAGTTCACCGACCTCTGGTTAAGCAAAAATCTCTATAAGGTTTTTTTTTCAGTTGCATTGTGTTAGCTTTGTGACTTGAATTCATTAAGAGTCACTAGATGTTCTCTTACTGTTTCCCTTGTTACCTTAGGCATTAAATCACTTTTTTGGGACTTTGGTCCATCTTTTCCAATTCAAAGATTTGGGTTACTCTTCCTTCTCTCTTGCATTATCCTATCCTCTTCAAGTAATGGTCCTAATACTTATTTGATCCTCCTTCCTTTCTTCTCACTCAATGTTACTCAACAACAACAGCAGCAGCCACAAAAATAAAAGTTTGTCTATTTGCTTCATCATGCCTTGATATTTTGAATTTTCAGCATTAGCACTCCTGATACTGCCATGCTTTTATATTTTTTATACTGCCATGGTTTTATATTCATCCTTTCTTATCTTCTATTGTTTACGTCTTCTGTATATATCTTTTTAAAAATTTGAATTGTTTAGTGAATTCCTTTTAACTCCAAATTGTTCTTCAAAAAAAGCCTCTCATTTTTTTCCACATTGGAAAGGTGTTTTTGTGTGTCTTTTGAAATTCATTATTTAGTGCTTTGCAACCCTTCTGGATTTACTTTACCTGCAGAAATTTAGTCAATGGGATCCTATATCTCTTTCCTCTTAATCTTAGGAATTCTTTCCTAAAATATGGAATATTCCATTGCACCTGTTCTCTATCAATTATTCTAAGATGGCAAAATCACTGTTACCCCAGGACCAGTTCTCTGTTTTGGCTAAAAATCAAATCCAGGATGGAGGTTCCCCAGTTAGTTCCTTCAACTTTTGAAGGATAAAATAACCATTAACAGCAGTCAGGAAACTATTAGATATTCTGCTTGAAGTAGTGTGAAATTGCCAGCAAATGTCCAGATAATTGAATTCTCTTATCGCCACTATATTGTGCCCCTGTGCCATGCTTTTAATCTTTGTCCTGAACTCATCTAGTTCTTTGTTCTGTTTTAGCAATCTCTCAATAAGAAGGAAGAAAGCCTTTATTAAGCACCTACTATGTGCCAAACATTATAAGTGCTTCCACACAAATTTTATCTCATTTGATACTCATAATTTGTGACATAGTCACAGTTCTTTCTCTCTTTTATAGCTGAGAAAAGTGCGACAAACATAGGTTGAGGGAATTGAATATTGTCCAATCTCCATTGGACATTGTTAAGTGTCAGAGGCTAGATTTGAACTCAGGTGTCTTCCTGACTCTTGATCCAGAATTCTATCCATTGGGCCACCTAGTAGTCTATTATATATCAAGAACAATATTGATTCTAATTCTGCCTGTATATATCTTCACCCAAATGCTCTTCACCAGAGGTATCAATCTCAAATAGATATGAAGACTACTAAAACCTACATAGGGTTTCCCACCTACCACACACCAACTCAACTTTAAAATGTAATACTCTCTATATTTTGTTGTATTTTAAAATGATTTTGTTCAATATTTCTCAATTACGTTTTAGTCTGGTTCAGGTCACACTTAGGAGTTTCCTGGTCACATGTGTTTGTCACCTCTGCTCTTCACCAAGTTTTCCCCTTTGATTTCTATATTTCTTTACCTGAGCTTGTCTTCTTAGTATAAAGTGTTATTTTGCTCTATATATTATCTATTCCATCTTTTTAAAATAAGATATTCTTTTTCTATAATATATTCCTCTCCTATGCTTAGGCTATAAAGGAAGGCTGTGTTTTTCTTTTTCTTTTCTTTTCTTTTTTATTTACACCTAAAAATAGAAGACAAATACAAAGCTAAACATGTGCTGGATGAGATTTCTAAAAATAAAACAAACAAAAAAAAAAACAAACCAAATAATCTTATTGGTAAAAAATTGAAAACTTTTGCAGAAAAAACCAATGCACTTAATATAACAACATATATAGGTTGTAGAAAAAATTTTTCATTAAGTATCTCTGAAAATGTGATAGCTAAAATCTATAGGGAATTTGTATAAACATATAAAATTGATAATCGTTTCACTTAACTCATACCCCTAGACAAATTAGTTCTGGAGGGAAAGTCGTAATACTTCTTTGACTTCCTTTGAAGTTAGCAATATCAATATTTTCCACCTGATCCAGATAATAGTTACCATTTTATACCAGTATGCAAGTGCTTCTTCTTTTCTCAAGGAATTCAGTACCTGGCTTGGAATTTGCCTCTCCAGGTACTGCCTGTATGTTATAGGGCTTCAATATCCAAACTCCCTACATTTTCAATTACTCATCTTCTTTAAATCTTATAAGCTACTTCTTCACTCCAAATCAGCCATACATAGGGATGGTCACGCAGTGGATATCACCACTACAGAACAATGTTCCATTTATCTAATTAAAAACCAATATTTCTCTGGCTGGCCATTGCTTTCTAGTATGTTATCTTTTCATATGCCTCACCATTCCCGGAAAAAAAAAATTTTTTTGCCTTCATCAAGATTCCAGTCCTTCCACCTCCTGGTTCTGTTCCAGGCCATTGTATCTGCTTTGAATCTACTTTCTTCAACCTGTAATATTGACCCTATATTTATCCCATTCAACTCTTGCCCATGCTCTTCTAATCTCTGGTACAGTTGTCATGCATCTCAAACTAGTTCTTGACCTTGTACCTCTTATTCTTCCTTAACTGATTCTTTACCTTACTTCTCACAAAGGGTTTTCTAAACTTTCTCTTCTCTCCTCAAACCTCCCACGCACCCATGTCCTCTCATATCTGAGGTACTCACCTCCTACTTTACTGAGAAAATGAAAGCTATTTGTTGTGAACTTCCTGTTTTCTCTATTCATCTCAAAATCTCTAGACATTATTTCCCTCCTCCTCTTCCTTTTCTCAGTCTGTCAATGCGGCAGTGAGGTGGTCCTTTTTCTTGTCTGAATTTTCTCCCAAATCTATCCAAAGTAATCAAGTTGATTCTGTGTCCTTTTCAGTTGATCCTGTTTATAGTCAATAGATTTTGTCCTCTAACTGCCTATGTCATGATTCTTTGTCTCTGAATTGAGTCCAGAAATTAAGTTATCTTGTAATGAGTAAAATTTAGAAATCTAGTTTTCTTATTAATCACTGTTTTTTCCTTTTGTCAAGGAAATCTGTTACCTTTGAAGGAGGCAGGTGGATACCAGGGAGTTGATCAAGTATATTTATACCACTAGGCTATCTTTCAAGGCTGTGTGGTTTGTTATCCAAAGAAATCTGATCCATTATCTCTAACCTTGTAGGTAGACTCCAACTATGAACATTTCTTAGTCACAGGAGGGAAGGAGGAGGCTGTTGTGAGCCCCTCATTCCAAAATTCCAACCAATCATGTTGTGCCCACTCCCATGAAGCTGTCTGCACTGTAACCAATTGCATTGCTTTTCCCACCTACACAATTCTGTTCTTTATTCTCTTGTACTTCTCCAAACTATATAAAAGGTAATAAGCTTTACCTCATGGTATTTGGCCACTGATATCATCCATTGATTATATTTATTGTTTATTGCTAGCCTAACTAATAAATTGATCATGCTAAGGCTATCATCTCTCAGTTTACCTTAATTTCCAAATGTAACAAATCCATCCTCTTCATGGCTGCCAAAGTGATTTTCCTAAAGCTGTTCATGTCACTCACTTCCTCAACAAATGTCAGTGACTCCTTACTGATTCTTAGATCCAATATGATTTCATCTTTATCACATCCTTTTAAAACTTTTTTGTGTACACTTCATAACAAATATTTAGATGATGGTTCATGTATATAACATGTATAATTAACTCTGTACGCATAAAAAGGTATGTTCACTTTTTTCATGATAGGGGTGTGAAATAAATTTTTGGGAGACTTCATAAATATTTTAGAGACAACATAAGTTGCTGGTGAAATTTATCATATTCCCCATTTTATAGATTAAGAAAAGGAGGCTTAAGAAAGTTACATAACTTGCCCTTGAGTCACATAGCTAACTAGTGATGGATTATAGATTTGAACCCAAGGCTTTGGATTGCAAGACCAGTACTCTATACCAGTACTATATCAGACAGCTTCCTAGGGCTAAGGGAAGAATTTACAATTTTCTACCATGGTTCTTGCTTATCTCTGTGGTATGATTTATTTCAAGCCCAAGAGCCTATAGGCTGGCATTCATTTGCATGGATTAGATAGGGTGTCAAGTGCTTCAAACTCCTTGGGTGGTATTTGGAGTCAGTATATTGGCCTGTTGAATGCCAGCTTAAGGTATGAGTCTGTTCCCTGGCTTTATACAAATCACACATGAACGTCAGGTGTTATTAACAGGGGAAACAACTTTTTAATGAAATATGCTCCTTAACTTCTTTTTATATTTGGTAATATCCTGAACTCTTTATCCAAATGAAGCATAAAGCACTTACAACTGTGTTTTGCCATTGCACTGACCGAGGAATATATTCATTTGCGGTAACATGGGATTCAATGGAGTGGAAAATAAGCTCTGAAAATTGCTCTTGCCATGAAATTGTATCAATAAATAGGAAAAACCCATTTAGATTTCACTGGCCAATCTCCCCTGAGACAAAAATGAATGTGGCTGGGTGAAGGAGGTTGGAGGTAAAGGAAGCAAGAGGTGTCTGAGCCTGGAGCTAGCACTGGAGGTCCTGAGCAGAGTGCTTAACTAATTTCATTGTTCAAAAAACTGATTGGAAAGGAGAATTGGAGTGCAGAAGCCAATTGAGGATGAGGGGCTAGGAGAGGTATAGGTGAAGACATGTGAACACTTATGAGGAAGGGGGCCATCTACCATTTTCTATTACTTTTATTGAATCTATAGACTGAATGAAGTCTTTATCCCAAAGTATATAAGACAAATTAAAAAGGGAAAAGAAAAAACATTATATACTTCTTTTCCTACATAGAAGTAAGGAAAGATATTTGTCTACTGATTTGCATTCTTCATATGCTCACCATAAAATTCTAGCAAGTAACCCAAAAACGCGTATGTGGTTGGCCTTGTTTCTTATCAATATGGACATTAATGAAGCAAGTTCAAGTATTAAAATAAATATTCTTGATATTGCAAATCTGGGGAAAATAACCTTTATAATAGCATGTGAAATAGTCTTTAAGTTCTAAGTTCAAGTTACCAAAGTAAATAATTTTCATAATTGATATTTCAAATGTGTTTTTTGAGAATAACTTCACAGATCATCACAGCCATCACAGACAGTGTGGTGTACTAGAAAGAACTGGGTACTTGAAGACTTGAAATCTAGTTCTAGGTTTTCCACTAATTAGTCATGTGATGTCAGAAAGTTGCTTACTTTCTCTGGGCCTCAGTTTACTCAGTTGCATTAACAGAAGGACAGTATTGAGAATGAAATAAGTATGACACTTTCCCTTGCCATTACATATCCTTCCTTAGTCAAATCATATCTGGAATATTTGTTCAATTCTAGATAACACAATTTATGAAAATCATTTCAAAACTGATATATGATATAAGTCCAAAGAAGGTCTACCAAAGTGTTAATTAAATGCTTACTACTAATTAAATATCTACTCCATACAAGACTCTATTAAGAACACCAAGATGAAACTTTATAAAATTTTTAGCTTTGAAAAAATTGATGATTCAATAGGGGAAGATAAGCACATACAAAAATAATGTGAGTTATGAGAGTGTTTAAAGTGAAATTTTGCTTTATTGAGTCAAATGCTTTAACAATAATTAACAAACAAGAAGTACAATGACAGCTTGTAATCACTGTATATTTTAGTCATCTGTCTGCTAGTGAAAATGTTATCTGCTGTGGAATATCTCTTGTAGAAAACTACCTGTTGCCAACCAATACCCTCAGAGAGGATGTTTTCAATGTGTACAAATAAGATTTTTTTTTGAAATAGATAATTTTTTTCCTTTTTTAAAAAATTAAATTGGTTTATTTACTTTTAGTATACAACATTCAGTTCCACAGTCCCTTGAGTTTCAGATTTTCTCTTCCTCCCTCCCCCTCCATCATGGAGGCGTGCACTCGGATACAGGATCTACAAGTATCTTCCCATTAATCATTAATCAGGTTGTAAAGAAGGATTGGAACTGATGGAATGATCAGCAGGAAAGAGGAAACAAAACAAAACCAGAAAATGAAACAGAGCAAGTAATTTGTTTAAATCTACATTCAGACTCTGCATCTCATTCTCTGGATGTGGATATCTCCTTCAATCATGAGTCTTTTGGATTGTCTTATAACCTTATATTGCTGAGAGGAGCCCAGTCTATTGAAGTTAGTCATCACACATACATACAAATAATATTTTAATTAAATTTATGTAGATGAGAAAGTAGGTATCTTTGTCAGTAGCTGATATTTTCTTCATTGCCCATTTTAACATTAATAATTTATGATATAGTTACCATACCTTTTATATCTTTTCCACCTTTATGCCTTATAGATATTGTGTGTTCAGGGAAGACCAGTACCTCTAGTGTGAGGGCTGCTAAGAACTTTTCACAGCTACTTTCTACCTTTTGTATTCATCTGATTCGCCCAACTGTCATCTGTGGCTCTAAGAAACGGTAGCATGTACAGTGGCCACCCAGTAAATTGTTTTGGCAGATAGGCTAAGCCAGGTTGAGGGTAATCAACAGATCTCAAACTCATTGATGAGTTAGGGAAGTGTCTACCTCAAGCATTAAAGACATTCCCCCTTTCACCCTGCCCTTGGAGAATGGCCAGATGGGAAAAAAATTTGTTCCAATGGCAACAAATGTAGCTGAAACAGGTGCTGTGGAGAGTTTGGAGTTGGATTCGACATTGGAGACACCAAGGTCCTCCACTGCATCCTGAGCCCTCAACAGTAATTTTGACTTTGTCTCAACACTGGACTTTGAGGACTCTGGAAGAGAGAAGTGAGACTGATGACTTCATGCAACTCTGCCTCACATAAATCCAATTTGAGCATGCATCAAAAGACATCTTCCATGCCATTTTACCATTTTTACTTACCTCAAAGTCCTATGACCACAGGCAAGTGACATAGCAGCAATTGCGAATATACTGGGAACTGTAATCACAACCCTACATTCAGGTGATCAGGCCCAAGAGTCATCTCACATCCTAGTATGAGGAAGGGGCTAGAAGAGGTGCCTTAAAAATTGTCTACCTCATCTACCCTGGGCTGTTTACCACAGCAGGTAGGTATTTCACTTTGGTTTTGAAACACACACACACACACACACACACACACACACACACACATACAATGTACAAAAACTTTCTCAAAGATGATTCCACTCACCATTGGTACATAGAATGGCACATACTTATGGACAATGTGAGATCCAGTAGACCTGAAAAACAAATAGTTCTTGTTGCAAGAAAACTCAGTAGCCCTGGGTGAAACAAGGCTGGCAAATGAAAGTCAGCTTACCAAGGTCAGAACTGGATATGCATTTTTCTGGAGTGTCTGTAGTAATGAGGATCATTGTGAAGCTAACAGAGGTTTTGCAATCAAAACTAATCTAGTCTTTGGTAGACTTTTATGTCTACCAAAAGGAGTGAATATCAGGTTCATGATGATGTGATTGCCACTTTCAGGAAAGCACCACACCACCATCATCAATGCATATACCCCCACCATGATGAACCCTGATGAGATTAAAGAAAACATGAATGAAGATCTGAAAACCCTTACTATCAATGTGCTGAAAGAGGACAAATTTGTAATTCTGGGTGACATTAATGCAAAGGTAGGCACAAACTACCAAACATGTAAAGGAGTCCTTGGGAGGAATGGAGTCAGAAACAGAATCAACAATAGTCACTTACTACTGAAGACTTGTACATCTCATGTCTTTCTCATCACCAATACCGTCTTCTATTTACATAGATGCAATAAAATTTCACAGATGTGTCCTTACAATAAACATTGGAGTTTAATAGATTATGTCATTGTAAGAAGAGACAGGATGTGAAACTGATGAATGCAATGTGTCATGCAGAAGCTAGAATGGTCATAGACTTATCCTCTCCAACCTAAGTATTCACATTCAATAAAAGTGGTGGCCTCAAAGTAAGACAATGACCAAAAAACTAAATGGCAATAGATTAGAACACTTTTATGAGTGCAAATAGTCCGCTGCTAACTTCAAGGGAAAGATGATCCAACAGCTTGGCAACAGTGGAACAGAAAAGGAGTGGGTAACTTTCAGAACTGGTGTACACCACTGTACTTACTCCTTTGGACCACAACACTTGTAAACATCAAAATTAGTTTCATAAAAATGATGGGGAAATTCAGAAATTGATAAATGAAAAATGAGAACTCCACAGGGCTTACCAACAGGATAGTTCATACATCTCAAAGAAGGCAGTATTTAATTCCATCAAAAGTAAAGTGCAAGCAAAGTTTAGAGAGATGCAGGATTCTTGGCTCAGTAAGAAGTCAAATGAAATTCAATGTTTTGATGATAGTAACATTGCAAAGCACTTTTAAGATACCTTGGAGACTACTTATGGGTCAAAGACCTATGGTGCATCTGAAATACTCATCAATGATAGAGCAATATTAATTCATAATAATGACATGAGCCGGAAAGATGGGCTGAAGACTTCCATAGTGTTCCCAACAGACTGTCATCAATCAATACTGAAGCCACTGAGTGTATATGTCAAGTTGAATTCAATCCTTCTCTAGCCAAATTTTGTATTGAAGAAGAAGTTTTGGATGCCCTTGGGCTCCTCTCTTGTGGCAAACCTCTGGGTGCTAATTCTGTTCCAGCTGAGATTTACAAGGCAGGGTTCTACTGCTCATACAAAAATCTGATACAGATTTTTGGGGTTACGTGGCAAGAGGAAGTTATCCAGCAGGAGTTCAAGGATGCCTCCATTGTCAGTCTCTAAATGTAAAGGAAATAGACTTTCATTGACAATCACAGTGTGTGTGTGTGTGTGTGTGTGTGTGTATGTGTGTGTGTGTGTGTGTGTGTGTGTTCTCTAAGTCATCACTGGCAAGAATCCTGCCCGAGTTCTCCTCAATAGGCTGATCCTTCACCTGGAAGATGGTCATCTATCTGACAATCAGTGTTTCAGAAAGGGCCAAGGAATGGTCAATATGGTATTTGCTGCCTGACAAATCTAGAGGAAATGTCAGGAGCAGAACAGAGGTCTGTACACAACATTCAATGATCTGGTCACAGCCTTTGATATTTTCAGTCATTATGGCTTGTGGAAAATTAATTCAAAATTTGGTTACCTACAGAAGTTCATCAGTATTTTGCATCAATTTAATGACAGCATGCTTGTCCATGTTCTGAATAATGGATGATGCTCTCAAGGTTTCCCAGTCACCAATGGAGTGAAGCTGTGTGCCTGCTCCCATGCTTTTTAGCATGATGTTTTCAGTAATGTTGTCAGACACCTTCAGCAAGGTAAAAAGTGGCATCAAGGTCAGTTACTGCATTGATGGTAAATTATTTAATTTGAGGGGGCAGCTATGTGGCAGAGTGAATACAGTACTGGCCCTGGAGTCAAGAAGATCTGAGTTAAAATCTGGTCTCAGACACTTAACACACACAAAAAAACCTAGCCATGTGACCTTGGGCAAGTCACTTAACCCTAATTGCCCTCCAAAAAAAAGCAAAAAAATAAATTATTTAATTTGAAAAGGCTAAAAGCCAAGACTAAAATGGAGGGAAAGTTGGTGCATGATTTTTTTTTTGTTCACAGATGGTTGTGCATTCTATGCAGCATCTGAGGCTGAGATCCAACAAAGAGTGGACTGATTCTCTGCTGCTTGTGCTAATTTTGGCCTAATGATTAAAACCAAGAAAACATAAATTCTCCAGTAGTCAATACCACAGCATTCTTATGTGGAACTATTGGTTACAGCAAATGGAGAAATTTTAATACTGTAGATAAATTCACTTACCATGGTAATATACATAGATGGTGAGGTTGACATACACATTGCCAGAGCCAGCTTAGTGTTTGGGAGGCTCCAAATGAAAGTTGTGAAAGAAGAGGTAGTAGAATGCCTATCAAACTGAAGGTCTATAGAGCTGATGAGCTGACCTCCTTGTTGTATATCTGTGAAACCTGGACAAGTGCAATGCTAGGAAACTGAATTGTTTCCATTTAAATTATCTTAGGGATATTCTGAGCATCACCAGGCAAGATAACTTACCAGACACTGAGGTTTTGGGTTTTTTTTTTGTTTGTTTTGTTTTTTTAGCTAAATGGCCAAGAATTCAAACTACTAAGTGCATCTCTGATGGACTGGTCACATTGGTCAAATGTCCAACATATCTTTGCCTAAAAACTATTTTACAGAAAACTCATACAAGGCACTTGCTCCCATGGTGGTCAGAAGGAATGATACAAGGACACTCTCAAGGTCTCTCTAAAAGACTTTTGAATTGATTGTGTTACTTGGGAGACACTGGCCCAGAATGGCATGCCCACATCAAAGAAAGCAATATGTTCTATGAATGAAGCATAATTACAGTAGGTCAAAAGAAATGTGAGATGCACGAATTTAGAGACATCTATGCTACAAATGTTCATATAGTTTCTTTGTGCCCATCACGTGGTAGAGCCTTATGAGCTTATATTGGTCTGATCAGCCATATTTGAACATACGGTACACTCACTCCAACATAGTAATGTCATTTTGGTCCTCTTCAAGAATGAAGGACAACAACTAATTTTGATTTGATGCAAGGAAAAATTATCTTATAATTATCATTACCCTCAAATGGAACAGGCTACTTCAGAAAGAAGTGTGTTTTTTCCTCATTGGAGATGAAGCAAAGTCTGGATGGCAACTGGGTATGTCATAGAGAGGATTCTTTTTCAAGTATGGATTGTACTACACCATGTCTGCAATCCCTTCCAGCTGTGTCTACATGGATGTCCTCTAGCTTACCAACAGAAACGCTTCTACCTTTTTACAGGTTATGAAGCCTATAGAATAACCCCTTTCTGCCTTGATTTCCTACATGGGATTCATTTCTGGGAATCTCTCTCCCCTCCTACGCAATTTAGGGAAATAGCTAATTTGAAGAAGTAGTGGATAAACTAAAAATGTAACTAGAGCAAATTTCTTTCTTTCTTTCTTTTTCTTTCTTTCTTTCTCCCTCCCTCCCCCTCTTCTTCCTTCCTTCCTTCCTTCCTCCCTCTTTCCTTCCTTCATTCCTTTCTTACTTCTTCCTTCCTTGCTTCCTTCTTTCCTTCCTTCTTTCCTTCCTTCCTTCCTTCCTTCCATCCATCCTTCCATCCTTTCCTTCCTTTCTTTCTCCCTCCCTCCATTACTTCCTTCCTCTCCTGTTTTCTTCTGGAATATGATTTGAAACTCCTGCCACCTTTGCAGGACAACTCATTTATAAATTATATATATATATATATATATATATATATATATATATAGACAACTCATTTATAAATTATAGTCTTAGAGAGTTTTCCAGGGCAAAGGGAATTTAAGTTATTCAGGGTTTGAATAATGGTCTTGATTTTAAGGCCAACACTCTAACCATGGTGCAAGGATGAATATTCCTAGTATCTGTGAGGATTTCATGTTTAGTGTAACGAGAAATTATTGCTTGATATAATGGGAAGTTTCCTTGTGCATTATGATTTCCAGTTAAATTCTGTGTGCAAATGCTTGCCATTTGAGGTAGATTTGACAAGGGCATTTGTGATTGACATTTTTCCAAGCTTCATGAAGAGATATGACCTGTTTGAGCATGTGTGTTGTAACCTAGGCAGCTTATGGGCATAGACTACTCAAATTCATACATAGGATCAGTCACAGTCAGAGTGATAAAAATGGACATGGTTCAAGACAAAATGTATATCAGAGCTACTAGCAACAAAACTGAGGACTAAATAATAAGGAACCATCCAGTAGATTCTAGGACCCTGGACAGCTCAACATGGGTGTTACTGCAGTAGATTTAATGAAAAGTTTAAAAGGATTTTCAGATTCTAAGGGTATTGAGATTTTTATTACTGATTCTGTTCTTCTGGGAGAAGGGGATCATTTTCATTTCTCTAGTACTTTACAGTCACAGTTGGACACACTGTACCTTGACTCCAACATGGTGATGCCAATGGTGGTGCTGTATTATCTAACCCAACAGGAATTTTTAAGCTCCACGAGTTTTCTATGGTTTGAGCCTCTATGAGGGATGAGGGAGTAGCAAAGTTTGACTGAATATAGAAAAATCTTCCTTGGAGTTCTTATTTCTTAGAGGCCTTAAATATCTTATGTAGGAGTTGCAGCACTGATACATTGCCAATGATTTTCCATCTTCATGTGTCAGTTTTGCCAGTTGCAAAATTGATATTAGACCACCTGATCCTGACCTTTATCCTACCCCATACTACCAAAACATAGGCATTGTACAAAATAATTTAACAGTACTATGAAATTATTATGAGTTCCTTAAAGAGTAAGTGAAATAAAAATATAGAGCATGATTAAGCCAAATTGTTTCTTATTTTAATAGAAAACTGCACACATTTGACATTCACCATACACTTTGCTTTTTATATGTGTTTTTTAAAAGTTCCAAACATTTATAAAATAAAAATATTTTTCTAGTGATATTTTGCTTCATTGCCAGTAATTACTGAAGAGATGTAAGTGTATCCAAATAACTACATGCAATATTAAACATGTGAAACTTAATGCATATGGCACTAATGATATCACATTTTGCAGGGCTGTAACCCTCATGGTCAAATATCCATAAACACATCTTAAAATTCAGAGAGATCTTCCTCCTACCTACTTAATATTTTATTGGCCCTTTTATAGTCTCCCTTGTTTCGTTACACTATAATGTCTCCCTGAGATGAAAGGAGTCAAACTTTCATACTATAAAATTCTTTCCAGAATCTTTTTCTTTCTTTCTAAAGCTTCCTACAAGGGGAAAATCTGTCCCTACCCTTTCTTCTTCTGATTTTTTCTGGCAAGATTTCATTTGTTCTACATTTTGCCTTTTTCTTAGCTCCTCTCTAGGATTCAGGACTTTGGCATTATTATAAATAAATAATTATCCTGAATAATGATGGCAATGATTCACCATGTTGATTGTCTGGCAACACACAATCCAGAAAGTATGGAGTATGAATCCCACCTCAGATACTTAGAAACTGTATGACACTGGGGTAGTCATTCATTTCTCTGGTTTTCACTTTCTTCATGTGAACCATAAAGGAACTGGACTTTATAGTCTCTTTCTAGTCCAAAATTTCTTATCTATGACCTGGAAGAATGGCTTTTCCAAGGAAGATCCCAGACTTTTCGGACTTTAATTACAGCACTGTATCCACTATGCTTGACACCTTCCAAAACGAATGATTAACAAATTGGATGAATCATCCTTGCTTGTGACAAGCACCTCTTGCTAGACTCAAACCACCAACCTTTCAGTTTATAGCTGAATAGTTGTTGTATCATAGAGATGGCCACGTTCCTGACCTAAAATTTTAGTTCTTTTTGTCATCAAAATTGATATTATGCTCACATATTAGAGCTCTAAACTCTCTTATATGTGAGAAAGGCCTTAAAATGTTCTCCCCAGCCCAATTACTAAGATGTTGGTAGACTTTAGCTTAGTCCTCTCTGAGGAAAACAAATCCATATAAAATGGCTGTTTCTCTTGTGACTTTATATCTGAATGATTCATAGATCCACAAAACCAGAAGTTCATCCCTCTGTCTTTGGGTAGTTCTACACGTAAACCATACCAGACCCTCTTGCATCCATTTTGTCTTTATAGCCCTCTGGAGGAGGGCATTCTTCAATTCCCCTCATCATAAGCAATTCTGGCATTTAATAACTTTTCCTGCCAGGAGGTTCTTCCTTATATCTTCCCTAAATCTCTCATGCAGTAATTCAAAGCCATTTCTTCAAGGGAAATGGAATAACTTGTCACTATTCTCTGTGCTCCTGCAGCACTCAGCACAGTACTGGACAAATAACAGGTGTTCAATAAATACTTGTCTGCTAACTCATCTCTTTGACTTCAATTGTCCAGTTGCCAAATCCCAGCAAGTTTGCTTCTTTACAGCATAGGAAGCAATTATTCCCCTCCCTACGCCAAAGTCCCCTATCTGCTATTAAAATGAAGCAATGCAGAGGCCCTGTGTGGTGATCAGACAAATTTCTGATTTGGGGCAGCCAAACTATTTGAAGCAGGATGTCTCTGTTCTTGCCTGGCATCTTCTACCTATTTGGTGTCTCCACCCTGTCCATTCTCTAGAATCATTTTTTGCTGGAAACTTCCAACTTCTAAATCTAATTGGTGCCTGCCTCATCCAGTCCCTCTCTGTAAAACATTTATTCTTTTTCTACATTGGGGAGGCATCCCATGGAGTAAAACTGGCATAGATTTGCTGACACAAATAAGGGAATAAGTGACAAGAGTTGAGTGTAAGCTTAAAGGCCAGGCCAAGTGGGTATCTCCCACAATATAATTGATCCCTTTCCTTTTTCCATCATGATCTCAAGTTCACCTCATCCAAAATCTGCACTCTTCTATGCTATCAAAGTCACAAATACCTGTTGTCAATCAGCAATGCAAGTTTTTTCTTCATTTTTGAACCTGATATGTACTTATCTCATATTCCTTTCTTCTCGCTTTTCCTCCTCTTTCCTCAACCTTACCCCTGGGTGTCTCTGGTTAAGTGACACCTCAGGTAAAATGAACTAGTGGCAAAGTTGATTTTTTTAATTTTTGCTTTTTTTTTTTTGGAGGGGGAAAGGTGGGACAAATGGGGTTAAGTGACTTGCTCAAGGTCACACGGCTAGTTTTGTGTCAAATGTCTGAGGTCAAATTTGAACTCAGGTCCTCCTGACTCCAGGGACAGTGCTCTATTCACTGCACCACTTAGCCATCCCAACAAAGTCAGTTTTTAAGAAATATTTTTGACTGGTTCACATCTGTGAAAATCTTTTAAAAAACAACCAACTGCTATTGGGACGAATGTATCAGGAAACATATTCTCTTGCCTTACAACCTGGGCAAAGTCTCTTCCTCATCTGATTCTCTAGGTCCTAATCTTGTCTCCTCACTTAGTTATCTTCCTTGTCCCATTTGCGTTTTTAGCCATCAGTTCATCTAGTTTTGACTTGATCTACATCTCAATTATCTCCCCTTTTCTAACTTTATTATTTGACTTTTAGGCTTTCTCCTTCCTGTTTCACTGCTAACCATTTCTGTGGCTTTGGTAGCCTGATTCCATTGAAACCAACTCATTCAATTTGCAGACTCTGAATGGCCCACCTAGCAATGGATGCACTATCTCACTCATTCTGGTCTCATTGACCCTAGAGCATTTGTGTAACCATTCACCCATTTTCTGCCCAATACCTTTATGGTAGGTTGTGACAAAATATGATAAGTTTATTTCCCATGTTCTCACCATTTTGAGACCTTTTCTATACCTTTCCAAGTTTTCCATGTCAGATCTGGGAGGTTGTTCCAAACAATTCAATACAGGGGGCAGAGAGGTCCAAATGCTAAATAGAACCCCAAAGACTTCCTAACAATAGGTGCTTATGGAGAAGACAGATGGCTTCGTTTGTACCTAAGAGATTCCCACTGACTGAACATCTGTCGTAGAAATGGTAAGTATTTACCCTGGGAAATTAAATGCAAGCTTTTGAATATTTTCCATATTGGAGAAGCCAGGAGGGCCTAGATGATATTGTCCCATGTTCCTCTCTATTCACTATTCCTATCACAGTAGATATGCTAATGGAGTAAGCATCTATCCCTGCTTATGATAGTAATGATACTTTTCTTTATTATTCCATTCCTTTTAGTTTTTAATTTTTTTTTGGAGGGGGGAAGGCAAGGCAATTGGGGTTAAGTGACTTGACCAAGGTCACATGGCTAGTAAGTGTTAAGTTTCTGAGGCCAAGTTTGAACTCAGGTCCTTCTGACTCCAGGGCCATTCCTTTTAATGTCACCAGAAGTTTCTGAAATACTCTAACCATCTTAGCACCAATCTTTCTATAGGGAGTCATTTTAATGTAAAGGAAAATCAGTTGGCTGCTTCAGACATTGTCTTCTATAATAGAAAGAGCACTTGTCGTTATATCAGAAAATGTGAGTTATAGTATACAGTATGGTATCTGTGGTGTTAGGTAAGTCTGTGTATCTCTTTGAGCCTCGGTTTCCTTATCTGGAAAACATTTGCAGCATTTACTTCACAGAGTTATTGTAAGGACCAAATGAAAATGTATTCAAAGTGATCTATAACCATAATGGACTATTAAAAATAGCAAAAATGATTCTTGATGACTGGGGACAATTACATGACCAAAGAAAGGAAATTACATAGACACAAAGAATTACTGAAGTGTATACATATTTGGTCATTTCTACCAATTTTTATGAGGAAATTGTGCACATATATATTAAAGAAAAATATGTGAAGAGAAAAGATAGGCTTTTGAATTCTCCAGAGAAAGGATACAATTCCCCACCTCCTATGCCAGAAGAAAATGTTATTATAATGATAAAGAATTCAGCTTAATTGTGTTTTTTTTTTAATTTATGCTATTATCATCACTGTGAACTTTGTTTCCCATTTTATTCTTTATCAGTTCATGACATATTGCCATATTCTTCGGATTTCTTATATTCATAACTTCTTACAGCTTGATAATATTCAATGACGTTTATATACCACAATTTGCTTAGCCAATCTCCAAATGATGGGCACTTTTAAAAATATTTCCTTACTCTATGTACAATTTTTGTGTTGTTTGTGTGTGTGTGTGTTTGTGTGTGTGTGTACAATAATCTCTGATGTCTTTTTCAGCTCTAAATCTATGATCTGATGATCCCAAATACAATGGATAGCAGAGTTATCAGTGATATTTCATAAAATTCTACTCCCTCGCCAAAATTCGAAGTATCTTATCTATTCCACGTAGCATTAATTTGGTTCATGTAAAAAAATTTCAAATTCATATCACTGAAATTGTCCATTTTATCCTCTTTGATATCTCCTTTATCTCTTTTTGGTTGAGAATTCTTTCCCCACAGAGGTGGATCCAAGATGGTAGAGAGAAGCTACATTCATTCCCTTGGAACAATATTAAATCAAGCCTCTTAAAGAATTCTGGAATAACAAAATCTACAAAAAGACCGAGTAAAACAAGGAGCACTGGTGATTGGTCACAATGCTGTTATGAGAATCTGAAGATCTTCCCTGCCCCTAGGCCCTTTGCTAAAGTGGCTATGTGACTCTGAGAACCTTCCCCTATTTGAAAGTATACTCTGCCCCTTAATAGGATGAATGTGGTCACATGGAGCCTGTGGGTAGGCTTATTCTATGGGAATGCCCAGGCCTTGTAGCTTTGTGATTGGGCAGTGGGTCAAGAGGGCTGTGACATTCTCCGAGCCA